>CM031235.1:927888062-928504348 GCA_018340775.1 Taxus wallichiana var. yunnanensis
AGAAAACACCGAAAAAGAGGAATACACAGCGTAGAATTTAGCTCTCGAGGTGTGTGGACTTCAAGCGCGTTGTTGAGCTCTTCCCCTCGAACAATCCACGATCAAGCAAAGTGCTCCCAAGAAAGGATCAAGCAAACAACAAACAAGATCCGGAAAGATACATCCAGATAATGGCGAAACAAAAAATTTCTATTTAAAGGAAATAAGAAATTTTCAAGATAAAGATTTCGCCTAAAAAGCAAGATTGAAATGATGAACAGAAGTCAATGCTTCAAATAGGACTGATAGAAATCAGTGAAGAAAAGGAACAAAGTTCAAAACTAGAAAAGAAATGGACTTACCAATAAAGGACTCGTTCGGTCCCACGTAGCGTGCTGAAATGTAGATCAAGAATTTCGTGTTGTTACTCCGAGTTAATGTACCAAACTAAACACAAAACCCCGAAAAACTCCAATGAAATTGATACCGATGAAGATGTAGATGGATGAGGAAGCCAATGTAGATAAGACGGCGCATACAAGCAATTCGCACAATAGATCCGAATAACGTCAAAACACCGATGCTTGAGTAAAAGACCACGTTAAAAGATATTTTAGTGGACTGCCCGAGAAGCGGTCCGAGAAGCGATAAGCTTCCTCGGCGGATGTCACCCACGTTTTCAATAAAGAAAGGAAGCATACATGATAAAAGATGTAAATAAAGACTAGATTTTCTCGATTGCAAAGAATAAGATAAGACCCAAAAAGCAAGCAGACAGACAAACATGAAAAACAGGAACTATGAAATAAAAGTCGGATTTGTGTTACCTGCACTTTTACCTATCTCGCAGAGAAAATCGCGCCGGGTTTTAAAATCGGCGTCGATCGATATCTTGGGTCGGGCGCCGATTGAGAGATCGATCGGCGACGTGGGGCCGACGGGTCAATCGGCCGATCGAGGCGTGATCGATCGGTCGGATCTGCGATAAGATTCGGAATTAGAAGACGAATGTGGTCTGCATTGGATGAGCCGGATTGGCGAGACACTCTGGAACAGAGTCACCGATGATAGATGGTGGTGCGATGCCGATATGACAGGACAAATGCTGGCAGTGCTCCTCTCGTGGGTGATTGATTCGGACAGATCCGCCCCTAACTGATACACTGATGCCGAAGATCTCTCGCACCGTATCTCTCTCGCTCTCTGTCTCGTGTGCAAGTGCTCCTTTTTCGCTTGTTCGCTTTTTCGCTCTTGCCCATCTCTTCGGTTCGATTTTTTTCCGCCAGAACCGAGTTCTGGACTTGCTTTTATAATCGGCGCCGCTCCTAGAAAATCGGGGCCGACCATATGGGTCGGCGCCGATCGCGGAGAAGACTCCCAGAGATGGCTAAAAATGATCGATTCGAGAAAATAAGACTCATCCCGACTACGGGAAAATATCCCGCTTAGGGAAGATTAAAAATAGATGTGATACATGGGTAGAATAAATTTGGGGTGGATAAGTGATTAAGATGCATGGGAAGAAGCGTAATTAAATATTTAATACTTAATTACTCATGGGTAAGATGTGATGGGATGAATTAAATTTAGAGTAGGTGATTAAATCACAATTGGAAAACTATCCCAAGGGGATAGTTGGTGATGTAAACGTGCCTAGGTTACCTAGGCAAGTAAACGGATGAGAAGGGACACTAAATTGGGTAACCAATTTTAGGTGTCTACTGAGCTACTAGAAGGTCAGGTGGGAGGACAGAGATTGTAAGGTAGTCGTGAAATTGGTGGTACTGTATCTTGCGAACTAGTAGACGGATTTATCGCATAAACTACCGGGGTTGAATAGGATGGGACAAAAGTTGTTGGACCATGACGAATAATTGAGTCGGTTGGCAGTGCGGTGGGAATTTGCGAGGCTAAGCAAGCCATAGTGTCCACAAATTTGTTAGTGGAGCGTGGAATGGTTTGTATAGAATAGTGAGTAAATAAGGCTAGAAGTGAATCCACGTAGTGTTTGTATTTTTGAAGTTCCTCATTTTTACATTGGTAGACGCCCATAACTTGATTGACTACCAATTGAGAGTCGCCAAAAATGTTGATAGATTTGATGCCTAAGTGTAACGCAACTTGGAGACCCAGAACAAGGGCCTCGTATTCCGCTGTATTATTAGTGCAAGGGAAATCAAGCCGGAATGAAAGAGGCATAGGTTCAGCGTCGAGAGGAATGAGAACAACGCCGGCTCCTCCGCCGTGCTGGCATTTAGATCCATCGAAGAAGAGGGTCATTTGATACAACTCTTCCCGGAGTGAAAGAGTGGTGATGAGTTCGTCGGGGAAGGTAAAATTGGTAAATTGTTCCCCAGGTAAAGGGGCCTCCGCAAGTTGGTCTGCAAGAGTTTGTCCTTTGATTGACTTCTGTTGTACGAATTCAAGGTCAAGGTCAGCGAGGAGCATAAGCCATCGAGCGATACGTTGGTTTAGATGCGGTTTGGCGTACATATAATGAATGGGGTCTGTGTTGGTGATGACAAAAGTTTTGTGATTCAGGAGGTAATGTCGGAGTTTGGTGGCTACAAATGATAGGGCAAGGCACAATTTTTCTACATGTGTATACCTAGTCTCATAATCCACGAGGGTACGACTTATATAATAAACGGCCTGTTCTCGTCGTGCCGAATCCCGATGTGCGAGCATAGCACCTATAGCATGGTCAGTGGCGGAAAGATAAAGGTAGAAAGGGCGGTTGTCCTGGGGTGGGATAAGCACGGGTGGCTGCAAGAGATAGGATTTGAGAGCTTCGAAGGCTTGGTGACACTCCTCACTCCATTGAAAGGTAATGTCCTTTTTAAGAAGGTGATGAAAAGGTTGACACCGATCCGAGAGTTGGGAGATGAAACGTTGGATAGATTGGAGCTTACCTTGTAAACTACGCAATTGTTTGAGATTTTTGGGTGGGGGCATTTCTAGGATAGCTTTGACTTTAGATGGATCGACCTCAATGCCACGCAAAGAGATGATAAAGCCAAGAAGTTTTTCGAAAGAACACCAAAGACACATTTCTTTGGTCAAGGCAATGAATATAGAATAAAGCGATCACAAATAATGGTTAAAACATCGAGATGTTCACTACGATGTTTAGACTTCACGAGAAGATCGTCGACATAATCTTCAAGGATAGTGTGCATAATGTCATGAAAAATGTAGGTCATAGCCCGCCGATAGGTAAGACCAAGCATTCTTAAGGCCAAATGGCATGACACGATATGAAGGTTCCCAAGGAGTTATGAAGGCAGTTTTGTGTTGATCGCGTAGGGGCAACCAAAATTTGGTTGATCTCGAAAAGCCATCCATGAGAGAGAGCATCTCATGACTGCAGAGTTAGATCAACAAGTTGGTCAATGCTAGGTAAGGGAAGTCATCCTTAGGGCAAGCGAGGTTAAGATCCCAGAAATCTGTGCATATCCGAAGTCCCCCTGTCGCTTTAGTGACAGGTACGATGTTAGAAATCCATTGAGGATAGTCAATAGGCAAGATGAAGGAAACAGAAAGGAGTCGTTGGAGCTCCTCTTTGACCAAGAGAGCAATGCGTGGATGCATTTTTCTCAATTTCTGTTTGACTGGTTTGGAATCGGGGTTTAGGGTGATGTTATGGACGGCAATGGTAGGATCAATTCCTGGCATGTCAGCGTAAGACCATGCGAAAGCTTGGTTGCGAGCACGGAGAAAGGTAGTAAAGGCGGCTTGTTCTGATGTGTTAAGGGATTGTCCAATCTTCACAATGTGAGGATCCTCCTCCGTGTGGATGTTGATTTCTATAGTAGATTCGTTCAGCATGGTTTGGGTTTCAGATGGTAAGGCTCGTTGAATATAAGAATCATCCGCGCCAAGGTAAGTGAGGATGGAGTCATCATCCTGGCATTCAACAACATTAATCAAAGGCGAATCCTCTTCGATCATGTCTGGATACAGAAGGGGAAGAGAAGATGGGTCCTCATTATCGCATTGATAAGTGAGAGGACCTATGAAGATAGCATTTATGAAAAAAAAAAGTTAGGAGGGATGGATTCAGGGTCTATAGATTCTGTGGGTGATGATGGCAAAGTGGGTGATGATGGTTTGGTAGGGGCGACGTCTTCTTCTTCCAGGATACAGCTGACAGGAGGTGTCTCCTGTGTAGGTGTTTTGGGAAAACCGAGACCACTGCGATCATTATGTTTACGGGTAGTCACGGGAATGAGTGTATGTCGGCCTTGTTCGTAAAGGCCAAAACCAAAGCCTTTCCACGCACAGCGAGTCAAGAAGGTGAGGGCGAAACGACGATTTGTCAAGTATTGAAAATCGGATTGGAAGGGAACCACACCAAGAGGAGGTTCAGGGGTAATGGAGGATGCATCAACACCCCCATACGTTAGGTTAGTGCGGCAATGGGGTGGTCCGTAAGAGATTACCTCCCCCACGTGACGGTCGTAAGTGGGATGTGCATGTAATTGTCCGTACTCCTGCGGGGTAGGGAAAGAACTAACGTTATATAGGTGGTACTCCCCCAGCGTAAGGCGCTGAAAAACATCTACTAAGGGGTCGGAGGTTGGAATGTTAGCTGCGGGAAGGGAAGTGGTTTTTGCGATGGTGGTTTCATCACCAAGGCGTAGCGCGGTTGAGGTGGATGGTTGAGGTACATTTGAAGAGGATGGTTGGGTTGAATGTATGGGTGTCTTGATTGGTATAAGCACATCGTTAGGGTGGTATAACATATTGCAGGTTTTAAAGGGGGGAGGGTCAGCTTTTACGGTGTAGGACTTCCCCTCGTACTCAAATTTTATGCATCTATGTAATGTTGAGGGAACGCATCCCATGGCTCGGATCCAAGGACGACCCAGCAATATATTATATTGGAACTCTCCCTCCAAGACATAGAAGAGTTCGGGTAAAGTACGTGGTCCTACCCGAATGTTGAGGATCACGGTGCCTAAGGTAGAAGTAATAGCGTCTTTGAATGACCGCAACATGATGGGGTTGGCACACATGCACGCTACTAGAAGGGATATTCATTTATTGGAAGGCTTTTGAAGAGATGATGTTTAGGCTAGCACCCCATCAATCATAACACGACACGTACCGAATGTCCCGGATGTAAGCTGAGATGAAAAGAGCAGGGTCAGGATCTTCTGTACCAAAGTCAACAATTTCGTCTTCGGAGAAACTGACTGCAGCAGCTTGTTGTACAGAGACAGAAGTGGTTGGGGCAGTGGGTTGTTTGGTGAGAGAAGCAACGTGATTGGGTGTTAGAATGGAGGCGGCAGGCGGGGTTTCATTAGGTAAAACCTCTATCCTCAAGGATCTCAACGAGAGCTTGTCGATGAGATTGAAGTCGAATGAGATCATACAAAGTGTCATTTTTATGGGTGATTGGTGAAGCTGTTTAATCATATTTCGGTGGGCAATGCCATTAGAGACGGGATAGGTGGGTCCGCGAATGACCACTTTAGGTGGTGGTGCAATCGGGATGTTTGACGGAGAAAGAGATGCCGCAGGTGTGTTTTCTTTTGCTTTCCCATTGTTTTTACGCCTCGAGTAATGATTACACTAATCATATTAATCTCGTAGACCCGAGATGAGGAAGATGATTGGGATAACTCATGGTCTTCAAGAGGTGGGGTTGTAATAATGATAGATCTTGGTGAGGCGGGGACAGATGGTATAGGAGAGGGAATGGAAACTAAAGGTCTCTCCCTTCGTAAGTTGTCTTTCTTAATCTTTCTATCCGGGAGAGGTGACTGACGAAGGATGGTTTTTAGAGCTTTGCATCCCTCCACATCATGTCTGGTGTGCGGTGTTTTTAGCAGATTTTAGACTCATCGTAACCCATAGGTCGTGGTTTAGACGGGTCATAAGGTCTAAGTGGAGGTAGGAAATGGTCGCATTCTCCACCAACATAGCAAGGATTTTGGCGTAAGATCCTTTGAGTGGGTCAAAATCGGAAGAGGATGAGGGTATTGGTTGTGCGGGTTTTGTAATGTTTGGGCGTGGTTGGTTCGCACATCGGGTGGTGGTTTAGCCGAGGGTGTTGATACGTGGTTTTCACTAAACGTGATTTCTTTGGCGCAAGCTATGTTGGATGATGAGGCCGCAGATGATGTGGTATCGTAAAACAACCACGGGAAATAGGAGTGACCAAAACCAATCTTTTGATGATGGAATTTTTTTAGGGTTGATAGGTGGACAGATACACGCGAGTAGCGGTGTTGCTATACCTCGAATTTCGTATGGGTGCGGAAGGCGTAGGTTGTTTTGAAGAAAACGGGAGGTATGATATATTGATGTAAGGTAGAGGGATGGGGTCCCAATATGGAAGGTAGGTATGACGATGATGGTTTTGATTGTGATAGGGGCACGGATTGAGTTTGTCTCCTAGGTGGCGGGACGGATTTATTTTTGGATAGATCGAGTCGCTTAGGCGGGTGTGTTAGACTAGGCATTGGTGAGGTCCCAAGCGTAGGGGAAGATCTGGTTAAGTTGATAGAAGTGGATGGGGCATTTGGTAGAGGTGAGGGGGGTGAAGGTGAGAACAGGGGCATTTTAAGCTTTTGTAAACACTTTGGGTATATGGTGGAGACATCAGGATCAGTCATTTGCATTTGAGTAGAAAAAGGGGTACTCAAACGTTCCCATAGGGCCTATCTATCTTCTGTGGGATGACAGTCCTCACGTGTGAATATGAACTTTTGTACGGAAGAACGACGGGTTGTGATTCCAGTCCACTGTGGGTGTGACACAGGAGGTAGATGAGGCACTGTATCAATAGATGTTAAGAGGTCAACCGGTCGTTGAAAATATTTAGGCGATGAGGGACTAATAGGTAGGAGGGCGTGTTTGAGGGGATCTGTCATGTTTAAAGAATGTGGTGATGTCAGTGTAAGAGATTTCTCGTCTAAGGATGTCAAAAGGAGTGGCGAGCCTTCCTCTTGTGCAGCAAGAGCGGTAGAAGGGGACGTTTGGGAAATAGATAAATTAGATAACATCCGCTCACAGTCTTGTAGGGATGTGGTGTAAGAAGACTCGTCGATGAGAACAGAAGTCCGGGTAGTTAACTCTTTTATGGGTAAAGGAATGATTTCACTTTGGCTTGATGGTGGTGAAGGAGGTTCAGACTCCTGTGTTGGTGGAGAGGCTTGATTCAAAAAAATTTCAATAGAGGCTTTTGGCTGAGAATCGAAGACTGCATGGATCTCATGAACACTCTCCTCGGCTAAGATATCTTGGTTTACGTTACTGTTGGACGAGTGATTCGGAAATGGCTTGTTGAAAATTTTCAAATTTCGGTTAGCAGGGGCATTAGGATTATCGAGGGTTATATCCCCACGTCAACCATTTCGCATGATGTTTTTCAACATCTTGCAGTTTTCATGACTATGTCCTTTTACGTGGTGAAAGTTACAAAAGTCATTTTCTTTGTACCAGGAAGGTATTGCGCGGGTGGAGTCAAACCCAGAGTGAGGTTTAACAGGGGGCAAGGTGATAGCCCCAGCTTTGAGCAATTTCTCCAGGATGACGCCATAAGTTTCTCCCAAGGGAGTGTAATTGGTGGGCTCGGCTTTGTACTTATAAGTGGTTTTCGGTGGAGTATTGGACGGTGTTTGAGATTTGACCATTACCGCGTGGACAGCTCCTTTTGATTTAGAAGAAGTGGACGCGTGAGGAGTGGTGGTGTTTGGCTTGTTGGTAGAATCTGGAGTTCGGAAATTGGGGTTTTTGTTACGCAACCGCAATTTCTCTTCTTCTAAGGCTCGAATTTCTAGTTTCCGAGCCATGGTAAAGGCCTCGTCGAATGTATGGAAAGTTTGAATTTGGAGGGTGGGGGAGACAGAAGCTTAACAGAGCCCGCGTAAGCGATTCGATAAGTTTGGTTTGAGGCAAGGCATACGTAAGTTGGTTGATAAGGCCGCGCCATCGTCCCACGAAATCTGCGATAGATTCGTCTTCGAATTGTCGGATGGCATAAAGGTCGGTGATAGATACTTTCTTGGCAATGTTAATGGAGAAATGATCCAAGAAAGATTGGGCTAGTTGGTTAAAAGAGAAGATCGAGTCTTTGGAGTTAAAGCACCGTACCACTCAAGGCGGGTCCTGATAAGGACATGGGGAAGGTGCGGAGTAACAAGGCGTCATCATGGGCAATCAAATAACAAGCATGTCTAAATGATCGCAAGTGTTGTTGAGGATCCTCTTTACTATTAAAACGAGTAAATTTCGGCAACTCCCATTGAGGAGGATATGAATGAAGGGGGGACGAGAAGGTGAATAGGCTCCCGACAAACTTGCTCATATGTCAAGGCGCTACGACTTCCCGAAACCGAAGCCTCCAGATTTTGCATTTTGTCCATCATTTGTTTGATGAAATCTGTGGTTGGATGAGATGATGGTGCGGTTGTGGTAAACGGAGGCAAGTTGGACCAAGGGCTTCTACTGGACAATGGTGGGGCTAATTGTTGATAAGGTATGGAGGATGAGTATGTTGGAGCAATGAGAATAGGGATGTCCCATATAAGGTGTTGAGGTTCTTTGGATACGTGTATGGGAATGAAAAGGTAGGCGGAGCTTGAGAAGGAAAGCTCGTGTGAATAGGTGGCAGAGAGTAAGTCATGAATAGAGTGGTCTGAAGAGAGATGAGGTAGGGGGCGGTTGGTGGTAACGATACGTGGGGTCCAAGATTAACCAAAGGAAAGCTAATCGGGGTCGTATGAACCTCTGAAGCCGTCGGATTGGGAGACGGGGCTAGAGATGCAGGAAGTAAGGCGGTGTTATCAGGAGGAGTGGGAGCTAAATGAGCAGCTATACTAATAGGCATGCCAACAAGGAGCTGACCATCAGGCATACGGTCAGGGGCATGAGACAAATAGTATTGACAATGGTATTGGGATTAGCATCCAGAAATTTGGCAAAGTCCTTGTCTCCTACAGGAATTTGGGGGATCTCACTGGTGTCCGTAGGGTTCCCTATAGAATGTGAAGGGGGTGATTCAGGCAAAGACACAGAGCAGGCATGTGAAACCATGGTGGCGGCTTGCTTCCGAGTGATGACAACCATGGACAAGAACACACAGGAAAGTTTCAATCTATCAAGAACAAAAACAACCTCAGAATGATGAATTTGGCAAGTTCTTTGGTTTGTCGGTGATGAAGAAGACAAGATATCGGTTTAATAACGGTGTCGGTCGAGAGAAAGCAAACGACATCGGTCGCTTAACCGATGCCGTGTCAAAATCTAGGATGAGAAGATATAAAAGGTTGCTAATTTGATTTTTAGCAACGTTGAGTATATTTGTCAACTTATTGATCACAGAAGACAAAGTATGACAGAGAAAACAGAATTTGAAAACAAGCAAGATGCACACGCAAATCCAGAGACTAATCCTAGGGTTAATTTTAGTTATCGTGGGCTTATGCCTTTAGACGTAAGATGATGTCAGATCCTAAACAACAAGACCTAGGGGAAATGTCAAGTTTGTTTTGGCTTAGAAGGTTACCTCAATCGGGTGGAGGAATACCGGAAAAGGGGGATGTTTGAGCTGTTGTGTTAATTGTGAAGTGATTCGGTATGTGTTGTGCAGTGAAACTAAAGTTAATTTCCTGTCAATACCGTGGATATCACCCCCACGTGTACGACCTGTTACTTAATCTACGTTCACTAGAATAGAAAACAACAAACAGGGATGCAATGCACGTGTTTTAAACCCAAATCGAAAATGACATTCGATGAAGCAAAAGAGATGACTTTCACTAATGCAAGACGTAAAAGCAAAGCAAGTTCTTTTACCAAAATAAAACAAAATACGTTGTGAATATCTTAAAAAGAAGAAAAACAGCAAGTATGCTTCCTATGCGAAAACAAGCAAGAAAGAAAGAAACCCAAAATGGGTCCCACCGGGCGTGCCAAAATGTTTCACTCGGAATGTTTCGGCTTCTGGGAATAGAGTTGCTTCTATCCTTTCATTCCTTTTAGAAACAGAGATAAGGTTAGGGGCTAGGAGGAATACCTGTGGAATGTCGAGATGGTGTGCGCGTCAGTAGAGAAAGATCAGGCCGATCGGAGAACTCCTTTTGTCTTGGAAGGACTACTGCAAATAAGAACACAAGACCACAAGATTTTGATTAAACAATAAATGAGGAAAGCGCCTTTGGGCCTGTGAAATATAAAACTTCCTTTTGAAGGTGGTCAGTTCCCCGCTAATATGAATTAACACAAAAGACCGCAAAATATCAATTAGATTACTTGGTTGAAACTAGTAGAGAAAATTTTTCTCGGTTTTGATCGAGGAACCGATGCGTTTCGATCGATAACCAATGCAGTTATCGATAACCGATACCGGTGGGTTCTAGGATCTTCTTGGTAGCTATGGTGTGTTTTGTAAGGCTGGTTTATGGATGATATTAGGAAACGAGATGATTAGAAGCAAAAGAATAACAGATTAGATGCAATGACACGTTGGGTAGTAGATTCAGAGACGGATTTAGGAGGACCGAGATTCAAGAAGCATAAGAAATGTTATAACAGAGGACATGCAAGATGTGACTTATCTTGGTTTTGACCAAGATGCAAGTGATCTCCTTTGTGAACACTCTCGGTATTTCCACTCATCTCTCGCTTGGTCAAGTGAAGATCTCGGACTCGCTGTTTCTCGCTCACAATTCTCTCTCGTTGATCCGAAATCCTTCGACCGATCCCAAAAATGAAAATTCCGATCCGTTGTTTTGGTTTGGGAGCCCATTTACGAGGAACCGATGGCGAGGCACATGTACGTAACCGACGGCGGTCGAGTAGAACCGGCATCGGTAAGGAAAAAGTAGGCTATTTTTAGTAAAATAGCCCACCTTCCCGCTTTTCTCCCGAGAGAGATCGGATTGCCGGGCTTGGTCAAGTGGCTAGAAGGTCGGCTTTGGGTGCGAGTAAGGAGGCATTAGTTATGGATGTGAGTCTAGACCAAGTCATGGGTTTTAATTAGGTTAGTTTAGGGTTAGGGCTAGGTCATGATGAGGTGGCAAAGTGAGGTGGCGGGTAAGGTGATGTGGATTTATCAATTATAAGGTAATTAATAAATAATTGTGTAAGGTTTAGGTAATGAGGTTAGGTTGCGAAATGGGATGCGGGTCACAAGGGGTTGTAAGACACAAATTTGGTGTCTACAATAAGGTCTAAGTGGGGGTAGGGAAATGGTCGCATTATCTACTAACATAGCAAGGATTTTGGCGTAAGATCCTTTGAGTGGGTCAAAATCAGAAGAGGATGAGGGTATTGATTGCGCGGGTTTTGGTAATGTTTGGGCGTGGTTAGTTTGTATGGGTGGTGGTTTAACCGAGGGGTGTTGATATGTGTTTTTCACTAAACGTGGTTTCTTTGGCGCAGGAGCTACGTTCGGCTGGTTAGATGATGAGGCTACAGATGACATGGTAGCGGGAAACAACCACGGAGAAAGGGGAGTGACAGAAAATAAATCCTTTGATGATGGAGTTTGTTTAGGGTTGATGGGTGGACAGGATACGTGGGGTGATAATGTTGATATACCCTTTGATCCCTGTATGGGTGCAGAAGGCGTAGATCGTTTTGAAGAAAACGCAGGAGGTATGATATATTGGTGCAAGGTGGAAGGATGAGGTCCTAATATGGAAGGTAGGTATGACGATGATGGTTTTGATTGTGATAGAGGCACGGGTTGAGTGTGTCTCCTAGGTGGCGGGGCGGCTTTATTCTTGGACAAATCTAGTCGCTTAGGCGGGTGTGTTAGACTGGGTATGGGTAAGGTCCCAAGCATAGGGGAAGATTTGGCTAAGTTAATAGAAGTGGACGAGGCATTTGGTAGAGGTGAGGGGGGTGAAGGTGAGAACATGGGCATTTTAAGCTTCTGTAAACACTTCGGGTATATGGTGGAGTTCTCAGGATCGGTCATTTGCATTTGAGTAGAATATGGCGTACTCAAACGTTCCCATAGGATTTGTCTATCCTCCTGGAGAATGACAATCTGCAGCTTGAATTGTAAATTTGGTACGGAAGAAAGGTGGGTTGTGATTCTAGTCCACTATGGGTGTGATACAGTGAGTAGATGAGGTACTGTATCAATAGATGTTAAGAGGTCAACCGGTCGTTGAAAAGATTTAGGCGATGAAGAACTAATAGGTAAGAGGGCGTGTTCGAGAGGATCCGTCATGGTTAAAGAACTTGGTGATGTCGGTGCAAGAGATTTCTCATCTAAGGATGTCAAAAGGAGTGGCATACCTTCCTCTTGTGCAACAAGAGTGGTAGAAGGGGAAGTCTGGGAAATAGATAGATTAGATAACATCCGTTCGCAGTCTTGTAGGGATGTGGTATAAGCAGACTCATCGATGGGAAGAGGAGTCTGGGCAGTTAACTCCCTTATGGGTAAAGGAATGATTTTGCTTTGGTTCGATGGTGGTAAAGGAGGTTCGGGCTCCTGTGTTAGTGAAGAGGCTTGATTCAAAATTTTCTCGATAGAGGCTTTGGGCTGGGTATCAAAGACTGCATGGATCTCATGAACACTCTCTTCGGCTAAGATATCCTGGTTTGTGTTACTATTGGAAGAGTGATTCGGGAATGGTTTGTTGAAGATTTTCAAATTTCGGTTGGCAGGGCATTAGGATTATCGAGGGTTATATCCTCACACAACCATTTTCGCACTATGTTTTTCAACATCTTGCAGTTCTCATGACTGTGTCCCTTCACGTGGTGGAAGTTACAGAAGTCATTTTCTTTGTACCAGGAAGGTATGGCGCGAGTGGAATCAAACCCAGAATGAGGTTTAACAGGAGGTAATGTAATGGCTCCTGCTTTGAGCAATTTTTCCAATATCACACCATATGTTTCTCCCAAGGGAGTGTAGTTGATGGGCTCGGCTTTGTACTTATAGGTGGTTTTTGGTGGGGTATTAGACGGTGTTTGAGATTTAACCATCACCGCGTGGACAGCTCCTTTTGATTTAGAAGAAGTGGACGCGTGAGGAGTGGTGGTATTTGGTTTATTGGTAGAATCAGGAGTTCGGAAATTGGGGTTTTTGTTGCGCAACCGCAATTTCTCTTCTTCTAAGGCTCGAATTTCTAGTTTCCGAGCCATGGTAAAGGCCTCATCAAATGTGCGGAAAGTTTGAATTTGAAGAGTAGGAGAAATGTGCTTAGCACATGCCCATGTGAAAAGTTCGATAAGTTCAGCCTGAGGCAAGGCATATGTAAGTTGGTTGATAAGGCCACGCCATCGTCCAACGAAATCTGCGATAGATTCGTCTTCGAATTGTCGGATGGCATAAAGGTCGGTGATGGATACTTTCTTAGCAATGTTAATGGAGAAGTGATCCAAGAAAGATTGGGCTAGTTGGTTAAAAGAGAAGATTGAGTGCTGGGTTAAAGCACTGTACCACTCCAAGGCGGGTCCTGATAAGGACATGGGAAATGTGCGGAGTAGCAAGGCATCATCATGGGCAATCAAATAACAAGCATGTCTAAATGATCGCAAGTGCTGTTGAGGATCCTCTTTACTATTAAAACGAGTAAATTTCGGCAACTCCCATTGAGGAGGATATGAATGAAGGGGGACAGAAGGGTGAATGGGCTCCCGACAAACTTGCTCGTATGTCAAGGCGCTACGACTTCCCGACACAGAAGCCTCCAGATTTTGCATTTTGTCCATCATTTGTTTGATGAAATCTGTGGTTGGATGAGATGATGATGCGGTTGTGGCAAACGGAGGCAAATTGGGCCAAGGGCCTCCACTGGACAATGGTGGAGTTAAGTGTTGATAAGGTATGGAGGATGAATATGTTGAGGCGACAGAATAGGGATGTCCCATATAAGGTGTTGAGGTTACTGGATACGTGTATGGGAATGAGAAGGTAGGCGGAGCTTGAGAAGGAAAGCTCGTGTGGATAGGTGGCAGAGAGCAAGTCATGAATGGAGTAGTCTGCAAGAGAGATGAGGTAGGGGCAGTCGGTGGTAATGATATGTGGGGTCCAAGATTAGCCAAAGAAAAGCCAATCTGAGTCGTATGAACCTCTGAAGCTGTCGGATTGGGAGACGGGGCTAGAGATGCAGGAAGCAAGGCGGTATTATCAGGTGGAGTGGGAGCTAAATGAGCAGCTATACTAATAGGCATACCAACAAGGAGCTGACCATCAGGCATACGGTCAGGGGTATGGGACAAATAGTATTGTACAGCGCTAGAATTAGCATCCAGAAACTTGGCAAAGTCCTTGTCTCCTACAGGAATTTGGGGGATCTCACTGGTGTCTGTAGGATTCCCCACAGAATGTGAAGGGGGTGATTCAGGTAAAGAAACAGAGCAAGCATGTGAAACCATGGCGGCGGCTTGCTTTCGAGTGATAACAACCATGGACAGGTGTTCACAGTAGGGTTTCAATCTATCCGGAATAGAAACAACCTTAGAATGGTGAAATTGGCAGGTTGCCGGTTTGTCAGGGGTTGTAGAAGACAGTAACCGATATCGGTCTAGTATCCGATGTCGGTTATACTATAGCCGACGTCGGTCAGGTAACCGATGTCGGTGTAAGAAGTCTGGGTTAACAAGATATAAAAGGCTGCTAATTTGATTTTTAACAACGTTTAGTATACGTGTCCAATCACAGAAGACAGAGTATGAGAAAGAAAACAGAACTAAAAACAAGCAAGATGCACACACAAATCCAGAGATTAACCCTAGGGTTAATTTTAATTATCGTGGGCTTATGCCTTTAGACATAAAATGATGTCAGAATCCTAAACAAGAGACTTAGGGGAAATGTCAAGTTGTTTTGGCTTATAAGGTTACCTCAATCGGGTGGAGGAATACCGCGGAAAAAGGGGGATGTTTGAGCTGTTGTGTTAATTGTGAAGTGATTCGGTATGTGTTGTGCAGTGAATGTAAGATTAATTTCCTGTCAATACCGTGGATATCACCCCCACGTGTACGACCTGTTACTTAATCTACGTTCACTAGAATTGAAAAACAACAAGCAGGAATGCAATGCACGTGTTTTAAACCCAAATCGAAAATTATGTTCGATGAAGCAAGAGAGATGACTTTCACTAATGCGAAACTAGGAAAGCAAGACAAATTCTTTACGAAATATATAACAAAAGCAGCAACAACAAGTATGCTTCCTAAAATGAAAATAAGCAAGAGAAACAGAAACCCAAGATGGGTCCCACCGGGCGTGCCAAAATGTTTCACTCGGAATGATTCGTTCCTTTTAGAAACAGATAAGGTTAGGGGCTAGGAGGAATACCTGTAGAATGTCGAGATGGTGTGCGCGTACCGTAGAGAAAGATCAGGCTGATTGCGAAGAACTCCTTTTTGTCTTGGAAGGACTACTGGTTTTGACGAAGATGCAAGCTGATCTCCTTTGCTGTAAACACTTCTGGTATTTCCACTCGTCTCTGCTCGGTCAAGTGAAGATCTGGACTCTCTTTTTCGCTCCCAATGATCTCTGTTGATTCAAAATCATTCGACCTAATCCCCCAAAATGAAATTCCGATCCCTTGTTTTTGGTTTGGGAGCCCATTTACAGGAACCAATGGCGGTTGCATAACCGATGGCGGTCGGGTAGAACCGCATCGTAAGGAAAAAGTAGGCTATTTTTAGTAAAATAACCCACCTTCCCTGCTTTCTCCCGAGAGATCAGTTGCGGGCTTGGTCAAGTGGCTAGAAGGTCGGTTTTGGGTGCGAGTAAGGAGGCATTAGTTATGGATGTGACTCTAGACCAAGCCATAAGTCTTAATTAGGTTAGTTTAGGGTTAGGGCTAGTCATGATGAGGTGGCAAAATGAGGTGGCAGGTAAGGTGATGTGGATTTATCAATTACAAGGTAATTAATAAATAATTGTGTAAGGTTTAGGTGATGAGGTTAAGTTGCGAGATGAGATGCGGGTCACAAGGGGTCGTAAGACACAAATTTGGTGTCTACACCTATGCGATATTCCCGGTATTGACCCAAAAATCATGGTCCACAATATCGTAACCATTCCTAATGTCAAACCCATCAAACAAAAGTTGCGGAAAATGCATCCTCACATTGATCTTCTGGTCAAAGAAGACCTTCAATGCCTTATCTCATTTTCTTTCATCCTACCCATTGATTATCCCTAATGGATTTCTAACATCGATCCTGTCACAAAGGTGACATGGGGATTCTGCATTTGCATGAAATTCTCGTGACCTCAACCTAGCTTGTCCCAAAGACGACTTTCCTCTACCAGGTATTTACCAACTAGTTGATCTCACTGCCGGCCATGGAATGCTATCACTCATGGATGGTTTCTCAGTTATAATCAAATATTACTTGCTCCAGAAGATCAACAAAAAACTTCCTTCATCACTCCTTGGGGGACCTTCTACTATCGAGTCATGCCTTTTGGCCTTAAAAATACCGGTGCTACATATCAACGAGCCATGACTTACATCTTCCATGACATCATGCATCGCATATTGGAAGGTTACGTAGATAATATTATTTCAAATCCAAAATCGAGCGAACACCTGACCGTCCTTAAGGTCATATTTGACCTCCTCGTCAAGTATTGTGTTCATCTTCAACCAAAGAAGTGCGTCTTTGCGGTACTTTAGGAAAACTCCTTGGTTTCATCATTTCTTTGATGACGTGACATAAAATTTGATCCTACTAAAGTAAAGGCTATTCTAGAAATGCCTCCACATACTAATATCTATCAACTTCGAATCTGCGCAAGGTAAGTTACAATCCATTCATCATTTCATCTCGCAAATTTTTCGACCATTGTCAACTATTTCATCATCTTCTAAAGAAGGAAGTTTCATTCAAATGGGATGATGAATTTCATAAAGCCTTTTATGCCTTAAAAAATACCTTCTTCAACCACCAGTACTCATTCCTCCTAAGGATGACCAACCCTTTACCTATATCTTTCCGCCACCGACCATTCTTTAGGTGCCATGCTCACTCATCGCGACAAGCAACACAGAGAGAGCAAGCAGTTTATTACCTAAGTCGTACCATTCTAGACTACAAAATAGATACACCCTATTAGGAAATAAGGGATAAAATATGTGGATGAGTCCCTCACAGAATCACAATAGTAGAAACTAATATGCAAAAATATTACAGATCTGAAATAAAAGTGCAAAATAAAAATAGAACAACACAAAGAGACAGTATTTAATGTGGTTCACCCAATTTGGGCTATGTCCACCAAGAATCAATTTCTCAGATTTTATTACAAACCACCGCTCTCTCAATACAATACCCAGATATGTTTGGAGCTATGCTCAACAAACTCTACAGAATTCACACCCGAATTCATACACATCTACAATGTTACATCATCCCTACCATATGCACAAAACCACATAAGTAGACAACTGCTTAAGTAGTTTTACAAAACAAGGTATCTATATGATATAAAAGTGACATGCAAGCATGAGAATCTACAAGTGACTTTTCTTCGTACCCAACCTCCGAGGCCGTCAAATGGGACAAATGTACATGTGGAATGGAATATATATAGATACGAAAAACTAGTTGAGAAATCTTATATCTTCGACACGTAATAATGGAATCTGCGAATCTAAGGCAAAGAAGGCTCTCCTAACCCGAATTAGTGTAATGGATCATTAAGATATAATAGCTGCTCCGAGGCTCCAATCAATTTTGAGCTTTGCCGAGATCCTATTTATTGGTTATTGGATTAATGGAAAAAGACTTATAGGTGTTTCGTGTATATTTCCGAGAAAAGGTCATGGAAAATGGTGATGAGAGGTGTGGTGGATCCTCTAGAGTTTTATGGACGATTCTCTCGGTTTAGTCAGAAATCCCTAGCCACGATTGGCTACTATATTTAATACAGAGAATTGTGTAATGATATCTGATGGAAGTGGTGAGGATCTGAATATTAGTGTGCGTAAACCAACGTCAATTTTTGATTGATCGGTAGGCCCGTTGGGTTGTGGGACCTATGGATCACAACCGTAGGTTTGTGGTTTTAGCGGACCTCCTATGGTCTTATGAGGAGTCAATATCTTCTCCCGACTATCCAATAGTCATAAGATTTTTTAGCCTTTATGTTTAGAACTAGAAGTTGTGTAATTTTCTTAGAATACCTTACAGGTGTTCTGGCAACTTGAATACGTAAGCCATTATCTATGTCGATGAGGAGGTCTCCTGCGTTGGGTTGTGGAACTAAAGGATCGCAACCAAATATTTTTTCTCTTTCGAGTTCTTTGTACAGTCATGTGGATATCCTATCAATGAAGTCTGTAGTTGGGGTGATTTGACCAGAATGTGTATGCCTTGTCATCCTCAATATTCAACTCTCTCAATTGTTCACTAACTGCTCGTAGGTTTACTATTGCTCAAAAAACCTGAATCCTAAGGTCTTGATCTATATCAGCTAGTGTTGTGGGGAGATTTGGTCGAGGCACTATCAGTTCAAATACATATTCTATGGGTTCTCTAGGTCCCGTGATTGTCTTGCGGATCTCTTGGGTTCCTCACGTTGCTCCTTTAAGTCACATACTATGTGACTTATTCTCATATTGGGATGCCGATCGGAATACCTTCTAGTTACCAGGTGTTAGGGGTGAGTGGACTATCACCCTTGAGGATGTCTATCGTATATTAGGGGTCCCGATTCTTGGGAGGCGGCTATCTCTTATGACAATAATATCCAGATCTCAGATGGTCTAGTGGGCCACATATATGGGAGATGTTGTTGTTTCCATGGGGTTGAAGAAGGGGTGAAGGTTTGCTTCATTGTAGAGTCGACAATCATGTGCTCATGCAAGGCTATTATGGACATCCTTTCCTCGTGGTTGATTGGGGACAAGGGAGGGGATACTCTTTTATACTGTTGGGCTCCTATTATTACATAGATTGAGGCGCATGGCCACGTTTATGCTTGGGGAGCAGACATCCTTGGGACCACCTATCATGATTTGTATAGGGTGGTCAGATTACAGGGGTAGTCATTGAGTCACCCTACTCTAGTCATGAGTTGGGTGTATGAGCACATCATTCCCTATGGGAGAGGTGTATAGGCAGAGGATCCCGGGGCTATCAAGGTAGCGAGATGGACAGGGATGACCATACTTAGGATGCCACACTAGCCAGTGGCTTCTTTGACTACTACAGACATGGAGGCCACTCCTTATCAGGCCATGACAGGTTATGGGGAGAGGAGACACTCACATTGATTGCTTGCCATACTACTAGTTAGTTGATAGACAGGACGGGGAAGTTAGAGATCCACCCCTTTGATAGAGTACCACAATAGTTTGGCCTCCCCTATATTGATATGTTTCCTCTAGCGGGGCAAGAGTATACGAGATATGTTCGAGAGGCTAGGGAGGTCCTAGAGGTTGAGGTTAGACTACAATCACTCATGACATTCCCATTGTAGCTAGGAGGCTGATTCGTCCGAGGGTAGCCAAGTACTCCTCGAGCACCTTTATTTCAGATTGGAGCTAGTCCTGCTCATAGTGGAGATGAGCCCATTGATGTGGACTCAGAGTCTGAGGAGTTCACGAGGGGAGGAGACAGAGGAGGAGACAGAGGAGGGTGAGACCGGGGCTGGTGGGACAGAGGAGGATGATAACGATTCTGAGTGGCATGACACTCAAGATATCTTGTGGGTTGAGAGGGCAGGAGAGTGCAGATAAGGTGACCCTAATTTCAGAGGATTTTCCTTCTCAGGATTTAGGGGGAGATGACGAGTCCATGGAAGGATGTCACTTCATTCTAGATGTGGGAGAGGCACGACAGTCGGTGGAAGTGTCATGTAGCGAGCACGAGCATCCTAGAGATTCCACCTAAATGTCCTGGAGATCCGAGTGAGTTACTACTCTTTTCTTGATTTTTTTTTAGTTAGAAATGTTTAGTTGATATTTCCCTTTTTTGTTTCATTTATTTTTGACTTTATCATGGAAAACTTTCTAACTTGTTTATTTCCCCTTTTTTATTTGTAGTGACTGTTGAGGGATGGTGAGACTTGATTCACTAGGTGTGCATGGAAACTCTACTGCTCCCTTCGGAGAGTACACAGGTCGAGCTTACTATGGATGTGGGAGAGCCTTCAACAACCGGTAGACATATCGATGTGTTTTCCCCTATCTGGAAGGTGGCAAAGATCATGACTTCTCTCCATGTTGAGGTAGCTAGATATAGGACCGCGGAGCGCTTGATGAGGAGGATTCATTCTCACATTGAGACCACAGCTACTGGCCATGAACATGAGCCCTTAGTTCATTCAGAGCGTCGCCGCAGAGGAGTCCTAAATGAGGTTGTGCACCTTCTGAGGGATCTCACAGGGATTGAGAGATCATGGTGCCTTTTTGTAGTGATTTTTGGTTGGATATTTATACGAGTGTTTTTTCTTTAATTTTCTGGGCTCATTGAGCGTTTTGACCATGCCTTAGTGCATGATGACATTGTACATAAAATATGATTCATATATATATATATATCTTTTTGGATCTAGATCTTCTTGTGTCTAGAATTTTGTGATTCGTTTCCCATGTGTACACTAGATGTTTTTAGAGTATTTGTTTTTATATGATTTTCATATTGTATGCAATGGATGAAAATGATAACAAATACTAAACAAAATGCTTTACTTTATTTGATTTTATAATGCTGATACGTGATGATGCAAACATACTGTAGTGTTGAACTTTTGGCTTCTTTGGGCAATATTCATCGTTTCTTCTTGTTTTGGAAAAACGTGATGAATATGTAGTAATAATGAGATAAAATTGCCCCATTTCTAACTCCACGCAACTAGTAAGATGAGGGATCAACACCAATAGTTGGGAAGGGCACAAATTATATGAGTTTGACTGAATGGAATGATGAGAGATAGACAAACTAGTGACAGAAACCAAACTTAGACCCACACACTTACCCTACTCAAAACTACCACCAAGCTCAGAAGGCAACTTACTTTCCAGTTTATCTAGACTTAGATCTATAAATGGCAACCTGGTTGACAAAATCTGGTTTTGAGGATTTGATCTCTTTGGAATTTGGACACTTATTTTCACTTAATATAATTTGATCTTGTATTTCTAAAATACCAAGATTTGTTAATTTGTGTGAATGGACCCCACACCCTGCCCCATGCCACGAGTAAGAAGCATGGGTTTGTCACCAAAGGTAGGATATAGGCGAGTAAGGGCACTTCTTTCCTTTCCCAACCTGCACCACCAATAAGAGATGTGGGCTTATCACCGAAGGTTGGTGGGGCAAAGAAGTGTGTAAAATAAAATATTTTGTTTGCTTAGTATTTTTGATTCTATTTGATTTTGACTCTTATGATCTGTGATTTTGGAATATCCTTGCTTCAAAGAGAGGTAAGAGGGATAGATGTGACACCAAGAAGCTTCTAGAACAGACCGTAGGTAAGAATAACTTCACCTAGTAGAAAGAAAGAGCAAAAACAAGTATGCAGCCCTGGTATAGTTTTTGTCAATATTTATCATCGAACTTGATGAAATTTTTTTGAAACTATTTGATGATATTATGAAAATTGAAGAGGCATGATTTTGAATGTTTTTGTCAACATTTTGAGATATTTATAATAGATTGCTTAAGAGTAAGTTCCTTGATACAATTTTTACGAAATGAGTGAACAAAATGAAACAACTAAGTGACTAATGTAATGCAAGTAGATATAATATACAAATGGTGGTTTGATGATTTATGCGTAAAATCGTTTAAGATGCAAGGAATTGACTGTTTCATTGAATTCCTCACCTTCTAATGTACACAAGAGATACGCACCATTTCCGTAGTCTTTCATGACTCAGTATGGGCCTAACCACTTGGGCCGAAATTTCCTTCCTTCGTCGGTTTTCTTATCAATCTGGGTTGTCTAGTCTTAGAATTAGATCTCCTCATATATGTCTCATTCGTAGAATTTTTTGTTATATTTTTGACACATCCAGCTAGCATAGGCTCTGTGCCATTGTTCGGCATTTAGCCTGGTCTCATCAAGGATTTCTAGCGGAGAGAGGTGTGCCTCTCTATAAGCATCTTCTCCCGTAATCCTTGTAATGAGATGCGGAGAATAGTTATTTCGACCTCAAGCGGGAGAACTGATTTTCGCCTCGAATACTAATGAGAAAGGGGTTGCTCTGTTGGTGTTCTTATTGAGGTTTGATGGGCCCACAAGGCCGGATATAATTTTAGATGCCAATCTTATTTGTTCTCCTTAACTATTTTGAGAAGAATAGCCTTTAATGTTTTGTTTGTTGCTTGGATTGTCCATTGGCTTGAGGGTAGTAAAGAGAGGCCGTATGATGGTTTATTTTGTATTTTCGCATAACTCGTGGACCTCATCATTCTTAAAGTATGTTCCATTATCCGAGATAATGACTTGTGGGACATCGTTCCTACAAATGATCTAGTTCAAAATGAACTTGGCGATCGCAGAACCTGGTATGGTGGTGAGAGGCATGGCCTCTACTCATTTGGTAAAATATGATGTGGTCGTAATTATAAAGTTATGGCCATCTATCGAAGAGGGAGAGAATTTCCCTATCAAATCTAGACCCCACGTGGAGAAAGGCCATGAGGTTGCTATTGGTTAGAGATTGTGTTGGCATGTGAATCTCATGGGAGAATTCTTGGCATTTGTGGCACTTACGTACAAACTCTACTACGTCATGTTCAAGAGTGGGCCAAAAATAGCCCATCCGATGTATTTTGTGAGCAGTGGCGTGACCACCAAAGTGGCCTCCACATATCCCACTGTGGGATTCATAAAGAATCTTCTTG
Organism: Taxus wallichiana var. yunnanensis; assembly: GCA_018340775.1. Classification (NCBI taxonomy): domain Eukaryota; kingdom Viridiplantae; phylum Streptophyta; class Pinopsida; order Cupressales; family Taxaceae; genus Taxus; species Taxus wallichiana. The sequence goes on from CM031235.1 coordinate 927,910,833, forward strand.
GATTCTTCTGTGTCGATGCATCTTAAAAGCATGCCATCGAAGGCTTTACGATAGAGTACTTGTTCTAAAATAACATATTTAGCAGTGATAATGCATAACCACCTTCTTTGTTGTGATGTGGCACCTTCTGGGTACGTATGGTCCATGATAAAATTGATGATGTCAGTGTACCAGGGACATGTAGAGATGGGGGCCTAGTTTTGATAAAGTATATACACTCATTGGGAAAGTCCAAATTTACCAGATCACCTCCATCTAACGGATTTTTAGCTAACCAGTCTGCAATGATTTGTCCCTTAACAGATTTCTAGTTTACAAATGTTAATTCAAATTCACCCATTAAGGTTATGAAATGTCCAACCTTTTTAGATAAAGACCCTTGCGTGAGGAATGTTCGTAAATGATCTGTCTTTACAATGACCCTTGTTTCTTGATTTAACATGTAATGTCTTAAACATTTTATTGCAAAGACTATGGCAAGGCATTCTCTCTCTTCCTATGTATAATGTGTTTCATAATCGAGCAATGTTCGGCTAATGAAATAGACTACATGTTCTTGTTTATCATTGTCTTCTTGAGCCAGCATGTAGGCTAGCGAGACATCAGTAGCCCGTGAATACAAGGATCAAAGGATGATCTGGTCTGGGAGGCATTAGCGTGGGAAGAGACAACAAGAAGCGTTTAACCGCTTCGAAGGCCTCATTGCATTCTTTTGTCTAATCAATGTTATAATCTTTCTTTAATAGATTGTTGATTGGATGAATAACAAAACTTAAATCGGAATGAACCTTCGGATTGCACCGAGCTTCCCAAGAAATGATCTGATACCAGACTCGTCTGATGGTGGAATCATTTCAAGAACAACCTAGATTTTGGCTAGATCAACATCAATCCCTCGTGAGGATATAATGTAACCTGAAGCTTGCCTCCTGTCACACCAAATACACATTTCTCTAGGTTCAATGTGACACCATATTCAATCAATCATGAGAGGATGATACAGAGTACTTCTGGGTGATCACAATGCTTCTTGGCCTTGGCCAACAAGTCATCCACATAGGATTCCACAATTTTATGGATAAGATCATGGAATATGTATGTCATTGCTCATTGGTATGTAGCACCGACATTCTTAAGACCGAACGGCATGACAGTGTAACAATAAGTTCCCCAAGGAGTTATAAATGTGGTTTTGGCTTGATCTTGTTCAGATATTTTAATCTAATTATACCTTGAGAACCCATCCATGAGGGACAATAGCTCAAATCTAGCTGTTGCATCAACAATAATGTTAATAGATGGTAATGGGAAGTCATCTTTGGGACAAGCTTTGTTAATATCCCGAAAGTCTATGCAAATGTGTATCTTCCCATTCTTTTTGAGAACAGGGACAATATTAGATACCCATTGTGAATAGTCAACTGGTTTGATGAATCCCACTTGGAGAAGTTTCATTACTTCTTCTTTCACCATGAGAGCCACTTTTGCTTCATTGGTCTTGACTTTTGTTTAATTGTCTTTGCATCTGGTTTGGTGACAAGATTATGTACTATGATATGTGGTGTAATTCCTGTCATTTCTTTGTAGTTAAATGTGAAATCCTTTTGATGCTCATTTGAGGATTTGGGTGTGTATTTCTATCTCCTCTGGAGTTAACGAGGATCCCAATTTAAAAAGTTTTGGTTCTTCCTCCGTTCCAATGTTTATGTCAATTCTTTGCTTTGATTAAAGAAGCATTTCCTTCTTCAAATTCAAGTGGGGCGGAGGTAGTTCCAAACTCTCTCCATTCTCTACCTCGTAGATATCGAGATCCTTTTGTGGAGGAGACTCTATCTTGGGATTTCCAAAGTAGGAAGAGGAATGTGGTATTAGGGAAAGATCCACTATGTGGTGAGCAAGATGTAGCTCGCATAGGCATTTAGATATTCGAGAGTGACTCTATCACTATCAAAGTGATCCAAGATAAAAATCATTCTCAACTTCGTTATGAGTTAGGAGTGGGTTTGTTGGTATTTTACGCACCAATGGTTCAGATTGAAGTGATACTGTAAAACTTGTGTTTTCCAACTCACTATTTGGAATGAAGCGGAAGTGAGGTTGCTATTGAATCAAAGGAGGTTTTGTTCTCATGGGATTTCTTCAATTGATATGAAGTTAAATCCTTCGCTTATATCTAATACCGCTATTTTGTAGAGTTGTAAATTTTCAGCTCTAGTCTCATATACCTCAGAGACTTGGTTTGCAACTAGTTCATGAGTCTCCTAACACTCTAATGTTATCGACACCCGTTTTTGGATATGATGAGGCCAAGGAGGAGGGCTTTGTATTCAGCCCTGTTGTTTGTACACTCAAAGTTTAATTTAAAGGAAAAAGGTAGGATCTTTCCCTCGAGAGAAGTAAAGATCATACCTGCCCTAGCTCCAAAGCAACATCTAGCTCCATCGAAGTGGAGAGTCCAATATTTTCTTAGAAAAATGGATGTTGGGATGTTTTTCATGTCTATTTCTCCTACCTTGGTTACTTCTACCATACAAACTTCGTTTGATGGAAGAGAACCAATTCCTAGTGTGTATCCCATACCCATAGAATCAAATGGTAGGAGAATGGGCAGATCTTTCTCTAGCAACTCGACAATTTTTGTGGTAGTCCCTAATGACACCATTTCTATGACATTAGCCTCATTTTTGAGTGTTGGAATGCCCTCGACTAGATTTGTAATTTCTAATTCTGTGGTAGGTATCAACTTCTCTTCTGGTTTTGAATTAATTAGTTTGCTAAGTTGATTCGTTGGGAGTTCAAACTCAGAGTGAACGCTGGTATTTTCTTCAAGTCAGCTAGGTGTATATCGAAGGGTTTTGGGTCACCTTGTGCCACAAATATTTTCCCTAAGTGCAAAAATATTATTTCTTGGAATAACGTGGAAGGGATTTCCTTCATGCGGTGTATCCATGGTCGACCGAGGATCATATTATAGTTGGTTTCCTGATCTATAATATAAAATTCGGTGAGGACCGTCTTGGGTCCTAAGGTGACTGGTAAAATTATGGTTCCAATTGAAGTGTCCTTTGAGGCTATCATAACCTCTTAGCGTATTTTGTTGTGGAACAATTTGTTTCTCCATATCCTAGCTTTTGAAGAAAAGTGAAGGGGACTATGTTAATGCGCTGCCCCATCGTCAATCATTTCACATTTAAATAATTATTGAGACCCATACTTGTAAATATAAAGTGGGTCACCTCTACGCGTAATTTCAACTTTTTTGGCATTTTCTTATATCAAATATAAACTCAGTATCCCTATCTGGCTGCCCTGGAGGGTAGACATCAAATTCTACATGGTTTACTTGCATTTTTGGAGGAGGAGTAATGTTAATTAAATGACCAAGGCCTAATGCTTCTAAGAGAGCAGCCCTATGGGTGGGAGAGTTCTTCAACAAATCCAAGAAGGAAATATGAGAGAAGGTTTTCGTTAAGTCATTAATTAAATCATAAGTGCCTATGGGTTTTACCAACGTTTGTTGAATGTTGTCTAGCTCTAATGGATAACTTGGAACATGTTGAGAAGAATAATATTGTGTTCTTGTTATGGTTTCTATGGGTAGCTCGGTGTCTAACTCTACTAGACCAACTATCTTGGTTTGCGGTCGAGTTCCTAATTGGGGTGCGACCGGTGGATTTAATGAAGTTGAGGCTTCATGATCATTATTTCCTACCATAACACCCTTATTCGTTCCACTCGGATCTAACCTATTATTGTTAGAATGATTTAGGAGTGGATCGTTAAAGATCTTGAGGGGTGCATTTTGAGGGGAAACTGCCCCTGTGTAAGTGTTTGGTGTGGGTACTACAGAATTTTCTAAGAACATATCTATAAAGAGTTGTCTTTGGTCTTCTAGAAAATGTTGCATGAATTTATTGTAGTCACGACAAGTCCTAGTATCATGGCCTTAAATCTTGTGGAAACCACAATACAAATTGGGATTATAATTTTGAGGTTGTTGATTTGAAACCTGCTGCGGTCTAAAATTTTGATAAGGTTGTTGGTTGTTATATTTAAAATTTTGAGGTTATTGCCTTTGGTTTTGACTCTGATATTAAGTTGGGTTTCGATTTGGACCTTGTGTTTGGATTTTCCGTCGTTGTTGTTGTTGTTGTGGTCATGGTGGATGATTAAAATCCATTGTGTTGATTGTTGGAGTAAAATTGTTATTTCTTTGATTGTTAATGGGTGGCGAAATATTTACAACATTTTCTCTTTTAACTAGGTCTATTATTCCATCTGTTGTAACCCCATGCAATTTTTGTTAAGGATTTTGGGTCTGATTGGTATTCCCAAAGCATTAAGGATAGGTCGTAGTGTTTTGATTAGGAATGATTAATTTCCCATTGTTCCGTATGTCTTACGACCACTATCTATTGTTGCTTGATCTATTCGGAGAGCACTTTTGAGTACTTCATCATAAGTTCTTAGTGGGAACTTCTGGACTTCTTCCTTTATCTCTCTAGTGAGGGAATGAAGGAATAAATCACATAGTTCCATCTCGATCCATGTTTGGAGCACTTGCTAATGAGTAGAGAACCATACACCATATTTGGATAAAATGAGCATCGGATTCATTATGCTCTTGTTTAATATGCAAGAATTCCCGATTCTGTTCTTAACAATTTGTTCATGTCAAAAGCTTTGATAAACTCGACACGAGTTGTTTAAATGAGTGTATTAAAGCTTCAGGTATCTATATAGTACTAATCAAGGGCAATACCCTCTAAGGTTTTAGGGAATATCTTAGAACAACCCCATCCCAAGGAGTAGTTCTCGAATAGCCGTGGCATAGGCCTTGATATGTGCATTTGGGTCTCCCCCCTTTGTATTTGGGTAAATCGGGAAGAGGCCTTGGAAGCATGACACTTCAAATGGTGAAATCTAGGGATATTTCAAATATTTTGAGTAATTCCCTACCGCATAGGCTTCACCATTGATGGTGCCCGCTTGAGGGGGTGGGGGTGGACATGGGTTGTTGATATGGAATAGCATACATATTTGCAGGGACATAAGAAATCCCCGTGGTTGAGTGAACATCCCAAGAGAGGAGAACATGTCTCCCGTGGTGATTTTGAATAAATGTTTAAGTAGGGAGGAACATTGCTCTGATATGGATTGTTTGGTGCTAAACCGAGAGGTATCATATTTTCAACTGGAGCGGCGTTTGAAAACGCGGTCCTAGTTGGTGTTTGTTATGGATAGTTATATGAATGTTGAGGAGGCATGCCTAACGTGCTTGTTCCTATAAGGAGGTCAACTTGGCTGGTATGATGCGGAGGGTTGGGGATTCATGGTTTCCTAAAATATGAATTTTGATTTGCTTGAGCAAGTTCCAATCCTCTAACTTTTTCAACTAAGGCTGAGATGACCTCGATTGGTGAAGACACAGTGTTTTGCCTTAATGGTGTTTTTGTACACCTTGAGGCTATAAAGGGGTATGATACCCTGCTATAAATTGATCATTACCCTACAAAGCTTCACCGAGAGTATTTCCCATAGGTGGAGGAATGGGGGTGTTTTCTTGGAGCGGGATATCGGGTTGCGTTTGTAAGCTTCCTATAGGTGGGTACATGTTTTGGAAGTGTTGTTCGCTTCTAGCGTAGCGCACTAAATACTCCTCATCCAAAAATGGGAGTGGATCTGACTGTCTAATGATTTGTGATCTGAACAAAACCCGAGGAGATGAAATGGATTCTCCAGTAAACATCATATTGTTAGAGCCTGAGGGCTCTGGTTTTTGTGTTTGTGCAAGTTGATCCAACTCCTCAATTCAAAATGAATAACTAGAGCTAGTTTTTTGAGGGGGAGTTTTTGATGACAAGTAATTACTTGAATAGTTTTCAGCCCATACAGAAAGTGAGGGTGATGGTTGTCTATTTGTTTGACCATAATGCACTTCGAGACTCGAGAGAGGTCTGCCATATGCGTTATATCCCGACATATTCGGGGGGTGTATGAATACCCGCAGAATAATGGGAAAGAGCGAAGGTGGATGAGAGAAAGAAATGAAAATAAAAGGGGAACAATTATTTGTTCATGTCGGGTTCACCAATTTTGTACGATAGAAAAGTGACATGCGAGCATGAGAATCTACAAGCGGCTTTTCTTCGTACCCGACCTCCCGAGGTCGTGCCGGACAAGCTGGTGAGAATGGAATATATATAGATACAAACAAACTAGTTGGGAAATCTTATATCTTCGACACGCAATAATGGAATCTATGAATCTAAGGCAAAGAAGGCTCTCCTAACCTGAATTGGTGTAATGGATTGTTTGGATATAATAGCTGTTCGGAGGCTCCAATCAATGTCGAGCTCTACCGAGATCCTATTTATTGGTTATTGGATACGTGGAAAAAGACCTGTAGGTGTTTCATGTATATTTCCAGACAAGGTCATGGAAAATGGTGATGAGAGGTGGTGGATCCTCCGGAGTTTTATGGATGATTCTCTGGTTTAGTCTAGAAATCCCTAGCCTAATTGGTTGCTATATTTAATACAAAGAATTGTGTAATGATATCTGGTGGAAGTGGTGAGGATCTGAATATTAGTGTGCATAAACCAGCATCAATGTCTGATTGATCAGTAGGATTGTTAGGTTGTGGGACTTGTGGATCACAACTATAAGTTCATGGTTGTGGTGGACCTCCTATGGTCATATGAGGAGTCAATCTCTTCTCCCGACTATCCAATAGTCATAAGCTTTTTCAGCCTCTATGTTTAGAACTAGAAGTTGTGTAATTTTCTCATAATACCTTACAGGTGTTCTGGCAACTTGAATACGTAAGCCAGTATCTATGTCAATGAGGAGGTCTCCTGCATTGGGCTGTGGAACTAAAGGATCGCAACCAAATATTTGTTCTCTTTTGAGTTCTTGTACGGTCATGGATATCCTATCAAGGCAGTCTGTAGTTGGGGTGATTTGACCAAAATGTGTATGCCTTGTCGTCCTCAATATTCAACTCTCTCAATTGTTCACTAACTGCTCGTAGGTTTACTGTTGTTCAAAAACCTGAATCCTAAGGTCTTGATCTATATCAGCTAGTGTTGTGGGGAGATTTGGTTGAGGCACTATTGGTTCAAATACGTATTCTTTGGGCTCTCTAGGTCCTATGATTTTCATGTAAAGATGATTCAATTTTAACTAAAATGAATAAGCTAATTATGAAAGATATATCTACACTATGCATATATTCTTTTATTTTTGTATTTTTAATGAAGTATTTTAATGAATTTAAAAGAGCAGCTATTCTAATATATTTAGAAAATGGACAATTAATCTAATAACAGAATCAAAACAAGCAACGTAGCCTGGTGTATAGCTATTTACCTGTGTAGTTGTGAGTTTATCCTAAATATTTAAATAACTAACTAATTTTAATCAAAAGACTCTCAATCCTACCTCAGAAGTGAGGAATGAATCATAGTTTCTCAGAAACTATCATTCCCCATAGCTTCCCTGGCAATATCGAAAGTGAGCTTTAACTGAAATGAAATAATTTACTACTCTATTTGATATATTGTAATTAGAACTTTGATAGCTCAAACCTGGAGTTTACAAAACAATGGTAAATCTGGTTGTGTGTGACTTTGTCCCCTCAATGTGATCTCCTCGTTCCTTTGTGTTCACGTGAATCCAGAAAAGCATGTATATGATAGTGTCAATAGAAGAAGATACTTGAACAATGACAACTTTGGATATAGACCAAATACAATGCAAGTAAGAGAGGGATAGTGTAAGTGAACAAAGCTTGACTATGTAATTCCTAGCAGGATTTATTGTAGAATACAACACAAATATGCCGAGAATTCTAGAAACTATCTTTTTGATAAACAAAACCCGCAACTCTAAGATGGATTTTAATTTAAAATGAAACTATCCTATGCTAAATTGATTATATGGAACAAAAATGAAGTAAGATGGAAACAAGAAGATCAAATGATCTCTAAATAAAGCAAGGGAAGGCTGATAACTCGATGAAAAATATGAAACTATTGAACTCTAAGCAAGAACTTCAAGCAAATCAATAATTAAATAGAGAAGGAGAGGGGCCTTTGTTTGAAAAAACAAGCTAGCTATTTATAACAATTGCATTTACTAGAGGGTAACTCCCAATTGATCTCTTTTACTATAAACAAAGGGAAAACACTATTTATTGGGTGGCCAAAACATAAATGTAAGCCAAAGTGGTTGAAGAATGCAAGTGAAAGTTGAATTTTTATGTTTGACGACATTCGTCTGAGCGCTCGAAAATGCACACAGACCGCCACCATGTTACTGGCGGTGGTATCCAGGAGGGATGAGACCGCCGCCCTATCCTGGGAGGTGGTCATGGGACCGCCACCGTGTGGTGGCGGTCCTATCACTTAAGACCAAAGTGAAAAGAAAAGGGGGCAAAGAACAAAACGAAGCACATGGAGCTTGGATAAAGCATTTGGGATGCAAACATACACTGACGAGATTTTTCTGGATTTCGAACACCTTGCCAAGAGACTTGAATCATCATTGGGGTTTTCGTAACCTCTTTCTAGCAAAGACAAGATCTACATTTTTGGGTACGTACAATATCAAAACCATGGGCTAAAACTATCCCATAAACTTATGGGTCAAAAATCCTGCCCATATGAGAAAAATCACATTTCCCAGTATATCGGACATGTTTTGTTTCGAGGCCAAAAACCCCAACGAGACAACTATGGAAAGTGTACAAGACTCTTTAGTGTAGAGTATTCAACACTTTCACACGTGAAAATAGGCTCCACAACCTAACACACCCATGCCAAAAACTTTACTTACCCTTAGTTTTTATCGCCACCAAACTCTGACATTACCTACTCAACCACAAAACCTTCGTTGTTACCAATACTAACCCCCTACACTATATGTACGCCAAACCCTATCAACATCAATGTGCCGCACATTATATTATGCTTCTTGCTGACCTCAACCTCAAATTCATTCATCAAAAGTCCATCAAGGGCCAAACTATTGTTGACCAACTAGCAGACGCACCTCTTTCCAGAATCAACCCTCTAACTTCAATTTCCCAGATGAATCCATAGCTACCCTCTTTGTAAATGAACCCACTTACCAAATGACACTCTTCTTCGATGGCTCCAAGTGTCAGTATGGAGGTGGGGCTGGTATTATCCTCATTCCTATTGATGGTGAACTTATGCCTTTGTCTTTCAAACTCGATTTTGATTGTACAAACAATATTGCCGAATATGAAGCACTAGTATTGGGTCTCCAAGATTCTTATGCCTTAGATGTTAAGTCAATAAATATCTTTAGTGATTCCTAGCTGTTCATAAACAAAGTCAATGGTATATACCAGTGTCATAATGAGATACTTCAAAAGTATAAACATCACGTAGACATACTTTTGACCACCTTTGAACGTTATGAACTTCAAACCACCCCATGTTCTACCAATAAATTTGTGGATACCATGGCCTGCTTGGCTTTTCCGAGATACCCGATTATCCTTCCAAATCTAAAATCTTTGTCACAATACAAATGTTGCAATCACCCTCTTACTTACCTCATGAGGTCTACTCCATTGGAACCATTGCACCTGGCCCACGTGACCTTTGGTATAAGCAGTTTGCAGACTATCTTTCCCTTTCCATTTTACCCACTGATCTCACTCATAATGGAAAATGTGCCTTTCTTAAAAGTGTCTCTCATTATGTCATCATGGGTGGTCTCCTTTATAAGCACAACTTCGACGATATTCTCTTACGATGCCTTATAAGTTTTGAAATTCCCTACACTATCAAGGAAGTTCATGATGGAATTTGTGGAGGTCACTTTAGTGGTTTAGTTGTCACAAAATGCATTCTTCACCTTGGCTATTATTGGCCAACCCTAAACCGTGATTATTGTGACTATGTCAAATGTTGTGTAAAATGCTAGCAACATGCTAATCTTCATCACACACCTAGTCATGCCTTGTAGATCACACGAGACCTTTTCCCTTTCTCTCAATGGGGCTTGGATTTTGTTGGTGAGATCAATCCCCATTCTTCACAATGCCATCAATGGATTATAACCACTACTAAATATTACACTAAATGGGTAGAAGCCATCCCCTCATTTCTACAAAATCGAGAAAATATGTGAATTCATCAACCATCACATCATTTGTCACTTTGGTGTTCCTCATTGTCTCATCACTAATAACAAAAAGCAATTCAAAAACAAAACCCTACGTAATATGTGCAATGCTTTTGGTATCCAACTCGATTTCTCATCACCTTATTACCTACAAACTAAGGGCCAAGCAGAATCGACCAATAAAACTTTGAACAAAATTATTATGAAAGTAGTTGATGATATCTGGCAAGGATTGGCATTCACAAATTCCTTTCATTTTGTGGGCTTATCAAGTAGTATTCACACTTCAATCGCTACCACACCTTTTTCTGGTATAAGGTATCGAGGTCGTGTTACCTCTTAAAGTCTAGATTCCATCTCTCTGCATCTCACTACAAGACATGCTCAACGATGATGAATTTTGCCAGGATCGTTTGGCATAACTTGAGTTATTAGATGAACGTCATCTTAATGCTCTTAACCATCTCCAAATCTACCAAAAATGTATCAAATGTACCTATGATAAACGTGTCCACGAATGAACCTTTCAGGTCGGTGACATCCTCCTAAAGGAAAATCAACATGTAACCAAAGAAGAGAAAATTAAATGGGGAAAATTTTCTCCTAATTAGCTTGGACACTATATCGTTACCCATGTCTATGGATCAAGTGCTTATCATTTTTCTTCACTCAAAGGTAAACCCTAACCCAATCCTCTCAACGCCTTGCATCTTCGACCATTTTATTGTTAACATTAAGTCCTATATCACATTTTGTCAATTGATCGCTCATCCCTTGAGTGTTTTTTACCTTTCATGTTACCCATTTTTGAGAATCCATGACTAAATAAGAATCATGTGATTACCCATCACCTTTCTACCTTATCTTCAATATGAGTACCACGGCTCTACTCATGGCATGATTCTCATGGATAATTTTCATCTTTTAAAGTCGGAATCTCATGGTCGTTCATCACTTGAAACTACCCCTTTCATAATTAACCCCTGTGTACTATGGTTTTTTCTTCTAAACAAGAACCTAATCTTCCTCTATAGTCTTGTCCATGACTTAAACATCCAAACAACAAAATGAGATTCAAATCCTTGAGTCAAACTTCTAGCAAAATATGACTCCCTCAAAAAGGGACATCTCTTCTCTCTATTTTTGCCGCTATAAATAGACTTCTCCTTAAAGGACAACTATATAAAGTTATTGCAAAAATACAATAAAAATATCCAGAAGCTTCCCGCATAGATCATCTTCGTGAAGACCTCAAGGAGATAATATATTCATCCCATATAGACTTCCCACATCGATCATTCTATTAAACTCAAACAAATGAAGAAAGTGATGAAATTTTCATCATGGACTTGCCTATTTTTTTATCCCGAGTTTCTTGATAAGTAAATATGCGGTCGTACACTAAATTACACTAAACCACCAATTTTGTACCTCATTGCCTTTTCACCCCGATTTTCTCTCCACTCAAGGGACTTTCCGCAATCGCCACATTTCATGATCATGTGACTTTCTTCACCTTTAGAATAGTCCATTATGCAATGCCCGTAGGGTCTTACGTTCATAATCCCATCTTGGGCATAGTAGATTCATTAGGGTTCTTATCAATTAAGTGGCTCTTTTTTGCCTTTTATTATTTTCCTTATTACTTATTGATTATCTTATACAAGACCGATCCTCAACACCTAAATTTTAAACAACTCAACCATGCCTATAACCTAAATTCAACCATGCCTATGACCTAACGCGACCATGCCTATGACATAAATTCAACCATGCCTATGACCTAACTCAATCATGCCTAAAATTCACCAACCCATCACCCTAATTCATCATATTCTTCCCTAGCTTATGGGAGAACTACATCAACTCGAGGCCCCTTTACCGGGTCGTGTAGGTAGCCATTCGAGGGCATGGGGCCCTTGAAGGTTAACTCGGCCAATCTTCACCCTAACCTATTTTCCCTTTAATTTTCCTATTCACATCCTACCTTATTTCGTTTCCATTTTATATCCACAATTGTAAATTAAACCAAACAAACAACAATTAATAAACATTTTTTATCACATCGTTCATTTATCATTTTCACATTTACACCATAGAAAATATTTGGAAACTTAAACCATAACATGCATATACATCATCATTTATTTCCCATAACCTATAACCTGACTCCACCATGCCTATAACTCAACTCCATCATGCCTATAACTTGACTCCATCATGCCTATAACCTGACTCCATCATGCCTATAACCTGACTCCATCATGCCTATAACCTGACTCCAACATGCCTAATTGACCTAACTCAGCCATGCCTACAAGACCTCGACTCAATCATGCCTAATTCACCTAGTTTCCATCATGTACACAAATAATAATGGAAATTAAAACCAATACACCATCCATAGCATAAGTATCATCATCTATATAAATGATAAAGTTTGTATATCCGTACATATGTCCACAGAGATACAAATAAATACAAATATCTCAAATCGCTTAGATGCATCCTCACTATCTTGGCACGCAGTCGGTATATATATCAAAAAAATCAATACAATGATCATCTCCAGTGACTAATCGTCACCCCACCTGATATCCTTTGGGCTAGTCTCACTAGTCTCCTCTCTAACTATCTTTTAGCCCACTAAAGCATCTCACCACCCTCCATGGGCCTTAGTCTAACCTCTATGGGTACCTCACCAAGAGTTGGCCTTATGAATTGGTGGCCTCACCATGACATTATCTCGAGGCTCTTTGCCCCTTGTACTCTCCACACTGTGAGTGTGAGACTTGGACCTCTCACTCATGGCCTGTTGTACTCTATACTCTGCATAGCTAGGGACATTTATCCCTGCGGCCATCAGTGATCTCGATAGTACTCGACCTCGCCTAGGGTATCCCTAAACTTGGCCATCGGTACTATTTGTGGTGGTGTCATCGGTCTCTAACCCTGTACCTGTACCATGGGACCTTGTCCCGCCCCTACCTATAAAATGGGACCCTATCCCTAAGCCTGTGTGGGTGTCGTGCTCTGTACTCTAGGTCTAAAGGGCTACAATTTACGCCTGTGCAATGGCAAGCTAGTTCTGAAAACCTACAACATGTGCCTGTAGGGCGGCCACCTGCACCCCATCTCCATCTCCACTATGTGAGGGTGCTTGTCCCTGTGTAACATGGGCCTAAAGGGCTACTACATGTGCTTGTAGAGTAGCAACCTATGCCCTTGACCCTATTAGCTACCCCTACACTATCCCCAAATGTGTCATCAGGGTATTCACTTACCCCTATAGGGCATCCCTTTGATATGTGATAGTGGCTAAGTTAGGATTCCTCGGCCTCGGTGGTACTACCCACCACTATCTATATCTATCTGTTACTCGCATCATCAATCCACCGGTCTACTACCTGCTCCTCCTACCTTGTCGACACCGTCGGCCGTGGTAGTAGAGGCATAGGCCTATCTACGTCATCCCTCCTATACCATGGGAAGGGTGGAGTCACATCCCGCGACAACCTAAATTTCCATTTGACCCTGTCTATAGGTATCATCTTGTGCTCCCGACATGGCGTCCCTCTATCCATCCGAGAAGCTATAGCTAATCCGGCTCCACGTCCATCTACCTATATAATGGGAAGACCACATACGGCCTCCAAATAATGTCAACCCCAGATAATCCCTCCAATTCCTTCCTATAATATGCTACATCGTGCATCGTGTAGCCCGACATCCCGACACTCTCCAACAATACGTACCCATCACCTAGTAACCTACTCGGACCAAGCCCACCTCAAATGCATTCGAATGGGGCATAAAAACTACACACACATACACGATGTGCTTGTATGCCTAGTAGCGTAGTAGAAATGTGCACCATAGGCCTGAACCTCTCAGTAGCCTCCCATAGGCCCATAACTCTCTCAGTATAGCTACACCAAGAATTATAGTGCCCATTTAAAACAGTCCTATCCTCCATCATGTCATGAAGAACCCCATTAATTTCCATGGGAATCTCCCACCCTCCGCATCTAATAGTGCAAAGCAACAAACTACCTCCATAATCAGAACCACTAACTTCATTTCCTCCGGATGGTCTCTGTACATGTCTCCATAACTCAGATGGTGCTATGGAACCATAACTCGCCAACCCTCACCGAACACTTTCAACATCAACTCCTCGATGCCTCGAGGTAATGGAATACACCTATATCCCTACTATTGGTAGCTATATGATCCTATACAAATCCTCCAAGGTGACTGTGATCTCACATATCGACAGGTGAAATGTGTTAGTCACTGAATCCCATTTGTCGATGAGGGTGACCATCAGGCTTGGCTCCCGAACTACATGCTAGTAGTGTCTCGACCCCAATTAGGCTAATATCTCGCAACATGGTGCCACTCCTCATTGTCGCACTCCTCGTATCGATACTAATAGGGGTGGTACCCTATCACGCATCCACAACTAGTCTCTCACCTACATCTAACAAACCATAACATCATTAAACCTCGACCATACCCAACTTCACCCTCGGCACCCCACCTATTCCCAAGATTCTTCCTATCTCATGACCTCTCTCCCTCACCCCATCCCTTGAGTCATCCCTATTTATACCTATTACCCTAACTCTTTTCCTTTGACAATATATTCCTATCAAATGACCTATCTTAAGCACACCCCCTCTCATTTGTTGGCCCATTTTCCTCTAAATGTCGATCGACATTGGTTCTTATTGATTGAAATGGTCAATAAAAAGTGGCATCAATCACCTCATCCATGACCGATGTTGGCTAACTCCCACCGACGTTGTTTCTAACCTTTGACCAATGTCGGTCACTATCACGGCAACAAAATCTATGAAACCCCCTCCCCCAATTTTCTCTAAAATTCAACATTCTACCCTACCTACCTACCCTTCCCTACCCAAATATCACCTTAATCCATCCTCACCCCTCTTTACCCTACATAAGCCTTCCTCCATTCATATTTCATCCCTATACCTTCCAAATTCAAATTTTATTCCCCCAAACCTGATTTTCTACAAATAAATTTACCTAACCAACATATAATGGGATCGAATCTACATCGTTGAGATGTCATCTCCATTGGGGCACATCGTGTCACCGCATTGGTGGTTCACTCGACCCTCTCCCGCATCTCGCCATCACCAAATGCCATCTTCACCTCCAACCAATGAATCACTCTTGCACCGATCTCGTGGACTCGCCTATCAAGGACCGATCACCGCTTTGAGGCTCGCCAAATCAACTCTTCCTCTCACTCCGTCACTTTCCACTTTTCCACTGCTCCTTTATCATTTTCTACTATTGGAAAATGAAAAATGATTCCACAAAAAGCAGAATTTTCCTTTTTAATCCCAATCCGCTCTGACCGATGTCGGTCATATTGGTGCCCTAGTCAACCATCGTCGGTCAACATGTAACCGAGTGTCGGTCACACTTCAAACTAGTTTCCTTACCCCACTCCATTTTCACCTATCGCCACTCGTGCTCACCCACTTTTTATCATTCCAGCCACCCATGAAACATACTAACAAACCCAACCTACACGTACATTTCCTTTGTTGTGTCTTAGGAGTTGTTATTTTACCTATACCTTGGCCTTACCCGTGCC
This sequence comes from Taxus wallichiana var. yunnanensis, assembly GCA_018340775.1. Classification (NCBI taxonomy): domain Eukaryota; kingdom Viridiplantae; phylum Streptophyta; class Pinopsida; order Cupressales; family Taxaceae; genus Taxus; species Taxus wallichiana. The sequence continues at coordinate 927,926,629 of CM031235.1, forward strand.
ATGACCTATTTTCCTGAACTTGACCTACTTGGTGTGACCATTGACCTTATGTACTCGCTATACCTTGTGATGTTTTTACCTATGTTGTTTTAGCCTAACAACCATACCTTGCCTATTGTCATGCCATTTATCCCGACCAAACCTTTGGTGTATCGGAGCATACCTAAATGTTCCTGCACTTGACCTACGTTGTGTTTCTCAACCATATCCTATACCTTGGATACTTGAATCACTTCACCCTTGTTTGGATAAACCTATCAACCTTGGACAATGTAGAGTTTGAAATATCTTCCACCTAGTACCTTGTTGCAATCTATACGTGTGTGTGCGTTTGATTGCCATTACCCATGGCCCGATTTTGACCATGACCTACTACCCTTACTCAAGTCGATCGTCAACCTTTCCCTCACTACTCAAACCTTGCCCCACCTATCTTCCCCACCTACACCTTTATCAAACCACTCACCGATTCCGTCTTACACCTCATCAATGCCTCGGTTTGAGGGGGATCACCTTCACCCACACATGGGGAAATCATTTCCTATTTTTTTAGCGCCGCTTATCAATACAAGCTACACAACAAAAGGGGAAAAATGTAGACACCAAAATTGGGTCACACTCCCCTTGGTCCCCTTTCAAATAACCAACTTAAACACATTCACCTAACCATGATCCTTATACCCCACATTAATATTAATTTATTTATTTACAATTAAATTAATACTCATCCTCACTTCATTCATTATTTAATTACCTCAATTAAAACTAATTTCCACCTCACCCCACCACCTCACCTAGACACCTCACCATAGACCTATTCATAGCATGCTTCCATAACTAACTAAGACTTAGCCCTACTTACCTTAATGAAATGAGACTATTATAACCCTAAAAGCACATCCCTATTCTTCCTCTAACCACATTCCCATGTATCTAAGCCCAACATTCCATTTAGACACGAAAAAATGAGCAAAAGCTGGAAGAAGATAGCTAAGATATGCTATTTTAGGCAACCTAGGATATCCTACCTTAACCGATGCCGGTCAACCCGAAACCGATCTTTGGTAACCCTAAACCATCGTCAGTTACCATATAACCATTTTGGTAACCTTGTTTAAGGGTTTAGATGATTCTTGATTTTGGGACCAAATGAGATGTGCATGCAAGAAATAACCAAAGATATTTCTCACATCCATAAATACATAACCAACACAAACCATTGATTAGAAGGTTTTTGCATTCACAGGAGCACTCTGAGAAGCACTACCATGACATTGATCACCATTTCACTGATCAACCATCACCACCACCTAGCCATTGAACCTGCACAATAGTAAGTGTGTCCCTAACTTGCACCATTTCATTTTCATTCAGTTTATAAATTTATTTACCTTTGTTTATCAATCATCAGTTATTTTTTCACCCCACCACTATTGCCTTCCTATGAACTCACCATTCCCATCACTCATAACCCTTTTAATAACCTTTGTCTACTCCTGAGCACCTCTGAATATTCCCAACATCTCCCTAGACCTAAACCAACTCCTCACCATCGCTGATTCATTCTCAGACAAATCCCCAACACCATGAACTATTGAATTATTACCACCCCATAAGAATCGTCGTTGGTTCTTATTAAACTATCACCGGTCATACTGATCGATGTCGCCTCTCGTATTTGGTAGTCCCACTAATACTAGATCCAAATAACCCTTTTTAAGTAATTCAAGTGACCCATAATTTGACCTTGACCTATTACACCACCTTAGTTGTTTACCTTATTTCTAGATCTAATCATAGCCTAGCCTATTATGTTAGATTTACTTATTGTATTTGGATGAGATACCTAAATCATATCAACTATAGTAGGATTCTATTTACTTACGTTATTTCTTACATTAAATTTTATTAAATAGTGGGTTGACTACCACCGAGGAAGTATCACACTTCCTAGATCTAGCACACACTAGGTAGCCCACTGACATATATTATTTAATCCTCTTTTTGTGGTCTTGTTGTGTATTTTAGGTAGTTCCTCCTAGCCAAAAGGAAGCTATCACAATCAACATTAGAAAAAAATTCAAAACATGTGCAACGACCTTCAAACAAACCGTCACTATAGGAATTCCTTCTTGGCCCACACCCTTATCTCTGCTTGTCTAAAAACTTAAAGAAAACAAATTGAAACGGTTCTCTTTTACATTGTCACTTAGTCTTTTCCTTTGAAAGTGTAATCTGAAACTCAAACCCTTAATATTCATTGTTTAAGATTTTAATCGATTTTTTTGTGTGGATACCCAATGAGAAAATGAGATCACAATACCACACCATGCCCAAACACAAAACTAATAGTCTAGAAGACATCATGATATGTACTTTCATGACTATATCACATCACAAGAACTCAACCGAACCATTGAAAGGAACATACATGGTCCACATAACATAGTAGATGTCACATACACATGCCTGACACAATAGTACTCATAACATAAGCATACTATAACAATACAGAATTCCCAACAATACACATACAAAGGTTTCACACAACTTGGGACAATAACTATAGATACATAGTGTCAAGATGGAAACAACATCACAAAACATAAACCAAACTCTCAAGAGTACACATAACTCAACCAACTCCATACACCTTCCAAAACAACTCCATCCATGCACACAAATATCTTATCCCTCCTCAAATCTCTTATCACTCCCTCATGTAGAATATACAAAGATAAAGCAATAAATTTCTCTTATCCCTCCCTCAAGTCTCTTATCACTCCCTCATGTAGAATATACAAAGATAAAGCAATAAATTTCTCTTTTTCCTCCTCAAGTCTCTTATCACTCCCTGAAAGAGGTCGGTCACCCTATGACCCTAGGCACATAAAGTCTAGACACCCCTAACCCAAGTGACATAATAACTCATGGTTCAACAACCCATTAGTTATCTATAACTCCTTGGGGCGTACCCCATACAAAAAAGTGGGTCTATAGGTTCAACCACTCCATGGTACATCCCATGACCCTATTCCACACATTACGACATTAGAACCAACATAACAATTTGTTTCAAATGCAAAGTGGAAAAAATCCCAAGCCTTGGGCTAGGCTATAAAACCTTTAAACATGAAAAGAAAATTTAAAACTAAGTAAAGAAAATGGCCAAATAGCCATAGTTAGTGTAAAAATTTGCATGTTAGTGCAACAACCAAATAAAATTCCCAAAATATAAGAACACATCAATCAAGAAAACTATTGGTTCTAGCAAGAAAAAGAAAATGTTCAATTTATGAATAAAATATGTATAGAGAAATAACACATCACAATAACTATGTGGCCTTATATGAACACAAAAGGGTAATCAATGAGTTGCTAGCACTTGGACATTGCACCTTATCTCATAAAATAACATATCAAATAATACAACTGTCATCATCTCTGTCTGAATCATCCTCCACTGCTTCTATAAGGCTCAACATAGTCATAACTACACTTAGGTTGAATCCATACAATAACCATATAGGGAGAGAGAAAGGAGTACATGTTGCCATCTACTGAGCCTAAGGTGTCCGTGAAACACAATATGCATGACATTCGTTGAGAAAATGCCATACATACTAAACAAACAAAAGTGGGTTTTCATCCTATGTAAGACTCCACTTCCTATCTCATACTTGGCTCGAGTGACTGGTCAATGGTACACATTTCCTCACTCCAAACATACACCTTTTACCGATTTCCCTTAGGGTCGGTTAGTGTAAGGTTCACAACATAACACATAACTACATCACTAACACAATGGTGGTTCACACACATTAACCATAACGTCTACGCATGGTATCTATATAGGGTAAATCACAATCATTACATTCACGGGTTACAATACATCATGTTACCACATACTGCACCCAAAGTGCAAGCACTGTACAATAGGGATCATATGTTCACCATATGCCCCTAAATCATGACATGAACCATCACATATTACATGAATTATATGTATGAGGAAAAAAATGTCTAACATTACAATATACATTCAATTGCATTACAACTTGGGTGACGCACCGACTCATCAAAACAAGGTGGAGACATCACGATACAATCCAATTCACTTTACACAATTTTTTTCATGCAATACATCAATACACCTTCATATCACATAATGCCAAAATGCTCCAACACTCTACAATCCACAATAACATTCTTTTCACACACAACAAGTGGTACATCACACACGAATTCCTCATTGAATCCATGAAAAGGAGAGAAAATACTCTCATCACAAGCACATAAACATGATAACAAATACACACTAAGTGACATGCACAACATGTGTGTTCATAATATCACAATTACAACGTTGGTCACATAACAACATATATCACATTACTCTTCCAATCTCCACCACCACCATGCAGAATAATCACAACTCCAATCCATCCTAGAGGTTTGAGAGCATGAAACTCTGCTCTAATAGCAAATGTAATGCCCACATTTACAAAATTAAATACAAATGTAAAAATATTAGAATATTTTTTTGACTTACATTGTAGTACACGTGACACTATAGGATATCACTTAAGACAACACACAACACATGATAAGTTTGCACAACATTAACCCACATAGGAAACATGAAAACACGTGACGCACATCAAGGCCACTTTCTTTTTCAAATGAAAAGACACAACATAACAATTCAACTACATTATGAATCCCGTATAGGCACCATCCATGACAACACTTTCCGGTTTACATATTTATTACATTCATATTTCATTATTGACCTTATTTTCTTGGAAATCACTTATCAATTATTTTATAACTAGACTACATTATCTTTACTTTATTTAACATTTCACTTGTAGTAATCCCATCTAATTTTTTCTTGTTTCCCTCATCACACTAGAATGTTGTAACCTAGTTATTGGTATGAACATATGTACATACATGATCCTTTTAGTGTTTGTTCCAAGGATTCATTTTCTAAGTTGCATGTTCAATTGGATTTTCCATTTATCTTAGTTGTAACAAGGAAGGTTCTCATGAAGCAAAGGAAGTTTATTGATTTAAGAGTAGATAGATTACGTGTTTTTTCATATTAGCATTTAAGTTCTAAGGTTAGTCTATTTTTTTTTACGTTATGACAACTAACCATGTATCCCATCTACTTCTAGTCATCAAGGTACTAATGAGTATGATTTCACACTCCACTAGGTTTGGATTCTGGACAATTAAGTATTAGATGTGTGTTACAAGGAGACATTCAATTATAAATTTTACACACCTTACTAAGGTCACAACTAGAGTTATTGTACACCCTTATCTCCAAAATCATTTGGTAACTCTAGGAACATTCGATACTACTTGTCAAGATGGCACCCTTGTTATAGAGGGGTTACAGGGGATTCACAATTAGTAATCTCATAGGTAGGTAACTAGAACATAGGACTTGTTTGAAACATTCACATTCTTCCTAAAATTATTTCACTTAATTTGATTTAAAAGGTGTTTTGAAATTTGTTGAGTAACCCACTTGTTAATAAGCGTATTTGCATACTCATAGGACAATTAGCTCTCATCCTGGGGAAATGCTTCAAAAACACGATCACATTGTTTTTACGTCATACAACCATTACATATAAGGAAAAGTGGGAGAACAAGATGGAGTATTCCATCATTTAAGGAGTCAAGGTTTGCATTAGAATTTACATGATGTGGACCTTTTTTTTACCACAAGATGGTTTAACACGATATAAGAACGACCTAAAATTCACCTTTCTCCAAGTACATTATCTTCCAGTTACTTTTCCACCAACTCATCATAAATTAAAATGTTATTAAGTTTCACAATTAACTCTTAATATTGCACCATAGGACCCAAACGATAATTGAGATTGGATATTGAGTTCGTTTATGATCCCAACTCTTAAGGATGACTTACAAGGCTAGTTGGCGATCTTCGCCACTCAACATGTATGTCAGACTTGAAGAGAACACAATATCCTTACTACACACATGATAACCAATCCTGGAAGGGAACCACATACTCTAGATAATGTTTGACCATATCATTCTTAACTGATGGGTTCATGATGATGTCACTAAACATATAGGCTATGGCGATAAATTCAACTAGGGATCTAATTTACTTAAGCTAGATGGTGCCATTGAGTATGAAGGTATACACTCATTCTAAGGTTTTAGTTTTCTATGCTAAAAGAAATCACACAACAAGAGTAGTTATACACAAATTTTATATTAGGGTTGATTGTCTTGTTTAGATCTCTTTATAACAATTTGGGGTAAAAAAATACAACACACTAATTATTTGATCATCAATTTCACAATGGAATTTCTCTATAATATATTAAATTCAATTTCATTTAACATATATATATTACAATACAAATTTAGGGATCAGAATAACACCCATGTTTAGATGAACATTTCCCTTAAACACTAGAATCTTAAAATTATTACAAAAATTAAATAATAACCTTTTAAGACTTAAAAAAATGTTGAATTATCCTCTACAATTTTACTTAACATATATATCCAACCCCCTTTCTACCATATGTAAAATTTGAATCAAAAGAACACCTATAGTTAAATGCACAATTCCTAAAGCACCCCTAAAACTAACATCTCATACATATTACCAAATTTTTTTGAAAGTATATATATATATATATATATATATATATATATATATATATATTATATTTATAACATAGATAATACACAATGAAACGTGTGCATCCTATATATATATATATATATATATATATATATATATTTATTAACATACATAAATTACAATAATACACAATGAGTTATAACCACGTCGTTTTGCCATCCTACTTGCATCCTACAAAACCATGTGAGCATGAAATCAATGATAAATCACTGACATGGCATCCACCTAGATCTAGTATAATTAACATTTTTAGTTTCCCATTTACATAATAATAATAATTTGCATTTGAAAGGAGAGGGTTAGAGACACATATTTATTTCATTTCATTTCACTTCATTTCTTAACCAAGGAGAGAGGAAGAGATAGGGAGAGAGAGAACCACTATTTTGTCAAAAGTTCAATTTCACACAACAAGTCACATGATAGAGTTTCAAATAGTTAGTTACAAGTGTCAAAAATTTTCCATGGGGATTTGGTAACCCGAGGGGGTTCTACAAATTTCTTTTTACATTTTCCTACTAGTTGAAAACGTTCAATTTAGGCTCGGAGGCTAAGAAACCACTTTCAAACGTTGTCTTTTGATGAGAAAAAACACCATGGGTAAGTTTATACGTGTCCTCCTATACACCAATAATTCACAGGAACTGACAAAATTCCTAATTGGTGGACGGTTTTCAAATGGTGGCGCTTTTTTGGAGCCACCAGTCATAATTGGTCCATTTGATCTAGTCAAGGTGCAAAATGGAGGCCTAAAAATGTCTTTGCCAAACTATACATAAGAGTGTTTTTCCCTAAATGAAGGTTCCGAGCAATTGTCTAGTAAAAATACTATAGTTTTGCAAAGGTGAATAGGCATTTCATTCTTCGAGTTCAAACGGTGGGCTGATACGAAACCCAAATTTTCAATTTTAATAACTTCTTAAAAGTGCAACACGAGGTAACATGGATCCTAGAGGACCATCGAAAAGATCACAGATGATCAATCAAGGTCGATCTATGTTTTGAAGTGACTCCTCACATAACAAGGAACACAAAAGAAACTTAACATCTCTTTTCCAGATTTACGAAGGTATTTTTGCAAGTCTCCGGAAATCGAGATTTATCTATTTTAACAAGGAAGCGGTCAACATATTTACAAGGAACTCAACTTCATCTTGTCAATAAAATAGTGTTGTAGCAATCTAGTTTGGTTAGGAAGATTGCTAGATCATCTCAAAGTGATGGTTTAAGTTCATGGTTGTCTACCAAGGAATATTGAATTGTGTAAGTTATGATATAACATTTTATTGTTTAAAATAAACAAGTTTATTTAAAACAATCAAATGTACAATAATCCTATGGTTTAAAATTTTATTTTGGTAATTTTACTCTTTGTATTTGTGTGTGTAAATGTGGGCGTTATAAACGGGAGTCTGGAGGAGCACTTTCTCTAAGCGGGACATGGAGGTGGGCTTGGGTCCTTAATGTCCACCGAGTGATCTGCATTTGAAGCACCCCACTATGTTCCACTTGGTCCATATGGAGAAGTTTGACCCCTACCTAAGGGTGTCCCCATGGCCACTTATTGAAATAATACAATGAACTCAATGGGAATGGAACTTGGGTTGATGATTATAAACTACTTGTAAATTTTGGATGGTAAACGCTTTTATTATACTAGAACTATGAAATGGAGTGGTAGAGAAGAAATTTCTCTAAATGGGACATGGAGGTGGGCCATGGTCCTCATTGTCTACCAAGTGATCGATATTTGAAGTGCCCCACTAATTTCCACTTGGTCCATATGGAAAATTTTGACCCCTACCTCAAGGTGTCCCTATTATGTCAATTTTTCCCCGAAAAAATTGATCAAACATGACCTGCAAAAAAAAATTTAGGGGCGGTTCCGTTTACGAGCCCACATTTTAAATCCAACAAGTTGCAGACGGGCTCTAAAATGGAGGAGTAGGGTCGAGGAAGGAAGAAAATAGTGTCAAAGAAAACCAGAGGCTCAAAGGAAAAGAAATGGAGAAAAACTCGAAGTCTTCGGGCTCTACGAATGATTCAGAATGAGCCCAAAATTGGCTAAGTATGGGAGAATCAGCGGAAGCTTCCACGTGCCTCATCAGCGCATCTCCAAGGGCTAAACTCAAAAAGTAGACTCAAATGAGCGTGAAGCCTCCGCATGTGCCAGGCCCGAAAAGGATAGAATTGGCCATTAAAAAGTCCAAACAAGCGGAAAGAACCACGTGTCAGCTCGATGTAATTTCAAGATGGGAGCCCAAGGTAGAGACTCAAACTTGTGCCAACCCTCCACGTGGCTAGGGGTCAACAGAGGTCAAATTCAAAGGCGTAGCCCAAAGCGGAGACTTAAATGAGTGCAAGGCTTCCATGTGTCATCCCGACACATCTTTAAAGATAAATCTAAAAGTGGGTCCTTAGACAAGCACCAAGCCTCCACGTGTCCTTGGTTAGATATATGGCCCTGCCAAACAAAAGGACTTATTCAAAAACATAAAGGAACAAAGTAAAGTCTGTAGAAGGTGCCATGTGTTAGCTCGACACAACTTCAAAAGAAAAATCCAAAAGTGGTCCCCAAACGAGCGCCATCCCTCCACGTGGCCATGTTCTAAGTCAAAGCAGAAAGTGGGTCACGGAGGTAATTTTAACTTTTGGCTTTGTTCCAAGAGACATAAAGTATAAAAATGAGCCACGCTTCCACTGGTGCCCAAGGAGCCACGTGTCAAGCCTAAATTACATGCAAGCCGATGGGCCTTGGATTTCTTGCCCAACCGGAAAATACAGATCAAGCGGACCGAAGACGGTTTTTGACAAAAAGGTATTGTGGGGAAAATTTTACATTTTTGTATTTTTGTGCCAAAAGGGGGAAAAGTGAATTTCAGGCCCATGGACCCATTCTGCTAACTGGTTTCCGCCATTTTTTGTAGGTCCCAATTGAAATATTCAAATGGGCATATCTTCCAATCCAGTGGCTCGAGATCCAACAAATTTGGCACCATTAGAGAGATCTTGACCTCATCTACACCATGGAGATCTGAAACTTTAATTTTGATGAGGTTAGGTGGGAAAAAATTGGAAAACATCTTCGTGCCATTAATGTAGGATCCGATTGCTCAATTAACAGATTGGATTCGATTTGATCCGCCGTTCTTCCTCCTTCAATACACCGAACAAGCAATCGAGGAAGATTTGATAGATTGTGGGTGGATTTGCAGGGGCATTGATGGCTGGTAGCTGAGTTTCAAATTAGTTTTCCCACCTCTTCTTCTTCTCTCTATGCTAAATCTATAAAAGAAGGGGTGGGGCTCATTGTAAAGGGTTGGACAGTTTTGTTTTGCACCCTCCCTTCTTCCCTTGTCTATAAGAGAATTTGTGGAGCTTCCAAACCTCCCATTCGAGTTGTAATAAATTTTTTTTACCTCTTGGCTACTGTAGTGTATTGTATCGATTCTAGAGCAATAATATATGTCTGTGGATGATTCTCAACCCTTTCATGTGTTTATTGTTGTCTTCTGATCTCTCATTATAGTTTGTTAATCTGTGCATGGTAGTTGTATTGCATTTCTATGGTCTGTGTTAAATTGCAAAACGGGTGTCTAACATTCCTTTGGTGCATCACCTCATTATCTTAGGTTTATTTTCTCATATCTTCTCAACCATGTCTCCTTGGTAAGATAGAGTAGGTTTTAGAATAGATCCTCTGCAATTTATTTGTGTGCACTTGAATAGAGGAATAGGAACTCGGCCTTAATCCAGAGAGCTCTCTCAACTCGCAAGGTCCCACACTTTGAGAGATGCTCCATGTTGTGCAATCACATTGAGAGTCTCAACCCATCTAGTTGCAGACATTCAAGGGTGTTGTGATTCTACACTAATAGTTTTGGCATGCCCGGTGGGACCAAGAGGTCTCCATCTTTATTGCAGCAAGATTGATGTGCACTTGCTGTAATTTTAGCTTTTAAGAAGCTCTAAAGTTGCACATCTGGTGACTCCAAAAGAGATAGAATCCACTGGTTTCAATAGTCCAAGCTTGTCAAGTTCATGAGAAGAATACAAACAAGGTCAAGAACTAGAGAGGAGGGACTATTTTTCTATTTGCACTTTTCCCAGATAGAGGGAGAGAGGGGAGAAGAGCCCAGAGGTCTCCATCTCCACCAAACAGAACCTTGTCAACACCTCCACCTAGTAGGCCATTCATTCAATCAACAAGGGTTCTCAAGCTAATCATAATGGCACAACCACCCAACCCCTATGTCGACTTCACTGACAACAGCTCACTCGCTCTCAATGCAAAAATCCAGTCCCGGTTACAACATTAAAGAGCATTCCCCATTTCACTGGAGAGAACTAGACTTCTCCTAGTGACCACATTCAAGACATTGCAAATGTCTGTGTAATTCATGAGATCACTGAGATGGACATTGCAGTCAAGTTGTTAGCTTCTTCACTCAAGGGTAAAGCTTCATGATGGTTCAGGAGTCTAACAATAGGCTCTATTTAGACTTGGGACCATCTATGCAAAGCTCTTCACAACCAATTCAGAGAGAAGGGAGATAATCTATCCTTGTTGGAGCATTTGAAAACAATCAAGAGGGCTCCTAATGAGTAGCTGATAGATTTCAACTTCAGATTCCAAAGGACATGGGACAAGATTCCATTGGCTGTAAGGCCCACAGATGAAGGTGCTTTCTTATACTTTCTTAGAGCTCTAAATTCTGATATTTATTTAATGATTCAATCAATGGGAGGCACCACCTTACCTGCAGCCTATAGCATTTCCATAGAGCTAAAAATTGTTTAATTCAGTCGACAAACTTGCTCCTAGGCCACCCATGCCTCTATACCTAGAACTAGGAGATCCAAGCACTAGTCAGACACCCACATTAGCTCCTATACCTACTCCTAGGAATCAGAGTTCAGCTGAAGCCTCCACCTCATCTTCTAGCACTTCAAAAGAGCTTCAAGAAGTTATGAAACAACTACAAAACCTAGGGAATGAGCTAGTGACTATCAAAAGGAAGCAAGCTCAGAGTTCTAGGCCATATCAGCCTTAGACTCAATATCAGGCTAGACCCCCATATCATCAAAAAATGCCACTAGCTCAAGCTACAAATCAAAACCAAAACCAAGGAAACCTCAAGCTGCTAGGCCTTTCCGGTCATATGATCCAAACACAACTTCAACATCAAGGGCCTTGGTTCCAACACAAAACAACATGGCACAAGAATATGATTGGTGTTTCCCATGCAATCAGCCCCATAACCAATCAATGTGTTTTAATGGTGCACTAAACCAAGCCTTGATGGTATAGACCATTGGTGTGTCACAAGAGTCTAGCCAAGAGGAAAATCAGTAGCAGGGGGTTCAACAAGAGGCACCTCAAGTGAGACTATGTTTTTCAATTGGCAGTGAAGATTTCGTGGTATGAATCAAGCCCCTTCTCAAAGTGTAGCTGCAATACATGGTCTAAGAAAAGGAATATGGGAGAGGGAAAATCACCAAACTCAAGTAATCCTCAACCCTCCATTACTCCATAAGGTATTGGCACTCAAAATGTAACTCCCAATATGCAGAGTCAACCCAAGCCACCTTCCAAACCCACTCAGGCATCGGTTGCAATGACCCATGTGCAAGAGAAAAATGTACCAAGAAAGGGGCAACAAAAGGATAGCTCATTTAACATCATTGAACAAATGAAGAAGAAAAATGTGAATATTTCAATGTGGGAGTCATTGGCCATTCCAAGACAGAGAGATCTGTTGCAGACTGCTATGGCCAATTGGTCAAGCTCAAATCAGCCCCTAACTAGCAAGAGAAAGTGTTTACCAATGTGGTTTGACTGAAGGAAACCATGGAGGACAACAAGGTAAGAATCTGAAGCCCCCTCTGTTTTATGTTTCATTGATCATTGGAGACAAATTGGTACATAATTGCATGATTGATTCAGGGGCAAGTAGCTCTGTAATGCCAAAACAAATAGCCGATCAACTAGGTCTTCAATACGAAGTCATCTCCAGGGGCGTAGTGCAATTAGATGGGACAATAGTAACAACAGTTGGAGTCATCAAGGATTTGAACCTCACATTACACGCATGCCCCAATGTGACTATATTGTAAAATGTATCAGTCATAGACTTGCTGCCACATTTTGCATTGTGTTTGTCAAGAGACTTCACCACTAAAATTGGAGGCTATTTGTCTATTGATTGGTCGCACATGATTTTTAGAACAAGGTATGGAGCTAAGGATACGATTAGATCTGAGCCCATTGTGGATTACCATATTGAGCCTTATGTACCCAACCCAATCAATGCTAATTGTTCAACCTTTGATTAGGAGGACCTCCCAAACATTTGTGAGGCAGATACTAAGGTTGGGTGTATTCCAGATTTGACCCTCGATGAATGGGCAAACAAGAAGCATGATTTTGACCCCTATAAAGAGATGGAGGAATCTGAGCTAGGATTCTACTATTTACATGAGGAGAATCATCCTCTTCTTGACATCATTAAGCCAGACCACAAAGATGATAATGAGGTATGACAGTTATTCTTTGATGGCTCAAGAAGTAGACAAGGATTCAGAGGAGGAGCTATGCTTGTTTCACCTCAAGGTATAAAATACTACTCGGCTTTCCATTTCTAATTTTCTTGCTCAAACAACACAAAAATATGAAGCTTTGATCCATGGATTGCATTGGGAAAGGAAAAGAGGGATAAGGAACTTGCAGGTGTTTGGTGATAGTGAACTAGTTGCTAATCAGTCCAAGACAAAATTCTACCAAGAACAACTGTTAAAGAGCTACAAGAATTGGGTATGGGACCTCATCAAGGACTTGAAGCATTCGACATCAATTCCATCCCAAGAAAGAAAAATGAAGTAGCAGATAGATTGGCAAAGAATTGGGGCAGCATTTGATGTTGTAGAGAGTATCAAGAGTGATAAGTCTCAACCCCATATCAAAGTGGTTGTGAGACCAACTGTCCCTGATAATAACACAAGTTGGCAAGTCTTTGAGAATGACCAACAAATTGTCAACTTTCTACAAGAAGAGGTTGAGTTTTCCTCTAGAAACCAAGACAAACTGGAGTAATAGTATGGTGATCAAGTGGTGCTAGCTGAGAACCAACAAACTACCAAAGGGTCTTGTCACTTTGGAATCAATATTCAACCCAAATGACCAATTCGAAAGGAGAAGGTGAATATTCAGGTAAAGGGTGAAGATTCAAAGCCCATTTTCATAGAAGAAGGCAAAATGTTACAGATTGGAAAGGTAAGAACTCAACAAGAAAAATCTGAATTTATTCAACTTTGTCAAGAATTCTCAGATGTCTTTGCCTAGACTTACAAAGATTTAAGAGGTTTCAACCCAAAGTTGGCACAACACACTATCAAGTTGGATCTAGGAGCTAAGCCTTTCAGATAGAAGCAAAGGCCCATAAATCCTCACATTGAGCCTCTCATGAGGAAAGAGTTGAACAAGATAATTGAGGCCAACATCATCTTCCCTATTAAACACTCAAGTTGGGTTGAAAACTTGGTGCCTGTGAGGAAAAGAAATGGAGAAATTAGACTGTGTGTGGACTTTCGTGATCTGAACATAGCGTCACTCAAGGATCATTATCCACTTCCATCTATGGAACAAATCCTACTGATTGTAGCTGGATCGAGAGGGTTTCATTGCTAGATGGATACTTAGGATATAACTAGATAATGGTGAAAGAGGAAGACCAATTCAAGACAACCTTCACCACCAAATGGGGTACATATGCTTATAAGAAGATGTCATTTGGATTGTCAAATGTCGAGCAACATTCCAGCAAGCTATGGACATGGCATTCAAAGGATTGATCAACAATATGGTTTTGGTGTATCTAGATGATATCACCATCTTCTCAAAAAAATTCCATAGACCATCTCTTTCACCTTTGGAATGTGTTTCAGAGGTGTAGAAGGTTTGGAGTATCATTGAATCCAAAGAAGTGTGTGTTCTTGGCACATGAGGGGAAATTTTTGGGCCACATTGTCTCAAGAGAAGGGTTAACAATTGATCTTGAAAGGGTTGAAGCCATCCAGACACTTCCATTGCCACAACACAAAAAGTCTCTCCAAATCTTCTTGGGGAGGATAAAATTTGTTCACAGGTTTGTGCTTGATTTTTCCACTCTTGTGAAGCCTTTAACAATGATGTTGAAGAAGAGTCTTACATTTAAATGGATAGTAGAAGGAAAAGAGAGTTTTGAGGCCATCAAGCTCGTAATATCACAAGCCCCAACTCTCATTAACCCATACTTCTCAAAAGACTTCATGTTGTATGCTTTTGGAGGGTCAGACACCATCTCAGCCATCTTGGTCCAGCCCAACAAGGAAGGTTCAGAACAACCCATAGCCTTCTTTAGTCAAATCTTGGAGGACTACGAGGTAAAATACTCTTTCATTAAAAAACATGTCCTTTCTATTATTAGGAGCTTGAAGAAGTTCAGACACTTGGTCTCAAACAATAAGATTCAACTACTAGTATCTCATGCCAGTTGTCAAAGATTTTCTCCGAACAAGGACTTGAATGAGAAAAGAGAAGGTTGGATCACTTGGGTAATGGAATACAACATTGAGATCAAGGCGACTAAATTTGTTTGTGGCAAGGGTCTATGTGAACAACTTGCCTCCAAGCAACATGCTAAGTCAGTGGATGAAAAAGAGGATGTCCTACTATTACAGAATGATCAATAGCAACCAGCCAATGATGCACCTATTCCATGTTGGACTCAAGCCTTGGTGTATTATCTCCAGACGGGTTTGTGCCCTCCAGAATGGAACAAAGAAAAAGGAGATACTTCAGACTACAATCCATCCCATATGTGCTTGTTGGCAGAGTCTTGTTCAAGAAGGATATCAATAGTGTCCTATTGAGGTGCATTGGGACATGCCAAATTGAGAGAGTGTTGCATGAGTTCCATGATGGAGAAGCAGGATGCCACTTTTCCCCTTGAGTAATATCTCTCAAGATCATGAAAAAGTTGGTTATTATTGCCCTACCTACTCATGGATCAAGAAGTATAAGAAGTGTGCATTCTTCACAGGGAAAGAAAAGTTAGCAGCCCTGCCCCTTCGCCCAATTTCAGTGGATCAACCATTCATGCAATGGGGACTAGACTTCATTGGGGTGATTAACCCAAATTCAAGCCAGGGCCACAAGTGGATACTTACAACAACAGATTATTTCACCAAGTGGACTGAAGTGGTGGCACTAAAAGAAGAAAATGAATCCAATATCTTGGATTTCTATGAAGGAATAGCCACCAGGTTTGGAGTCCCTGCCACTATTATATCAAATAATGCATTGGCATTCCTTGGTATAAGGATCACTGAATGGGTTGTCAGGAATGGTGTGTACCTCAAGCACTTCATCAAACTATTACCCTCAAGGAAATGGCCAAGAAGAGTCCACAAACACAACAACCTACTAAATATTATCGAGAAGGACTCTTGATGAAAATAAGAGAACTTGGCATACAAAGTTCAACTCAGCTCTATAGGCTAATAGGATCACATCAATAGGTCCACAGGTAGCTCCCCACACAAGCTTGTATATGGAAAAGAGGCAATATTGCCCATATCATTGGAACCGCCGCTTTGGAGCTCATGAAAAGCGATTGGAGCTATCGATTTTGAACCCATGGCAATCAGGTATGCAAAGCTAATGGAAGTAGGAGAAGTAAGAGAGCATGTAATGCAAAGCATGGAAAAGGATCAAACATTGATCAAGAAGAGTTTTGATAAGAAAGAAATAACAAGGACCTTTCAAGAGGGAGACTTAGTTCTAAAGTGGGATGCAGATCGAGGTAAAGCTAGGAAGGCATTCCAAGTTTGATACCATTTGGAGCGGCCCCTACATGATCACAGGTGCAAAAGTAGTAATGCCTTCCATCTGGCTAAATTGGATGGTGAAGAATTGTAGATCCCAATAAACAGGATCCATCTCAAACATTGCTACTAAAAAGGAAGGTTCTACCCTTGTAAATATTAGCATAGAATTTTTATTTCTCTAAGTGCGTATGCACATTGTCTTGTTGTAGCATAGGTTTTGTTTCCCTAAGTGCTCTGGCACATGTTTTTTTCCTCTAGGTTTGCGTCATTATATAGTTTGACGTTCCTCTAGGTGAATGCGTCAAGCCCTTCAACATTTTGCAATAGGAGACCCACGGTTGTGGTAAAAATTGCTCATTTTAAAATATAACAAATATAGAGCAACTAAAATCGGGTCCCAAAAGGTCCATTTTTAGAAGAACAAGACCAACGTCGGGCCACCACCCATGACTCCATGCCCAATGGATACAACAAGACAACTAGTCTATTCATCTAGTAGGTAGACGTCCCCGAGTCACCAAATTTTTATCTCAATTTTGCCCCGGTAAAATTGATCAAACACGACCCTGTGTAGAAAGAAATTCAAGGGACAAATCTGTCGTACAATCCCATGTTTTAAATCCAACAAATAGGTTGCAGATGGGCTCTAAAATGGAGGAGTAGGGTCAAGGAAGGAAACAAACAAGTGTCAAAGAAAACTAGAGGCTCAAAGGAAAAGAAATGGAGAAAAACTCAAAGTCTTCGGGCTCTACAAATGATTTAGAATGAGCCCAAAATTGGCTAAGTATGGGAGAATCAATGGAAGCTTCCACGTGCCTCATCGGCACATCTCCAAGGGCTAAACTCAAAATCAGACTCAAATGAGTGTGAAGCCTCCGCGTGTCCTAGGCACAAAAAGGATAGAGCTGGCCATTGAAAATTCAAAACAAGCGGAAAGAACCACATGTCAACTCGGCACAATTTCAAGATGTGAGCCCAAGGTAGAGACTTAAACTTGTGCCAACCCTCCATGTGGAAAGGGGTCAATAAAGGTAAAATTCAAATGTGTGGCCCAAAGCGGAGACTCAAATGAGCACAAGGATTCCACGTGTCATCCCGACGCATCTTCAAAGATAAATCTAAAAGTGGGTCCTTAGACAAGTGCCAAGCCTCCACGTGTCCCTGGTCAGATATATGGCCCCGCCAAACAAAAGGACTTAGTAAAAAACATAAAGGAACAAAACAAATCTGCGGAAGGTGCCACGTGTCAACCTGGCACAACTTTAAAAGCAAAATCCAAAAGTGGTCCCCAAATGAGTGCCAACCCTCCATGTGGCCATGTTCTAAGTCAAAGTAGGAAGGCGGGTCTCAGAGGTAATTTTAACTTTTGGCTTTGTGAATTTCAGGCCCACAGACCCATTCTGCTAACTGGTTTCCGCCATTTTTATAGGGGCTGATTCAAATATTCAAATGGGCATATCTTCTTATCAATGCCGAGATCCAACAAATTTGGCACCATTAGAGAGATCTCAACCTTGTCTATACCATGGAGATATAAAAATTTAATTTTGACAAGGTTAGGTGGGAAAAAAATTGGAAAACGTCTTCGTGCCATTAATGTAGGATCCAATTTCTCAAACAACTAGATCGGATTTGATATGATCCATTGTTCTTCCTCCTTCAACACATCAAACAAGCAATCGAGGCAGATTTGACAGATTGTGGGTGGATTTGCAGGGGCATTGATGGCCGGTAGCTGAGTCTCAAATTAGTTTTCTGCCTCTCTTCTTCTTCTCTCTATGTTGAATCTATAAAAGAAGGGGCAGAGTTCATTGTAAAGGGTTGGACAATTTTGTTTTGCACCCTCCCTTCTTCCCTTGTCTGCAAGAGAATTTGTGAATCTTCCAAACCTCCCATTTGAGTTGTAATAAAAAGTAATAACGGTCATCATTCGTGTAAAATAGTCTTTTAAAATTGAAATATAATTACATGGAGCATTTGAAGTGCCCTAATATGTTCTGCTTGGTCTATATGGATAAGTTCAACCCCTACCTCAAGGTGTCCCCATGGCCACTTATTGAAAGCATCCAATGAACTCAATGGGAATGGAACTTGGGTTGATGATTATAGACTACTAGTAAAATTTTGATGATAAACACTTTTATTATACCAAGGCTATGAACCTGGAGTGGTGGAGGAGCACTTTCTCTAAGAGAGACATAGAGGTGGGCTTGGGTCCTTGATGTCTACCGAGCGATCCACATTCGAATTACCCCTCTATGTTCTGCTTGGTCCATATGGAGAAGTTTTACCCCTACCTCAAAGTCTCCCCATGGCCACTTATTGAAAGCATCCAATGAACTCAAGGAAAATGAAACTTGGGTTGATGATTAAAAACTAGTAAATTTTGGATGGTAAACACTTTTATTATACAGAGCTATGAACTGCATGATAGTGGTAGAGGAGCACTTTCTCTAAGATGGACATGGAGGCGGGATTTTTTCCTTAATGTCTACCGAGCGATTCATATTTGAAGCACCCCACTTTGTTCCGCTTGGTCCATATGGAGAATTTTGACCCCTACCTCAAGGTGTCCCCATGACCACCTATTGAAAGAATCCAATGAACTCAATGGTAATGAAACTTGGGTTGATGAGTACAAACTACTTGTAACTCACCCATAGCCAAAGAACTTGATTTCATCATGTCTTCAAATATTTGGTTTCTATTAATGTATTTGAATATCCATCAAGTCACTACTAATTATTCCATATGTAAGACAATAAGCTGTCTAATGCTACTAACCTATGATGTTGCAACAACACTAATTCAAATAACATATTGAACCCAACAATTGCTAGGCTTAAATTTTCGTTTTGAATTCATGCAATAGACTTTGAATATACTATTTAGCTCGGTGGCTGCTAGGCTTAACTTTTTTTTGGAATCACGAGTATTCAAGAAATAAATATAGGGAGCAACAATCCTAACGGTCATCAATCATGTAAAATAGTCTTTTAAAATTGAAATATAATTACATGGAGCATTCAAAGTGCCCCGATATGTTCCGCTTGGTCTATATGGATAAGTTCAACCCCTACCTCAAGGTGTCCCCATGGCCACTTATTGAAAGCATCTAATGAACTCAATGGGAATGGAACTTGGGTTGATGATTATAGACTACTAGTACATTTTTGATGATAAACACTTTTATTATACCAAAGCTATGAACTGGAGTGGTGGAGGAGCACTTTCTCTAAGAGAGACATGGAGGTGGGCTTGGGTCCTTGATGTCTACCGAGTGATCCACATTCGAATTACCCTCTATATTCCGCTTGGTCCATATGGAGAAGTTTTACCCCTACCTCAAAGTCTCCCCATGGCCACTTATTGAAAGCATCTAATGAACTCAAGGAGAATGAAACTTGGGGTTATGATTACAAGCTACTTGTAACTCACCAATAGCTAAATAACTTGAGTTCATCCTATCTTCGAATATTTTTGTCTAGTTGTGTATTTGAATATCCATCAAGTCATTACTAATTTGTCCGTATGCAAGACAACAATTGTCCTAAGCGTACTCTAACCTCAAGCCTTTGTGATTTTGCAACAACGCTAATTCGAATAACATATTGAACCTAGGGCCGCTAGGCTTAAATTTTCGTTTGGAATTCATGCAATAGACTTTGAATATACTATTGAGCTCAGTGGCCGCTAGGATTAAATTTTCATTTGGAATCATGAGTATTTAGGAAAGAAATGTAGTGAGAAACCACCCTAGCGGTCATTTAGTCGTTAAAAATAGTCTTTTAAAATTTAAATATAATTACGGGAGCATAGTTAGATTTTCAATCGAGTCGTTATAAATTGTCCTAAATGCAAGACAACAAATATCCTAGCGTCCGCTAGGAATATCATGTAATAAAATTTGAATAACATGTTGTACTCAGAGGCCACCTGGATAAACAATTGGTGTTGGAGTTTAGTTTAGTTTTTAGTTTTTAGTTGGGTCATTAATCATTATCTTGAATGCAAATACAATAATTATCCTAGGAGTTGATAATCTTAAGTCTTTATTATGTTACACAAACAAAATGGAATAATCTATGACATTAGCGGCACTAGTCTTCAAATATCATGTGATAGACTTCGAAAAAAATATTGAACTCGTGACGCCGCAATGCAAAAAAAAATCGTTTTGGAATATGTGTATTCTGGAAAAATGTTTAAATTAATCTTATCTTTGAATATTTTTGTCTTGGAACATCAAAGAAAGAAAGTAAACATCCACCCTAGCGGTCGCTAGTCTTAAAAGGTAGTAATGTAACATCAAAATATAATTATCCTATTTGTTACTAATTATCTTTCATGTAAGGCAACAAATATCCTAGCAATCACTAATCTCAAGTCTTTGTTATGGTGTACCAATGTTATTTACTAATCTTCAACATTAGCGTCCGCTAGGATTGTAATATCATTGTAGGATTTTGATAAATTAATACATAAATGTAAATATAATAATGGTGCTTAGCTCGGTTTTCATGCGAGCTGTCCTAGTTATATAATATGCGAGTCAACCAAAATATTAGCGGCTGCTACTCTCCGTTCTTGTTTGAAATATGTATTCAGGAAACTTTTTAATATTTTTCTTGTCTTGGAATATTTGTTTCCTTGTGTTGTCTTGTAATAGCTAGGCAAATATTGAGCTTAACGACCTCTATTCTTGGAATATGTAATTTTAGAAATTAAAAATTGTTACTTTATATTGGCTCATTTACCAAGTAAGTCGTTACTAATTGTAAATGAAATATATGTTTGTTAATAGAATGATTAATAGTCATATTTAATAATATTTACGAGAACATATAATGTGCTTACCTTTTTCTAAACATAATTTTTTTTTGTAAAGACAATGCATTTAATTATTTCTACGTGGAAAAACAAATATAAAAAAATATGTATATTAATGCCGCAATCAAGTGAGAATCAAATATTGAAGAATTAGTCATGACTATTTCTTTCATATTAAAAAAATCATTAAAGGAAGTCAAAATGATTACCTAAACTATAGAAAAGCAAACCATTACGATTTATAAAAAAAATATGTGCCTCGTGTTTTTCTTTGTAGAGATAAATGTCTATTGGTGTGTGTTATTTTCCACATAATTAGGTGAGTCATCTCACTTAGGTGAGATCATAGATCCATGTGTCATTTAGGGGTCATTATGAGATTCTCTTATACGTCAGCACATCAATGCGTCAGTGCGTCATATGTGTCATTGGGAGTTACACTTCTATTCTGGGAATGTAACTCCCCCTCTCTACTCGAGTTGTCATGATTGTAGCATTGGGGGTTACTCAACACCTCCTATATGTACACCCCATTTGATCTATGAGATAGAGGAGAGTTTTATGGCTTAACCAAGTTCTGCCCATGTTTCAAATCTTTGCATGCACATTCGGTTGATGCTCACTCCTCCCGAGATCTCTTCACGCTGTCGTTTGCACATCCATTGATGTGCACATCGTCCCTCATGATCCTCGCTTGTGGGTTTTAAACCCTCTTTCATGGTATCAGAGCGGATCTTGTGGATCGTGCACTCCTTGGAATTTCTCATGCATTTTCTAGCTTCCGGCATGATATTCAGATTTCATTGCTTGTGTCATAATGGCGATTCCGATCATGCTCTTCTTGCATTGATTTTGGGGTTCATACCTCCGGTTTGCTTACTCGTGTTCGTGGGTTTCACCTTCTTGTTCGGGTTTGTTCGTGTTTGTGGTTTTTCAATTTTTCGGCCTTGCATGAGGGTCTTGAGAGGTTCTGCTACTTCAGATTGTAGGTTCGAGTTTTTCTTAGTTCTTGCATTCGTGTTGCTCTGCCCCAAGCCCTTTGGTCATTGAATTCTCCATTGGCTTGATTCGAGCTATGTTAAGGCTTCCAGCATGGAAACTCATTTTTTCCTTGGTGTGGAATCTAAACGTGGCTATTTTTTGGTTGCTGGCTCATGGTGTTTGCTGCTTGTGGTGTTTCTTTGTTCGTGGTGTTCGAAGCCATGTGTTCCCTACGCATGCTTCCTGGTACTCTGCCATTGCAACTGCAATCGGCTCACCACCTTCTGTCCTTGGCTCCTCGGCTCGGCTCGGTGCATGCGACTTTGGTTTGTTGTACTCCCACTTGCTAGTTTGTATCTGCCTTAGATTATTTGTTGCTAGATTCTCACCTGAATCCTCCTGCCAACTCTGCAGCCTTGTTATGTGGCATCTAACTCCAAGTGCACCGCCAAAGTGTGACCGCTCCAGCTCACAATCTGCGAACTACCTAGCATTCACTGCAGTTGCTCAGCACCCTTTCTGGGTTCCCTAACATGTGGCCTCCACTTGGCAATCTGCTCAGCATCACTCCTCACCTTGTGTAGACCTGCAACATCTCCAGTCCACCACCACTTCCTCTTCCAACACAGGCTAAACCAACCGCACTTTTAGTCTCAGCAGTCAACCGCTCCTGCAACTTTACCAGCACGTGCTAACTGCTGCTCAACCGTTCCACATGGCTTGATTGCTGCAAACGTGGGCCCACCTCCTTTCCACCTTTTTTTTAATGTTTTAAGGTGTTAAAAAAAAACTTTTCATTGTAATCAGCATTGTAATTTTTTAGGCTGTTGTTGGCTCTTTTTATCAATCCTCCTACGAGTGTCGAAGATGGAGAGTGAGGTTCGGGATTGGCAGGAGGCTAATCCCCCCTCACAGTTAAAAAAAACCCTACTTAAAATTTCGTGCCGTTTCCAACAAGTACCCACATGATACCCTTTGCACTCGTTTCAAGCACTTTTTTAATGCGTTTGCAAAGTTTCTAGTGGCATTTTCCATCGATTCACGGGAATTGTTTTAATGCTATAACTTTTGACTCGCTGCTCATTTTTGAGTGCTTCTTTAGTCAAAGTTACATGATTTTTCACACATTATGTGATGACATTGTTAGTTTTATAAATGCACTACTTTATAAAGTGCCACATTCTGGGGGGGTTGACTATACTCTTGGGTTTTCACACGCAGACGCATTATCAGCCGAGTCCAATGTTTTTCTTTTGTGCATCTTGCATTCAAGATCATGGAGAGTGCTCTTTCTAGACTTGAGCATCATAGGATTTCCTTATGCTCTCCGCCACTTCTCACCAGAGAGGGAACTATTTAGTTTGGCGTGCTTCCATAGAATGTTACTTCACCCATGAGGGTCTTTTACCCTTCTTGCTTGGGCTAGTTCTTGCACCCACTGATCATCGTCATCTAGAGGACTTTCTTAACACTTGTGACCATGTCTTTGGTCACATGATGATGCATATCTCTCGATCTCTCTGGTTTCACGTGGCAGACTCAAATCCACCCCACCGTGTTTGGAGCATTCTTCAGTCCCTCTATGGAGACCCTTCACATCTTGTAGTCATTGTCATTTTTGTTGATTTAGTTGTCTCATTTTCTTTGTGTGATGGAAGTTCCGGCCGACATAGACTCGGTTGGTTCTACTTCTGATGATGAGGATTGTGCACCCTGTTCTGATGTCGAGAGTACTACAGAGGACTCTTCTCCTCTTTCTCTCACTATTCCAAAGAGTGTTGACACTTCCTACATCTCATCAGATATCGAGAAGTCTCCTACTCAACCTCATACAGTCATCACACTTGCCTCTTTTCCACTTCCTGTGTGGGAGGCCCCTTTCACTCCTCTACCTTCATTGGATGACTCATACCTATCGACATCACTCTTATATTTCTTGAGCCCCCATTGGGATGAGTATCTGCCGACCTTAGTCATCTTCTCATAGAGTCTACTCATGATGCACTACAGTCCCTCATCCATCTGGTGTTTCAGAGGAGTTCATCATCTCTATTGTTGGGAGTGCCCCTTCGGGAATCATGTCACTTCCACATTTCCAGAGACCTTCATTGATCCACCCTCAGCTGTGGATCCCTTTTCTATTGTGGAGGATGTTTTATTCCCTTCACATCACTTGGACATCCTTTCTGCGGGTGTTCCTCTTTTTCACTCGGCAGGTTCTATGCACGTGGCATTACCTTTGGTTCCTTGGCACTCACTTGCTAGACCTATGTCACACTTCGTGCACCAGACTCAGAGTTCTTCATGCTACTGCCTTCGGTTTCCTTTGTGGAGTGGGTATACTTTCAGCACGTCATTTCTGTCCTTCCTAAGGGTAGGCACACATTCGTGCGAGTGGCTCTTCTTTAGTCCAGAGGCAGAGGATCTCGTCATTGACATTCTTCTGGGAGACTTCCTAGAGCTACAGAATTCAGATCCATCCATGGCATCTTCTGCATTCCTCTCATCTCCCTCTTCTTCTCTCTTCTTCTTCCTTCCGAGAGATTGCCTCTTTGTACATGGGTACCTTTTCAGGCTCGTCTAGAGCTGGCACCCATAGTTGGCATCTTTCTTAGATTAGAGAGTTTTTTGCTCTCTTGTGGTGGATGTTTTTCCCACTAGGTTTTCCTTCACTGCTTGGGACCTTTTTCCTATACATGGGTACCTCATTAGGCTTTGTGCGGGGACCCATTTCTTGTTTTTGACTTGTCGCCTCATCCCAAGTTACGATGAAGGGGGTGTTGGTGTGTGTTATTTTCCACATCATTAGGTGATTCATCTCACTTAGGTGAGATCGTAGATCCATGTGTCATTTAGGGGTCATTATGAGATTCTCTTACGTGTCAACATGTCAGCACATCAGTGCGTTAGTGTGTCGTGTGTCGGTGCGTCATCGCGTCATATATGTCATTGGGAGTTACACTTCTATTCTAGGAATGTAACTCCCCTCTCTACTCTAGTTGTCATGATTGCATCACTGGGGTTACTCAAAGACCTCTATATGTACACCCCATTTTATCTATGAGATAGAGGAGAGTTTTATGGCTTAACCAGGTTCTACCGTGTTTCAAATCTTTGCATGCACATTCGGTTGATGCTCACTCCTCCCGAGATCTCTTCACGTTGTCGTTCGCATGTCCGTTGATGTGCACGTCGTCCCTTGTGATCCTCGCTTGCATGGGTTTTAAACCCTCTTTCAATGTCAATGCTTATGGGAAAAAATAAATGGATGAAGAAGAACGAAAAATAAAAAAGAAACCAGAGACATAGATAGAAGGGATGAAAAGGGAACCCATTTAACAAACATGAATACTTGAGCTACGAGTGAACATAAAAAATGGGTTTTCGGAAGGAATAAATATTTTAAAAGGGATTACAAAATATTTTGTCATGGGTGGACAAAAATGTGGTTTCAGATAGAGCAACACGTTTTGACAAGAAGATAGAACGGAACTGCAAAGGCACCAAAGGGAAAGCCAGGGATGGGTTTCGGTGCAAAGCACGAGAACTAGGTGAATACATAGTTGTTGCAAGTACCCTCCATGAACTACGATACACATACAATTACATAGATGCTTTTGATAAATACATGTTTTAGTTGTATATGATATTTTGACGTGATTGATAATGTCTGCTAAAGCTCTGTATTCTCTCTAAAACACAATATCAATGAGATTCTATCTGCAACCTATTTTGCTTGTTTCTTTTGATTTTGTCCTTTCAGGCGCTTCCCGATCTCGCACTCACACCCGTGATCTATCCACTATCACTATTTTTTGTCTTGTTTGTGCACCCCCAAACGTGATTATGATCGCTGCCTCAACTTATCGTTAAAAAAACCCTCCATGGATCGAGCACTGACTCAAGAAATTAGTGCTTGCATGTGTTGTATTCTGATTTCAATAGCTCCTTTTATACGCTTAAAAAATGAAAAAGAAACCCTAGGTAATTTATATTACTCTAGTTTATTTACTTTTTTCCAAATGCATTCAACAAAAGAAATTCCAAAATGAAAAAAGTGGGAATAGGAAATTTCAAAATTTGAATTTCCCTTCTTAAAGAAAAAGTGTGGGATTTTGATATTTCAAATATTAGCATTTAATGCGGGGGATTTCACATATCGTACTTTGAATTAACCCATCATTAATATTTGCATTTAATTTGGGGCATATGGTGGGATACGAGGAAATAAAATTGATTAATTTTACCTACTTTAGAAACAAGTGGGACAAAGTGACAAAAGTTTCTTTATGATCACTCGGGAAAACCACAAATATTAATTTAAGCATAATAAAAAACCATTTAGAAAATAGAAGTGAACATTAGGAAACAATTTTTTTTTTTTTTAATAGAGTGATATATGCCTCGTTAATTATTAATTTTTATCTAGTGTGAATTCGGTATTTTATAAATATAATGTGCATTAATTCAGGGGATAGCATGGGATTCGGGAAATCAAATTTATTAATACTACCTACTTTAGAAACAAGTGGGACATCGACAAAATTTTCTTTGTGGATTCGTGAAAAACAACAATTGTTAATTTCAACATAATAAAAACCATTTAGAAAATAGAAGTGAACATTAGGAAACAAAAAATTTAAATTTTAAAAGAGCGATATACGCCTCGTTAATTATTAATTTTTATTTAGTGCAAATTTAGTATTTTATAAATATAATTCACGTTAATTCGGGAATAGCGTGAGATACGGGAAATCAAATTTATTAATACTACCTACTTTAGAAACTGTTGGGACAACGTCAAAAGTTTCTTTGTGAACTCACAAGAAAACAACAAATATTAATTTAAGCATAATAAAAAACCATTTAGAAAATAGAAATGAACTTTAGGAAGCAAAAAATAAATAAAATTTAAGAGAGTGAAAAATTTCTCGTTTATTACTAATTTTTATCGAGTGCAAATTCGATATTTTTTAGCTATTGTCCGCATTAATTAAAAAAATCCAATAAAATGTGGCATCTTGCAAGTTTGAACCATTTAATTACACAATTATATAATTGACACATTTATTAAGAAATTTTTAATTAGCAATAGAATTAACAAGTATTTTGTATGTAAAAAAACTGCATTATTAAGTCAGAATCGTAATCCATAAAAATGTTGTCAGTGGCATGAAATTTCTAATATATCTCGTGATCGTCGATATTTTGGAGTTATTAATGCTTTACTCTAGAAAAACTAAAACATAATTTTATGCTTCACCAAAATTTGAGAGTACCTTATAGATAGGAAAGAAAATAGCAACCACTAAGCTCCATTAGAATGATTATTTTGCAACACCGAATTCAAAATAATAAATACTTACATTTTATAGGGGATTAGGGTATTCTCTTCAACACGTGTTAATGAACAACTTCTACATGTCATATGTTGTCCGTCTATTTTTTGAGCGAAGCCTAGCAGTCGCTAGCCTCTACAACTCCTAGGTTTCATTTCCAACAATGTAAATAAATATCTTTATAGTTTTCGATCACTAGTATTTTCATTAACTATAATCTTATCTTATTGACTATACATTCCTTCCACAACCAAGTGTGGTACTACATACCATTGAAGGATTTATCAACTTCTATATTACTCATAAGATATTTTTTGTCTAACACATAATTTATATTGGTTCGGATCAAGTAAAATACTTAGTA
Source organism: Taxus wallichiana var. yunnanensis (assembly GCA_018340775.1). Lineage (NCBI taxonomy): Eukaryota > Viridiplantae > Streptophyta > Pinopsida > Cupressales > Taxaceae > Taxus > Taxus wallichiana. The sequence continues at coordinate 927,954,716 of CM031235.1, forward strand.
ACCCCTAAGCTCCATTACTTGAACAAGATCAATTAAACAATGGGTGTGAAAGAAAATGCTTAGCGGCCACTAAGATTCAATAGTTACCAAAAGGAATGATTATGCAGAAAATAGGCTAAATGATTTCTTGATAACATAGATACTTTATGAACAAATCATACTAATAGATATTAGCGATCGCTAAGCATTTTTCATAATATATTTTGATGGCAAATAAGTGAGATATGAAAAATTTTTAATGTCGAAAGCTATGGAGGTATTTACATAGTCGAGAAGAAAGATGATTACCAAAAATGTTTTTAGGGTGCTTATATAACACCATAGGGATTGTTAGGCACACACCTTTGCATCTTTATTTTTTAACACATCATTGTGCATCAAAGAAAATGATTAACGATCACTAAGCTCCGCTACTTGTCGGGAAGAGTGGATTAGCGACCAATAGGCTCAACTAATTTTTTTATTTTGAATATAGAGATCAAAGAACAGTTCATATTAAAACAAATGCTCAAAGAACCGCTAAGCTTGATTGCTTTTAGGAAGGAATGTTTTTTTGGTAGCTAGGCTAAACAATATCTTATTTCGAACATAGCACTCTAATAACATATCATAGTAATAGATATTATTGGGCACTAGGCATTTTTGTGAAATTTTTAGATACAAAATATGTGAGATATAAAAATTGTTTATTGTCAAAAGCTAGGGAGGTATTTTGTGAAAGTAATATATTAGTAGTCTCAAGGCTAAACTGTTTATTAATTTCGAAAATAGAGATAAAAAACAATTCATATAAAATAAATTCCTAGTGACCCCTAAGCTCAAATACTTAATGAACATAACGATCTACAATTATTGTTTATTGTTAAATGAGAAAGGAATAAATCAAAGTGGCCTCTAAGCTAAACTGTTTATTAATTTCAAAAATAGAGATAAAAAAAATTCATATAAAATAAATGCCTAGTGACCACTAAGCTCGAATACTTATAGAACATAGCGATCTACAATTATTGTTTATTGTTAAATGAGAAAGGAATAAATCGGTGGCCTTTAGGCTAAACTCTTTCTTAACTAAGAAAAAAAAGTTCATATTACAAAAATGCTTAGTGACCGCTAAGCTACGATACTTATAGAACATAGAGCTCGATAACAAATCATATGAATGGATGAAATGGCGTCGCAAGGCATTTTTCATGTCAGTTCATATAAAAGAAAATGCATAACGACCACTAAGCTACATTACTTACTAAAAGGAGTGGCTTGGCGCTCACTAGGCTCTATTGTTTCTATTTTTAAAAATATCGAGCTAATTAAATTCATTGTCTTTCTTTGCAAAAAGATAAGAATTAGAGCATAATAATAAAAGTACATATTTTGAATGTGAAGACGTATCCTGATCATCTTGGCCCTACATATTTCCAGAAATAACCCATTAAACAAAATAGTCCTAAACGTTTTACTAAAAATTTAAGGCAAAGATGAACATGGGTCTTTCTCAAAAATGACTGATCCGAATCCGTGAAGAGAAATGCAAGTTTTATGTTTGTCAATTATTCATTGATGAGAAGGCTATCGCCACTATCCTATATATTGTCGATAAATCTATTTTAACCATGAAAAAAACAATCTCAACAGGTTTGAAGTCATTATTTGTAATTATATTATATTTGATGGACTATCTTCAATACAAACCTTCGAGAAGGATGACTAACGAATAGAATTTTTACAACCGATAAGCGCCATTAGTTAGTGAAAGGGAAGGCTTTGCTATTGCTACGATTGACAATTTCTTGTAATTAACATAGCCACGTAGTGTGGCAATGTTAGATCATCATAATAGATGTACATCAATTAAACCTGAAGACATGTTCTGTCCATCTTGGCCTTGCATATTTTCTTAAAATCATCCTTCAAATAAAATATACCTAAAGGATCAACCACATACGCAGGGTGAAGGTGAACAAGATTCTGGCGCAATATTAAATGACAAAATTCTATTGCATTGATCAAATCTTTATGATATAGTATGCCCAATAGTGTGTTTGATAAAATAAACAAAATTTTGTAGGCCTAGGAAAACAAAAATCTAGGTCTAAGTGCTATATGTGCGTGTCGAATCTCTCCAATCCTCAAAGCTAGTTTGGCAAGATAGCCACGAAAAAAAGGGTGACCTTCTTCTAGATGTTAATCGCATAATTAATAACATGACTAACGACTATAATTTTTATTGGAATGTGTTTGTTGGATTGATAGAAGTTGATAATGTTGATTAATGTAAGAGAAGTGTGGTTATGCAGATATGTAGTAAATTTCAAGAAGTCATTTCACAAATGTGGAAGGTGTTATTACAAAGAATGCTTTGAATAGGGTATTGAGAAAAGAATGTTAGTGGAAAGCATGTTGTGTATAATTTGTGTAGAAGGAATTGTCTTTAACCAACCCTATCGATACAATATTGTATCGATCAATTTTTTTTTCAATATACTAGTTTGTATTTCCCAGCTATATGATTTGTATCATGAAACAAGATGAAGTATGGAAGTTTTAGACTATTTTCATTAAATTTTAAGTAATGAGTTTTTTTTTTTGTTCAAGACCACACCGATATTTGTTATTTCAAAGGAAAGAAATAGAAGGGAATTTTCTATCCTCGAGACTTGTCGGTAATTGATAAAGATGATCAAGATTTGTGCACTTGGTTAGTAATTCATAGTTAACTCTTAATTTTTTTACTTTTCCATCTTATGATGTTTTGTAATTGGATGTACTCCTAGGATTTTTGTCTCTAGTTTGAACTCGTGGCTTTGGGGCATGCTTCCATACCACTAAATGTTTTGGTGAATATTCTTATATCATTTTACTTGTTAATATAATATAAGATGTTATTCATAAATAAAACACACCATCAATCCCAAATTAGTAAATTAAAAGTATATGTAAAAATTATTGAGATTACTCGAAGGACCAAATATAGAATTTTTATTTTTAATGATTATTAATAGTTTGAAGATTAAATTGTGCAATATCATGATATTGATTACCGAGGTTGTCCCCGATTGTAGATTACGAGCCCTCGATCCCACCCAATGTAAATTAATAAATGTATGAATCAATAAATTAAAGTGTTGGAACATTGTTGGTCCGTTGCTATTAAATTTAATAATAACGAATTAATTATTGGAGGTGACTCTCATATTATTGCTAACGTTGCCATCAAAAAAACTTGTGTGAATAAAAATTATTTTGTACTCTTTCATTAATTACAAATTGGACCTTAAATGTTATATATGGGGAGGCTACTAAAAAGGTGGATTTTATAGAAAATCGCGTGATAAGATTGAAAATAAATATGTTGATCACCCGGACTCATCACCTTTTCCAATAAAGGTCGATATTAAAGCCCCTAGAAAGATTATATTAATTACAAACATGCAATGGCATAATCACTCCACATATTTACCGATCATCTCCTCCTTATTTTCACTAGCTTTCATTTTTTCTCTCATGGCCTTTCCAATGTTACCTTTCATGCAATTTTCGAGTCGGTGAGTGAAATGACATTTTATACCAAAATTTTGCATCGTTGTTTGAAATCCATTTTTGAATTGAAATAGAGAAAGACCTAGTTGTTATTGAGGGATTTTTGGAGATGATTATCTTTCTCTAGAGGGATGTCTCGAGGGTAAATGTGGAATTTGCTTTGACGTTTGTTTGTCATCTTCTTATCATACACCCGACGAAGGATTGGGCTTTGAAGATGGGTCATCACTGGATCAAGCTAGCATATAGGGTTGGCATGGAAGCGGAAATGGAAAAAACCATGAGTGCATCATGGCCCTTGCTATCTGAGGCTCGTTATAAATATGAAGGTTTTCTAGACGTGGTAATTTTTTTAGAGTTGTACAAATAGTTTGATGTCCTAATGTGATTCGTGTTTTCTTGTGTCCAAATGGGGTGAGACATCGAGGGCGGGGAGATATTTCACCCCTCTTTCCCGACTGGATGATATTTTTTCTCTACTATAAGAGGAACTAGCACATTGGGGTCTTCTTCATCGGAAGGTCACAAGGTATATGATTGGTTAAATAGTTGGGCTCTTCTGGAAAAGAGCATTTTTCTAGCACTTCCGCAAAACCATTTTCAAGCTTGTTAAGGTGGAGGTTATGGAGGTGTCATCTGATTCAAATAAATAAGTGCTTCAAATTAGTCAAAGCTATAACTTTATTTTGGTTGTTAAATATCCTTTCTAGTTTCATTGTTACCAAATCATCCTATCTGTCTTACTAGTCCTGGGATTTTCTTTTGTATCCCCAAAACTTGTGTTTTATACATAGGCCCTTAAGCATTTATTCACGAAAGTATTGCTGGATTGTTTGAGTTTTTTAGACTGATCCTCTCATTGTATCTTTAATGTAAAGGAAAAGGACCCTTCAACCCTCCTTTAGTTATAAAAATCAATAAATCATTAATAAAAAAATTGTTGTGCATTGCACTATGCAATTTCAACAATTAATCGCTATTAAATTTGGTTTGTTTGAAGATGTCAATTTGTTGCTAGAAGTGAAGACTAGTGGTCATTATTAGCATCAATATATTATAGAATATCTTTCCGTCAATGTAAAAAATAATCTATACAACTTTAGGATAGAGGAGATAATAGTGGATTGATGGCTATCTTCCCATCACTTTAAAAAAAAATTGAGTTACACTACATCATTATGGAAACCTAGAGGTCTTCACTTTCGAAAGCTATGGAGGTCTTTGAGAAAGGAATAAATTTAATTATCTTGCAATAATAATAGAAGATACTATAAATGGCTCTATTTCTTTTATAGAAACCTCTCCTACAACAATCTGTCTAGGGGAAATTCTGTCATTAATTTTTTTCATGTTTTCCTCCATACAGTTGTAGATATAAACACAATTTTTTTCTGCGTACCAATTCAGTTTTGTTTCTTATGGTTTTTTGATATCAACAATTAACTAATGCTTGAAATAGTAGTTCTCTATTAAATATCTCAAGTTCCAAAGACATTCTTCTATTGTTATTGAAAATTCGGAAAACTTGGATATGTATGATATTGTCTAACAAAATTGTGGCCCAATGCAATGAACAACGTCCATCTCAAAACCAACAATTGTTTGCATCTGTTAGTGTTCAATACTACTATTGTGCACAATTATAGCTCTATACTATTCAAATAATCCAAAGGTATTTACAAAAGGCTCTGCAACCAACATGGAGCAAGGTGTTAAAAATAACATGACAAGACATGATTTCATATTGTATAGATTATCGGATGATAAATTAGAAAGCAATTAAGAGGAGGAAATGATGGAGAGAAAATAGAGATTAGATATATCTTATTCATTCAAATAAATATCAGAAGCACGATACATATTATATAGGTGAGAAGCTTAACAATATTCCCCATAATAGTAGGGGGTTACAACCTATGCGAGAAGAATGTGATATTATCTAATCTACACAATCTAATTATATAGAAGATATGCTATGTAACCTTATGCCAACATTCCCCCTTATTACATTATTCTTGCAAATGTAACCCCTAAAAATTTCAAATTTCACTTTTCCAAGGGATTTGGTGAGAATATCAGCTACTTGTGCTTATGTAGGACACATGGAGCTAAATGTGATGGTTCAAGACATGCTCTTGAATGAAATGACAATCAATCTCAATATGATTTTTTTTTTTCATGAAAAACTAGATTTTGCATGAGCTTCAACACACTTTGATTATCACAATAGAGAATAGGTGATTATTTTTCAAGAATTCCCATGTCATCCAAAATGCGACGTAACCATATCACTTCACACAACTCCTCATCCGACATGATATTCTACCTCTATGGATGAGATAGAAATAACATTTTACTTCTCGCTTATCCACGAGATAGGTCTAGATCCGAGATGAAATATGTATCCTATGGTTGAATTCCTCTCATCAACAAATTTGGCATGGTCTGAGTCAACGTATCCCTATAAGAAGAATTGATCATTCTTCTTATATTCCAAACCATAATCAATTGTACCTCGGACATACCTGAAAACATGCTTTGTTGCAGTTTAGTGACATTTCTTCGGCTCTTGCATGAACCTGGAAAGATTACTGACAACATAGCATAAGTCCATTTGGTATATGTCAAGTAGACGAGTCCTCCAACAAATTGCATGTAGATAGTAGCATCTACTTGAGGTGAATCCTAGAATCATAAAAGTTGCAAACCTTTTTCCATGGGAGAGGATATATGTTTACAGTTAGATATATTGTACTTTCCAGGAGTGTCTTGGCATATTTTATCTGGGAGACAAAAATGTAACGCTCCTTTTTCCATATCTTCAAGCCAAGATAGTAATGTAGTAGCCTCAAATCTTTCATGTTGAAGGTTCTTTTGAGATCATTCTTCACAATATCAACCCGATATTCTTAACTGCCAGTGATCACAAGATCATCCACATACACAACAAGAATGAAAATTTCTTTACCGACATTATTTATATATAAATTAGAATCTGAGGGGTTACGAGTGAACCCATGCTACAAAAGGTGATCATCGATCTTGATATACCATGCCCTTGGATCTTGTTTCAGCCCATACAATGATTTGATGAGAGGACATACCTTCTTAGGATGTTCTTCATCAACAAATATTTCAGGTTGGGTCATGTACTCTTCTTCTTTCAGATCACCATATAGGAAAGCACTCTTGATGTCCATCTGCTGAAGTCTCCATCCTTTCTGTGCTACAAGTGCGCAAAATATTCTTATGGTCTTGATCTTCACAGTGGGTGCAAAGATTTCTTCATAGTCAATGACCTATTTCCGAGCATACCCTTTTGCTACAAGTCATGCTTTATGTTTATCAATGGATCCATCGCCTTATATTTTGTCTTGAAAACCCATTTGCAGCGTATGGGTTTCTTTCTTAAAGCAGATTGAAAAGTTCCCATGTTCAATTTTTCTTGAGTGAGTCAATTTCTATATCCATGGCTTTCTTCTATTGAGGTTGACTAAGTGCTTCACGAACATTATCAAGCTCAGAGGTATTAATCAGTGAACTCATGAGTGTAAAGTTTACCTCATTTATTATTTAACTCCTTGTTTTAACTCTAGATTATGTATATGGAAGTTGTTGCAAATGTGAGTCCTTGATGGTGCTTTGTACCCACTTCGGATGAGAACTTGGCTGATTTTGAGAAGAACTGTGTTGTTTTTGTGTGGATTTATGTGGAGTCACATTCTCCAGTTCTCCAAGGTCAAAAAATAGCTCTCTTTGCAACATTTATTTTCTTTGAGTAGTCTCCTCTGGCTGATCATCTGATTCAGAGACTAGTTGGTGAGAGGTGGTTGGTAATGGTTCTTCTATTGTCACTACTGAGTCAAAGGATGACTCGTCACAAACCATGTCCCAACTCTCGTATATTTTCTTTGTCTCAGGATCCATGAGATGGTATGCCTTCAAGGTAGTGCTATAGCCAAGTAGTATGCACGGAGTGTCTTTGGCTCAACCTTCTTTCTCTTCTAAGCTGGGACATGCATGTATGTTGTGCAACCAAATACTCGTAAATGAGAAATTGATGGCTTTCTACCACTCCATACCTCTTATGGCATTTTATTTTGTAGAATCTTTATCGAGTGCCCTATTGAGAAGATATATAGCTATCTATACTACTTCATCCCAATAGCATTCCTCTAGCTTTGTTGTTGTTAGCATGCAGTGAGCCATCTCCATCACTATGTGATTGTGACACTCAACAATGCCATTTTTTGGGGTGTGTAGGGAGCAGTCAGGTTCTGCTTAATGCCTTATTGGTTCAGGAAGGCCAAGAACTTATTTGATGTGAATTCCCCCTCGATCTGAGTGAAGTAGAAGAAGTGGTTGTCCAGTCTCTTTCACAACACGATGATAGAAATTCTGGAAATGTTGAAGAGCCTCACTTTTCTTCTTCAGGAAAAACACCCACATCTTGTGAGAGTGGTCATCCATGAACAATTGGAAGTACTTGTATCCTTAAATTGAAGCTAGCAAAGGGCTGTTCAGATCGGTATGAACGAATGGTGACTTGACTATTCCTTTTGGAGCCTGTCATTTATGTGAACTCAATCTCTAGTTGAATAAAATAGCTTTGTTGAAGTACTTGGAGTCTATCGAGCGGTTAAGTTTGGATCATCTTGTTGGGCTGCGAGATGTCCCTTCTTCTTTCTTTGGTGAGGACGTTGTTGGGGTGTGGAGCCTATTTTTGGTCTTCTTGAATTAGTGTTGAAGTGCTAGAGCTCGAACGGTTAAGTTTGGAGACTTCAGGAGCATTCTGCGATGTCTCCTAGTCATTTTTGCCTATTTTTGTCTCTTGTTGTTTGTCGAAGCGGTTAAGTTTGAGACTTTGTCGTTCATTTTTTGACGTTGTTGTTAACTATGTTGTTACGTTTTGTTAATGTTACGAATTAACGTCGGGACTATTTTTCCAGCCATGGGAAGTTGAAAGATCATGACTTTCAATCTTCTAGGGTCAACTTTATGGCTTCTTAAAAGGATTGTAATCCTATAAATAGAGGTGTTAGGGTATCTTGAAGATATCTTGAGTGTTCAAGAGGTCTTGAGTCTTAATGATCAAGAGGTGATCAAGAGTGATCAAGGTTATGCAATTGGGTGTCAATTGTGGTTTAGATGTGGTTTAGCATCTTTGGAATTCTGTTGTGAGTTCATAACTGAGAGAAGACTGTGAGAGTTGTTTTACTCTTGTTGATAATAAAATCTGAGCAAGTTCTTGGTGGACGTAGCCCACATTGGGTGAACCATGTTAAATCTTGTCTTGTCTTCTTTTGTGCATTATTCATTTATGTTGTTATATTTCTGTAAGTATAATTCTGCTATATAGTTTCCTCTACTTGTGGTTTGAGGAATTGTTTCGCATATTTGTTCTCTAATTCCTAACAATTGGTATCAGAGCTTTGGTGGTTTTTTTGCTGAAGTTGTAAATCACAGGGAAAGTTTAGCTTGAGTGGGAGCTATGGCTAGATGAGGGTAGATCGAGGGTTGAGAAGTTCAATGGGACAGAACTTTGGTTTGTGGAAGATGCAAATGGAGGATTACTTATATCAGAAGGACCTCCATGTTCCTTTGGATGGAAAAGAAAAGAAACCTACAACCATGTCGGATGAGGATTGGGAGTTTTTGGATAGAAAGGTGCTCGGGGAAATTCATTTATGCCTTGCATCTTCGGTTGCTTTCAACATATCGAGGAGAAGACCATGGAAGGTCTCATGAGTGCGTTGGGGAAGTTATATGAAAAACCCTCTGCCTCTAATAAAATATTTTTGATGAAAAAGTTATTTAATATGAAGATGTCTGAGAATGGTTATATTGTTGATCATTTGAATGAATTTAATACGGTTGTGAGTATGTTAAACTCGGTAAAAATTGACTTTGATGATGAGGTCAGGGATTTGTTGATTTTGTGCTCCTTGCCAGATAGTTGGGATAGCTTGGTTATGGTTGTAAGTAATTCAGTCTCTAATAACTCAAAGCTGAAGTTTGAGGATGTAATAGGTGTGATCCTAAGCGAGGAAATGTGAAGGAAGAGCACTAGAGATTCTTCTACTTTTGGAAACACTTTGATGGTGGAGAGTAGAGGGAGACAAAAGAACAGAGGGAAAGGTAACCGTGGGAAGTCGAATGATCGTGGAAGGTCAAAGTCCAAGAGTAAGTTAGAATGTTGGCACTATGGGAAGGTTGGTCATGCTAAGAAAGATTGTTGGGCTCTTCGGGATAAGAAGAACAAGGAGGAAACTAAAGAGGTAAATTTGGCAGTAGGTGATGTTTGTCAAGATGCCTTAATTCTTTCTTTAGATAATATTGTTGAATCTTGGGTGTTAGATTAGGGGCTTCTTTCCATGCCACCCCACATAGACATTACTTTACTGATTTTATTCAAGGTGATTTTGGACATGTATATCTTGGTGATGATGAACCATGTAACATAGTAGGGAAAGGTTGTGTTCGGGTGAAAATGTAGAATGAGAACACATGGCTACTTAAGGATGTCAGGCATGTGCCTAAGTTGAGGTGGAACTTGATATCGGTGGAGACAAATGGGTAGTGATGGATGGCATGTATGATTAGTTTTACAGTGGATTCTTGGAAGGTTACTAAAGGAGATCTTGTGGTTGCAAGAGGTAAGAAAACTGGTACTTTGTATTTAACCAGTGGTGCTGATTATTGTAATTTAGTTATTGTAGATGGAGATGTAACTTTGTGGCACTAGAGACTCAGTCATATGAGTCATAAGGGCATGCAGATTATAAAGGACAGGTTGCCCGGATTAAAAGAGTTAGATTTGGACTTGTGAGTTGTGTTTATGGGAAATAGAAGCGGTGAGATTCCTCAAGGTTGGACCTACCAGGAAGGAGGGTAAGTTGGAGTTAGTGCATACAGATGTATGGGGGATAGCTAAGGTAAACTCTATTGGTGGTTCATGTTATTACATCACTTTCATTGATGATGCAACTAGAAAAGTTTGGGTATATTGCATTAGAAAGAAATATGATGTGTTTGAAACTTTCAAAAGATGGAAAGCCTTGGTTGAGAATGAAACAGGTCTCAAGTTGAAATGTATTAGGTCGGATAATGGAGGGGAATATTGCAGTAATGAATTTCTTGATTATTGTTCAGTAAATGGGATCCGCAGGAAAAGAATGGTTCCAAATACTCCACAGGAAAATGGAGTGTCAGAGAGAATGAACAAGACAATCATGGAGCGTGCTAGGTGCATGAGGTTACATGGGGCTACCACTCATGTTTTGGGTGGAAGCGGTAAGCACAACTTGTTTATCGATTAATGAGAGGACCCCTCTATGGCCTTGGATGGAGGTATACCTGAGGAGGCTTGGTCTAGTAAGAAAATTGATTACTCATTTCTTAGAGTATTTGGATGTGAGGTATTTGTTCACATTGATAAAGATGATAGGACCAAGTTAGAGGCTAAGTCTAAGAAATGCACCTTTGTTGGATATGGTGAAGATGATTTTGGTTTCCATGTTTGGAGTCTTAAAGATAAGAAAATATTTTGGTCTAGAGATATTGTCTTTAATGAAAAAATCATGTATAAAGATCAGTTGCGGAGAAATAAAGAGGAATCAAAGAAAGAATACACAGTGTTAGAGGACATTGTGGACAACAAGGTGTCAAGGGCTGGATTGGTTCAGTATAGCATGTTCAGCACTGGCCTAGTTTAGGTACCTACTCATCAGGAACCCCAAACTCTTGAGGTGAGAAGGTCTTCTAGGGTAAGAAGGGAACTTGAATGATTTACTCCATCTTTGAATTATTTATTGCTCACTGACAGTGGAGAGCCAGAGTGCTTTGAGGAAGTAGTGTAGGTGGATGCCAAGAAGAAGTGGGAGCAGGCCATGGATGAAGAGCATAGATCTCTTATGGAAAACCAGACTTGGGATTTGGTGGAGCTACCCGAGGGCAAGAGAGCATTGCAAAAAAAGTGGGTGTATAGAATCAAAGAGGAAGATGGAGGCAGGAAACGATACAAGGCCCGGTTGGTGGTCAAAGGATTTGCATAGAAGAAAGGTATAGACTTTGATGAAATTTTTCTCTCGGTTGTTAAAATGACTTCTATTAGGATTGTTCTTGGTTTAGTTGTAGTAGAAGACCTACACTTAGAAGCAGTTGGATGTGAAGACTACATTCCTTCATGGTGAGTTGGAGGAGGAATTGTACATGCAGCAGCCACAGGGTTATGAGGTCAAAGGGAAGGAGAGGTTAGTGTGCAAATTGAAGAAGAGCTTGTATGGCCTAAAACAAGCTCCATGGAAGTGGTACATGAAGTTTGATAGTTTTATGTAGGAGCAGGGTTACTCCAGGTGTCACTCAGACCATTGTGTGTACATCAAGAAGTTTCTTGATGGTAGTTATATTATTTTGTGCATGTATGTAGATGATATGCTTGTTGCAGGGAAGAACATGTAGGAAATAAAGGTACTCAAGAAGCAGCTAGGTGACTCCTTTGCTATGAAGGATTTGGGGGCAGAAAAACAAATCCTTGGTATGAGAATAACTTAGAACAGGAAGGAGAGGAAGCTGGTATTATCTCAAGAAGAGTACATAAAGAAGGTCTTGGAGAGGTTTAGTATGCAGGATGCTAAACCGGTTGGTACTCCTTTGGCAAGTCACTTTAAATTATCAAAGGAGCAGAGTCCCAAGACTGAGGAGGATAGAATCCAGATGTCAGGGTACCGTACTCATCAGTAGTTGGTAGCTTGATGTATGCTATGGTATGCACTAGGCTGACATTTCCCATGCGTAGTGGGAGTAGTGAGCAGGTTTATGAGTGATCTAGGTAGAGAATTTGGCAGGCTAGTAAAGTGGATCCTTTGGTATTTGAGAGGGACCATGGGAGTAGCATTGTGTTTGGTGGATCAGACACTACATTACGTGGATATGTAGATTTAGACATGGCAGGAGATTTGGACAACAGGAGGAGCATGACAGGTTATGTATTTATGGTTGGTGATACAACGGTGAGTTGGATTTCATGGTTACAAAAGGTTGTGGCTTTGTCAACCACAGAGGTTGAGTATGTTGCTGCCACAGAGGCAAGCAAGGAGATGATTTGGCTACAACAGTTTCTTGATGAGTTGGGTCATAAGGAAGTTGGGAGACTACACAGTGATAGTCAGAGCGCTATTCATTTGGCGAAGAACTCCGCTTTCCACTCTAGGATGAAGCACATTCAGCTGAGATATCATTTCATCAGGACAACTTTGGAAGAAGATAAGTTGAAGCTAGAAAAGATTCATACCAGTTAGAATCCTGTGGATATGATGACCAAGGTGGTCACAAGGGAGAAGTTGAAGTTGTGTTCAACTTTGATTGGCCTTCATGGTTGATAATGAAGGGTTAAGAACTTTTCTTAGTGGAAATAATCTCAAGTGGGAGATTGTTGGGGTGTGGAGCCTATTTTTGGTCTTCTTGAATCAATGTTGAAGTGTTGGAGCTCAAACGGTTAAGTTTGGAGACTTCAGGAGCATTCTAAAGTCATTTTTTGTGACATTGTTGTGCATTGTTGTGTGCATTGCTACGAGTTCTTTGTTAATATGTTGTTAATTGGCTATTAACGTCGGGACTATTTTTCTAGCCGTGGGAAGTTGAAAGATCGTGACTTTCAATCTTCTAGGGTCGGCTTTATGGCTTCTTAAAGGATTGTAATCCTATAAATAGAGGTGTTAGGGTATCTTGAAGATATCTTGAGTGTTCAAGAGGTCTTGAGTCTTAATGATCAAGAGGTGATCAAGAGTGATCAAGGTTATGCAATTGGGTGTCAATTGTGGTTTAGATGTGGTTTAACATCTTTGGAATTCTATTGTGAGTTCATAACTAAGAGAAGACTATGAGATTTGTTTTACTCTTGTTGATAATAAAATCTGAGCAAGTTCTTGGTGGACGTAGCCCACATTGGGTGAACCACATTAAATCTTGTCTTGTCTTCTTTTGTGCATTATTCATTTATGTTGTTATATTTCTGCAAGTATAATTATGCTATATAGTTTCCTATTGCTGTGGTTTGAGGAATTTTTTCCGCATATTTGTTCTCTAATTCCTAACATGTATTTGAGAACAGGGCTTTATCCTTAGTCTCCTCTTGGGTTGAATTGATGGCCTCTTCCTATTATAGCATGTTCATGAGTTCTTCGAATGCCACTATTTTTTTAGATACATTCAAAGGTCGTGAACGAAGACCCGAAGATTGAGAGAGGGAGTGCTCTCAAGGTGCTCGGCACAAGAAGTTTTTCGTCCACCATTTCACTAAGCGCTAATAAATCCTATCACAACTCAACCATGCGATGTAAGAACTCCTTAATTTACTCATTTGACCCCATAGAAAGGGTGTGTAGTTTTGACTAAAGATGGAGGATCTTAGTCTGATTTTTGGCTTCATAAATGGTTTCCAACTTATCCCAGGCCTCCTTTGGTTTCTCCGCATTCGAACATGTGGTTTCACATTGTCACTAATACTGAGCATTATCAACATCAAGGCTTTAGCACTAGCCATCTCATATTTCATGAGTTCATCAGGGGCTATGGGAATGGTCACAGACCTAGTGACAATGCCCCATAATCCTTCAAACTGAAGGATTGTCCTCTTTTTTTTCTAGGATGCAAAATTGGGCCCTTTAAGTAATTGAGCATCCGAGAGAAGAAGTTTTGGTACAGACATTATAATTATAATATATATATATATATATATATATATTGATTCCAAGAGATATTACAATGTTACTCACTGATGAGAAGTACCAGTTCTTAGATGCTCTTAATACTCGTGTGCTAAGAGATGGCGATGCTTTGTGGGGCATTCGTCTTCATCTTCGTAATCAGCGTCGTACCTAGATTCTAGTTCTTCTCGAACTCACTTTTCTTGATAGCTGACGTTGAAAAGGAAATACTCCAAGAGTCCTTTGCAAACCATTTTGTCGAAGACAAGGTATCCAAGTGTTGTGTAGCTCATTGATCAAGATAAAGTAAAACCGGAGCTTTCAGAGCTTTTGGACGGTGTCCTATGGCTTGTGAGTAGATGTTGTGGCTTTTGAAGTCTCAATTGTCTCATTCATGCTCGTGATTCAGATTTGTAGGAATCTCTCCAGAAATAATGACACATTTTTTTAATGATTTAGGTGACTTTCAGGCTTCACACAACCAATTCTCCTCTCCTCGTGTTGCCTTGATAGAGGCTTCTTCTTCTGTAAATTTCTGTAACCTCTCATCCTTACAATGCCTTTGATGTTTCATGATGGAAAAAACTTTTAGAAGAGAATCCAACCCATTGGTCCCAGGATCAAGTATCTTCTGCACATAAACAATGCTCTCAATAGTCGACAAACACCTAGATTGTGAAGATCTTAGCCCTCAGAATCAAAACAGTCCAATAGCGTATAATTTCTCAAATTTGAATGATGTTCAAATGTAAATCCTTGTTGAATTTCACGTAGCTCTTTTCTTCCACAATTCCTTTTTTTTCACGCAATTGTTTTCTATTTCCACGTCCAAGGAAAATCTAGAAGAAAAAAATTGGTGGTTTGTTCTTTGCTAAAATAATTCCATGCAGATCCACGTTCAGGCACTTCTAGTAAATGAATTTTTCACGCTGATCAATGAGACTTCTCCCATGCTTGAACAAACAGACTTCTTCTACATGGCCATGGGCAAGGGAAGGTCATTCATGTAGGTTGCTAATAAATATCCATGTCCAGCTCTTCCTCCACCACGCAGCAGTCTAAAAACACAAATCCAATGCATATTTACCTCCACATGTGCTAATTACAGGTCGTGTATCAACTCAAATGTTTTGTTCCTCCATAGACGTCTACTCCTTTGCAAGGCACTTCAAATTATTCTTTCTTCCTCATGCAGATCCTTCTATGCAGAGCTTTCCACTGGAATTTCAACGCAAAAGCAAGAATTTAATTGTGCAAGGTCGCTGGAATATTTCAATGTCAAGGATTTTGCAAAAAACAAATTCACCAGCAACAATTTCAACATCTAGGTTGATTTGTTTGCTCCAGATAAATGTCTCTTCTTCAAACACATGCTCGATACCAGATTGAGAGGAGGAAATGATGGAGAGAAAATAGAGATTAGATATCTCTTATTCATTCAATGAATATCAAAAACATGATACATACTATATAAGTGAGAAGCTTAACAATATTCCCCATAATAGTAGGAGGGGGTTACAACCTATGCGAGAAGAATGTGATATTATCTAATCTACATAATCTAATTATATAGAAGATATGTTACATAACCTTATGCCACAACAATATCATATTATAATTTCTTTATTGACACATCTATTTGTTACATTTAGGTTCTCCAAGGTTGGTCATACTGCACATGAACATGGCTCTTTACATGTACGATGACATAATGACAATCACAAAAAAATCTTAAAGAGAAATATGTAATTGGCTATGGTGCTACAAGAAATCTTTATAAATGTGATCTAAAGAATTCTAAGCCAATTTCTATAAAGAGAATGTACAGTCACTACCCACTAAGCTTGCTTGCATTTGAAACTGATGTGGAAATAGTTGGAAGCACAAGTAGTGAAATCTTAAGATTCTACATGTATATTCGCTTTCTCCACTTGGAAACTTGATGTTTTATGATTATGTGGTAAACAAAATTTGGTGAGACATCCTACATGGTAAGTAAAATGATTACGTTATGAAGAAAAATGAATCTATACATTGTAGATTCAATTTTTGAAATATAAGTGTCTAATCAACCTCTAACCTTCATAGTAAAATGGATATTTGGAAAATCTAACAGGGGTTTTATTAATTTTTATTTTCGTATAGGATCATCAAATAAGATTAATCTAGAATGGAATGATCGGCTAACGATTGATCGTGGTATCGAAGAAGGATATACATATCTTCATTATGACTATAACCCATGCATTGTTTACAGGGATGTGAAGACTTCTAATATTATTTTGGATTATATTTTGACACAAATTTTTCAGACTTTGACATTTCCAATTGCATTTCCTCGTCCAAACATCACACCTCTACCTATGTTATGGGCACCATTTGTTACATTGACCCAAATTATGTAAGAAAATCAAAGCTTAATAAGAAATCTATAGTACACTCTTCGTTGCTTCCTACTTGTAAATACTAATCTCTACTTTGATAGCACCTCCATGGTACTTTACTCAAAAGCGCTTGTATTAAACCGACAATCTCGTTCTAGAGGCAACGAATGATTCATGTTTTGTGCAAATGAAATTGTCCACAAAAGGTGATGACTCCTCATATAAGATCTACAACTGTATATGTATGAATTTGTAACAAATTTTAAATGTATAGATAGAAAATTTTAATGTAAAGATGACGACATATCGGCTTTGTTATTCTTGACTAAGAAAAAATACAATTTTGACACAATTATGTTTTGATTGATGTAAACTATAAAATGATGGTTTAGTGTATCTCTATGGGTGTAAGATAGTTTCTCACAAACATTTTGATTGCATTGTGCGAAGGATTATTTCATTTTCTTTCTCACGGAAGTGACTCATTGTTTATACGGAGAATGGAACAATTTACAAGCATAAATTCTACTATCTTTCAAAGTAATAGAATTTGTGATATACATAAACTCCCAACTTTGTTGTTTGATTTTAATTATTACTCATATATATAGTTTATAATAATGAACACTAGTGAACTTGTTCAATCTAAAAAACAATACTTGAGTTGTTACAAGGTATATTTCAGGGTGAGAACGCAATTTTATTGTGAGTTCCACCAAAAGTCAAAATAACACCACTAGCATTTACGACCCATGTCAAATTTAAGAATATGTCCATACTAAACATTGAAAGTGCATGCCTTGCACTTTCAAAGTTTAAGATTCGCATTATGAAAGTGTGAGTTCAAGACTTCACACTTTCAAGGTGCGAATGTCAAACTTTGAAAGTGTGGGGCTCACACTTTCAGAGGGTGAGGCTCACACTTTCGTGAGGGTGAGGCTCGCACTTTCGTGAGTGTGAGGCTTGGATTCTTCAGAGTGCGGGGATATCACTTTGAAAGTACGATGCTTAGAATTTTCATAGTGTGGGATTGCACTTAGAAAGTTTCGGGGATCTTGAAATTTCAAAAGTTTGGGGCTCACACTTTGAAACTGTGAGGCTCTTAGAATTTATAAGTGTGAGCCCTCACATTCGATTGTGAGGCTCGTACTTTCACAAAGTGTGAGGCTCACACTTAAATACAATGGGATCATGACTTATAATAGTTACTGGTAGCTAACCTTACATTGAGGATTTTTCACTTTCATTTAATACAACAAGATCATGACTTATAAGAGTTAGTGACCACTCACCTTAGATTGATGCTCATGACTTATAAGAGTTAGTGACCACTCACCTTAGATTAATGCTCATGACTTATAAGAGTTAGCAACCACTCACCTTACATTGAGGCTCATGACTTATAAGAGTTAGTGACCGCTCACCTTACATCGAGGCTCATGAATTATAATAGTTAGTGACCGCTCACCTTAATACAACGGGCTCAACAAATAATAGTTAGCATCCGCTCATGACTTTGAACTAGCTTTTGCAGGAAGTTATTGTTAATTTTTTATTTTTATTAATCCAACGGGCTCATGCCTTATAATAGTTAGCAGTTGCTAGCCTTACATACTCTCAACATTGAAAATCTAAAAAATGGTGAAATTAGAATCCAATAATAGCGATATTGGAATCCAATAATAGTGAAATTGGAACTAGAATAATTCCAATAATGACAATATTGGAATCCAATATTGCTACTGTTGGATTCCATTAATAGTAATAATGGAATCCAATATACGCAAAAACAGAGATGGATTTCTTCCAATACATGAAATATTAGAGTCTCAATTCACTGGAATATGTCCCAATTTAGTGAAATAAGCTTTTCTTCAAGAATGTCGATTCTACATCCATTTGATAAATAGGCCATTTGTTTTCTGTTGCAATTGCTAAAACCATTATTACCATATATAAACGTCTTCTCGGGTGCAAATGTTTCATTGTAATCAAATCCATATTGTTGCGTAAAACATCTTGCAACCATCCTTGCTTTATGTTTATGTACTTTTCCATCAACATTTTATTTTATCTTGTATACCCACTTCACTCCTATCATGTCATTTCCTTTTGGAAGATCCATCAACTCCCATGTTTGATTCTTCTCTATAGAATCTATCTCATCATCCATGGCTTGTGCCCAAACTTCATTGTTTATAGCCTCTTCAAAATATACTAAATACGTAGCTTGGTAAAACAATGCAAAAACTGAAAAAGAATTAGTTTTATCAACATTATAAATCTCACTAACACTCCTTGTTTTCTACTGGAAAGGGTTATCCGATGATGGACTATTTTTGGTGAAGGAGTTACTTCTGGTGTTCTTTATGGTGTCTCTTGCATGGTTGAAGATGATTGAAATCTTGGAGACCTCCTAGATGTAGATGGAGGTGTAGTTTGTGCTACAAATTTTGATGTATTCCTAATATTTGAAGAAGATATAGTACCTTTCTATTCTAAATTTTCATTTTCTATATCATCATGTGGGATAACCGCTTCTATGCTAACTTTTTCTCTATACTTCCATCTCATGCTTCATTTTCAATAAATTGCACATCTTTGCTGATCAAAACCTTTCTAGTTATTGGATTATACAACTTTTATGATTTTGTATTCTCTGAATATCCAACAAATATACATTTTTCTCCTTTTTTATCTAACTTCTTCCTTAGCTCATCAAGCACATGTGCATATGCCACACAACCAAAAATTCTAAAATGAGAAACATTGTGTTTCTCGTTAGTCCAAGATTTTTTTATTATTGATAAATGATTTTAGAGGGGACCATACCTCAAGGTACAAAAGGGGATCAATAGCCATAAAATACAATTAAAGAACAATGGTTTTTTGACAAGTGGGGACCACACACCATAAAAAAATACTAAGAAAGATAAATAATATAATTAAGAACAAGGTAGGGATAAATTACTAGTAAGGAACCAAAACACAAAAAAATCTTGAAAACAACAATACAACAATTATATCATTACAACAAAACAACTCTAAGACAATACAAAGCCAAAAATATAGGGGCCGCGAGACAACTACTTGAGGAATTTGTTGAAGACCTTTTGAGCATCCTCCAAAGCCCTGAAAAGATTGATAGTTGTTTGTTGTGTAGGGTCTTGGATTCTCGAAGCCAAAGCTTTCTTCTTAGCCTTTCCATCCTTCCAGATATCCTCAGAGATGCCACTGATGTCACAAATTTTTTAACTTGTAGCTGAAGGAAGTTTAACAAGGCCTTATGCATGGAGAACTGATCAATCTGCTTGTTGATTATTTGTTGCATTTTATCTTCCATGACTTGCTTCTTCTTGGAAAGATCCCGAATTTTCCACCAGATAAGAGAAGGAAGCAGGTCGAGTCTTCTTTACAACCCTCATTGAGAAGAAATTCTACATCCTCTCCAAGCCCCTTAATTGCATCAACTTGCAACTTGAGTTATTCCCTCAAGTCATTACTAGCTTGGGGTTCCTAAATAGCTTTACTAATATTGAGGAGGATTTCAACAATTGCAATATCTTTCCCCTTCTCATTATAATGTAACACCCTTTTAATTGATGTTGTGGTAGGAGAGGGAGAATGGAAGCTCGTGTTCTTGGTCCTTACTTTGTGTTGCTTTGAGGTGGAGGAGGAGCTAAAGGATGTGGAAAGGGAATAGAGATTGCATCATGAAAATATTGGTTTAGAAGAAAAATGACCCCTTGGTGGAGAGGGAGGCCTCTGAGGTGAGCTTGTACATCAACAATATATTTTTCCAGAGAATGGAGGATGTAATAGGAGATGGCGGAAGTGGTTCAATAAGACCAGATGGTGGAGAGGAAAATTAGAGAAGTGTCCCTCCAAGGTTATGTATCTAACCACCATCTTTGCAACTTCATCGAATGGAGAAGGAATGGAGGAGAAAACCAAACACATTTTTCCAATCTTAAGTTTTTCTTCCCCTTCTACAAACATTTTTCTTCAACATCCTTATCAAATTTATTTCTATAGAATTTAATCCCATTCATGCCCAACCCAGTGACAAAGGAAATCAGGTCCTTGATTATAGTGAAATCCTTACCTTTGTAGGAGATAACTTTGTCCTTCCATTTATGAGCAAAGGTGATGGATATATTCCTATCGCGAACTTTAATCCTCTCCACAAAGTTGTCATGGAACCCATCAACTTCAATTTCCTTCTACAAGGATTCATTTTGATACCATGGGGATCACAAATAGGCTCTTCACAGAGGGAGGGCTGCCCATTATGGAAAGAGATCCAATCAATAACACCCACACAGACTTCACACCCCCAGAGTTAAGATTCCCGACAACACAAATGTCAAATTGAAATTAGAGGAGATAAATACAGATGATCCGTTTTATATAAATTATCCTCCTTCGTGCAAAGTAATCAAAATAATTACTATTCCTATGCCTTATCCTCCAATAGGTATTTTTATGTGGACAACTGTCCTTAACATGTTGCAAAATGATTGTCTTTATTGCTTGTGATATTTCATCACAACCCTTCCATAATGTAAAATGATTAATAAAAAAACCCTCATTAGCTAAGGCGCCATGATCACTATTCCCCTCCCAATGTGTGTGACTAATGTTTACATTGTCAAGTTCTTTGCATATATTCAAGGCCTCATTGATAAAATATTTGATGGTCCAACTTGGGGCATGGGTACATTTGATATTATTAATAATATTGATAGAGACCCCCTCAACAATTATATTACTAGCCTTGTGATATTCAGCAAAGACTAATACCCCATAGAGAAATGAGAGCCTCAATATAATGATTAGATTGGGTGCCCATGGGCCCAACATAAGCAACAAGGACATGGCCAAGATGATTTCTGATTAATCCTCCCCCCCCCACAACTCCCGAGTTTCCTTAGAGGCCCCATTGAAATTTATCTTGTACCAACCTTCAAGGGGAGGGATCCATCGTACAAAAAGATATGTCAATGCCGAGGTTTTCCTTAAACCTTCTTGATGTCAATATTCCATTCAATCAAGAATATATCCTAATTCTTAGAAAAAAATTAGTTCTTAAGAGGCTTTAATTTTAGTATGTTCTCCTTGGCTTCAATAGTAAGCTCACTTAAAAGTCTCTTGCTGGATTTCTTAAGATTTCTAAAAATAAGAAAGTTTCTGGCCTTCTAGATTCTCCAAATGGTATGATGAAAGATGAGTCTCCAAAGTTTCCTAAGAATGTTATGATTAAAAGGAGGTTTTCATTGCTCTCGTGTCTAATCAATATCATTTGGGAAGGTCCAGATCAATACCAAATCTAGCAAAAATAAGTTCCCACAAAATAGAAGTAGCAGGACAATGCAAAAATAAGTGATGAATTATCTTAGTCACCTTCTCAGAATGACACTTTCTATTAGGAATGATAGATCCTCTCTTGATGAGGTTTTCAATGGTGATAATTATTTTGTTCAACACCAACCAAAGCAAATGATTAACTTTATGAGTAATCTCTTTTAACCATATTTTTCCTGCATGGTCAAAGTGAAAAGGAATTTCACCTACAAACAATTGATACCTAGTTTTAACCGAGTATTCACCATCGAAATAATTGACCCATATGAACTCATCTTTGGATTCAATTTGACTTAGTGGGGTATAACTAAGGATTCTTTGGATGTCATCAATAAGGGTTTCAGAGCAGGGAACTTCAATATGTAGGTTCTTCCATTGAAACTTCCCATTAACACACCAAATATAATCACTAACAACGGCTATTGTGAGGTGTTGTTGAGATATTCCCAAGAGTTATTGTTCTTGAGGCTCGAAAATCAACCCAATTATCCTCCTAGAAGATAATTTTTTCACCATTACCAAAATTACATTTATAGCCTTTGTCCAAGACCCTTCTAGTCTTGACCAAATTATTCTAGAAGATGGATCCAGAGGGGAGATCTTCATAGTTTAAGAAGTTCTAACATTTTCCTTGGTCAAGATATTTTTCTCTGATAAGATCAGTCTAGGGGTGGTCTTCCTTGAGAAGTCTCCAACTCATTTTGGAGATGAGGGAAGTGTTCATTGTTATGATATTTTTAATCCCTAGTCCACCCACTCTCTTGTTTGTGCAAGCCTTGTCCCAAGCCACTAAATGGAATCTATTTTTCTCCTTTGTACTTGTCTAAAGGAAGTGTTTCTTAATTCTCTCAATTCTTTCAACAATAAGCAGCCAAAATAGAGAACATGGACATGATATATATTGAGATATTTTACAAATTTCTCTTAATTAGAAGACATTTTCCATCATTTGAGAGGATAGCTCCCTTCCAACCAGCTAGTCCAAGCTTTTGCCGAGGAACCATGTTCCTAACAAAGTTTTTTGGACTCTTGTTTAAAATGTAAACAACAGTTATTACTGCTTCTTCCCAATACTCATTTGTAAGACATTTTTCTTTCATCATACTTCTTTCCATTTCCATAATGGTTCTATTCTTCCTCTTTGCCACACCATTCTGCTATGGTGTATACCTAGTAGTAAATTGCTTGTGAATACCATGATATTTGAAAAAAATAGAAAAGCATTGGAATCATAATCAAATACTGTCTGTCCTCATAAATTTGATGTAGTGTCCACTTTGCTTCTCCACTAAAGCCTTGAATTGCTGAAATATATCAAATGCATCTAATTTGTGTCTCAAAAAATATACCCATGTCTTCTTTGTATAATCATCAATGAATTTCATAAAATATGAAAAACCTCTAATAGAAGTTGTTTACATAGGTCCACACAAATATGAGTGTACAATCTCAATAGGTGCACTTACTCTTAAACTATTTTTCCAACAGGGAAAGAATATTTGTGATACTTACCCAAAATACACCCTTCACATACTCTTTCTGGTTTCTAAATAAAAGGAAAAAAATTACCATATTCTTCCTATGAAGTAAATTTAAACCTCCAAAATTTAAATGTCCATACCTTAGATGCCAAAGCCATGATTCATCTTTCATTAACAATTGAAAAGTTGTTTGTATTTTTAAGCATAGGACTTCGCGCATGACTTTCTTACATTAGCGCAAACCTCATTTTCATTGGCGTAAGACTCACTTGCATTAGCGTAGACCTCATTTGTATTGGCGCAGACTCATTAGATGACTCATTTACCTTAGCGCAGAACTCGTTTACACTAGCACATGACTCATTTTGGGGGAAAGACTCAATGCAAGACTTATTTGACTTAGCGCAGGACTTGGATGTGAATTGAGCTACTAATTTTGTTGCAAAAAAATCTGATTTTCTTTTTCTTGGTTTTAATATCAAGGAAAACATTCTATTATTGATCATCTTCACTTTTGTAATCAACTGAGTGCTAGGGGCTTTGTCCATGATTACACACTCATTGTCTTCAATATAAAATTTGTATCCTTTCTATACCAATTATCCAATACTCATAAGATTATGCTTCAAACCTATAACATAGTAAACATCATGCATAATATTTTTCTCCCCCTTTTTAGTTAGAATATTGACTGTTCCTTTTCCTTTTACAGACACAATATTATTATTCCCAAGAGTAACATCACTCTTCACTGATTCATCCAAACTAGAAAATAAATCTAAATTACCTGACATGTGATTACTACAACCAGAATCCAAATACCATACATCACATGGACTCTCTTTTGATAAATTGCACTCAATAGGTGATAAAGAAGGTATTGCTTCAACAATCCTTGTGCATGCAATAAACATAGATATAGGAGTAGAGCTTCCAACCTAATTTTGATTCTTCCTATCCTGATCATATTGCTTTTTCTTGCAATCATAAGCATAGTGCCCATAATTATTACAATAATGACACTGAACATGAGACTTATCTTGTCTGTGACCATGATTTTGTTCTTGAATCTGTCCTCTTCCACTTGAATTTGATGAACCGCTTATGATTCCTCTAGATGAAATTATTCCTTTGCCTCTTGGGATGAACCTTCCTCTTCCTTTTCCACGAATACTTGTCATGTCCGAAATGAAAAAACTTGATCTAAAAGCGCATGTGATCTATTCATCCTCTTTTCATGATTTATTAGTGATGCATGCAACTCATCAATTGAAAAATGACTTAAATCATTAGTTTCTTCAATAACAACAACTAGAGGATCAAATTTCATGAGCAAACTCCTAATTAATTTTTTAATAATCCTTTTGTCTTCAATAGTCTCACCATGGGATTTAATTTGATTGAATAGGCCAACTACAAAAGTAAAGAACGATTCTATGGAATCTAAATCTTTCATTGACATATTTTCAAAATCTTCATGAAGTAACTGTAGCTTGGAAGTTTTTACTTTCTCCTTACCTTGATATGAAACTTGGAGAGTGTCCCATGTGATCTTTGCTTGACTTGCTATGCCACTCTAGGAAGGATGCTTTCATGCATGACTTGATCAATATAGAAATCATATTTTTCATCTTTCTTTCATAATTCCTTGAATGTATCTTTCTCTTTATGAGAGAGTGCAGATACGCCATCGCATCTATAGCTCGAACACCCATTCTCAATAATCTCCCACACATCATGGGATCTCGAATAGTGTTAGCATACGTAGCATAGCTTATATTTTAGGTGTGTTTGTTTTATATTATCCCTTATTTCTCTCTTCCTTGTTGTATTCCATTATTCTCTCACCTACATCCATATCTTCCTCCTTCAGTTTAGGGGAATATTGTTTATCATTTCTCCTATAAAATGTATGTGCTTCTTCATAATAAAATAAGGTGTTGAGAGTTATTCACTCCACATTCTTCTCATCTATTTGCTTCCTACATTTTGGTATCAGAGCACTTAAGACTCTAACCTGTGTGTATGTTTGAAGGAGAACTCAGCGTGGAATTAGCTATGTGGAAGTTTACGTGAAGTCTATGCTGCGTGGAGGATTCTTCACTATTCATCTTCCTACTTCATGGAGGATTCACTACTCATCTGAATGTTGCGTGGAGATTGCTATGTGGAGTCTGGAAAATACCTGCGTGGAGAGATAAATTGTTGCGTGAATACTTTCCTGTATGTACAACAAGAGAAAAGTGTGTGGAAAGTGCATGGGAGAGAGAACCAGATGTGCTGCGTGGAAGTTCAAGGAGGTGAAGCGTGGCATTATTCATTTGTCTTGTCTGTAATTTTGTCTTATTTCCTTTAGACTTTCTAATCACCTGCGTGGAGATGTCAAGTTGAGCCTACGTGAAATACAAGGGGAGCTACACAGAGGAAGAGAAAGTGCAGAAACATTTTTTTGCTGATGCAAATGAAGCTCCTCTCTGCGTGAAGAATTGTGCGTGAAGAGTAACCTACAGTAAGAGACAAAGAAGCATGGAGAAGTTGCGTAAATATCTGAAAACTGCTATCTACGTGGAAGACCTAGTTGTTTTTTGTAGAAAATACACATCCTTCTTCTTGACTATTGTGTCACCTACAATTTCAACGTAGAAGAAACCTCTGCGTGAGGAATAGAAGAAATACGAGGGGTCTTCAATAGAGAATTGGAGTTGGTTTGATAGATTCACTCTCCGCCTGGACATTGGAAGCTGTTGGTGCATGGTGGAGGACTGCGTGAAGAGATACTCTACCAAGGCAATGTGGAGTTTCTACAACACTACGCCGAATGTCGAGTATAGACAACTCGATTGAGAGCATGAACAACACGATAGACACTGCCGAAAGCCTGGAACATCAACTCACAAGCTAGAGAACACTATGAAGAAGCTCCTGAGAGCTCGGGTTCTACTTTGCTTTGCTAAATGAGCTTTGAAACACTAGAAATTTAGGCTTCGACAAGCTAGTTTGATAAGGACTACTTGAATATTTCCTTTTCGACGTCAGCTGCCAAGCAAAGTGAGTTTGGGAAGAACTAGAAGCTAGGTATGATGCGAGACTCAAGATGAAGAAGAACGCCCACCAACCGTCATCATCTCTCGTAACACAAGTATCATGAGCATCTACGAGATCATACTTCACATCAGTGAGTTAAAAAATAGACATATATAAATTTTAATATATCTTGAAATAAATAAATTAAAAAGGTTATTTATTTTATATATATAAGAGATGTATGCTCCAAAGCTTCTCCTCTCCTATGCTCAGTTGCTTAAGGGGCCCAATTTTGTGGCCTAGAAAACCAAGATGTAGACAATCCTTCAGTTTGAAGGATTATGGGGCATAGTGACTGGATCTGTGCCTATTCCAATTGCTCCTGATGAATTGATGAAGTATGAAATGGCTAGTGCCAAAGCACTAATGCTGATAATGCTCAGTATCAGTGATGATGTGCAACTACATGTTCGAATGTGGAGAAACCAAAGGAAGCCTGGGACAAGTTGGCAACCATTTATGAGGCCAAAAATCAGACTAAGATTCTCCATCTTCATCCAAGTTGCACACCCTCTCTATGGGTTCAGATGAGAAAGTTGAGGAATTCTTACGTCACATGGCTAAGCTGCGATTGGAGTTATTAGCGCTCGGTGAAATGGTGGACGACAAAATCCTCATACCGATCACCTTGAGAGCACTCCCTTCTCAATTCGAGTGTTCATTACGACATTGAATGTATCTAAACAAATAGTGGCATTCAAAGAGCTTGTGAATTTGTTGTAGCAAGAAGAGGCCATCAATTCATCCCAAGAAGAGTCTTAGGATAAAGCCCTATTCTCAAATCCATACCGTGGCTAGAAGAATTGGAAGGGTCCCCTAGAGAAGCCAAATCAAGTGCAACCAAAACAACAATAGAAAGATCAAAATTCAAAGAGGTGGTGTCACATTTGCAAAACCAACACTCATGACACTAATCATACAATAACTTGAAACAAGTACAATAACGAATATTTTTAGAAGTCCAAACAATGTCCTCTTTGGAGAAAGCATAAGGGTCCCAACAAGATAATGAATCTGATGAAGACACAAGCACATCAAGAATATTGCACGAATATTTTTAGAAGTCCAAACAATGTCCTCTTTGGAGAAAGCATATAGGATGACATCTCACATGACCACAAAAATGTACAACAAGATAATGAATCTGATGAAGACACATCAAGAAGGAGCACATTAAGTGCACTAATAAGTGGACATCAAATTGAATCATCACGAAGGTAGAATTTCTTGTCCAAAATGGCATCAAATCATGGGGTAATTTTACTTAAAAACAACAAAACATCAAATTTAGTCTCGACTTGAACCATCCCGAAAAGTAAAGAGATGTCATAAAAATGGACGTAGGGGAGACTATTAGCTTTGTATAAATACTAATTTTAAAGTGAATAGAAGAGGATAAATATCATGTTACTAATAGTAGGTCTTTAAGACACTTTTTCCCGTGAATATTTATGTCTACATTTTGCAAAAATTGTTTCACTCGAATGTGATAAAATGAAGAACCCAACCATGGTGAGATTATTTGGTTTTTTGATGAATTATGGTGATGACAACGGAAAGTACGTTTTCTTTAAGTTTTCATAGGACTTTGGAGATGTCAATATTCTAAAAAAATACAAAATAAAATCCACCAGATAAATGGCATACACTTTCACAAAGGTATATATATTTTTGGTCATCCAAATTGTGGGCAAACGGACTATAACCTTATAGGCATTTTTAAAAAACTCAACTATTGAATCATCACCCGAAGGTAGAATTTCTTGTCCAAAATGGCATCAAATCATGTGTTTGATCTAGATTGAAAAGGTACAATTATTGTCTAGATCATTTCTAAAAATAAGTTATTTGCTTTAGATATAGTTTCACGTAATTGACCCTTTATCTACATCAACATCAATCTACTACACTCCGACATTTTAGATATGGACACTTGTCCACGGATGCTATATTTTCCATCGCATGAAAAGGATGAGATCATTTCTAAAAATCAATGGTTAGGACTACCCAAATTTATCTAGTTCAATCTTACCTATTTTCCCTAGTTGCATCAGATTAGTTCAAAAAACAACACAAAGGATCTAGTTCCTTACCTATTTTCCTAGCACCTTATCAACACAAGGATCCATTTCAGTCAAGCACCTTTCATGCCAAGAAGCATATGGGCGTAGTTCATACCGATCCGAACAACCCTCTACCGCTAATTTTTAAGATACAAGTACTTTCAACTATTCATGGATGACCACTCTCACAATATGTGGGTGTTTTTCGTGAAGAAGAAAAGTGATGCTCTTCAACACTTTCAGAACTTCTATCATCGTGTTGTGAAAGAGACCGGATAACCACTTCTTCTACTTTGCTTAGATCAAGGGGGAATTCACATCAAACAAGTTCTTAGCATTTCTGAACCAACACGACATTAAGAAGCACCTGACTTCTCCCTACACACCCTCGCAGAATCACATTGTTGAGTGTCGCAATCACACAGTGATGGAGATGTCTCGTTGCATGCTATCAACTGCAAAGCTGGAAGAACGTTATTAGGCTAAAGTAGTACAGAGATAGTTTGTATATCTTCTCAACAGGCACCGACAAATATTCTATAGAAAAAACACCGAGAAGAGGTACAAAGTGGTATGAATCCATCAATTTCTCATTTGCGACTATTTGGTTGTACAACATACATGCATATCCCACTTAAGAGAAAGAAGGTTAAGCCAAAGACACTCTCGTGTATTCTACTTGGCTACAGTACTACCTCAAAGGCATACCGTCTCATGGATCCTGAGACAAATAAAATATATGAGAGTCATGATGTGGTTTGTGACGAGTCATCCTTTGACTCAACAGTATCGACAAAAGATCTACTTCCAACCACCTCTCACCGATTAGTCTCTGAATCAGATAATGAGCCTGAGGAGACTACTCAAGGAAAATAAATGCTGTAAGGAGAGCTATTTGTTGACCTTGGAGAACTAGAGAATATAACTCCACATCAATCCACATGGCAACACCACAATTCTTCTCAAAAGCATCCAAGTTCTCGTCCAAAGTGGGTACAAAGCATCATCAAAGACTCACATTCGCAACAACTCCCAGATACATCATCCAGAGTCAAAAAAGGAGTCAAAGAAGAAATGAGGTAACCTTTGCACTCATGAGTTCACTACTTGCACCGAGCCCGATAATGTTCATGAAGCACTCAATAAACCTCAATGGAAGGAAGCCATGGATACAGAAATCGACTCACTCAAGAAAAATCAGACATGGAAACTTGTCGATCTACCTACAGGTAAGAAACCCATAGGCTGCAAATGGGTTTTCAAAACCAAATATAAGTTAGATGGATCCATCAAAAAATATAAATCACATCTTGTAGCAAAAGGATATGCTCAGAAAGAAGGCATCGACTATGAAGAAACCTTTGCACCCACTGCAAAGATCAATACCATCAGAGTTATTTATGTACCGTAGCAAGAGAAAGAATGAAGACTTCAGCGAGATGGATGTCAAGAGTAATTTCCTAAATGGTGATCTGAAAGAAGAAGTCTACATGACCCAACTTGAAGGATTTGTTGATAAAGAGCATCCTAAAAAGGTATGTCATCTCATCAAATATTTGTATGGACTAAAACAAGCTCCAAGGGCATTGTATATCAAGATCACCGATCACCTTTTGTAGCATGGGTTCACATGTTGCCCCTCAAATTCAAATTTGTATATAAAGAAGGCAAAGAAATTGTCATTCTTGTTGTGTATGTAGATGATCTTGTGATCACTGGTAGTTCAGAAGATCAAGTTGATATTGTGAAGAATGATCTCAAAATAACCTTTGACATGACAGATTTGGGGCTACTACATTATTGTCTTGGCTTGGAAATATGGCAAAAGGAGCATCACATATTTGTCTCCCAGATAAAGTATGCCAAGACACTCTTGGAAAAGTATGGAATGTCTGATTGTAAACCTATATCCACTCCCATGGAAAAAGTCTTACAACTTTCAAGATTCCAGACTCACCTCAAGTAGATGCTACACTCTACAAGAAACTTATGGAGGCATCATCTACTTGATATAGATCGACTAGATCTATGCTTTGCCGTGAGCTATCTTTCCAGGTTCATGCAGGAACCAAAGTAATGTCACTGGACAACAGTAAAGCATGTATTGAGATATGTACAAGGAACATTTTATTATGGTCTAGAATATAAGAAGAATGATGAATTCTTCTTACAGGGATACGTCAACTCGACGACGGATCTGTTGATGACAGGAAGTCAACTATAGGATACATATTTCATCTTGGATCTGGACCTATCTCATGGATAAGCAAGAAGTAGAATGTTGTTTCTATCTCATCCACAGAGGCAGAATATCACGTCGCATGAGGAGTTGTGTGCAAAGTGATATGGTTACGTCATATTTTAGATGATATGGGAATTCTGAAAAACATTCACCTATTCTCTATTGTGACAATCAAAGTGTGTTGAAGCTCGTGCAGAATCCTATTTTTCATGAACAAACAAAGCATATTGAGATTGATTGTCATTTCATTCGAGAGCACGTCTTGAACCATCACATTCAGCTCAAAGATGTCCCTACTGTGAAGCACAAGTTGCCGAAATTCTCACAAAATCTCTTGGAAAATTGAAATTTGAACTTTTCAAATGTCACATTTGCAAGAATAATATAATAAGGGGGAGAATGTTAACATACGTAGCATAGCTTATATTTTAGGTGTGTTTGTTTTATATTATCCCTTATTTCTCTCTTCATTGGTGTATTCCATTATTCTCTCACCTACATCGATATCTTCCTCCTCGGTTTAGGGAATATTTTTATCGTTTCTCCTATAAAATGTACGTGCTTCTTCATAATAAAATAAGGTGTTGAGAGTTATTCACTCCACATTCTTCTCATCTATTTTCTTCTTACAAATAGTGCCTTCATGGTCAACGACCAGTACTCATAATTCTTTCCATCAATTTTTGGTCTCTGCATACTAGATGTAGAAGACATAGCTTGATGTGAATTTAATAACTTGTTAGAAAACAACGCTCTGATACCAAATTGTAGAAATTATACAGTCTTAAACAGTGAAAAACATAAACAAAACAAAATAAATTGCAAATAAAAATAGAGTATTTACTCAAACCAAATTTGTTGTGTATAAATGTATTATTAATTATTCTATCTCGAGCTCGGCTCTTTACAATTAAATCAAGATGTACAACACTCGATATTCATCTACCTTCACTTCTATTCTACCCATACAACTTACACAACAATTACAATTTCTATTTAATATATAAAATTGATTTCTCCTAAGAATAACAACCCGCAACAACTCTAAAACAAAGCTTTCCAGCAATAAATTGTAGTCTAAAACTAACACATGTTGTGCATGCTTCAAAATAGATTTATTTTTGTTTTATTTGAACTTTATCTAATTCCTAATAATAGAGCTGAAATAGACTCTTAAAAACTATGGACTTTACGCTAAAGCTAAACTTAGCTTTCCTAAATCCTACGAGATATATTACTCATGCATTGCACATGCATATTCCAACACAAATGACTTAAAAATGGACCCTTGGACACTGTCATTGATAAATACGCATTTCCTTTTGCACATGTCATAAGTGTGAATACATTGACACTATCAATTACATGGGTATATTCTAAAATTTGTATGGTTTATAAGAGACTAGTATAAATGAAACAATGCTATATGGAATGGACTAAGGTTGAGTTCAATGCAAGATTCTTATTACTATTTGCAAGCACCCATCGCCTATAACAATTACCATTTAATTAACATCCAAATGTGACCATCAATTGTAGAGTTATAAAATTGTACATGTGGACATGCAATTTTGTATTGAAGGGACTTGTTTTGTAGCATATATTAACAATCAAGACATTCAAGTATTACATGAAGAGAATATGATAATAGTCCTAATAACCAAAAAATAACACGCTATACTTCCAAACAAATCATCTAAATTATTGATAAGAATAATATAGTCTTTCATCAACGGGGAGAAGTATAATACAACTACCCCTACAAAGACATTAGTCTCCCATTTTGAGAAACACACCATATATGATATCAAATGTGACAGTTTAGTTAAAGTTTATACAAAATTAGCATAATAAAAGATTAATAAATTTCGTATGTATGCACGCACACACACACACACACACACACACACACACACACACACACACACACACACACACACACACACACACACACACACACACACACACACACACAAGATTTAGTATGGAATCAAGCCAATCCCACAAATATCTCAAAAACTCTAAATACTTGTTATACTTTGTCTCACTCAATCTTCTAAATGTCTATCTATGTAAGTGGTTTCAACTAACCAATTACAAGAAAAAACATATTTGTTTTTAGTGTCTACGGTGAAGACCTAAATAAACATTAATTTATCCATAATAGTTGGAGGCACAAATACCATTCAAGTGTTTGGCTCACAAGACGAGAGAAAGTGGAAAGGTGCATCGGAGGAGGGTGTTGTCATGTTGAATGAGGTGGCATGCATATAAAATAGATGAAAGTGATGTTGGGAGTCCTTGGTGTTAGAATTTTATTTCAAATGTGTGAAATTCGAAAAGTGGTGGATAAGAGTGGTGTGGAACCATCGGGTTGATGGGTTCATTACAAATGTGGTGATAAATCTATACGGGTGCAAGTCCCCACAATTGTTGAGACTCGAGTTTGGAAATGCATCCCATGAGGTGTTGGCAGAGAAATTTGGGGTGTGAATGAGCATGGGGTGAATAGAAGCCATGGGGAATGACTAGGTAGAAAGGGTGGGTAGAGAACATACAAGGTAATATTAAATCATGCACGAAGGTGACCAAAGAGTTCACCTACTTTAAAATATCATCAAAATATTGATGTCGCAGATCACGCCAATCCTTTGAGATCTAGAGTCACCTCTCTATAACATGCAATATCGAAATATTCAAGCAAACAAGCAAAAACTAAGGTATGTGCTAAAATACACCAAGAGTTGAGGGATTGGAATGAGGGGGTTGAATGCTATTTTATATTTTTGAGTGCATAGAATATTTTGACACATATGGGTGCAATGTGCATAGATGGGTGAGATGATAAGGGTCCATAGTGCATTAGGGATACAAATGGGTAGGTGAGGTGCATAAAATTAAATGTGAGTGGGTGAGAATTAGTAAATGAGTGATGAGATCTTTTTATCACTTTTTTCGAGATTTTATATTTTATATTTTATATTTTATTTTGTGGGATTATTTGATTTATGGGATTTATTATGATTTTATATTGATATTTTTTATGAAAAATATCTTATATTATATTAATTCAATACGATACAAGATAACTTTCAACAAAAAAGTGGGCGGTATGAGAGCACACCCCAAAACCACAAACAAAGCTAGGCCGAGCCTAGGAGAACAAGAAACAAACTAGGCCAAGCCTAGGAGAACACAAAAGCTAGGCAACGCCTAGAAGCATACAAAAACCAAGTCAAGTTGCAACAACAAACATGCTTGAAGTGGGCGAATCGTGATCATCCGGCCCACCCTGCCGGGTAAGTCCTTACCAAGATCCTGGGAGATCCCAACCAGTAGGATTTTTTTCTTTTGGGTATGCCTCTCCACGAGTGGGGATGGTGAGGTTGAGATGAGGAAATTTTTCGGAAGACAGTGGCGGTGGCTAATTCCATCCATGAGCAGTGTGTTGTGTGGTGGCGGCAAGAGAGCCCCACCCAAGCTGGTGAACCGATGACCCCCAGCCCTGTTGGCGAGCTGGCGAAGGACTCGTGTCTTGTCAAGGTCGTGGCAACCCCCGGCCACGTCGGCAAGCTAGATAGTAACTTCTTTGGTAAAGAGGGCTTGGGGAAGGCCGAGCCCGGTTAAAAGCACGTTGTTGTGAATGGCTACGCCGAGCACCACGGCTAGGAAGCAAGGAGCGCCTAGTAGGAGATGGTAGCACACGAGCAACGCGTTACACGAGGCTTCCCCACGGTGGCACAACAGATCTAGAGGTGGTCCACCCCTAGCGCGACTTTGTTTTCCTAGACTTGTATTTGCAACAGACATTTGATATCACCATAGATTTGTTATAAACGGAAAAATACTGATCAACTACAGAATTAACAAAGAAAAAAGAATTTCTTTCTTTCCATATCCAAAAAATAATTTCCCATCTGAAAACATGCCAAATTTGGGTGAACATAGGCAGAAGCTTGGGATTGTCTCCCAAAAGGATATGCCGCTTAGGTGAAGCAAGGCGGTCTTAGCGGAAAGAAAAATGAATGAATCCAGTTATAGGCAAGCCGAGCTTTGGGACCTTAGAGACCTTATGGGCAAGGTGTGATTTTTAATTTTACATCGGTAGAGTGGTGATGTTAGGAGGAAATTATAAGTGTTAATTATTAATGACAAAGGAGTGATTAGTTTTAGGTGTATACATATTGTATTCACAAAATTATTTTTCACCGCCTAGAAAATGCTAGTTTTGTAGTTTTTTTCTCATGGTTGAGGCCATCATGATTTTGTCCATCCTCACAAATTGAGTTGTTGTTTTACCAGTTTAAAACTACAACTCAACTTAACTTGTTAACTAGGCATTTTTCTCGTCATCCATCGAATCTCAAGATATATGTGATGTAGTTTATTACAACTATAAACCCTAACTTCCTAATTGTTTATGTTAACTCTTATTAATGTAAATACATCCAATTGGTTGTAATTTTCATCTGTCTAAATCTAATTTACAACCAATACAAATATCTAAAATATATTTATTTGACATACATCGAGATATATCAATTTCAAGGTCTTAAATTTTCCTATAGCTTAGTATCCAAGTTGAATATGTCTCTCGAGTGTATTTTGGAATTGTTTATATGATTCTAAAATCTTCATACCATATTGATTATTAACTCTATTACATTCTCATATATGATTCCACTGATTGTTTACAAATGGCATCAATCTAGCGGCACTATTTTGTTGGTTCAAAAGATATATTATCAAGATAAAAATAGCTCCCAAACTTTACTTTATGGCCAAGATATTACTATTTTCTAATTATCTTCTCAAAATGAAATGGTAAAAGTTTCAAGTAAAAGGCAAATGGACGTAAATGGAGGCAAATGAATTCGAAATTTATATCCAAAATTAAATAAATAATGTGCCGACAACATAACCTTCGAGAGCCTTCAGTGTTATTGCTGTGCATCGTTTATACGTTTAAACATGTCGTGTTTGTTCGGGCAAAAACTTTTAGAGGGATTGTGATTTTCTGAAAGCCGCCTTTGGCAGCCGTTCAATTCCACCGCATTTGGCTTTTAGAGATAACTACGGGAATCCACATCGCCATCACACGTCTTCCTCATAAAAATGATTATCAAAAATATCATTTTTACACGCCACCCGGAGATATTTTCTTCTTCGCATTTTGTGAAGTATAACCACTGAGCCAAGGCAGGAGTTTGTTAATTATTTGAGAGAATGGATCAGAATTCCGATATGGATACTGTAATATTAATCCTAAGCTTAAGCTTAATAGCTTTGTTTTTGTTACGGGGATGGTTCAGTGGAAAAAGGCGGCCATGAAGTTGCTGCCTCCGGGACCGCCGTCGCTTCCCCTGATAGGAAACTTGCATATGCTAGGAAAGCTTCCTCATCGTAGCTTAAATAAAATGGCAGCCAGATACGGTGCAATTATGTTTTTATGGCTGGGCTCGGTGCCGACTGTGGTTGCATCTTCCCCTGAGGCGGCGAAACAGTTTCTGAAAATTCAAGATATGAATTTTGCGAGCAGGCCTTTCATGAGCTTTGCTCACAACGTGGTCTACGGTTCCAAAGGCGCGGCCTTTTCCTCGTACGGGCCTTACTGGAGGCAGCTGCGCAAAATATTCACCACGCAGCTGCTCAGTCCCAAACGGATCGACTCCTTTCGCTTCATCAGAGAGCAAGAAACCCGCGCCATGGTCGACCAACTCGTCCGACACTGTGGCCGCGACGTCCAGGGTTCGAGTCCCGTGAATGTGAGCAAGCTTGCTGCGGCTGTGACCAACAACATGAACTGCAGGATGGCGTTCGGGAGAAAATACTCGGAGGAGGAGCTGGACAACAGAGGGTTTAAGGAAATGATTCAGGAGGTTTTTTTCCTCAGCGGCGCTTTCAATGTCGGAGATTTCATTCCGTGGTTGCAGTGGATGGATATTCAGGGCCTCGTCCGCCGCCAGAAGGAGGCGCACAAAACATTCGATGCCTTTATCGAGAAAATAATCGCCGAGCATCAGCATGTTCATCTTCGCGGCGAAGGCAGCGATTTTAACCCTGATTTCGTTGACGAATTGCTTGCTCTCACTGAAATTGACGAAGAACACGAGATGAAAATCACGCGCGAGACTGTGAAGGCCGTCATCTTTGTAAGAATTTTTTAATTTGATTCAGATCCAGCAAATTCGATCCAGTACTTGTTAGGGTTTTTCATTACTCTCTAGGGTTTAGTTATGAATGGCTATTTGTAAATCTTAATATTTGACAGGATATCCTAGTTGCCGGGAGCGACACATCGACGGTGGCGGTGGAGTGGGCAATGTCTGAAATACTGTTAAACCCTTGGATTGCAAAGAACATACGCGAAGAGTTGGAGAGGGTGGTCGGAGGCCATCGCAAATATGTAGAGGAGTCGGATCTTGGACAGCTGGAGTATTTGGCGGCGGTGGTGAAGGAAACGCTGAGAGTCCATCCCCCGGTGCCTCTGCTTATTCCGCATGAATGTATTGAGGATTGCACTGTTTCTGGATATGATATTCCAAGTAAATGTCGTGTAATTGTGAATATCTGGGCGATCGCTAGGGATCCCGCAGTATGGGAAGATGCTGACGCTTTCAAGCCTGAGAGATTCGTTGGCAACCCCATTGATGTGAGAGGCCAGAACTTCGAGGTTCTACCATTTGGATCTGGGAGGAGAGGATGTCCTGGGCAACTACTTGGTGTTACTGTCGTTCAGCTTGTGTTGGCCAATCTGTTGCATTGCTTTGAGTGGAGACTTCCAGATGGAATGAAAGCAGAGGATTTGGACATGGTTGAGGAATTTGGATTATCCACGCCCAGGACACACCATCTCTTTGCTCGTCCCACCCCACGCCAATTACACGTATAACACTACTTCTACCAAGCTTGTAAACCATCTTCGACTTCAATCTGTATTCTTTACACCGTATACTTTGGTTGCCGTATACTTTGGTTGTATATCATCTTTCCTTGCCCTATACTATAAATAAGTGGAATATGTTTCTCCAAAATGATATTTCCCACATGTTTTATATAGATAATTCTAAAGTAGGTAAATTAGTATATATATAGGTGTAATCTGAAACTTTTATCAAAATTTAAACATATCATATAATATTAAATTATATGTGCAAATAATCAAAATGTGTTATACACACACACATTACATAAAATAACAAATTCATTAATAAGTAGAATTTATTATTTATCTTCTTACGATTTAACCTCTCTACATCAATATTTTCTTTAGAAAGTTGTTTTCCTTTTTCATCTTTTCATAGCAGTCATATGTAATGACTTTATATAAGAAACGACCACAATTGGTTTTGTAGACAAGGTAAATGTTGGAATTTGAATGGCTCCAAAGACCTTGTACAATCCATGAAAGATACAACAATGAAAATCACATACTGACCATACACCAAAGAACAGAGTCGAAACATCTCGAGACTTGACTAAAGTGCAACATAGAATTAGACTCCAATGTAGATAGGTGTGGGAGAACAACAATCCTACAAGAATATCCAAGATCTCATGGGGCATATCTCCCAAAAGTAATTCAATCTTTCCCTTTTGTCCTTTCTTATTTTTAACCTCCTACCAGCTTCCTTGGGAAGACTCCAAAGAAACAAGTCATGAGTTGAATTCTCGGTGTTTGGAGAGTGATTATGAAATTAATACTTATGTATTTGTTTGAGGAACATATTCTTTATCTAAGTCTAAATTCTCTTATTCATGGGATCGTTTCACACCTCGAGACTTAATACCCAGAGAAGGATGAAAAGAAACCACTTTTCCTTCCAATTCTAGATTTGGATCTGCAATGTTTATGTTTTCATTGTCGGTTGGAGGTTGATTAATCGTATCCCGATCATCTTCTTCTTTAGAGTTTACTTTCCTAGGAAAACTCCATCTTTTGGTAAGTGGTTTCGACTCTTTCTTCCTAAGAGAATGGGGTCGAGCTTAAGGGCATGTAACTTGTAGATGACATGGAATCTTGCAAGTACATCAGCTAAAGGTTGTATTCTCATAATCAAGAACTTGACTATGCCGAGATTAGCCATATTTGAGTAACATATTATCCGATAAACCATTCCGAGATCAATTTCAACACAAATATGGGTGAATGTAACCAAACCCCCATGAATTATTTTAGAATCCTCTTTAATAAGTTGACCCAAGGTGTTTCCTATGTCCTCCAGGAAAACAAGAAAATGAAGAGGTAGATTGGGTAGCCGTATCAAGACAAGAATAGTTGTAATCGGAAGACAGGTTATAGTCAAAGGAAGAAAACCACTAAGTTGTGAACAACCTCGCAATCCACCAAAATTAAGGCCCTTGAATCTCTTGTTGGAAAAAGACATAGTTGGTTTTATTGATGAAAAATACAATGCAAATAAGGAAATTTATAAAGGACCAATCGGTTATCGAGTTCAAGAATTGACAGAAGGTACAAAAATTAATATTCCATGAAGGCATAACCAACGCAACCAAAAAAATGTAATATTAATCTATCATTCCCTCCTTATTACATTGTCTTTACAAATGTACCCTCGAAAAATTTAAATTTCACCTCGTCAAGAGACTTTGTGAGTATATCTACTATTTGTGAATCTGTTGAGTAGTATTGAAGCTAAATGTGATGGTTCAAGACTTGTTCTTGAATGTAATGACATTCGACATCAATGTTATTTGTTATTTCATGGAAAACTGGATTCTTCATAATTTTCAATACACCTTGATTGTCATAATGAATGATGGGTAACTTTTCTCGCATAAATGCCCATATCAGCCAAAATGTGACGTAACCAAATTTCCTCACACACAACTCCTCGTGTGGCATGATACTCTACCCTAGTGGATGAGAGAGTGACAATGGTTTGCTTCTTGCTAATCCATGAGATAGGTCCAGCACAACATGAAAAATATAACCTATAGTTGATTTCTTGTCATCAACGGATCCAACATAGTTCGAGTCTATATATCCCTATAAGAAGAACTGAGATTTCTTCTGATACTCTAGACCATAATCAATTGTACCTTGGACATATCTTAAAACATGCTTTGTTCTACCCAATGGCATTTCTTCGGCTCCTGAATGAATCTAGAAAGATATATCATAGTAAAGGAAAGGTTTGGTCTGGTATAAGTCAAGTAAATGAGACTCCCAACAAGTTGTCTATAGTGAGTACCATCTACTTGAGGTGAATCCTAGAATCTAGAAATTTGCAAACCTTTTTCCATTGGAGTGGACATAGGTTTACAATTAGACATGCCATACTTTTCTAGGAGTGTCTTGGCATATTTCATCTAGGAGATAAAAAATATGGTTCTTTTTTTTTTTGCCGTATCTCTAAGCTAAGATAATAATGAAGTAGCTCGAAATATGTCATGTCGAAGGATTTATTCATATCATTCTTAACATCTTCGATGAGATTGTCTAAACTCACCTTTGTGATCACAAGATCATCCACATAAAAAAACCAAATTTGAATTAGAGGGGCTACGATTGAATTCATGTTGCAATATGTGATCATATATTTTAATGTACCATGCCCTAGGTGTTTTTTTAAGTCCATAAAGAGAATTAATTAGATGACATACATTTTTAGGATGTTGTTCATTGACAAATGCCTTCTGGTTGGGTCATGTATACTTCTTCTTTGAGATTACCATTCAAGAAAGTACTTTTTATGTCTATCTATTGAAATTTCCACCCTTTTATGTTTCCTTTACATAGACAACTCTAATAGTATTGATCTTCACAAAGTAGGTGAAAAGGTCTCCTTGTAGTCAATTCCTTCCTGCTGACCATATCACTTTGCAACTAGTCATGCATTGTACTTGTCGATAGATCCATCTTCCATATATATATTTTGAAATCTACTTGCAACCAATGGATTTCTTTAATGTAGGAAAATCAACAAGTTCCCGTGTTTGATTTTAAATCAAGGATTCATATTCTACATCCATGGCCTTCTTCTACTCTAATTGGTGAGTGCCTCACTAAATTTAGCAAGTTTGGTGCTATCAATCATTGAACTTATGAGTGAGGCTTTACCTTATTTCTTGCATGTCTTCCCGTTATGACTCCTAATGAAGTATATGGAAGATAAATCACGTGGGAGTCACTTATGGTGATTTGGCCCACTTTAGACATTGGCGTTATTGCTGATATGATGAATTATTTTCCAAATTACCAAGATCAATGAACAATTCTCCTTACGACTCATCTTTCTTGTGTGAATAATCCTCATGCTCATCATCTGACTATGAGAGAAATCTATTAGAGGTTGTCGTATTGACTCTTCTTTGTGTGGGAATGAGTCAAATGATGACTCATCACAAACCACATCTCTACTCTCATATATCTTCTTTGTCTCAAGATCCATGAGATGATATGCCTTTGAGGTAGTATTGTACCCCAAAAATATAAATTTGAGTGTTTTTACATCGATCTTCTTCCTCTTCTTAGTTGGGACATGCATATATGTTTACAACCAAACACTCTCAAATGGGAGATTGAAGGCTTATGATTAATCCATACCTCTTAGGTGTCTTTTCTGTAAGATCTTTGTAGGTGTTCGGTTCAAAAGATATATAGCTGTCTGGACAAATTTTTCCCAAAAATTGTTCTCCAACTTTACAATGGAAAGTGTATAATGAGGCATCTCCATGACAATCGATTGTGACATTCTACAATGACATTCTTTGGGGACTATAGGGGCAGATCAAGTTTTATTTGATGACGTGCTCCTTTAATAATGCCAATTATTTTTTGACATGATCTCCCCCTCTTGATTTGAGTGGAGGGAAAGAAGGGGCTTCTGGTTTGTTGAACTAACCACTTATAGAATATTTGAAAATTGGAAAATACTTCACTCTTCTTTCATAGAAATAATGCACATGTGTCTTGTGAGAATAATCATCAATCAACAACTGGAAGTACGAGAATCCCTTAAATTAAGAAGGCAAAATTATGCACATATCATTATGCATGACCTCGAGATGGTTCTTGGCATGGAAGGTACTCGACTCGAATGGATACCAATGTTGTTTTCCCACTTGATTATACAAAATAAAGAGGTAATGAATGGGAGAATGGAGGAAGTCCTCATTGATACCAATGTTGGGAAAAAGACATATTTTGTTTTATTGATGAAAAATATAATGCAAACAAGGTAATTTATATAGGCCCAATCGGTAATCAGATTCCGTAACTAATAGGAAGGTATAAAATCTAATATTCCATGAAGGCATAACCAACGCAACCAAAACAATGTAATATTAATCTAACACCTCCCAAACTTAGAGATAGTCAACCTCTTGGTAGAAATGAAGTACCAAGAAACCTTTAGTGCAAATAAAAATATCACGCTTATCAATCCACTTCAATTATATCCAATGGTGCAGAGAGTTATTATATAAGGATAAAACCATTAAATCTATAAATAATAGCTTGTTTTTCTAAGGATGCTTGATATGTAAACATAACCCCTTGTTTATCTCAACTTTTGTCATTTTTTCCTCATGCTCCACAATATAAGCACTTGATTGAGGCTTAGTTTTCTCTTGGGTTGAGTTAGGAACTGAATTTTTAGAGTGTCTTTGAAGGTGGCTAGTTTAGTGGAAGAAGGCTTCCAAAGTGCCCTTTACCCATCCACATAGTCAACATGTCAATACTACGCTTGCTTCCCCGCCACCGTGGGGTTCACTTAGTAAATTTATGGTATAATACATTCATTCGAAGGGTATTAATGAATACCTTTAATTATATTTTGTACCTCTAATTATTCAATTGATAATACCCCCTCCTGTTATATATTTAGAATGAAAATACCCCTATTTTTTCCTTGTACCTTACTTACTCATTTTTTCGATAAAATTTTATTTACCCCTCTTTATTTCTACCCTAATATATCATGTTTCTCAATCATTTATTGTTTTATTAATATGTATTTTATCTCAAAAGAGAGTTTGAATCCATTCAAGACCTATTATCAATTACCTTATAAATGTGAAGCTTTAATCATGTATCAATAGTTCTTCAAATAATTACGATGTTGAAATAATTTCACTTCTTTGAAAAGTATACTCAATCCTAGTTTTCTACCATCTTATTATTTCTTGGTTAAGAATCTCTTAATTGAGATTTCCTTATTCAAAAAGAGATAATAATTCAACTTTATGACCACAATCTTTTTGAAATTTTAAGGTATTCAGTTTTAAAAACTAGGGTTCAAATATTTTAGTTTTATATTAAAATTAAACCTCCCTATCCTTTGGCCCACCTCTCAAACTTACCCCCAATACCTAATTCAAAATATTATTAAATTAGACCCTTTTATCTCCTCATGTCTACCGGTATATTGACTTTGGTTTTATCATTTTTAATTACCTCAATATGAATGAACATGCTAGGATATTGCCTAGCTAATGAACCATCATACATGCCACTATTATAAACAAACAAAAGAGGATAATCTTCCAATTGTTTACATTCATTCAATGATAAGTCGTTGAATACCATATGGAATCCCCTTTGTAAGAGATAATTTTTGTTTGAGAGTGATCACTAATCTCAAGCATGGACCCAAAGACATAAGGTTTTTCCGTGAAGGGAGCAGTATAAAGATCTAATGCTCAGTTGTCTATCACATGTTTTCTAGCTATTGAGAATTTCTTCAAACATTTCATTACCTTGCATTTTTTCAAACATTTTACATATGGCCTCATTTCATTTGCACCCATCCTCGAGTCAAGATTTGGAAAAACCTTAGGGATCCGTCCC
This sequence comes from Taxus wallichiana var. yunnanensis, assembly GCA_018340775.1. NCBI lineage: Eukaryota > Viridiplantae > Streptophyta > Pinopsida > Cupressales > Taxaceae > Taxus > Taxus wallichiana. The sequence goes on from CM031235.1 coordinate 927,998,391, forward strand.
TCCAAACCCATAGCCAAAAAGAAAAAATCCATGATCAAAACACTCCTCCCCCCACTGTCAATTCCACTAATCGCATTTATCTTCCCCGAGTTCACCATTTCAAAGGATCCAGTTTAATTTCGAGAGAGGAAGAGATGGGAGAAAGTTGGAATGCAAATGCATATCTACCCCCAACTCTAGGATTACCATAGATGTGGCCTCCATTAGCACAAATTTTTTTGGAATGGATCAAACAAAATATATCAATATTTTTCTTTTTCTCGTTGTCATTTTTTTTTGTGTTAAAATGACCATAATTGTTAACTCCATTATTTCTTTTTTATTTTCAATAATACCTATCTTTAGCTTGTAAAAACAACTATAAATAAAATCTTTCTAAAATGAATCTATTTAAAAATGAGAAAGAATTATATTTCTATTAAAGGTTTATTTGTGACTATATCGTTTCTTCTTGCATTGTTTTGTATTTTTCCCAACAATTTCAATATTAAAAAATATATATAATAGAAGACATGTCGAAAGAGAAATACCTAAACTATGAAAGAAAAGAAATCTATAAAATAAATATGCTCATTAATATGAACATACTAGTGCAATAAAGCACCATAAGTGTGCAATGGAAATGTCGATAGGTGGGCATGACAAGGGATGTGCGTTCAATAAATGAGTGTGGTTAGAATCGTCAATACAATCGAAGTAATAATGCAAGTAATGATATTCCAAGTGTTATTCCTTTAACAATAAGCCATGTGTTTCAAATTATATTCCTTCAGTAGTAGCTAGCAAAGTAACATCGTGTTACATTGTTCAAATTTTTGTACACATTGTGTTGATATTGTCTTATTATAATGTGTATATTGAAGATTTTACCCACTGTAATGACATTATCTTGCTATAATTTGTGTGTATATTGCCTACAAAATTTCATTGAATATTGGGTTGCAACATCAAATATGGAAACCTGAATACAAAGGAACATGCCTTGTACATCTTGGAACTACATGTGCTGAGGCAATTGTAGATGGTGCCCACGATCTCGTTGACATTATTTTTTGCAAGTTAAAATATTTGGCTTCTCCAACAAGTTCAAACATGGAGGGGGACTTACTATCTCTCTAAATACCTACACCACTGTCATCGCTATTATGGTCATATGTACATAACCTATGAAAGTATTAATATTTCAATTATTTGGCGGCTTTTAATTTACTAAATTGAGTTTACCATTCATCTAGAAACTCACATTCATACTTGATAGGAAATTTGTGCACAACTACACTCACGATTCATCTAGAAACTCAATTATCATTTATTGAGGTGAAAGGCCATGGAACATTAGGAATCAGGACTAATACTCTCTTGATTCTTTACACAATTGAGTGCTAGCATAAACAAGGTTTTCAAACTCAATGAAATGATCCCCCGCTTTACTATTTTATTCATAATGGAATGGTGCTCTTTCAAGCAAGGATAGCTTATTGGGGTTACTAACGAGGATTCCAACATGACCGAGCCCAAAGATGGGAAAAATTAATGTGTGCTTCTTTAGTCATCCCCGGGTGGTAAGAAAGAAAACTTTTATAAAGAATTGGGATATGAGTATATTATTCTAAATAAAATATCATTTTCATTTACGACTGGGTTAAACCTATTATAATTTTGATTCTTTCAATAAAATACACTTAGACAATTAATGATTTTCAAAGTGGATTTCACGAAGAATAAACAAGTTTTACGTGGCTTATTTTTATGCAAGATTAGAAACCGACGCTCTCTTGGGGTTGACTTTGGTTTATCAAAGGCTCCATGTCCCTGTGGTTACTTTCGGTATTTCTAGCTTCTCTGGGCACGACTGTCATGCTCACAAATCGTTGCATGGAATCACATGCTTTATCGTGTTGACTAGTTGCTCGCATTCTTGTGCGGAATTGATGAAGTTGGGATAATAATCTTTTGTTTTCTCCTACCGAAACATATTTAACTTATTTTTGAAATATTTCCTTGCGCATATTCACACCAAATTTCTCCTTCCAGATGTCGTTGCTAGAATTTTCCTTACACCTTCCTTAGATTTTTCATGTTGCAGGTCGATTCTTCACATTTCCCATCACGAGTCCAAACAATGCATGTCTTTAACAGATAGTTAAATGTCACCCTCAAAAAGTTCCCAAGAGTTGTAGTTTTCAAAGTTGTTTGTTGGTCACTGGTCTTTGCAATGGTTTGTTGTAGCATTCACCATATGCCAAAATAATTAATGTCTCTGTCAGACTGGTCTACGTTGCCTGAAGACTAGAGCAGCATTTTTGCCTCTACCACACTAGGACTCCACGTCTACAAGTAAAATCTCACAAACATCCAGTAAACGTTTGTTGAAACCGTCTCCAAGGAAGGTGAAAATGCCAAGATCCTCCATAGTTCGCATGTCATTTTCAGAAAGAATTTAAAAACACCCTCATTTAGTCCTCCAATGCACCACGCTTCTAATTCAAATGCCCCACGCCAAATTTGAGATAGGTTGCATGGGTCGACGTTTCCTCTCCACGCACAACGCAGAGGTATAAATTTTTACACAAAAAACTCGTGCAAAATAAATAGGTCGCTGCCAAAGTTTCTTGCCGTTTAATTTTGGCCCAATCAAATTTGTAGTCTCCACGCATATTTTCACATGGAGATACCCAATTTTTCACGCCAATGTTGGTCTTATTTTACACACGATGGTTTTCCAAAAACTCAACGCTGCAGGTAGTATGTAACATGTTTTTCCTTACGCTACTCTGGTCCTTTTGCAGGTGTCTTCAGGATGCTTCGTTGGACAGTTTGCTCCAATCGACACACACACCAGGTATTAAATCCATAGTTACCTAAGACTCCGGGACGGCGGGACGTCGGGACATAGGGACGGGTTTCTGGACGGCAAATTTTTTTGAAAATTTCAGGACGGCGGGGGGACGGCTAATAAAAAAAAAAAAAAATTATTTATTTTACAAATATAACATGAATAAAGAATAATTCAATAACCTAATGATTAATACAAGAAAGTTTGAAGATTGTAACCACTAATGATTAATCCAATTATTCATCACATAAGCCAAGGCCCAAAATGCTACAGCTATATATATTATATTCAATGTTCAAAACTTCAACATGACAATGAAAGACTAAATAGTAAATAGTAAAGCTGAAAATTTAAAACAAGTCTTAGTCTTACTCTTCAATAATCAACATGAGAAGAGTACAACTACACCCACATTACATATGCTACGAAATATTATGTCATGTCTCATAACCAAAATGACATTACATAACCAAAATGACAAGTGACAAGTACAACTCAAAAATCACTATTAGAGCCCTCCGAAGGAACAGTTGCAAACCGCTCCTCCTCACTAGGAGTATCTGTATCAATGTCATCTGCATCTGCAAAGGAGATATCAACCAGTCCTCGTTGCTCCTGATCTTCATCAACCTGCCTTACATCCTCAAGATCCACATCCCACCGCAATGTTGGGCTCTCCTTGTACGTAGGTGTCTTGCGATCCATGAGATGCAAGGCACTATGTACAACAACAAGTTTCTCTGCTCTCTTAGAGGTAAGTTTGTTCCTCTTAAGAGAGTGGATCCACCCATATGTTGACCAATTCCTCTCAGAAGCAGAGGAACTAGAAACCTGAGAAAGAAGACGAATAGCAAGTGTACGTAGCAATCCTGCATGTCCATACAATCGCCACCAACTAACTGGACTCTCATGTGCCAATGTGGTCCTGTCTATCTTTGATGATTTTTTGTAGCCATCCAGATAAGCGAACTTGAGCCAATCAGTTCTGACTCGTGAAGCATCCTCTGCATTATACATTTTTTTAGGGCTTTCAAGAAACCCTTCCTCACCTCCTCATCATCTACTGGGAGAACTCTGCCAGGCCTCTCAACATACCACTTCGGATTTAGTGCATATGCAGCCATGTGTAAAGGAGTGTTCAACTTCTCCCATCTCCGCTCAATGATAGGTTGAATATGCTGATGGTAGAACTCCAAGGTGGGGTCCCTTGCTCGAACAACAACCTTCATCTGGCCAAGCATACTATCAATACATTCGTATATCTCACCAAGGCTAGGGCTCTTAATCCCCATATTTTATCACACTGAAAACTGGAGATATTATGGATGTGATATATCTCACATCTATCCAAAATGTTTCATTCACCACAATTGCTTTCACCTTCTTCCCCTGCTCTGTCTTCGACCCATCCCACCTAGACCACTCTGATGTCATGACCATGCACTGTAATGATTCTTGCAACTCAGCCATCCTATCCAGCAAAATAAAATATGATGCAAAACGTGTGTCCACTGGCTTGAGGAATTCCTTCCTCGAAAAGCTACGGAAGAGTGCTAATGACGTATGGTGGTTGCAGATGAACATCTGCACATCTCTAGCATCAGCCACTACATTTTTGACCCAATCAATTTTTCCAATATCTTTTAGTGCATTGTTCATGGCATGCACACAACATGGGGTCCAATATATATGTCGGTAATGAGCCTCGACAAGCTTACCTACTGCCCTGCACACATATGTTGCATCTGTAATAACCTACACAACATTGGTAGGGCCAACCTCCTTAATAACATCTCGTAAAATGGTGAATTGGAACTCTGCATCCTTCTTCTTCCCTAAACAATCAACTGCCCTAAAAAAGTAAGGACCCTCTCTGCATGAAACAATGATATTTATGAGTGGGTGGTTTCTGATATCTATCCACCCATCCATGATGATGCTACAACCGTGAGAGACCCATGTGCTCCTCATTTCCTCCATCAGTAAATTAACCTTGGAATAGTTCTTATCCAAGATTGTGGTTCTCAACTTTGTGTCTCTTGGGGGCACATAACTCACACCTGCTTTGGCTATCTTAGCCATAGCCTCCTTGAAATAAGGAGAGCGAAAAAGATGAAATGGAATGCCAAAGAGAAAAAAATAATTTTCCAATGGCATCATCGGCTTCCTCTCTAGCCTTTCATCATACATATCAACAAGTGGATTGGAGGCCACAACCTTCCTTCCCCCTACTACTACCAAAAGCATCCAATTCGGACACCTCACAAGATGCACCCGTAACACTACCGGTATTAATTCTCACAAAGACTAGAAGGGTGCCAGTGCCACTAACATGACGGCCACGAACTTCCTCGGAACCTTTTCCACCATATCTCCATTATACAACCTCACCATTTTTGACCTCTCTTCAAGTGATAGTTGTCCACACATGCCTACACCTTTCCCTTGGATGTGCAATAAATGTGCATTCAACCTAGTAATGCTGCTTGACCAAGATAATGAGCAAATGTTGCATTTCCATGTTTTAGTGCCCCCTGAAATGTTTGATCTAGGACCCTGCATAATTTGACCAAATTGTTTCAAAGGTTTTTTCTTATCAAAAGGCCCCCTAGCATACTTTTTCAACATTTCGGAGGGGCAACTGAACTTGTCCACACTCCCCTGTGAACTAGTAGCAGTATTAGGTGTTTGTGATTGTGTTCCTTCTCCTTGCACACCCATTTCAACCTCATATTCAGCTTGATAATCACTATCGGAACTCATTTTGAAGCTGCAATAATTAAAATACAAAACAATATAACTATACAATACAATAAAACAATGAATGCAATTTTTGAATACATTTAAAAATTAAAAAAAAAAGCGATGAATACATTTAAAAATTAAAAAAAACAAACAATAAAAAAACCCTCCCTTTATGCTTTATCTCATTCCATCACGTGCTAATCCAAATAGGAAAAAAAATACAAACAAATGTAATGCCTTCACTTTCAACTTTGCATTTGGAAATTAAAAAAACAAAACAAAGAATGGTGGTAAATTAGTAATGTATGTACATACCTCTTGCTCTTGCTCTTTGCTCTTGCCTTCTCTTTTTTTACTCTTGCTCCTTCCTTCTCTTTTTTTTGCTCTTGCTTGGTGTGATTAGAATGAGTATGAAATGCTCTTTTTATAAGTTTTTTTGTTGCTTTTAGGGTTAGGTCATGTTAGTTTTAGTTAGAATGCATTAAAAGTTTAAGAAAATATTTAAAAAAACATAAAAATGATTAAAAAAAAGGCATAATCGCCTTGGCTGCCGCGTGAAAGCCGTTGGGGATGCCGTGACGTCCCCGGGACGCCCCGAGGGCGTCAAAGATCCCCTACGACGCACCCATCTACAATATGCACCCGGGACATCTTGGGTGCTTTTCATTTTTTTAAGGGACGTCCCTTTTTTTTTTGGAAATGGGGACGGCAGGGAAATGTCCCGTCCTCGTCCCCAAGTCCCCGAGACATCCCTGCACATCCGGACATGTGCTTCGCATAGAATTTTCTTCTAGAATAGAGTTATTTCTATCCTTTCATTCTCTTGAGAAACAGATAGGGGTTAGGGTTAGGAGGAATACCCGTTGAGTGTTGGGAAGGTGTGCACGCACGTCGTCGAGAGATCAAACCGATTTTGAAGAGCTCCTTTTTGTCAGGAAAGACTACCGTAAATAAGAATGCAAGACCACCGATTTTAATTGCATAATAAGTGAGGAACCGCCTTGGGCCTAGGAAATATTAGACTTCCTTTCGAAGGTGGTCATTTCCTTTTAATACAAATTGATGCAAATGATAATAAAGAAGCTATTGCATGAAGTCACAATTTAGGTATCTCGTTCTACTAAAAGAAATAGAGACTAAACTTCCAATAATAGAATGTCATGTTGTTTGTTTGGTCATTTGGTTGTTGATATGTTCGAGATCAAGTTACGTGATGTACTGCTCGACATGAGATTTTTTTGAGGTGAATAGGTGAAAGGTTGGTTTTGAAAGAAGTCATAGTGGACCGATGCCGGTCACTAGATAACCGATCGCGGTTATAAACCGGTACTCAGTAGGGGCAAGTGATTTAGGATTTTTAAATGGAGATTGGTGTAAGGTGGTTATGAGGTTTAGAGGGTTGGTAGATGGTCGAGGGAGTAGTAGGGTGGTAGAGAAGACTCAGAGAGTGAGAGAGCTGTCTTTGGGGCAATATAGAGATGGATGACCGAAGGTTAGGTGCAAGTTGTTGCACGGGTAGTAGATCCAGGAGTGTGCTTATAATCCCTATGAATTAAAAGTTCACAAAGTAGTGTCTAAGCATACAAGGTGATAAAAGAGACTACTTACTAGTTTCTAATGTGGATGTAGGTCTAAAGAATGCGGTGCAAGACAAGGCTCAGCTTGGGATGATCCAAGAATCGGAAGTGATCCGATGAAGCTATCCTCCAACTCTCCCAATGTTTTGGATGAGTGTGGCAATGCTCTAGCCTGCTCGCCCAGTCTTGGGCTCGATACTCCTCTTTGCAAACTCTTCTCTCTTTCTCACTTGTCTCTCCTGCAAATGAATTCCGGATCCTTACAAATGAAGTCCGATCCTCGGTTTTGGTTGGGAGGTCATTTACAGGAACTAATGGCGGTTATGTAACCGACGCTGGTTGAGTAGTGGACCGATGTCGGTTAGGTCGGTCGGTTGGCTATTTTTAGTAAAATAGCCAACTTTCCCTCCTTTTCTCCCGAGGGATCAGTTGTGGGCATGGTCAAGTCATTATTAGGTTCGTTTTGATGCGAGTGAGGGTGATGAGTCATGGGTGTGGGTCCTGGACTAAGTCATAGGTCTTAATTAGGTTAGTTTAGGTTAGGGATAGGTCATAGTGAGGTGGCGAGGTGAGGTGACAGGTTGGAGATGTGGATTTATTAATTATAAGGTAATTAATAAATAATTCAAAGGTGTAAGGTTTAGGTGGTGAGGTAGGGTTAGGTCGGCAGGACGAGATACGGGGTATGTGGCGTCGTAAGACCCAAATTTGGTGTCTACATTTGCCCTTGTTGTGCCGTAGCTTGTCTTCAGTAAAGTTGCACTAACAATAATAAAAGTGGTTGCCCTGGGTTAAGGGTATAGGTAATCCCCTCAAATCTATCACAGATTGAGGCGACATGAAATCAGGGATAGGGTTGATAAAGGGTGAATGATGATGAGATGATGGTAAGATGGTGGGGTAAGTTCAAGGAAGCCGACGACGTTGAAATGCAGTAGAGTGTAACCAGTGGTACATGATTTCAAGAGAAAACAAACAATTCATAGGAAAAGGTCGATAGTTTATCCAAACAAGGTTGATATAATCCTAGTATCCAAGGCATAGGAAGTATAACGGGTAAGGTATCGGAACATTTAGGCATGTTTGGCAATACCAAATGGTTGGTTTGGTTGAGATAAATGTCATGGTCTCGGATTTCTAGGTAAAGTTGGTCACCGATCAATTCAAGTATCCTAGTCATGCTAAAACACGAACAGTGAGCTCGATTGAACAAACAACTACATGATGGGTGGATAGAATTGTAATTTGTGGGCCTCGGCCGAGGTACTTAATTGGTGTGGCCTTGGGTCAGCCGATTGGTTAGTTACGCCTTGGTGGGCCGATTGGTAAATTCTGACCTTAGGTCGGGCCGATTGGTTGGTGAGACTTGGGTCGGGCCGACCGTAAGGTGCGCCTGGTCGGGCTGATTGGTTGGTCCGCGCCTCTGGGTCGGGCCAATTGGTAAGTTACGCCCCAGGTCAGCCGATTAGTGTAAGTCATGCGCCTTGGGTCGGGCCGATTAGTAAGTTGCGCCTTGGGTGGCCGATTGGTTGGTCGCGCCTTGGGTCAAGCCAATCAGGTAAGGTGCGGCCTGGGGTCAGCCGATTGGTTGTTGCGGGCCTTGGGTCGGGCCGACAGTAAGTTACGGCCTTGGGTCGGGCCGATTGTAAGTTGTGGCCTCAGGTCAGCCGATTGGTTGGTTATGGCCTGGGGTCGGGCCAATTAGTTGGTTGCGGCCCTGAGGTTGGTCCAATGAATTCAAAATAAGGCTATTTAGCAAAGGCCGGGGTAGGCGATGTGGTGAAAAATGGAGTTTGGTGGATAAGGGCAGGAGTTAGGGTAAACTAGGTAGGTAACCAATATCGGTTAGTGGTAACCGGTATCGGTTAGGAGACCGATATCGGTCTTCTAGGGCACGACCTAACCAATATCGGTTAGAGCTCAAAACCTATAAAAAGAAAAAATACGGCATGTCATTTTCACGTTGTGAAGTTGAGTGCCATCTTTTTCTTGTTTGAGTTTTGAATTGATTGGGTTGTGTATTTGGGATGAGTTGGCACTAGTTGAGTGGGGGAGTGAGTTATTGGTAGGCCCAGAGATCGGAAGGTAGAGTTTGATTGGTTGAGGACCCTGCTGAGGAGATTAGGAGCTATGGCACACCTAGAGGAGCAGGGGAGGTGCTTGGAGGAGCGGACCACCACCACTTATCCCACCACGACGATGTGTAGTCGTATCGGTGTAGGCTCGAACCCCTATTTTTGTTAATTTGATGAATTTAGCTAGGATGTGGGTATTGGGGTAGGAATCCAAAATTTGATAAAATAATGAATAAATGAAGGTAAACCGTAAAATGGATTGGGTAGATATGTTAGGTAGGCCAAAACGTCAAGGTGGGTAAGTTTTTAGGCAATTGTGCTGGGTAAATGGGTAGAAATAGGGAAAAAAGGTGATTGGGGGCCGTTTTTGGTCGGCCTCAAAATCCACAAGTGACCGATGTCGGTCACTAGTCGATCGGCATCACCATAGTGCAAATTGTGTAGATTAGCAAGTACAGACCGGCGTTGGTCATGTGTTGGTCCCGACATCGGTTCATAAAATTTGGGATATAGATCTGTTGGTGGGGACCGATGGCGGTCGAGGTGACCGATACTGGTAGGAGGTAGGGTTGTAAATTTGTTGTGTTGGGTGTTGTTTTAAGGGTAGGATAGATTATAGGGTTGAGGGGGAGAAGGATTTATAGATATATAGGGAAAAAGAGGGGAAAAAGATTTATAGATGTATAGGGTAAGATAGGTGGGTGTAGATGTGTTTATAGATTTAGGTTGTGATTGGGTGGGTGAGTGAGTATAGAGGGTTAAGGTAGTTGTTTTATGAAGGGTAGGCCTGACGGAGTGGATTTTTTTGTAGAACGCAACAACTTGACGACGATGCGAGATCGATGTCGCCTCTACTAGAGCGGATGCGGCCACATGTGATCAGAAATAAGCAATGGGAAGTTATGCGGGAGGTGAACTCGGCGGAGTCCAGAGGTATAGGGTTGTGGATAGGGACCACACCGATAGTTGCCCTCATTAAGAGATGGGATCCGGCAACTAATGCCTTTCATCTCCTACTGGAGAGATGACAGTCACCCTAGAGGATGTGTATCGCATCCTGAGACTACCGATCATAGGTGAGGAGGTGTTCCAGGTAGATGGTGAGACAACGATGGATAACATCCTCGCAGTACTTAGGGATGCAACCCCATTGATTACGTATCATAGTGTGAGCATTTCTACGGTGATATGTATCATTCTCATCAACTCGGAGACACGGCTTGTCATTCCGATGATGATCGGTATCACCTGCTTCACCCTCCCTGACTCAAAGGGAGGCCGCTTCCCACGGGCTCTGATGGGAGTATTACATGAGATGGTGGAGGAGCACACCCTTACACATGGGCACCAAGCAGTATCTCGGTGTAGCTATACACAGAGCTGGGGCTATTGCCGTATGAGGCGATTCGGTATATGTTCGACATTCTTGTTACACTTCTGTTGGACCTACGAGCATATCGTGTGTATACGACAAGTAGGGTTGCCTTAAGTAGCTGTGGCCATAGGAAATTTATAGATATGGGTTTTAGAGGTGGTTGTCGGGGGTGGGCCACCAATGAGCGCTATCGCAGGTGGGATGTCACTTATTACAGACATATGCTAGAGGGCCTGACTGCCTTAGATATTATATGGAGGCCATACAGAGGCCATCAGCCCCATGGAGGAGCCCGAGCACAGCTGCGTTGGATCCAGTACATCTTCTGGATATCTAGACGGAGACCCGGGGAGTACGAGAGGATTCCTCTAGAGAGGGTACGATGACAGCTAGGATTACAACAGGATGAGCCACCTCCCTTCCCATAGTATCGGAGGGAGGATGTAGAGGCACCACTACCGTACATGCAGCCATTTGACCCATCCTGGGCAAGAAAGAGATCGCGAGATGACACAGTGGACGACGCTGGGGTTACAGGTTCATTTTTGGTTTGGTGGGCAGGGCAGAGGGCAGCCATGAGAGAGAGCACAAATTTGCAACAAAGAGCCTCGTGATTCAGCGGGCATTACTGAGGGAGGGACCGTCTCTTGGCGTATAGAGTTACACGAGGCAGCTTATCATTGCGCACGAGCACGCATCGAGTGTTACATGGGTAGTTAGCCAGTGCACGTGCACAGCACGTGCACATCCTTAGGTCCCTATTCAGCCCGATGGCGGCTCTACCGCCACCACAGTATAGGCTCGTGGTCAAGGTGTACATGCGCAGGCAGGCCCACTTCTATTAGGAGCTGGGGACCAGCCCCACCAGCCATGGTGGCATAGGCCCGGTACATGGAGGTGAGAGCGGAGGCCCGTTATTATCAGGACGTACTAGATGGTACCGGTGCCGATTATCAGCCATATGCGGCTCATAGAGCCGAGACTTCCCGGAGTCACAGGTCATAGGGGGCCGCAGCCACACACTGGTGGTTGGTCAGTGACGGTAGGAGGCGAGATCCGAGACCGGGGCTAGCTGAGGGACGAGCCGAGGGAGGGGGAGAGAGCTGAGTCACCCCAGGAGCGGAGATGTTTTTGGATAGTTGATTTTTTGATAGAGACACCGGTCTGCGAACCGAGTGTGCATATAGAGGCCTGCGTGCCCACATAGGATTTATGTATTCATTTTTGTTGTATATACCACGCTGATAAAGTGAGTATTATTTTGACATGAGAGACCGGCCTGCGAGCCGAGTCGAGAGTTTGACAGAGAGACAATGGCCTGCGTGCCGACTTTGTATTTGGGATCACAGAGGCCCCATGCAGGGTAATTTGTATATTTTGACATTGATTTGATGATATATAGATGATGAGTTTGATCCATATGGTGTGTATAATTGTTGATTTGATGCATATATTATAATGTTTCATGTGTTTTGTCGATGGTATTGGAATTTGATGTATATATATGATGTTGATGATGTTTGGATTATATGCATATGTGTTGAAATGTTGATGGTATTATGACAATGGATGTTGATAATGATGTCGTTATGCAGGGGAAAAAGGAAGGCGCTGCAAAATTTTGCAAAAAAATAAAGAAAAGGCCTAGGTATAAGCAAAAGGAGATAGTTTGACCGATATCGGTTAGATAACCGATGTCGGTCACTATGTGACCGATACCGGTTAGGTAACCGACATCGGTTATGTTAAAACGAGCTTTTCTAAAAATAGAAAAGCTTGGGAGGTAATTTAAATTCTTATTTTTAGAGTCATGCAACATGTTAAATATGAGGATGTGAGGTTGTTGACGTCCATACAGGGTATTTGCATGGGAGAATTGAGTGATAAGGAGGAAAGAGATAGGTAAAGTGATCGTGGGCTTGGATTAAGAAGGTGTAAAGGCAAGTTATAGTGAAGAGTCTAGTGAACATGGCTGAACAAGGAGAAGCATCCAGTGGGCAGAGAGGAGAGAGAAGATAGGTTCCACCTCAAGTCGCCGCATCCCAAGAGGTATAAGTTTTGGTTGGAATGATATTTTGCATGCTTATAAATAGGATGTGGTATGGTAAGTGGGTAGAAAGGTGATAGGCAAGGGTTTGGGATGGGGTGAGTGTTATAGGGTAGGTAATTAGGTGTTTTAGATATGTTTGTAGGTACAGAGAGGGGTAAACCAATGAATAAGTTATCATAGGTGGTGTTTTTAAGCAGGATGGGTAGTATTAATAGTGACCGATATCGGTTAGAGCCTAACCCAGATCGGTTAGGTAACCGATATCGATTACTATGTAAAGTTGTAGATTCTAATAAAAACACTTGGGGATTCATTTGTTGTTTGTTGTTCGTTGGTTTGATGTGTGCGCAGCAGAGGCAAGGTTGATGATGAATGATAGGTACCAACTTTGTTGTCACGGGTCCAAGCGGATGTAACACCAGCGGAGTGGGCATTAATAAACCGTGTGGGGTTAAGCGAACCGCTATTATTCACGAATCGTACACAATCATGCTATGTCATGCAAAGCGCCTGATTAAGAGATGGAATCCAAAAAAAGAATACCTTCCATCCGCCAACAGGGGAAATGACAAAGTGATGTTAGAAGATGTGTTTGGATTTTGAGACTTCCAATTATAGAAGGCCAGTGTATCGTGCAGTGGCCTAACACTGTGCGGGCAGCAATAACGGTCAGTATTTGGTCTAGCCGCACGAGATTCGACATGCTGAGGCGTGACATTTACTTATGGTATAATGTTCATGCACACCCCGAGGTAATAAGGTTGGCCGTGGTATTAAAGATAGCGGTGGGGTATTATGCATTACCTAGAGCGGACGGGGGAAGATTTCCAAAATCATTGATGTGTATTATTCGTGAGATGATAGAAGGTAGCGTTACTTTTACATGGGCACCTGCATATCTAGCGGAGCTATACAGGGGTTTATGGGCATGCAGAAAATCACAGACTACACTAGATTGTGCATACTTATTACATTTATGAGCACATGTGTGTGTACAACCAATAGGCCGACCAATCCAGCAGGAGAGACAGAGAGTGCGAGGTGGGATTTAGGTGATGGGTCCAGACAGAGAGCAAGAGGCAAGAGTCGAGACCGTGACAAATAACGCCGAGTATTATAGGTAGAAGTTGGACACGATGATTTATCATGGATATCCATTGGAGACCTTATGGGAACTACATGGTGACGACAAACATAGCTTGAGGATTTGAGGGGGTGTAGAGCGAGTGAGGTGGATCGCAGGACACGTGCCAGAGAGAGTACGAGAGGATTCCGCTAGATCGCGTGCGACTTAAAATTTAGATTTGTTCAGATATACCCATGGATCATGAACATACATGTATGATCGACACCGAGGCACCATTCTCACCTCCATGGCCAACTCTTCCGTAAGGACCAAGAGATAGCAGCCCAATCGCAGGTAATGGATGCGGGAGCAACATAGTCTTATAGATTATGGTGGGCAAGCAGAGCCGTGAATTACACACGAGAGGGCCAATCATCCCGACATAGCTGTGATTACCACGGAGAGAGACCACTACCTAAGGTTTAGTTCACCAGCTTCAAACACAGGTGAACGAGACCACGGGATTTTGGAAGCTTCAGCCTCTGAGTGGAGAGACTAGAGGCAAGAGTCCTCCACGTGAGAGGGCAGATTCGTATGTTACAAGAGAGATTGGTGGATCAGTGGGAGGAACCAATAGTAGTGGTACCTTTGAGTATGGAGAGGCCAGGTGAGCGGCATCGACGATCACCATCACTACCTGGTTCGGGACGAGGCGCGGGGGTCTAAGTGAGTTTCATACATAGGGGTAGAAGAATAAATAAGGATTCCAACCTGTCACGTCGATGATAGAGAAGATGTATTTGTTTAACATCTAAATAAAATGGAATATGTATGTTGATTTGAGTTTGTGATAATTATAAGAATATTTGTGTTTTGAATGTTTGGATTGATAAAGGATCAAGGTGAGTGTTATCAATAAAAATACGTGAAAATATTTATATTTTTAAAGAAAACACAACACATGATAGGTTATGGTAGGGGATGGTCGAGCTAACCTTGGGAGACCCCATGTCTCCTAAGTGCTACCTACATAGCCCATTGCACAAAGCAAGGAGGGGCCTCAGACCGATGTAGTTCTCCTTAGGACCAGGGAGAGGTGAATTCAGGCAATTTGGTTGTGGTTAGGCAATTTGTTGGTTGGTAAAAGTTTGATGTTGGTAGAGTAATGTTGTTGGTGTTGGTGTGGGTATAGGTGAAGTGAGGGTTAACTTACCCAAGCATAGGAAACCATGTCCTAATTAAGGTCAACACACAATCCTAGATTCGGGAAAAAGAGGAAAAAGTGTCCCATAGTTGGAAAGAGCTAAACAAACCACATATTATCGTAGGATGAGCTTGAATCCCTAGGTACCTTGCATAGGTGAGAAGTCAATAGGTGAAAAGAGTTGTATAATCACAATATATCAGATATATGCACGTCCCTTGAGTTTTGTTATTGTGAAGAATGGTGAGGTGAGGTGGATGGTATAGCTGGGGTGCAGAGAACTTGTTATAAGGTGATTATTCTGATGGAAGAGAACCAAACCAAAATAGACAAGTCCATGACTCAAAAGTACTTTTGAATACTGCTTTTATTTTTCTTGGATATAGACTGATCGATGTGGGAAGTCTATATGGGATATGCATTTTGTTGTTCTTGAGGTCTTCACGAAGCTGATCAATGCGAGAAGCTTCTGATAGAGGCTGACTTTGTATAGTTGTCCTTCGAGGGAGCAGTCTACTTATAGTAGCAGATGTGGCATTGCACATAGTTGTCCTTCGAGGGAGCAAGTCTAGTTATAGTAGCAGATGCGGCTTTGCACATAGCTGTCCTTCGAGGGAGCAGTCTAGTTTATAGCTTAGAGGTCTAGATGTCTATTTGGCATGAAGCATCTAGTTTTATAGGAAGTTTGACTCAAGAATATCCCAGAATTGTATAATTGAGAACTTGTTATTTTGATACTTTTAAGTCATGGACCAGACTAAAAAGGAGAAGGCATCTTTAAGAGGAGGTGATGATCAAACCATGTGGGTTTGATTTTACTTTGAGATGCACGACAAAAAAAGGTGTATGAGGTGGTAAATGAGCTCAAGGGACAAGCGCAAGGTAGATAAGAAGTGATGTAACACTAAATTCAATAGTAGAATGGTCGGAGATGCAAGGCATTAAGGGGTTCAGGCTTAGGTTTACCATTAAGCGAAGCTAAATGATAAGTACCTGATCCGTAAGTGTGAGTGATAATGTAAGGCCCAATCCAATTAGGAGCAAATTTTCCACGTTTGCTCTTTTCTAGTTTGGTTACATGTTGATTCTCTTTGAGGACAAGATCACCAATTTTAAAGGTACACTCATGAATTCACTTATCATAAGCATGCTTGATGCGCTTTTGATAAATTTGAAGGTGGTCAAGAGTGGTAAGACGACGCTCGTCAAGAAGCTCCAATTGGGCTAACCGCTCTTGGCGGAAGTCATCATTGGTGAGAATATCCTAGAGAGATATTCTGAGGGAAGGGATTTGTATTTTGAGAGGCAAGACAGCCTCGGTACCATACACCAGAGAGAATGGTGTGGCATTAGTGGAAGTACGAATGCTGGTATGATAAGCCCAAAGGGCAAAGGGGATGTGATCATGCCAATTTTTCCATAATCGTTAACAACTTTCATGAGAATTTTGGTTAAGGTTTTGTTAGAAGATTCAGCTTGACCATTTGCTTGTGGATAGTAGGGTGACGAGAAGCTAAGTTTGATACCAAAGTTGTCACAAAGGGCTCATAACAACTTATTTTTGAAAGATTTGCCATTATCGGTTATCAAGCGATGAGGAACACCGAAACGACAAATAATGTGATGATTGATGAATTCAACAATTTTCTCCTTTTTGGTTGAAACGAGTGGAACGGCCTCCACCCATTTAGTGTAATATTCGGTTGCCATGATGATCCAATGGTGACGTTGCGAAGAAGGTGGATGAATCTCACCAATAAGGTCCAAACCCCATTGTGAGAAAGGCCAAAGATCTCTCGCGACGACCTGTAGAAGGTGGTGGTCGGGAGTATGTCAAGGTTGGCATGTTGTTGACACATAACACAACGCTTAACATATTCGCAGTAGTATTTATTAAGAGTAGGCCAATAATATCCTAGGCGAAGGATCCGCTTGGCCATGGCAAAGCCACTAAAGTGCCCACCACAAATTCCGTCATGGACTTGTTGGATGGTATGAGTGACTTCAGCGCTGGTTAGACATCGAAGGAGGATACCATCGAAGCCACGTTTATAGAGGAGTCCCCCCATGATGACATAACGAGAAACACCTTTAAGAAAAGTGCATTTTCCATTACTACTAAGGTCAGGTGGGAGAACAGAGGTTGTAAGGTAGTCACGAAATTGGTGATACCAGGTATCCTGCGAGTCAACAGATACATTATTTACCATACAAACATCCGAGACTAAGTAAGATGGGGCAAAGAGTTGTTGGACCAAGAAAAATATGTCAGAGTTAGTTGGTGATGCAAGAATTTGTGAGGCCAAGCAAGCCATAGTATCCGCAAATTTATTAGTTGAGCGTGGAACGGTTTGGATAGTATAATGGGTAAATAAGGTCAAAAGTGAATCTACGTAATGTTTGTACTTTTGAAGTTCCTCATTTTTACATTGGTAGATGCCAGTAACTTGATTTACTACCAATTGAGAGTCACCGAAAATGTTAATAGACTTCACACCTAAGTGTAACGCAACGTGGAGACCCAAAACAAGGGCCTCGTATTCCATCTGTATCAAGTTAGTGTAGGGAAATCAAGCCTCGAATGAAAGAGGCATGTTCACCTTCAAGAGGAATGAGAACAACACCCACCCCTCCGCCACGTTGGCATTTAGATCCATCAAAGAAGAGAGTCATCGATAAGACGCATCACCGAGTGAAAGAGTCATGATGAGTTCATTAGGAAAGTAAAATTGGTAAATTGTTCCCTGTAAAGGGGCTTCCGTGAGTTGGTCTCGCGATAGTTTGTCCTTTGACTGATTTTTGGTGTACGAACTCAAGGTCGAGGTTGGCGAGGAGCATAAGCCATGAGCGATGCATTGGTTTAGATGAGGTTTGGTGTACATATAATGTATGGGGTCAGCATTGGTGATGACAAAAGTTTTGTGATTCAGGAGGTAATGTCAGAGTTTGGTGGCCACGAATGATAGGGCTAGGCACAACTTTTCGACATGTGTATACCTAGTTTCGTAATCCACAAGAGTACGAATTATGTAATAAACTACTTGTTCTCGATGCTCAGAGTCACGATGTGCGAGCATGGCTCCTATAGCATGGTCGGTGGCAGAAAGGTAAAGGTAGAAAGGGCGATCGTCCTGAGGTGGGATAAGCATGGGTGGTTGCAAGAGATAAGTTTTAAGAGCCTCAAAGGCTTTGTGGCACTCCTCGCTCCATTGAAAGACAATGTCCTTTTTAAGGAGATGATGGAAAGGTTGACATCGATCCGAGAGTTGTGAGATGAAACGATGGATAGATTGGAGTTTTCCCTGCAAACTACGCAATTGTTTTAGGTTAGTGGGTGGGGGCATTTCTAAAATAGCTTTGACTTTAGCGGGGTCGACCTCAATGCCACGCAAAGAGACGATAAAGCCAAGGATTTTTCCTGAAAGGATGCCAAAGACACATTTCTTTGGTCAAGATGAACACAAGATTGTAGAATAAAGATCGAAAATAATGGTTAAAACATCGAGATGTTCACTACGATGTTTGATTTTCCAAGAAGATCATCGACATAATCCTCAAGGATAGTGTGCATAATGTCATGAAAATGTAAGTCATAGCCACTGATAAGTCACACCAGCATTCTTAAGGCCAAATGGCATGACACGATAGCAGAAGGTGCCCTAGGGGGTAATGAAGGTGGTTTTATGTTGATCGGCCGGGGCTACTAAAATTTGATTATATCCCGAGAAACCATCCATGAGAGAAAGCATCTCATGGCCTGCAGTGAGATCGACAAGTTGATCAATACTAGGTAGGGGGAAGTCATCCTTTGGGAAAGTGAGGTTAAGATCCTGAAATCTATACATATCTCGAAGTCCCCCCGTCACTTTAGTGACAGTACAACATTATAAATCCATCATGCAGATAATCAATAGTAAGATGAAAGAAAAGTAAAGGAGTCATTAAGCTCTTTCTTTAACCAAGAGGGCAATGCATGGATGCATTTTTCTCAGCCTTCGTTTAACTGGTTTGGAGTCCGGTTTCGAGTGATGTTATGGACAAAAATGTCAGGATCGATTCTGGCATGTCGGGCGTAGGACCAAGTGAAAGCTTGATTGGGCACGGAGAAAGGTAGTGAAGGTGGCTTGTTTTGATGTGTCGAGAGATTGTCCGATCTTTACAATGTGAGGATCGTCTTCCATGTGGATGTTGATTTCTATAGTCGACTCATTCAACATGGTTTGGGTTTCAGATGGTAAGGCGCGTTGAATATAAGAGTCATCCGCACCAAGGTAGGTGAGGATGGAGTCATCATCCTGGCACTCCACAACATTAATCGAAGGCAAGTCTTCTTCGATCATGTCTAGATACAAAAGGGGGAGAGAAGATGGGTCTTCACCATCGCGTTGATAAGTGAGAGGACCTAGGAAGATAGCATTCACGAAAAAAAAAAAGTTAGGAGGGATAGATTCCGGGTCTATCGACTCCGTGGGTGAAGATGGTAAAATGGGCGATGATTGTTTGGAATGGGTGACTTCATCATCTTCCTGGATACAATTGACACGAGGTTTCTTCAGTGTAGGTGGTTCAGAAAATCCAAGACCACTACGATCTTTGTGTTTGCATGTAGTCATGGGAATAACCGTATGTCGTCCTTGCTCATAAAGACCGAAACCAAAACCTTTCCAAGCACAGCGCGTCAGGAAGGTGAGGGTGAAATGACGGTTGGTTAGATATTGAAAATCTGATTGGAAGGGAACCACACCAAGGGGAGGTTTGGGGGTGATAGAGGATGCATCGACACCCCCATACGTTAGGTTGGTGTGGAAATTAGGTGGTCCATAGGAGATCACCTCCCCCACACGACGGTCATAGGTAGGATGCGCATGTAACTGTCCATACTCTTGTGGGGTATGGAAGGTGCTAACATTGTATAGGTGGTACTCCCCCAGCGTAAGGCGTTGAAAAACACCTACCAAGGGATCCGAGGTTGGGATGTTGTCCGGGAAAGGAAGAAGTATTTCGCGCACGGTGGTTTCATTGGTCGAAGGTGTGGGTGTGGCTAAGGTGGATGGTCGAGGTGTGGTCAAGTAGATGGTTGGGTTGGATCAATGGGTGTCTTGACCGGTACAAGCACATCATTAGGGCGGTATAACATATTGCGGGTTTTCAAGGGGAAGCGTCATTGTGATGGTGTATGACTTCCCTCATACTGAATTTTATGCATCTATGTAAGGTGGAGGGAACGCATCCCATAGCCCGGATCCAAGGGGCGTGGCCTAACAACATGTTGTATAGAATTCTCCCTCAAGGACATAGAAGAGTTTGGGCAAGGTACGTGGCCCTACATGAATGTTAAGGATCACGGTGCCTAGGGTAGAAGTAATAAGCATTGAATGAACGCAACATGGTGGGGTTGGCACACATGCAACTAGGAGGGATATTCATCCGTTGGAAGGCTTTGGAAGAGATGATGTTTAGGCTAGACCCCATCCATCATAACACGACGTACCGAATGTCCTGACGTAAGCCAAGATGAAAAGAGTGGGATCGGGATCTTCTCGCACCAAAGACGACAATTTATTCTTTAGAAAACTCGACAATAACGGCTTGCCATTGCAGACAGGACAAAAGTGGTTGTGGAGGTAGGTTGTTGGGTGAGAGAAGTTTGACGTGGTTGGGTGTTAAGATGGAGGCAATGGGAAAGGTTTCATTAGGTAGACCTCTATCCTCAAGGATCTCAATTAGAGCTTGTCGATGTGATTCAGATGTTTGAATGAGATCATAGAGTGTCATTTTTACAGGAGATTGGTGAAGTTGTTTGATCATAGTGCGATGGGCAACTCCATCAGAGACTGGATAGGTAGGTCCACGAATAACCACTTTAGGTGGTGGTGCGATCGGGATGGCGGAAGAAGAAAGAGAGGCCACAGGTGTGCTTTCTTTAGCTTTTCCATTGTTTTTCTGACCTCGAGTAGCAATGCTAATCATGTTGATCTCATGAATGCGAGACGAGGAAGATGACAGGGATAAGTCATTGTTCTCGAGAGGTGGGGTTGCAATGATGATAGATTTTGGTGAGGCGGGGACAGGTGGTATAGGAGAAGGGATCGAAGCTAAGAGCTTTTCCCTCCGTAAGTTGTCCTTCTGAGATTTTCTATCCGAGATAGGCAACTGGCGAAGGATGGCTTTCAAAGCATTGCATCCTTCTACATTGTGTCCTAGTGAGTGGTGGTAGGCACAGATTTTAGATTCATCATAACCTATAGGTCGAGGTTTAGATGGATCATAGGGTCTGAGTGGGGGTAGGGAAATGGTCGCATCCCCTACCAGCATATCAAGGATCTTGGCGTAAGATCCTTTGAGTGGGTCAAATGAAGATGAGGCTATTGATTGAGTGGGTGAGATTATTGATTGTTTTGGTAATGGTTGGGTACGAGTGGTTCGTACGGGTGGTGGTTTAGGCAAGGGATTTTGATGATTGGGTTTAACTAGGCATGGCTTCTTCTGCGTAGAAGTCATGTTTAGCTAGTTAGATGATGAGGCCACAGATGATGTGGTGGCAGAAACAACCATGGGGAAAGAGGAGCAACAAACAAGTCCTTCGATGATCGAGTTTGCTTAGGGTTGGTAGGTAGGCAAGATACTTGGGGCGACGGTGTTGAGATGCCTGTGGATTTCTGTATGGGTGCAGAAGGTGCTGGTCGTGTTAAAGAAGACGTGGGAGGCATGGTGTATTGAGGCAAGGTGGAGGGGTGAGGCCCCAATATAGAAGGTAGGTGTGATGGTGAGGGTTGAAGCCGTGCCTGCTGTAGTGGTGTGATTGGGGTGAGGGTTTTAGTCAGTGATGGAGGCATAGATGGACTCGAGGAGATTGGGTCCTGTCTCCTAGGTGGATTAACGACTTTATTTTGGATAAGTCTAACCATTTAGGTGGGTGTGTCAGTGGGTATTGGTGAAGTCCTGCCGTAGGGAAGGTTTGGCTAGGTTGATAGAGGTGGATGAGGTATTTGGTAGAGATGAGGGGGTGGAGGTGAGGACATAGGCATTTTGAGCTTTTGTAAAACTTGGGTATATAGTAGAGGTGTCTGGATTAGTCATCTGCATTTGAGTAGAGCATGGTGTATTCAAACGCTCCCATAAGAGTCGTCTATCTTCCTGGGGGGTGACAATCTTCACGTATGGATGGGAATTTTGGTATGGAAGAGAAGTGGGCTGTGATTCCGGTCCACTGGGGGTGTGATACAGGGGTGAATGAGGTGTTGTATCAATGGGTGTTAAGAGGTCAACCGGGTCGCTGGAAAGATTTAGGCGATGAAGAACTATAGGGGAGGAGGGAATGTTCTAGAGGATCCGTCATGGTTAAGGAATTTGGTGATGTAGGCTCAAGGGGTTTTCTTCTAAGGATGACAGAAAAAGTGGTGATCCTTCTTTTCAGGCAGCAAGAGTGGTGGAAGGAGATGTTTGGGAAATAGATAAGTTGGATAACATCCGCCACACGCCTCAGGCAGGATGTGGTGTAATAAGGCTCTTTCGTGAGAAGAGAACTCTAGGTGGTTGATTCCTTTATGGGTAAAGGAATAGCAGGGCTGTCCTCTTGTCCTGATGAAGGAGAAGGGGGCAAGGACTCCTGCGTTGGTGAAGAGGCTCGATTCAGAATTTCCTCGATGGAAGCCCTTGGTGGGAGTCAAAACCACATGGATCTCATGCACACTCTTCTCCTCGCTAAGGTTTCTTGGTTTGTGTTACTGTTAGAGGAATGGTTTGGAAATGGTTTGTTGAAGATTTTTAAATTTCGATTAGTAGGGGCATTAGGATTATCGAGGGTTATATCCCCGCATCAACCATTTCTCGCACTATGTTTTTAGCATTTGCAGTTTTGTGGATGTGTCCCTTCACGCGATGGAAGTTACGTAAGTCATTTTCTTTATACCAAGAAGGTATAGTGCGAGCGGAATCAAACCCGGAGTGAGGTTTAACAGGAGGCAAGGTGATAGCTCCTACTTTAAGCAATTTTTCCAAGATCACATCATAAGTTTCTCCCAAGGGAGTGTATTTGATGGGCTCGGCTTTATACTTATAGGTGAATTTTGGCTGGGTATTAGGCGGTGCTTGAGATTTGACCGTCACCGCGTGTACAACTCCTCTTGATTTCGAAGTAGACGATGCGTGAGAGTTGGTGGTGTTGGGTTTGTTGGTGGAGTCTTGGGTTTGGACATTTGAGTTTTTGTTGCACAACTTCAATTTCTCCTCCTCTAAGGCTCGAATCTCTAATTTCCGAGCCATAGTAAAGGCCTCATCAAAGGTGTGGAAAGTTTGAATTTGGAGGGTGGGAGAAATGTGTTTAGCGTAGGCCCGCGTAAAGAGTTCGATGAGCTCGGCCTGAGGTAAGGCATAAGTAAGTTGGTTGATGAGGCCCCACCATCATCCAACAAAATCTGTGATAGATTCGTCTTCAAATTTTCGGATGGCATAGAGATCGGTAATGGATACTTTCTTGGCAATATTGATGGAGAAATGCTCCAAGAAAGATTGGGCTAACTAGTTAAAGGAGAAGATTGAGTGCTGGGCTAAAGCACTGTACCACTCCAAGGCAGGTCCTGATAAGGACATGGGGAAGGTATGGAGTAGTAAGGCATCATCATGAGCAATCAGATAGCAAGCATGTCTAAACGATCGCAAGTGTTGTTGAGGGTCCTCCTTACTATTAAAGTGAGTAAATTTTGGCAATTCCCATTGAGGAGGATATGTATGAAGGGGGACAGAAGGATGAATAGGCTCCCGACAAACTTTCTCGTATGTCAAGGTGTTATGGCTTCCTGAAATAGAAGCCTCAAGATTTTGCATCTTGTCCATCATCTATTTGATTAAATCATTGGTTGGGTTAGATGATGGTGTTGTCATCGTAAACAGAGGAGGATTGGGCCAAGAGCCGCTACTAGACAATGGTGGGGTTAAATGTTGATAAGGTATCGATGATGAATGTGTTGGGGTGGCCGAATAAGGGTGTCCTATATAAGATGTTGAGGCCACCGGATGAGTTTGTGGAAATGAAAAGGTGGGCGGAGCCTGAGAGGGAAAGCTCGTGTGGATAGGTGGTAGAGAACAAGTTATGAAAGAGGCAATCTGTGAGAGAGATGAGGTAGGGGCAAGTGGATGGTAGTGATATGTGGGGCCCCAGATTAACCAAAGGAAGGCCAATTGGTGTAGTATGAACCACCGAAGCCACTGAGCTGGGAGACGGGGCTAAGGATGAAGACAGTGAGGGAGTTATTAGGTGGGGAAGGAGCTAAGTGAGTGGCTATACTAATAGGCATACCCAAGAGGAGCTGACCGTCGGGTGTATGGTCAAGGGTATGAGACAAATAATACTATACAACGCCAAGATTAGCATCCAAAAATTTAGCAAAATCTGGATCTCCTACAGAGATCTTGGGAAAAGCATTGGTGTCCGTAGGATTCCCCATAGGATGCGAAGGGGGTGACTCAGGAAAAGACACGGAACAAGCATGTGAAACCATGGCTACGGCTTGTTTTTGGGTGATAAAAACCATGGACAAGAGGATACAACAGGGAATTAGTCAATTAGGAACAGAAACAACAACAAAATGTTGGAATTGGTAGGTTGCTGGTTTGTCAGGAATCGTGGAAACACAAGAACCGATATCGGCCCAGAACCGATGTCGGCCGATGATAGTTGGCGCGGTGGCAGTAACCGATGTCGTAGAAGAGGACCGTGCTGGCCACCGTGAAGGAAAAGAGAGAATGTAAGAGGCTACTGGTTTGGGGATAACAAGGCTTAGTATACCCACCAAACTGTCTGAAGTGATCACTAAGATAGGTATAATAGAGAAACAAAACTAAAAGAAAAACAAAAACAAGCAAGATGCACAAGCAAATCAAGAGACTAACCCTAGGATTAGTTTTAATCACTTTTGGGCTTATGCCTTAGACGCAAGATGATGTCAATCCTAAACAAAATACCTAAGGGAGATGTCAAGTTTGTTTTGGCTAGTAAGGCTACCTCAATCAAAGCAGAGGAATACCATGGAAAGGGGGATGTTTGAGATGTTGTGTAGATTATGATGTGATTTGGTATGTTTTTTAGCAAAGTGAGAGTAAGATTAATTTCTCATCAATACCGTGGATATTACCCCCATGTGTATGACCTGTTACTTAATCTACGTTCACTAGAATGAAAAACAACAAGCAAGAATGTGATGCACATGTTTTAAACCCAAATCAAAAATGATATTCGATGAAGCAAAGAAAGAGAAGAGGTCAAGAAGATAACTTTCACTAATGCAAAGATGCGAAAGTAAGACAAGTTCTTTTACCAAAATGACAAAATATTTTGTGAATATTTAGAAGAGAGAAACAACAAGTGTGCTCCCTACATGAAAACAAGCAAGAAAGAAAGAAACCCGAGAAGGGTCCCACCGGGCGTGCCAAAATGTTTCGCACAAAATTTGTTCCAGAATAGAGTTACTTCTATCCTTTCATTCTCTTGAGAAATAGATAGGGGTTAGGGTTAGGAGGAATACCTGTTGAGTGTTGGGAAGGTGTGCGCGTACCATAGAGAGATCAGACCGATTGTGAAGAGCTCCTTTTTGTCTGGGAAGGACTACCTGTAAATAAGAATGCAAGACCATCAGATTTTAATTAGACAATAAGTGAGGGAACTGCCTTGGGCCCAGGAAATATTAGACTTCCTTTCGAAGGTGGTCAGTTCCCTTTTAATACAAATTGATGCAAATGATAATAAAGAAGCTATTGCGAACTCACGATTTAGGTATCTCGTTACTAAAAGCAATAGAGACTAAACTACCAATAATAGAATGTCATGTTGTTTGTTTGGTCACTGGTTGTTGATATGTTTAGATCAAGTTATAGGGATAGACCAGGCCGGACATGAGATTGTTTTGAGGTGAATAGGTGAAAGGTTGGTTTTGGTAGAAGTCACAGTGACCGATGCTGGTCACTGGATAACCGATCGTGGTTATAAAACCGGTACCGGTAGGGAATAACCGATATCGGTAGGGGCAGTGATTTAGGGATTTTTAAATGGAGGTTGGTGTAAGGTGGTTATGAGGTTTGGAAGGTTGGTAGATGGTTGAGGGGAGTAGTAGGGTGATAGAGAAGACTCAGAGAGTGAGAGAGAGTCTTTGGGGCAATATAGAGATGGATGACCGAAGGTTAGGTGTAGGTTGTTGCCGGGTAGTAGATCCAGGAGTGAGCTTATAATCCCTATGAATTAAAAGTTCACAAAGTAGTGTCTAGAAGCATACAAGGTGATAAAAGAGACTACTTACTAGTTTCTGATGTGGATGCAGGTCCAAAGAATGCAGTGGCAAAGGCAAGGCTCAGTTGGGATGATCCAACAATCGGAAGTGATCTGATGAAGCTATCCTCCGACTCTCCCAATGTTTGGATGAGTGTGACAATGCTCTAGTTGCTTAGTTCTAGTCTTGGGCTCGATACTCCTCGCAAACTCTTCTCTCTTTCTCACTTGTCTCTCCCTTGCAAATGAATTCGGATCCTCGCAAAATGAAGTTTGATCCTTGGTTTTGGTGGGAGGTCATTTACAAGGAACCGATGGTGGTTACGTAATCGACGCAGTCGAGTAGGGACCGATGTCGGTTAGGTCAAAGTTGGCTATTTTTAGTAAAATAGCCAACTTTCCTCCTTTCTCCCGAGGGATCGGGTTGTGGGCGTGGTCAAGTCATTATTAGGTTCGTTTTGATGTGGGTGAGGGGTGATGAGTCATGGGTGTGGGTCCTGACCAAGTCATAGGTCTTAATTAGGTTAGTTTAGGTTAGGCTAGGTCATAGTGAGGTGGCGAGGTGAGGTGGCAGTGGTTGGAGATGTGGATTTATTAATTATAAGGTGATTAATAAATAATTCAAAGGTGTAAGGTTTAGGTGGTGAGGTAGGGTTAGGTTCAGGGATGAGATATGTGGCACAGTGGCATCATAAGACCCAAATTTGGTGTCTACAACGTGTTGTTGATGCCTAATGCGCCCCCGCGTAACAATGATTAAATCCAAAAATAGGTTTTCTCGCATGGTTAGCAGTTCATATATTAGCACGTGAGTGCAGTTGCAACCAAGTGCTCTCATGCACAACAACCCAAAAAAATCATTCTCACCTCTTTTGAAAAGGGCGATAGCTATGATACTTATGATAGAATATTATTAATCTTGAATAGTTGATTAATACATGGCATACATGTTTATTTATACACATGCAAAGGAAGTGTGAAAGCTTAATAGACAAGGCAGTTGGATGGTCATGGAATGTGGAAATACAATGGAATACTCCAACAAATTCGGCCTAGTGGAAGTATATTCTCCGTTTTCCTTTCACCATTAGCTCCCCATATAATCATGTTGATGATACTTCTTCTCTATTTTCTAAAAAGTGTCCCTCAAGGGTTTAATCTACCCCTATTCGATGAGATTCCTAATCAAATGCCTCTTAATGATACACATCCTTCGACGCATATCCCTCGGGGCTCTTTTTGGGATGATTAAGGATAGAGAAACCCCCTTCTCCTTCTAAGATTTTATTTCGTGTATCAATTCCATCAAGTTGTTCTTCTCTCATGCGGGCCCCGATTTTGTTGACAATATTAACAAGGAAGAATGGATAGTTTTCAAAAACAAGAAAATAATTCCTTCTAAGATGCACACAACCCTATTACAAATGACTCTTGGATCTCAAACTTCTTCTTTGGGTTGACTGCCTTTTTGATGTGTTGTTGTGTGGTTGTTCTTTGCTAATTTTTTCACCGCAAGGTAGATGTTTTACCTTCTTGGTTGTTTCTTTGTTTTTGGGCAGCAATTTTTCTTATTGGCTCATTTGGATTTAGTGTTTTATTTAGGTTTTTGTCCCTATTTTTTTTCTTGGGTAAGGTCCCATCTAAAAACCCCTTTTTCCCTTATCTAAAAAAATTAAACTTTTACGATCTCGTAGACACAAAATCACACACTTTGAGTAATTGTCTAGTCTCGATCACATACTACTATTCATATAATTCCTAATTAAGGAAATTACTAATTAGCCAATGTCTTTGGTCACCTTTCTTTGTTTTATGATTCTAATTTAAGTCTTTAAGTCTTACTTTATTAGTATGTCTTTTCACCTTTCGGCATTTGTCATTTTGGACACTAGCGCCCAGCCAAGACGCCAATGCCCAGAGGCCCCTATCCCCTCCGGGTACCCTTGTTGTCTTTGTACTTTGGTCACACTTTATGGATCCTTTATATCCGTTTGAGCATCTTATATTTTGGTACTCATCCTTTCTGGGGTTAATTATGAAATTCAAGCAAGGAAAACATATAAATATAAATTTATGAGATCATAATAAGGGACCAAACACTAAGCATTTTTTAGAATCATAAGGGATTGAGAGGGGGTGAATTAGTCCAATTATTTTTCTTTCATTTACCGAACCATACACTCATTAATTAGATTGTTCATTCAACATTCATAACCATGTGGGCTTATTAAGATATGCAACATCAACCATAAGAGCAAGAAACAAAGTACTCAACACAAGAAAACCATATGTAAGTGGGAAACCCTCATGGGGAAGAAAACCCACCGAAACACAAAAATTATATTTTCATGTTTAAAATTTAGTGAGGCACCAACCCTACAAGGAGCACTAACCCCTAATTTAGTGAAGCACTAACTCCACAAGGAGCACAAACCCTTAATTTAGTGAAGACCAACTCCACAAGGAGGCTACAACCCCTAGGATGAAAAAACACCAACTCAACCACATTAATATGTTTTATCTATGATATTACAGCACTGCCACAACCGATGGAGATAATTAATTCAGCTCTCAAACCTTCTGGTCAAACCCTAGGTCTTCAATCTTTCTTTCTTCTAATTTCTCCACTTGTCATGGCTCTAAAATATTTCTCTCATGTCTTAAATCAGTCCTCAACCTTTAACTCATGCACACATACCTTCAAATCACTCTCCTCTAGGTCACTCTTCTTCCCTTCAAGAGCACTAGTTCAAAAATGAACCTAAAACATCACTTTATATTTTGTTTCTTCCAACCCAAAGGAGTTCGGTCCTACACCTTTGGTTTGGCCAATTCATCATTAAAAACATCCCATAAATTTATCACAACTACTACAAGTGACCCAAGTAGGTCGGCCTAGCAAAAACCCTTCTTCCATGCACCAAAAAATACCAAAACCCCCGCATTGGTATGCCAAAATTCTCCTAACACCAAAACTATTTTAAGTCAAGATTTTAAAACCATCACACATGTTTAAAATAAAATTTAAACATCATAAATGGTCTCAATTTATCTCAACCAATCAAAATATTTCAT
The DNA here is from genome assembly GCA_018340775.1 of Taxus wallichiana var. yunnanensis. NCBI lineage: Eukaryota > Viridiplantae > Streptophyta > Pinopsida > Cupressales > Taxaceae > Taxus > Taxus wallichiana. Next base: position 928,027,654 of record CM031235.1, read on the forward strand.
TTAATGGGACCATTGTTCTTTGTACTTCTCAAAACAATTGTTTCCTACACCCTTCAGGACCTTGAAAACTTATTTATGCCACTAGATCACTCCAAAACATCCAAACTATGTCATTTGAGCACGTGATGGAAATGTCAATACATGTAAAACACTTCAAAGTAGGTTAGAAGTCTTGAAAAATCACCGCTCAAACCACAACCACGTTTGTCTTCACTAAATCAAACTGTCTAAAAATTTGTTTGCAAAGATCAGTTGGTTAATACTTTTATAGAACAATCAATACCTATAAATAGATTCATTGGATTCCAAATGCATCTATGTTCACATTCAAGGTGATAAAAAGTATAACCTAATCCATCTCATTCTCAACCCAACTCAAATCTTCAACAAATATTGTGCTATCATGTAATCGACAAAACTATTCCTACACAAAAACTGACCTAGAAACCTTATCAAAACTCATCATCATGAGAAAAGTGTTATATAAGGGTAAGTACAACAAGTTGGTGGACCAAAAAGGGGTCATAAGTGGACGTCATATTGCAAAAACAACAAGATCTCAACTTGTAGGGATTATTAGCAATACACATACTCAAAATTAAAAATATATATATAAATATGAATCATAGCATTCAAAATCTAGTTTCTAAACTATTAAAAAAATTTAAAAGCAGACAAATTTAGCTATATTAAACACTCAAAATTATATGACTTGGTTTTTTTTTTTCAGAAAAACCTATAAGATTGTAGTCTGTTTGCCCGCAATTTGGATGACCAAATCTTGTTATTTTTTTCCTTTGGTGAAAAGTTAGATGTCGTTATCTATCTTGGGATGGATTTTATTTTGTATTTTTGGAGGAATATTTTTTTTTTTATGTTTTTTCTCAGAAAGTGGTCTAAATTTTTTTAGAAAATGGATCACTTTCGCTTTCCCCAAAGAACTATATCAAAAATATCGAAATCAAATACTTTTATTTAACGTGTATAGACTTTTTCCATGCTTGGGATGGTATAGTTTTATCACATTTTGATAAGTGAACCAAAAGTTGTAGTCTTAAACGTAGACATGAACATTCACGGGAAAAATTTCTTAAAGACCTACGTTAGTAAAAATTATAAAATGATATTTATCTTATTCTATTGACTTTAACATCAATATTTCTACGAAGCTAACAATCTCCCCTACGCGATGGTACCATTTTTGTGAGATGTTTTCAATTTTTCAGCATGGTTCAAGTTTGTGGAAGATAAAATTTGAAGTTTTTGACATTTTACGTGCTATAATGACCTCCCATAACTCTGGGTAGGGGAAAACAAAGATTTCCCAAGCCTTAAGGGTTGAATTTGATGATATAGATAGAACTGCGATCACACTTTATAAACCGTGATCGTGGTGTTTAATATTAGAACCGCGATCGCACTTTATAAACCGTGATTGTGGTTTATAAAGCATGATCATGGTTATTAAATCATATTTACATGTATCCCAACGTTCCAATTCTTGTGTGATTTTTTACTATTTGGCCTTCTTTGTATAAATTACTGTGAAATTTTTTCACTTTCTCGCACGGTTTTCTTATCACGGAAGAAAAATATCATGAGAGACAAGAAACGAAGTCAAAAAAGGAATTCAATAAGTAAAAAATATCGAGGAAGAATTAGAGGAAAAAATATTTCAAAATGTTGAGTTTAATGCAAAATCTTCATGAATCAAGAAGAGGTTCATCTTCAACTCCTACTATTGTAAGCAATGAGGAACCATGTAATGTTTCTCTTTGATCAATGTTGAAGATGAATTAAATACTCATGATGAAGATGTTTTTTATTAATGTTGATGAAGAATTAAGTACTCATGATGTATTTGATGTTTTTTTATTAAGGATAAATAGTTTTTAAAGGGACTATACCCTGTTTACAAAAAAGGCTCAAAAGCCAGAGATAATAGTAAAAACAGTCTAAAGATAAAAGGGACTAAATCCCTTTACAAGGAGGCTCAAAAGCCGATACAACAGTAAAAACAACAAAAATGGATCAGAATCCATGAAGAACATGAGAACCAACTATAGTTTAACCAAGAACTATAAAAAGGATAAAAAAGAGACAAAGCAACATCAAAACAACAAGAAAACATCTTCCTGACAACAACACAACAACAAACTAGAAGCAACTCTACTTGACTACTTTATCAATCTTCATCTTGACTTTCTGTAGAGAGTTGAATAATGCTAGGGCAGTGACATGGGAGGGATCATTCTTGTCTAATTGTGAAAAGACCAGGTCCCTTGTAGTTTCTGACTCCCAAATGGCAGTTGGAATGTCACTAAGAATACAAACACTTTTGACATGTTGTTCCATAAAGTTGTAAATAGATTTAAGCACATAAATGGTACAATCATGTCACCCTTTAGCATTGCCTAGTCTATTATCCAAAGAGTTGAGTTTCTTGAAAATTTGTAAAATTTTCTCATTATCCATGGTAGGTTCAACAGGCATCTTCCTCTTACCTACACTTTTACCAATCTTCTTGAGTTCATCTTTGAGGTTCATAACCTCCCTTTCCAACTTGTCAATCCTACTTAGAAGCCCTTCTTATTTTTCTGTAGTTTGAGATTGAAATGGAAGGAGACAATGAAAATGTGAATTAGGAAATTCAGGTTGAAACTATAGACAAACAAAATTTGACAAAAACACCTCCTAGGATTTTACATAAGAGACCTAATTATTTTATTAAAATCGATGAAAATATTTTTAAACTAATGTCGACAAACTTTTCGAATGGAAAATCAAGAAAATCCACTAAAATTTGGGATAATCATTTTGAAATTTTAAATGATTCCCAAAGATGTTAATTGTTGGTTAGTTTTATGAAATTGAATAAAATGAGACCTACATTAAACACCTTAGGTTTACAACATCTAATATATGTGGTCAAACCTCTACAATTGTAAAAACCTTCATGATGTATATCACATTGTTGGTGTTAAGAGATGCACAAGGGATAGTAATATTGTGCATCATGTACTTGCTACTAGTGTTGTAAGTGAATCAACAAAAAAACAATGTTTGGTTATAAAAACAATGTTTGGTTATGCAAACAAGTCCAATGTTGAAAGTTAATCGAAAAATCTAATAAAAGCAATTGAAAGACGTAATATCCTTCAATCACTCAATAACACCGATTTTTAGGCATTTTCTCGCTAGAGCACCACATAAGGAAAAGATATATCCGATGTTATCAGAGAATTTACTATTCAATTTTGGCATGATAACACCAGAGTTTCACCTAATACAAGAGATGTTGTAAAGTAGAGAGTTGGTTTTACTAATCGCGAACCACATCCAAAGCATTTATTAGATATGACACAAAATCAATTTTTTTGTAAGTTTGAATAGGAACATCTAGAAATTAACATTAGTCAACATTTTTTTGAAATGTTGAAACCATTCTATGTGAAAATCAACCACGCTCACACAACTTGTTGTAGGCAACATGTTGAATTTGCGATGCATTACGCTAAATTTTTATGTATTCGTTTCGATTTTTATTACGAAACTATGTTATCGTAATGTGGTGTTAAAATCCACCAATATCTTCCAGGATTTCATTCCTACGATATTTTTGAAAGATAAGTTGGACAATTTTTTTATAGTCGGGATTGTTTAGATGGAAGGTGTGGTACGTGTGACGGAATACCTAAATTGGAAAGTTACATCCATGAGAAAATTAGAGGTGCAATAGGACATAATTTAGTTGAGTTTGATAAATATGAATCAGTATCATCTGGTTGAAAGATGGAAAAGAGTCTAAACGGTGTGAGCTAGTTACGTAACATATGCATATTTTTCAATTTATGAGAAAATTTAAGGATGAAATTGTTTTAGTATGTTAGGCATACACACAGAGCTTGATGGTTTGATGAATAGTTCAAGATATGCAAGGACACATTTCCTATTGGTACTATTGTTTTAGTGGTTAATTTTGCAGAGAATTATACATTACAACCACAAATGGAGGTTCAATCACAATATTACAACTCAATACAGGTTGTCATTTTTGTGCATATAGCATTTATACATTCTCCGACAATATGAGAATGATCAAATTTTTTTAAGAGAGTACCACTTTTATATCGTTGATGATCATCTCATTCTACTCGAATGTGTGCAACGGTGTTTCTAGTTATTTTATGGAAACTTGTCTGATAGGGACATCCACTTCAATCAATATTATATATGGTAAGATAATTGCATGTCTCAATTTAAGAATGCATGAATGTTTTATTGGATGAGTAGGATGCATTTCAAGATGGGTGTGCAACATATTTGGAGTTTCACTGAGGCTAAACATGGAAAAGGAGAGCATGATGATGCAAAGGCATGTGTGAAAAGAGCTCTTGCAAGAGAAGATTTGAAGTACAAAGATGGTGCTAAATTGAAAGATGTAAATAACATAGTGGAATGGTGTATTGACAACATGACCCGAGGTTCTCAAGGAAATTCCACACCGCAAATATTTTTGGTTGATAGAGGAACAACAAATTGCTAATCGCAAGGATTGTGTGATACTCACAGTGGTACAATGATATGCACTCATTTTGTAGCTCGACGCTACTTTGTGGGCCACATGGATAAGAAAGTTGGCGTGTTTTTTTGCATCTTGTATCGAATTTTTCATTGTTGATTGTGATTCACAAGAATGGGTGGATGGATGGATTTGTAGGCCTCTAACTCCGCTTCCCAATTATCAACCTCCACAGGCATTACGATTTGTTTCTCTAGATGAATTTGCAACATCCAAGGACTTTGATGAAATTTTGCTTTTGGTATGATAAGGTAAATGGTTATTTACAATTTTTGTATTGAGTTATGTCCATTGAAATTAATATGTAATTTAAATTTGAGTTGAAACCTTTATTTTTTTGTAGGACATGTGTTTGCAATTATTGCGACAGAAGACAATGAAGAAGGAATAGACTATTTCTTATGTCGTTGCATCGAGGAAAGAAATAAGTTGACTTCTCTTGTTATAGATGAAAAAGATATTGAGTACCCTATAGGGTCAGTGGTAGTTACTAGAACTTGGCTTCGACAATATCCATTAAAAAATTCCTCTATTTGGGTGTTTGAAGACTTTGAGACACACAAGAAAATACTCTTATATTCACATCTAGTTCTAGCGACAAATATTCAGCTATATAGATATTGAGGAAGGCCTAATAACAAGATTCTTTGGAAGGTTTGAGAGTCATATCATGAAGTAATCATGTCTGTTATTCAGAGTAGATTTGATCCTGATGGTTCATTGGAATGAATTTACATGCTCACGCCTAGTATATATAATTTCTTTGAAGTGTTTAAATTTGTCAAATAGATCTTCAAGTTCATATATTTTATTAAATTTGTGTATTTTGTATATATCTAGTATGGTTTTGATTTAACTTAAATTTCTTTGACTTTAACACTTTTATGTAGGTTAGTGGTACCAGAAAAGCTTCCACCTTCACAACATGATGGTTCATTGGAATGAATTTAGACATGTTCATATGGTATATATAATTTCTTTGAAGTGTTTAAATTTTTCAACTAGATCATTCAAGTTCATATATTTTATTAAATTTGTGTTATTTGTATATATATATATATATATAGTATATGGTTTTGATTCAACTTAAATTTCTTTAACTAGAAATTTTATGCAGGTTAGTGGTGCCAGAAAAGCTTCCACTTTCACATCCTAATGGTGAACATTGGAATGAATTTACATGAGCTCGTCTCGATATATATAATTTCTTTGAATTGTTTAAATTTTTCAGTTCTAGATTCAAGTTCATATATTTTATTAAATTTGTGTATTTTGTATATATCTAGTATGGTTTTGATTCAACTTAAATTTCTTTGACTAACACTTTTATACAGGTTAGTGGTGCCATAAAATCTTCCACCTTCACATGGTTGGCACTGTTAGTAGAGAATTTTATATTCTCAAAGCTAAGAGAAGCTTTCATTGTTTTACAAGAAAAGAGAAGCAACTAACAATGGTTTATGTACCTGTGGAGGGGGTTCTTGGCTCCAGAGGAGGTAGCCCGTGAAGCATCGGGAGTGTAGGGAACTGAAATAACACCTCCCTAAGTGTTTACAAGGCCATCCCTACATGTGTGCATAGTCATTTTGGTGCCACAACCCACCGTTTGTAAAATATAGCATTTGACAGCCATACGCTAGCTCAAACTACACTATTTCACGTGTTTGAAAACAATAGGGTAGAGAGAGAACCGATTAGATATAGAAAAAAATGAGACAAATTATTGTAGAGGGTCCCTATGATGAGATATAGGATCTCGACGAGACATCTCTAGGTGCCACATAGTCTAAGTAATCACTGTCGAAGTTGAACGACTTTTTTGTCTTAGGGCTCTTAAGGGACTACAACCAAACGAAGTATCCCAAAAGAAATGACATTTTCACTCACCGAAATGATGCCTCCTCTAGAATTTACCTAGCCACATAGATGTGTTGGTACATTCATTCAGTTCCATGACCCACTGTTTACGAAATATAGCATTTGATAGCCTTACATCTGCTCAAACCGCACTATTTCAGTGCGTTTAAAACAATAGGGCGGAGAGTATCAATTAGAGATGGAAAAACCTAAGACAAGATATTATGGAGGGTCTATATGCCAAGGTGTAGGATCAAACGATACATATCTAGGTGCCACTTGAGACCAATTAATCACCCATCAAAGTTGAATGGTTTTTTGGTCTTAGGTCTCTTAAGGGACTATGCCCGAACAAAGTAGCCCGGAAGCAACAACGTTGTCGCACACTAAAACGAAACCTCCTCTAGAATTTACCTAGCCACCCGAACATGTTGCACATTTGGTTTGGTGCCATGACCCACCGTTTGCAAAATATAGCGTTTGATAGCCTTACACTGGCTCAAACTACACTATTTCATGCGTTTGTAAACAATAGGGCAACGAGAGCACCAATGGAGATGAAAAAATCTAAGATAGGATATTGTAGAGGGTCCCTACACCGAGGAGAAGGATCCATGAGACATCTCTAGGTGTCATGGAGACAGAGTAATCACCGTTGAAGTTGAACGGTTTTTTGGTCTCATGGCTCTTAAGGGACTACGCCAATGAAGTAGCCCGAAAGTAACGACATTGTCACGCAATAAAACAATGACTCCTCTATATTTTACCTAGCCACCAAGATGTGTTGGAATAGTCATTTTCGTACACAACCCACCATTTGCAAAATATAGCATTTGACAACCTTACACTGGCTCAAACTGCACTATTTCACGCATTTGCAAACAATAGGGCAACGAGAGCACCAATTGGAGATGAAAAAAACTGAGACATGATATTGTAGAGGGTTCCTAAACTAAGGTGTAGGATCCTATAATATTTCTCTAGGTGCCACGGAGACTGAGTGATCACCAGTCGAAGTTGAATGATTTTTTGGTCTCAGGGCTCTTAAGGGACTACGCCCAAACAAAGTAGCCCAAAAGCAATGACATTCTTGCACCTCCTCCGGAGTTTACCCGGAAACCCAAATGTATTGGCATATTTATTTTAGTACCATGAAATTATGAGGCATGACTTCTAACTACTTTCCTCCGTTCATATCCTAAGACCGCTAGAAAAGGTAGTTTGTAAATAATTATGCCACGAAGGATCAAGGAATGCCACGACCCTAGATTCTGGGTGCGACTAAAGGCCTCCTTCACTCAAGTTTTGGCTCAAAATATTCTTGTTTTGGATGACCGAGTGCCAAGTTGTGATCCTCATAAGTTTCCGCTAAAAACATGAATTGAGATTAATAGGGAAGGGGTTCTTGCTTCAGATCGGATGGTTTGACTCCAAACCAGCCTCTATAGAGCCCGCCATAGAACCCTAAGGCATATTTCCCCACAATTGGATGTGTTGGTAAAGTGAAATTTTTCTCCTATGACATTTGGAAGTGACATTATTGCAATCTCGGCTCGCATTAATGAGATTGCAACAAAAATAGTCTCGCCCTAGTTTTCCTTTAAAAATCTATCGATTTATGGCCTTTGTCACTTTCTTTTTCCCGTGTTGTGCCTAGTTAATCTTTGTTGCCATTTTTAATCTATTCATGGGTCATAGATCACTTATGGGTCCATGGTTTTCTCCTTGTTTCTTTGTTCCTCTGGAAAAGGTCTGTAATTTGGGTCTCCCATTCTCTGTTCATCTAAAACTCAGGTTCTCCCATGTTTCTGTTCTACATGGTCGGGATTTGTTTTCCTTATCATTTCGCCCTAAATACTTGAAGAAAATGAATGGATGTGTCTCGATGGACATATTTGAGCCTTGTAGAACATTTCTAAATTCTCTGTCCTGGAGAAATTTTCATTTTTGGGCTCAAATGATCATTTTTTCGTATTTTACGATTTGATGGGTGTTTCTCCCGGTCAAATTTACATCATCGCATCGACAGGGACATGGCACCTTTTTGGGATGCGGCATGGCTGGGTACTTCAAAATTTCTATGAATCACCTCAACTTAAAATGTGTCCATGTGGAGGAATGACACTCGTTTGAAGATCTACTTTTTGGTTTGGCCTTGGAGTAGCCGGGAGGACACGTGGAGGTTTTCTTTCTTTGCTCTAGACTTAGATAAATTTTATGTAGCTAAAATAGTTTAGCGGATAAAGTGGACACGTGGATGATCCCTGTTTCACTCGCTTAGAGTCTTTTAAAGAAGTGTTAGGAGGACACTTGGAGGCATCCGCTCACTTTGCATTTTACTTAGACTTTTCAATATGAGGCCTCCAAAGGAGACTACCCCAGAGCATGACACTTGACGCCTTCCACTGAGCTTCAAGCCTTCAAACAAATTTTTCTCGGGGCCAGACACATGGTGATCCCGCGCTCATTCAAGGTCTCAATTTTTGGGACCATCTCAAGGTGCGCCATAGTGACACGTGGCAGTTTGAAAGTCAAAAGGAGCAGGGAAGCAGACCATCGAAGGTAACTTAGAATTTTTCCTCTTATGCTCAAAAGGGTTAAGATATCAAAATGGCCCACAAGCCCGATGAAAGAAAGGTCAAAGCTTGCTCCAGTCAACGGTGGAGGTGTGAGGCCTTTGAGGAAATTTGGAAAATTTTCCCTTTGTGGGAAAAAGAGTTAAAAGTAAAAAGGAAGCGTGGTTCCTGGGACCCACATTGGAAACTTGAAGTGGAAGGGTGGAGCTCATGGGGAAAACTTGGAAAATTTTCCTTTTTCCAAAAAGAGGGTCAAATGGTAGAATTTATCTCCGTGGTTCCTTTGGGACCCACCTTAGGACACGTGTAGGCTCATTTCTCGAGGGTGGAGATGTGGAACAAAATGTGAAATTTTTCCATTTTTCAAAAGTTGTAAAAAGTCAGAGGAAACCCCTAGGTCTATTTTTAAGTTTGAATCTTCCACATGGATGGCCCAAATTCAAAGTAAAGATCAACAAAACGAGAGTTTAAATCTGATTTTCCCCCATTTTTACTAAAACACGCCTAGAAGTGTGAGTCTTCATGATTTATTGGTATTCCTACATGCCAAGCAGAGAGGGGAGTTAATGTTGATATCTGAGTTTGGTGGGGAGATCTGGAAGATGTCTTTCACCATTAAAATGGTCTGACTATCATGCTTGATCGATTTTCCATTTTTCTTCTCCCAAGCACGCAAGGAGCTAGATTTGATAGATTAGGGGTGGAAGTGGTTGGAAAATTGAAGAAAGAGTGATCTACTAGAGGAAGGAGTTGAATGCGAGAGATATTCGATGAGATCTCCCCCTCAAGCACCTAGCAAATTTTTATAGATCTGATTATGGGAATCACGATCGTGATCATGGCAAGCACTGGTAGCACTCAAGGTCTAGATTTTTTGGGGGGAAAGGGGCTCTATTGTAAATGTTATAAATGGCACAAATTTTTCATGCAAAATGGTTGGAGTGTTAGGGGTCGAGACTGAATTTTCTAATAGAAAAAGCTTTGACAGAGCCCATCATTTTGAGAATCCATTTGAGAAGCTTGTATATCTCTTTTGTATTAAATCTGATCATGTCAAGGTGGTTGCAAGTGTATAGCCATTGACAAGCTCTGAGACTATTCTAGAAACTTTCCCCTACTGATAGATTTAATCAAATTGAGTTATTTATGTTGTCTTGAAAAATGTGTTTGTTTTATTTTTGAATGTATGTGAGTAGTTTTTCTTGTTTCTGTTGCAATCTTGTATTAAAATCTGATTCAATCACATAGGCCTCAATCCTTGTGACAGTTTAGTGGCATCTGCAATTTCATTTCTCAGAAGAGATTTCATCTGGGATTGGAATAAATGATTTAAAATCACTTTTCTTTCATATATTGATCAGAGATTGTCTGTAAGCCTCTGGGTGTACCTTAGGTGTGATTTGACTCAAGATCTTGATGCTTTGTTGGATTTTCTAACTCGAGCCTTGTGATAGAATCTCAAATATTGTGTGAAAAGTGCTAATTTGGGCCTCCATTGAAGCACATATTCTAGTTAAAGAAACATTTTAGCTATTATGTGGCATTTTGTTGGTTTAACCTTCCATTTTGTAAGATTTCTCAAGGATCTGGTGAATCAAGTTCATCTTGCCCCACCTCCCACCAAAAATTTATTCAAAAACAACCAATCCTACCTATACTACCCCTGTTTGTCCTGTGTGCATACAAATGCATAATCTCTGTTACCAAAACATGTAAAAGCAATCAGGGTCCCAAATGTCTTTAGTAACCTTTTCCTTGTTGTGAAAATATCTCCATGATCTGGAAGTGACAACTCGTGAGAGTTAGATTTTGTGTGTTGATCATATTTTCCCAAGGTCTTCTCTATAAAATTTATGCAAAAGAAGGATTTATCCATTCTTCAATAACAGAGGTTACAAAATAGGTTCTCTTACCTTGGTTGAAAGGCACAACCTAAAATAGTTAGGATCAGATCACATCCTTTTAAGGTGCTACCCACCCCTTTCAAAACCTGAGTGCTAACAAGTCAGATAGATTGCTTCCCTGGCTATAAAATGACATACATGATTATCTATCTGCCTCTGAGTGTCCTGTCAAATCCATGATGTTTCTTGTCTTTAAAGGAGATTAAATTTGGGTACCAACACATGCTCGCCATTTTGGGGATTGTTTTGAATTATTGGGAACTAATTTGCATCATTGAAGACTGATTTGTTGATCTACTTTTGGTTCATATCTATTTTGGATCATCAACACATTTCTAGTGCCATTTCTAGGGACTTACAGCTCACATTTAGACCCTAGTAAAACACTTCTTGTATGCTCCAAGTGTTGTGTGTAGTTATTTCAGTTTTCACACCTAGTGCACTAGCTTTCATTTGATAAATCTAGGTAAAGAAAGGTTAGAATCTTTCCATTTCTAGTTTCTAGCATTGAAAGACATTTGACATATCATATTTAGTGCATTTACACAACTAAGGTGGAAATCCTTAGTGGTGACTCCTTGTTGATCTGATTTTTAATGAGTACCAAGTGTCTTAAAACTCTATCAAAGTCGATTTGTTACTAATATTGGCAAAGTTGGAAGGAAGAAGATCTTTCTTTTCTAGGGATCCTACTAGGACATTATTTCCAGAGCTAGGAAAAGCAAAATCAGAAGGAAGAAAATCTTAGAGAGTTGTGGGAGAACAGCAGACAAGAAGAGGGATCTCCATTGATGAAAGTGATTGGCCTATCATTGAAGACTGCCATTCAAGTGACTCTAAATCAGGTAGCCTCTTTGTGGAATTGAATTCTCTAACCTGGAGAAGGGCCTTCATTTGATTTTGAAAAGGTTTGCTTCACATTCTACACCTGTCTTTTCTGAGGTTGATAGGATTTCCAAGAGACAAGGCCTTTGGGGTATCCATTTTGAAAATTATACTCTTGTGTTCCAAGGACCCTCATCCCCTTATCAATTTGTCACCCCCTAGGTCACCTTCTCAAATCAACATGGCCCAGCCCCCACCCAAACCCCCTTTTGTTGTAAACACCTTTGGACCTATAAATTTTGTGGGAATGGATGGATATCCAAATGCAGTGCCTCAAGATGTAAGGAACAAGAATGCCAAAGTTCCAAGGAAACAATGCTATAATTGGTGATCAACATCTAAATCTTTTTATCAATATGATGGAAGATTTTGAGATTGAACATGAAGATGTATATATCAAGTTGTTTATCCATACCTTGGAAGAAGATTAGGATTGGTATAAAGCATTTCCAGATAACTCTATTGATTCTTGGACTGAGATGAGAAATGCATTTAGATTGCAGTATGGTGATAGAACTAGAACTGACCCTAGGTTTCTTTTGATAGAATTTGAAAACATCAAAAAGAATCCTAATGAGTCAATACATGATTTCAACACAAGGTTTAATAAGACCTTGAGGAGATTTCCTGTTAGGATAAGGCCTTGTGATGAGTCATGTTTGATCAAATATTCTGATGCATTTGATAAAAAGGCTGCATATTACTTAAGAGACAAGAACCCCACAAATTTGAGGCAAAGGCCTTCACCATGGCTCTGCAAATAGAGAACAACATCAAGGAAATTGGAAAGCCTCCAAAAGGGAGGGTGTAAAATTGATTAACCTAGAAAAACCTCAAACAAGTAAAGTTGCTGATTTGGAGGAGGTTGTGAAAACTTTGGCAGGGGTTGTCAAAGAAATTTCCTACAAACTAGCCGGGATGAGAAAGGAATTGGGCAGAGCTCACAAGGTCAACACAAGCAACAAATCCAAGACATGTTTACAAATCACCAAAGATCTGATGACAGAGGAAAAGGACCTATTGGATTTGGAAATAGGCAGCCCCAAGGTAGGGAAAATAGAATGGTGCTTGATCCTTTGGCTGCCAGAGTTGTTTGTGGAGGAGACATATATCATTGATTGGTGTGACAAATGTTTCATGCCTCATGATCCTTGTGAAGAAGATCAGCAAGAAGAAGAAGAAAGATGATGATAATGATGATGATGTCTGCATGATGGGTTGCTCCACAAGCTTCACAACAAGGGGCAACTTCAACTGAGGTGATAAGTGCCCAGACTGCTGCCACTTTTGGGACTGCATTCATAGGGTACCTATTCTTCCTCCCTCTCATACTTTAGAAGTAGATACTATACAAGATTTTGAATTTCCCAATAATGAATTTGAATATTTAAGGGCTTTAATGATAAAGAAGTATGATGGAGGAATTCCATCTGAGGAAGATAGACAGTTACTGATGAATGTTGTTGTTGCTCAAGAGAAGGAATATAACACAAGAAGTAAGGTTGTCAAAGGGACAGGCCTCAAGCCAAGCCAAAATCTCCCTTACTTTCAAACATTCCTAAAGAGGCTCCTAAGAAAGATGCATCTGCCAAAAGCCCTGTAGTTCCAAACAAAAATCATACCCCTCCTCATGCCCAAGTTATCAAAAATCCTATACCACCTAATGAGTGTGTTGGCTTTCCTTCCAATACTACCTTGCCAAGGAATGTCCCATATGATATTTCCCAAGTTTTAAGTCAAATCAAAGTCTTTGTTCCAATTGTTGAGTTGCTTAGGATTCCTGAGCACAAAAAGAGAGCATTTGAATACTTGGGATTGAAAGAAGAGAAGACTGCCCTAGGTAGAAATGTAAATATTGTGGAGACTCCTCCAATCATTCAAGAATTAGAGACACCACCAACATTGGAGGAGCTAGATGAACCACCTGAGGTCTATTTGGGGACATCCTTGGTGGACTCTAGATGAATGTGGATCCATTCTTCACCACTTTGATCATTAAGGATAGATTGTTGCACAACTGCATGTTTGACTCAGGGCATCATGCAATGTCATGCCTTTGGAAGTCATGAATGAGCTAAATATCAAAGTGACAACAACATATGGGAAGTGCACTACCATGGATTCCAGAGAAGTGCCAGTAGTGGGATGTGTGAAGGGTTTGGTGGTGCAAGCTTGCAACTTACCTAGGTAAAAATTTAAAACTTGATGTTGTCATCGTTGACTGCCCAGCCAAGTGGGGCATGCTACTATCAAGAAAATGGGCTGCTAGTGTTGGTGGGAGTGTCCAAATGGATATGTCCTATGCCACCATTCCAATCGAGGCAGCCTTGTCAGGTTGTATGGGAAAAGAAAATGTTGCATCTTATTGAGGATCCCAACAATGCATCCTATGAAGTATTGTACACAAATGTTGATGCTGATAACTTTGTAGGATTTGTTGATGGAAAGGAGCACAAGATTGAGGAATGCAAGTGTCTTGAACAAGTGGGATCTCTCCTTGGACTCTATTTTTTGATGGAGCTTGCTCCAAGTTTGGGAATGGTGCTGGTGTTGTTCTACTTTCTCCGGTAGAAAATTTGTTTTTTCCTTCAAACTCAACTTTGAGTGCACCAACAACATTGTTGAGTATGAGGCACTATTGTTGGGTTTAAGAATTGCTTGGAAATATGGTATCAAGGACATCATTGTCAAAGGAGACTCAAAATTAATTGTAAAACAAGTCAGAAAATTGTATGCCACAAAGAATCAACGAATGAAACAATATAAACATGTAGTTTGGGATCTTATTGAGATGTTTGATTCATTCAACATAGTGCATCATGATAGGAAATTCAATGACTTGGCAGACAAGCTTGCAGTGTTGGGGTCTCGGTTTGACAATTGTACAATGTCCCCATATTGTGAATATGATGTTGAGGTATTGACAAGACCTTCTGTCCCTGACAACATTAAACACTGGTGTTTTTGATGATGATGCTCAAGATCAGAAGATTTTGTAAACAAGGGAGAGTTTTTTGATCAATGCATTGATTTGGAGCCAATGGTATGTACAACAGAAGGAAAGGAAACCTTGTTTGGCAAGGGCATCATCCAGCTAAAGACCAATACCATTCCTAGAGGGTTGGTTGCTCTTGAGTCCAATTTTGATAATGTTGATCACATTGTTAATAGATGCATGATAGCCTCAAGGGATATTGAGGAGCATGACCTTGGCACAAAGGAGAAGCCAAGGAAAATTTGGTTAGGAAGTAATCTCAGCAAGGAGGAGAAGCAGTCATACATCCAATTGTTGAAAAATACCAAGATTGCATGGCTTGGACCTATTCTGAACTAAAAGCATACAGAGAGGACCTGTTTCAACATGAGATTCCCTTGGAGTCTAATGCAAAGCCATTTAGGTAGAAACAGAGGCCCATCAATCCACTCTTATCTCTCAAAATGCAAGAGGAACTAAAGAAACTAAGAGATGGAGGGATTATTCAGCCCACAAGGTATTCTTCTTGGGTTGTAAACCTAGTACTAGTGAGAAAGAAGAATGGTGACATCAAAGTTGTGTGGATTTCAAGAATCTAAACAGAGCATCAATGAAGGATAATTATCCTTTACCAAATATGGAGAACATGTTGTAGTTAGTGACTAGTTCTGAGTTGCTTTCCACCTTAGATGGTTTCTCTGGTTATAACCAAGTTGTGGTGAAGGAATCAGAAAGGATCAAGATAGCCTTTACTACTCCTTGGGGGACCTATGTTTATGTCAGGATGCCCTTTGGTCTGATGAATGTTGAGCCACCTTTCAAAGAGCAATGGATGTTGCTTTTTTTGGTTACATCAATGAGTTTATTATTGTTCTACCAAGATGATGTGACTGTGTTTTCTAGAAAGAGAAGTGACCACTTGCTACACTTGGAGAAGATGTTGATAAGATGTAGAGAATATGGCATCTCACTCAATCCAAAGAAGTGCCATTTTGGAGTGCAGAAGGAAAATTTGCTTGGTCACATTGTGTCACAAGAAGGAGTGATGATTGATCCAGAAAGAGTAGAGGCCATCAGCAAGGTCCCAATCCCAAGAACCAAGAAAGGAATTTAGTCCTTCTTTGGGAAGATAAACTTCATTAGAAGATTCATATCAAACTTTTTGAGTTGACCATTCCAATCACTTCCATGCTAAAGAAAGACTAGGTCATCAAATGGGAGGAGGCTTCCATCCAAGATTTCAATGGGATTAAAGAGGCACTAAAGCATGCACCTGTTCTAGCAGCTCCAGATTATAAGAAACTTTCCAACTTGTTTTCCTTTGCTTCAGAGAACACTATTGCTTTTGTCCTGCTGCAGAAAGATGATGAAGGGGCTGAGAGGCCAATTGCCTTTTTAGTAAGGCCTTGCAGGGGATGAGCTGAAGTACACTATCATGGAAAAGTAAGCATTTTCCTTGGTAAAAGAAAAAAGGTTTTTAGACCTTACATTCTAAGTTCTAAAGTGGTTGCTTATGTTCCCCACACCATGGTGAAGGACATTTTTAGAGATGGAAGTCTCAAGAAAAAGATGGTGGGTGAAAAATTTGCAAGAATATGATATGGATATCCAAACCATGAAGTTGGTGAGAGGTTTGGGCTTGGCTAAGCTTATGGCTGAGAGCAACTTGCAAACTATTGAGGTAAATGAGGTAGAAGAAGAAAGGAAGGTGTTTTTGAAAGGTTGATGAGTTCTGAGTGGTACAAAGATGTAATTTTTATCTCAGACACTTATACTACCCTGAGTATTTAAGTAAGAACTAGAAAAGAGCTCTTAAGTTGGTTTCCTAAAATATGTCATCACTGATTATGGGTTAGCTTGGAAGAACCCAGAGGGAGTCCTCTTAAGGTGCATTACTGAAGAAGAAGCCCCAAGATAATTTTGATCTCCATGGAGGAGTTTGTGGGGGAATTTTGCTGCAAGAGTAACAACACACAAGATCCTGAGGGCTGGTTATTGGTGGCCAACTCTCTTCAAGGATACAACTCTTTTGGTTAGAAGATGTGAGAGTTTCAATGCTTCTCTGGAAGACTAAAAGCTTCAGGATCCCTTCCTTTGCAGCATGTATCAATTGAAGCCCCATTCAAGCAATGGGGAATGGATTTCATTGGTGAGATTTCAGACCCTTCAAGTGTTGGCCATAAGTGGATTCTAGTAGCCACCGATTATTTCACCAAGTGGGTGGAGGAAATCCCCACCAAAAGAGCAACACACCAAATTGTCATGGATTTTCTATTGAACCATATCATCTGCAAGTTTGGGGTGCCAGTCAAGATTGTTGCTGACAATGCCATGAGATTTAGAGCTAAACCTTTGGTGGCAATGTGCAAAGAATATGGGATCAACTTGACATATGCCTCTAATTACAATCCCCAAGGAAATGGACAAGCTGAGTCCAGTAATAAAAATTTTTTTGAAGATTATCAGAAGAACATTGGAGCAGAACAAGAGAAAGTGGGGTGAATAGTTGAAGTTTGTTGTTTGGGAAGATAGGATCACTGCTAAGAGAGCCACTGGAAAGAGTCCATTTGAGTTGGTATATGGGACTTAGGCCCTGCTGCCCCTTCATATGCAACTGTCTTCATATCAATTTATGCAACAAGCTGGAAGATCAAGAGGTAAGTCCTTATGATGCTCACATTAACTAGATTGTTGAGCTTGATGAAGAGAGGAGGGCATCCCACCAAAGGCATGTAAAGTTCAGAGAGAAGCTGAAGAAGTTATTTGACAAGAAGGTCACTCCCAGGGCTTTCAACATTGGAGATCTTGTGCTGCTATGGGATAGTAGGCATGAAGATAAGGGCAAGCATGGAAAGTTTGACTCATTATGGATGGGCCCTTACTCCATTGATATTAGGATTGGTGAGCATACCTTCTTCCTCAAGGACTTAGATGGTGAATTGCTTGAATTGCCTATTAATGGTAGGAATTTGAAGCATTTCTTGGATTGATTCCCTAAATCAAGGCATAAATATTGTGTACAGTGTATAGTTTGTTGTTTTTTTCCTGTCTTTTGTGTTTTTGTTTGTTTTGGTCCTCGGTGACCTGTTTTGTTGGTTTCTCTGTTTTGTTTTTTTGGGAGATGGCTCTATTTCTCTACTCTACAAGTTGACTCCATTTGCCTAATGGATATTTTGCACTTGGTCTACCTTTGTTCTTGTGGCACTCATAGGAGTGCCCATCCCCAAGTTGGAGCCGATGTTGGTGCTCAAAATAGTCTCACCCCAGTTTTCCTTTGAAAATATATCAATTTATGGCCTCTGTCACTTTATTTTTCCCCGTGTTATGCCTAGTTAATCTTTTTTGCCATTTTTAATCTATTCCTGGGTCATAGATCACTTATGGGTCCATGGTTTTCTCCTTATTTTTCTTTGTTCCTCGGAAAAGGTCTATAATTTGGGTCTCCCATTCTCTATTCATCTAAAAACTGATTCTCCCATGTTTTTTCCATTCTCCACGATCGTGGATTTGGTTTCCTTGTCATTTCGCCCTAAATACTTGAAGAAAATGAATGGATGTGTCTTTGATGGATGTATTTGAGCCTTGTAACATTTCTAAATTCTCTGTCCTTGGAGAAATTTTCATTTTCGGGCTCAAATGATCATTTTTCTGTATTTTATGGTTTGACGGGTGTTTCTCCCTGGTCAAATTTACATCCTTGCATCGATAGGGGACGTGGAACCTTTTCGATGGTCTGGGTACTTCAAAATTTCTATGGCTCAACTTAAAATGTGTCCACGTGGAGGAATGACGCTGCATTTAAAGATCTACTTTTTGGTTTGGCCTCGAGTAGCACGCTTAAGAGGAGGACACGTGGAGGTTTCCACTACTTTTCCTGACTTAGATAAATTTTATGCAGCTAAAATAGTTTGGTGGAGAATAGGGACACATGACATGTGAATCACCATAAAGGTCTCACTCGCACTCGCTCAAATTCTTTTAAAGAAGTGCCGTGAGGACACTTTGAGGCCTTCGCTCACTTTGCATTTTGGGAATTTTCAAAGAGCCAAAGGAGAAACTCAAAGGAGGGGAAGGCAACTTTGAATTTTTGCCTCTTATGCTCAAAAGGGTTAAGATATCAAAAATGGCCCATAAGCCCGATGGAAGAAAGGTCAAAGCTTGCTCTAGTCAATGGCAAAGGTGCGGGCCTTCGGAGGAAATTTGGAAATTTTTCCCTTTGTGGGAAAAAGAGTTAAAAGTAAAAAAGGAAGCGTGGTTTCAGTTGGGACCCACATTGGAAACTTGAAGTGGAAAGGTGGAGAGTGAGCTGGGGAAAATTGAAAAATTTTTTTTCCAAAAAGAGGGTCAAATGGCAGAATTTATCCACGGTTCCTTTGGGACCCACCTCAGGACACATGTCAGGATCATTTCTCGAGGGGAGATGCGGAACAAAATGTGAAATTTTTCCATTTTTTACAAAATTTGTAAAAAGTCAAAGGAAACCCCTGGATCTTTTTTTTTAAGTTTTAATCTTCCACGTGGATGGCCCAAATTCAAAGTAAAGATCAACGATAGCTGAGAGTCTGAATCTTATTTTCCCCATTTTTACTAAAACACACCTAGAAGTGCGAGTCTTCATGATTTCTTGGTATTCCTACACACCAAGCAGAGAGGGGAGTTAATGTTGATATCTAAGTTTGGTGGGGAGATCTGGAAGATGTCTTTCACCATTAAAATGGTCTTGACTATTATGCTTAATCGATTTCTATTTTTCTTCTCCCAAGCACGCAAGGAGCCAGATTTGACAGATTAGGGGTGGAAGTGGTTGGTGAATTGAAGAAAGAGTGATCTACTAGAGGAAGGAGTTGAATGCAGGAGATATTCAATGAGATCTGCCCCCTCGAGCACCTAACAAATTTTTATAGATCTGATTCTAGGAATCACGATCATGATCATGACAAGCACTAGTAGCACTCAAGGTCTAGATTTTTGGGGGGAAAGGGGCTCTATTGTAAATGTTATAAATGGCACAAATTTTTTCGTACAAATGGTTGGAGTGTTAGGGGTCGGGACTGAATTTTCTAGTAGAAAAGGCTTGACAGAGCCCATCATTTTGAGAAGCCGTTTGAGAAGCTTATATATCTCTTTTGTATTAAATCTGATCATGTCAAGGTGGTTGCAAGTGTACAGCCATTGACAAGCTCTGAGACTATTCTAGAAACTTTCCCCTATGATAGATTTAATCAAATTTGAGTTATTCTATGTTATCTTGAGAAAAATGTGTTTGTTTTATTTTTGAATGTATGCGAGTAGTTTTTCTTGTTTTGTTGCAATCTTGTATTAAAATCTAATTCAATCACATAGGCCTCAATCCTTGTGATAGTTTAGTGGCATCTGCAATTTCATTTCTCAAAAGAGATTTCATCTGGGATTAGAATAAATGATTTAAAATCACTTTTCTTTCATCTATTGACAGAGATTGTCTGTAAGCCTCTGGGTGTACCTTAGGCATGATTTGACTAGATCTTGATGCTTTGTTGGATTTTCTAACTCGAGCCTTCGTGATAGAATCTCAAAGATTGTGTGAAAAAGTGCTAATCTGGGCCTCCATTGAAGCACATATTCTAGTTAAAGAAACATTTTAGCTATTATGTGGCATTCTTTTGTTTAACCTTCTATTTTGTAAGATTCCTCAAGGATCTGGTGAATCAAGTTCATCCTGCCCCACCTCCCACCAAAAATTTATTCAAAAACAACCAATCCTACTTGTACTACCCCTGTTTTTCCTGTGTGCATACAAATGCATAATCTCTATTACCAAAACATGAAAAATAATCAGGGTCTCAAATGTCTTTAGTAACCTTTGCCTTGTTGTGAAAATATCTCCATGATCTGGAAGTGACAACTCGTGAGATTCAGATTTGGTGTGTTGATCATATTTTCCCAAGGTCTTCTCTATAAAATTTATGCAAAAGAAGGATTTACCAACATTCTTCAATAATAGAGGTTACAAAATAGGTTCTCTTACCTTGGTTGAAAGGCAAAACCTAAAATAGTTAGGATCATATCACATCCTTTTAAGGTGCTACCCACCCCTTTCAAATCCTGAGTGCTAATAAGTCAGAAAGATTGCTTCCCCAGGCTACAAAAATGACATACATGATTATCTATCTACCTCTGAGTGTCCTGTCAAATCCATGATGTTTCTCGGTCTTTGAAGGAGATTAAATTTGGGTACCAAAGAAGTCCACACTTGAATCTCTTGAAAAAAATAATCTGCACTCCAAGAACCTTCAAAACCATTATATAACATAACATCATATATCATATATATCATATGGATAATGGTCACATAATCGAGGCCATCAAATCAAATCAAATATAGAACTAATATGGTTATGAAAACATACATAGAAATATATCATGTGCAATGAAATCAAATCAAACATAGAAGTAATATCGTTATGAAAACCAACATGGATATAATGTATTAAACTAAGTGTGCCACGTGTCTCGAAAATATAAGTTCATAATGTATCGAACTAAGTGTGTTGTACATATAGGAACACATGCGGTCGTATAAGGCTATATACATAGACTTTGAAGAATCATGAACTAGGATCGATGACATATATATCTATACATCCAGTCCTATGAATCTAATCATGAAACATCTTCCCTCTCTTCGCCTCGCTATAAGAAGCATGTCCATGACCTATGGATGTAGTGGAAAGAGCTGCCACTACAAATTTCATCCATGTGGTCCTAAGCATCTCTAAGCAAGCCTATAACCTAGCTTGCACGTTCATAAGCATCAAGTTTTTAACACCCAAATTTTTAAAATACATTCAAAATTTAGAAACTTAGAATTTATAATGCATGTGAAATCTTACCACAATCTCATGATCCCTATCAATTTATCATCGACGCATTGTAGGGTCAACAATAGACTCATGAGGGGTAGGCTACATACAAATAAATAGTTCAAATTAAATATTTCATGTACAAAATTTGATATTGTAGATAAGTAATAAGAAAAAATTCCTCCAAAATTTAACAAATTTGAAAAATTGTACCTGAGTTAGTGGATCTACAGACGCTAATGTAGCATCTACAAATGACCTCCATAGTCTGCATATAGGGAGGAGTCTCTCTGGAAGTCATAAGCTATACAAAAACATGTAGATAAATATTAATTGAAAACTATCTAGCAATGAGTATTAGCATGAGAAGAGGACTAGTAGCAATAAGGCCTAAAACAAAGAGTTATGTAAGATTGCAAGTGTACATGACCAAACCAATAGTCTAAACACCTTATGATTTAGTAGAGAAGGATAATTAGTCCTATTTATTTGCATAATCTCTCTTGACTATTAATATGGAAAGGTCCTATAGGTGATGTAGATCATAGTCATGTAATTTTTATGTGTCTTGAAATTGCATAATTTGATTTTTAGAGAAAATTGTAGGCTCTCGGGCTCTATCTAGGGATTTGTGTAAATTTTGATTGTACTTGGTGAATATTTCTAGAAATTTAAAATTATCTTTGTTTTTGTATGAATTATAAGATCCCAAGATTTTGTGGTGATTGATACAATGTAGTGAAAGTTATCTAGATAACAATTATTCGAGAAACACCGTAAAAGTACAAATGTACAAAAATGAAGGCAAAATTCAGGCTTCTCACTATAATTTGATAAATCATGATCTTAGACTAGGTATGAAGGTGATATCAGGTATGAATGAGATGTTTGAATGATCTTATGGGTGTAGGAATAAATAAAATTCCATCAGTTGAATGAAATCGACCGTATAGGACAATATTAAGTCACAAAAGGGTTATTAGAGATATTTAAGAAGTAATTCATTAAATATGTGAAATGTATTTCCAAAGATGTAGAACTTGGTTCTAGGCAGGTCACGAAGCTATATCCATTTTGTAAATGAGAATGCAAATATAGATAAACTTGATGAATAATAGATATATAATATGAGATTAGGTGTATAGAATTGCATAGGGAGTATTGGTGATAAACATGAACCAAGGGACCCATGATATATTTAGAAGTGTAGGTAAATTATCCCATATTTCATGTCTCTTTTTATTTAGAGAGAAGAGGTTTAATAAAGAACATGCATAGAACTAACAATTTTGGCAAGTTCAGTTGTGCATACATCCTAAGAAGTTCAAATAGATCCTCATAGGCAAGGGATGACAGAGAAAGCATTAGAGATGGAGTGCTCTAGAAACATGTATAACATAGAGGTAAGAGAGTGTTAAACTTAACCCTTGCATCATAAGAGCTTAATGTTATGATCAAATTGTACTAGCTAGAGTTATGGGATTACAAACGACTAGAGAATTCCAAAATTAGAAACAAAGTGTAAAGAGAAACTAAATTGTGTAATCAGTCACATGATGTGTGCCAATAGTCTCAAGGCCCAGAGCAGATGATGACCCACCAAGCTCCTGCGTATAAAATAAAAACATATTAATATGTACATGTACACGTGAAACATTATACACGAACATTTAAAAATGTGTATTTAATAATAAAAGTGCAATCAAATGAAATTTTAAATGTAACTTGAAACTTACATCTTTAACATGCCCAACTATAGTACTAGCATGTCAACGTCGAATGTGTCCTTCATTGGCTCTTGATGTTTTAAATCAAAATAATATTAGTTTTTACGTGTATGTACATGACGTAATCAAATACATATATATTAAAATATCTATTGAAATAAAATACTTTATATATATATTATATTTATTTGACATTTACCTATGAAAGACCAAGATCATTTGCACTAGTTCCAAAAACATCCGCCATCATCTCATCTAGAGAAAATAAATCATGTGATCTGCAAATGATGTCTCACCCGTAATGCATACGGCACCACATGATCCACAATGGTGTGGTGCACTAGAACTGGCACCTCCACCAACATCACCAGATGTAATCTAGTCACTATGTTGGGTCAAAGTGTCAGTGAGCTCCCTTAATGCATGTAGTGTGTTAATCTCCACAACCTCCTTCACTATAGGAGGGATAACTGAAGGTAGTGGGATTTTTGGGGTATTGGATATCCTTGATTGACCAACACGTGCACTAGGTCTACTCTATGCAGAGCCACCTCCTTCGCATAAAACTCAAAAAGTCAAAATAATTTGGGACCTCATTAAGCATGAACTCGCAATATAATTTCTTCAAAAAATAGAGAGGAACCTCATTGTTGTTTCATGGTGGATAATCAAAAACCATCCACCATCGGTCCCAAAAAAATTATTGATTCGGTCATCATGGCACCAATGGATTGGAAACCATTTCGCAAGTGGTCGCAGGGGAATTGGTTCTTGGGTCAGTAAATAATGCACAAATGTGGTATTTTGTAAAAATGTCTTTACTGACCGCATGGGATAATTTATCGTATACCACCACCTACAATCACCTCTAAATGTATTCCATCTATCTATTTGGTTGGTTGTGGAGTCAACTTCACTAATCAATGTTTTCAATGTGTTAGCTAAAGGCATGTGGGATGATTTGTGGCATGATTATGTTTTATTGTCGAATAAGGTTCTCAATGGCAATTTTATTTTGTCGGATTCTTCCAACGATATCATTTTTTGTTCTTGTTGGTTCCATGGGAACAAAAAGAGCCACAGGAGGTGGATCTACGTTTGGAGGAGGGTTTTGAGAAATGTTTGGAGGATTTTGAGGAATATTTGGATGGTTTGCAAGATTATGAGCTTGCCAAACAACTGAAAAAACAAAGAAATTGTATACATAAACAAAAATTGAAAAAACAATGATAATAAATAAAATACCCTAAAATGCATGAAATTTGATCAAAATCGAGGGCTTACCTCTTTGTCACGGTGACATCGTTGAAAATTTCGCGATCCGAAGTCTCAAGAGCAATTTTTAGGGGTATTCAAAGCTTGAGTTCCAACGGTGGAGGAGAAATCATGGTTCACGAGGGAAATGGGGAAAAGAGAAGTTAGGGTTTGTTATTTTTTTCTTAGAGGACCATGATCATGGTTTTAGCCTCGAAAATTGCCAAACCTATAGAAAATAGCCCATGATCACGGTTTTTAAAACCGCGATCACGCAGTACATGAATTTTAGGTTTTCATGTTCACTTTTGGTCCACCAAATTTTAAAACTTACCCATAAATGGGCATATCCCTAAATTATATTTTGAACACAACTTTAATCACCTCATAACTCTTCTTGTAGCTCTTACAATGTCCATTTTAGAAGACTACTTTTACTACATCAAACTCGCCTTTGACCATTCAACATAAATGAATCATACTTGACCATAAAACTACATCATCATGACCTAAAACATATTTTAACATCAATAACAACTAACATACATCACACAAGAGCAATTTAGTTTGCAAATCCTTTGTAAAAACTTGTCCCAAACTATACTTCTTTAAACTTGCATTTTCAAGTGGGGGCACATATGGTCACATGCTCAAACATACCTTTATAGAAATATGGAATATTCCTCTAAAACATCCAATCATAAATTTTTAATAATCAATCAAAATAGGCTCACTAT
This sequence comes from Taxus wallichiana var. yunnanensis, assembly GCA_018340775.1. NCBI lineage: Eukaryota > Viridiplantae > Streptophyta > Pinopsida > Cupressales > Taxaceae > Taxus > Taxus wallichiana. Next base: position 928,052,992 of record CM031235.1, read on the forward strand.
ACCTTTTCTTCTGCAAGTTGCTCCTAGCTAGGGTTTAACTAGGGTTTCAAACCACTTTACCTTCTTAACGATCGTTCATAAAAACATGATGATCAAACCACCTCATTATTTTTGTAAAATATTCATAACTAACCTTATAAGATATTCCAAATATCTTAGGTCCCCATACAAATAACACAATTCACAATGAGCATCGAAGGTCCAACTTTGTCTTGAAAACACACTACAACTTACTCGGTTTCACTAAAACTTGCATATCTTCAAATTTCTTCTTCATAATAACCTAAAATTTGTCATGAATCATCATGAAAACATCCTCTACATGTCCATAATCATTACATATCGTAGATATGTGTAAAAATTCTCTAGCCACAATGACTTACCTTTGCTTACATGTTTGTTTCTCATTGTTTACTTCCAAAGACCTCATAAAAGCACCAAACCTCTAAATTATGACATGAAACTAACCATATAACTCATTTATACTAATATCATACTACTAAAATTCTCCAACAAGACTGATTAGGCCCAAATCACATACCTCTAGCTCATTCTCGCACGCTTCAATACTAGAAACAAGCTTGGAATGACCTGACTCAACACATACAACTCATGAATTGACCTTGTTGACACAATGCAAACCCATGTACACTCATGACACATCATTTGGACCATGTATGACCTCATGAAACACTCCAACCAGCTTGAGAGACCTCATACCATGACTTGACTCACTCAACCATGCACCAGACTTCATAACACTCCACCAAACTTGACAACCAACATGCTTAACACCTGAATAACATCATATGGGGACTCACATGACTTCATGACACCCTTTTCAATCAATGGGGGTTGACATCAATGAAAACACAAACCCACAATGGCCAACAATATCCCCCTTTGTCATTGATGACAACCATCATTCAGAAACATTGATGGCAACCATATGACAAACACACCTACATGACCTCAACACCATGTTTCGAGGCTCTCTCCCCCTTTTCCATCTATGAAAAATGCTACAATGACTCCTAGACATGAAAAATGACAACACAAGACAAGAACAATGACAACAAGCTCAAAATTTGACTTACTTGACCAAAAAGTCCCCTAGGACTGAATTCTCTCATGTTTGACTCCTTCAAGAAGACATAAGAAGATCCTATGGACCGATAAAAGCTAAAAATATCTCCCCCTTAGTTGATACTCCTATTGTTTCTAAAAAAATTCAATATTGGCTTCTAGGCCTATACCATGCTCAAGAACCCAAAAATTTTCTTTATTATTTGCATATGCACACTTTAGGACCTTTGTCCCTAAACACCGATTTCAGTACCAAACCGTGACAAACTTCTCCATGTAATAAAAATCCATACACATCATGAAACTTCTTCTTATCACCCCCCAGGCTAATACAATCTTAATCTAGCTGAAAATATAAGTTTATATCTCTTACCTTGTATTGACATCCTTGTAGATGGATCACATGCTTTACCTAGGTCCTAAAACAAATTTACATTGTACTCTTCCCTTAAGCACTCAATCAAGCAAAGGAAAGAGCTCCCTTGCCCTAAAACACTTCATAATTCGAGTTGAGTTCACAACTTCACTTGAAGGCTTAGATAACCTTATATACTAGTAAAGACACACCTTATAACCACCTTTGCATGAGATTTGAACATATGATTGTCTTTACAAATAATTTGTAATCAACTTCTATATTGCTTCACCGAACTTCTTAAAATCTGAAAACCCGATTAGAGGTCATCATTAACTCTTTTGGAATATTTATTACCTAGTTTCAAGATGAACACAATCACTATCTTACCTTATGATATTTTCAAAGTCTTGAGACATACCGAAATGTATATTGTTATTTCATGTTTCTTATTCTTAGAGATTCTTACATATCCTTGATAATGGATCCGATGCAATACACATCTATAGGCTTGTATCCTTATTTTATTGATCATCACATGATAATCAACAAGATTCCACATATTTATTCTAGAACCCGAGCTTTATAGACTTCACCATTGATTGAAGTTGGCATGTTCTTCCTCATAATACATGATCATACTTGTAGGTCTAACTCTTGAGACTAATAAACCTTATTACTCTTGCACAAACCTTGATTTGGAGCAATCTCACCAACTTTGTCTATGCATGTTATTAGGTTCTTCAGGTTCTTTTGTTACTCAAGACTCATACTTAACGCTTCAAACCGATTCCCTGTTTTAGACACCATCATGTAGAACTACATCCTTGAGATCGAATAACCATTTTAGTCCTAGAACATCTTCAAAACTATAACTCTACCCATTATACAATCTCATTGTCTTAAATGCTATTGAATACATGTAGCTTACTATGACACTTTCATGTGCAATCTTACTTTTGAACATGCTTCAATTTTTCATTTCTGTCATTTATTTGTCAAAATTTGAGTGATCATACTGACACATCTTAGTGACACAATGTCAAGAATATAGAATGCATAACCCAATCTCATATCTAGGAACTAACTTTAACAAGACTCAGAGCACATTTAAATCATATTTTAGCTCTTCATGAAACCCTTATATGGTAAATACATGTTAACCTTGTATCCTCAAGGTGGCCTTCCATTTAGCATAAAAAGTGAGACTCATTTTGCTACATCCTTGAAATGCACATTTTATCTAAGAACCAATGTAACATACCACTAAAGAATGCATTTTTGACACCACATCCTTCAATTTCTTTAAGAGGTCATTATTCCTGTAACAATCTATTTTCATTGACCATGATGATCATACACATTCTTGACGCACAATTATAATTACAAGCTCCATCTTTAGACATTTTACTTCCTTGAACATAGATTACTTGGTGCAAGATCAAGACAACAAGTTTTGATACTGTGACGACACCTTATTTATCTTGTTTATACATTAGTGTAGAAGCTTTTAGGCCTACACATATTGGCATTTATCACTTGAACATAGAGAATACCTCTATTTTACTCAGGCTTTATGGACTAAAAACAAAAAGTAGACCTTAAAATTTTGTGAAACCATGAGTACATAGCTCTTTTTGCATTTACATAGTCATCTATATTCTAGAAGATCACACCTTGTCAATCCTTCTTGAATTAATATCTATTATCCACCAACTTATGCAAAAACCTAAGGAGTACCATATTTCCTTTGTGCTTGTAAACAACCCTTGCAAGTATGCACTCAATCCTTTGATCCAAGTATTCATAACAATGACACCGATTGTTAGATAACACACACACTGAGCCTGTTTGATAATATATTTGATGAACTTATAAACCATGACTCACTTGTAAGAATTCATACACTTAATACTAACCATTTGATACATTCTGATAGTATCATGAATGGTGGAAGCCTTGAAGTCATTCAATTACTCTTTGACCAATAGTACTTGATGAAAATATCACCTTCTCTTAAGATTAGACTGGACTATGATGGCTTAGAGAAATCAAACACATTTGAAGACACCATCACACACATGTATGCACAACTATATCACTTCATTCCAATCTAATTTTCACACACATTCACTTAGATCCATGCTAAAAATTCAAGTCACAAGTCCATACAATGACAATATTTTGATGTGCATGACAGACCTAACATGGCTTGTGCTTGAGATAAGACCTTGAAATACATTCACTTAATTAGAAAAGAGACAACACACATTATTCCAATAACATTGGGTGCACACACTTCATGATTTTTAATAAATACATACCTTCTCATATCACCCAAACACCACACTTGACAAATTTCCACACACATTTGTTCCTTCACAGCATTAAACCCGATGCATCTAATTTTGAAGCATTTTGAAGTACACAAAGGAATTATGAAGCTCACGAAAAGGCCTACTAAGGCATCTCAATAATTTATTGTATTATGAACACCTTGATATGTCAACTTAGACTTATAAATCTCAGTCCTAGGTATGTAAAACATGTACCACCATGTTTCTCTTCTTCATGGGACTTCACAAATTTTTTGAAAAGCTCTAATAAATTCTAACATGGGTCATTCTAGACCAATAACATACGATACAAATCTAATGTCATACCAAAACCCTCATTCACATTCATATACCACTCGTAGCATCTTTATAAGCATACCTTTCAAGTGAGGAGACATGAACTTACCTTCTTACCCTGCATCTTTGAGGGTTATATTTTGAGAGCATTCACTTTTTGACCTCTAGAGCCTGTAGATAATCATTTTGCATTTTGAAGAACCCTACTAGAATACTTATATACCTCTTCTTTAGACATACTTGTTTAAACCCATAACACTTCCATGTAACTATTAAGACCTTCTTCAAGCTATATGCACTTGTATATCTTCACATCTTGTTCATGACCTTTTATCCTACCCGAAGTACCTTTTTAACTCCAAAGCATCTCCTTTTAGATTTCATGTGCATAGTATCTCACAGACTTTATCTTTTAACCATCCAAAACTATGGGTATTTATCATACTATCATAGACCTTCTTGGGGCATATGTATAATTGTTTTGAGACCTTGTAACCCCACTTCTTTTGACAAAATAGAGACACACAAACACTTGACTCATAAGACTTATGTAAACTATCTCATGATACTAGTACACAACCATTTAGATATTCTTAAAGGATGAAGACACACTCAAAGTGACCTTAGACTCATTAGAAAATTCCAATTCCTTTAAGCTCATATTACTTCATGATCTCTTTACCAAACTTCTAGACACTAAGACTTGAAATTTTGACTTAGAACACCATTTGATGACATGACATTCCTAAAAACTTGGTGATATCATTACATGACTTGACAGAGGGTAAGATATCTTTGGATAACACTACATAATACCTTATATTCAGACATTGGGGCACTAATTCATGATAGAGAACACTTTGACATTTTTAGGACTCTACATGACTATATACACAATTGTGACTTCAAATATATGTTATTGAGAGCCACAACTATGTATTAGAAATACCAAGCAATTCACATATTTATGATGTATAAATGTGGGCTAGACAGACCTAATACACTTCAAGGCCACTTATGACACAAACACAGCCATATTTTGAACTATACTCATGTAATATACCTCTTGATAATTTTCAAGCAAGATGGAACAATAAGTATGCAATGAAAACCTTTCAAGACTACTAAACACCTCACCTAACAAAGACTCCATGGACAATGATCTACTCCTAAATTCGGACATCTATCAACAACAAAATGGCTCAAGGACTCATGGAGATTATTTTCCATACCTTATACCTTTTAAGGTATCCCATACTCCAAGTGAATTCAACTTCTCATGCACATGTGAATGAATGACTGAAAGACACAAATGATTTTCTTCAATTTTTTATCCCTTCTAATAAAGCAAACAAACCTCTTTAAATTGGTTTAGAATATTCCTTGATGCCACAAGAACCTTCTTTGAAAAAATTCACTGGATTAGGATGCATTTGTTTTCTTAACCTCTTGGGCTTGAGAAATATCATTCTTGTCCTTTGGATATGATATAGTAGTCTTAGGCTCATATATGGGACTGACTTTCCTTTTAAAAACCTTCCATTTTGAGCTTGAAATATGCTTGTATGCCACTTGAAGATCCCTTTTGGTGACAAAATTTTGCAATATGCCCTTGTTTGTGAAATTTATGACACATAACAACCTTCTTGCTTCTTCTTGGTTCAAAAACTCTTATATTCCATCCAAAATCCTTGGCTCTATGACCATACTCACAACATGAATGACATTCACCATTGAAGGACCCAACACCATTCCTAGGAGACCTCCTTTTACAATCTCTAGCTCTATGACCAAAATCATGACAAAAAATCAATATCCATTGAATGAAGAACCATACCTCATAGAATTAGGTTTTCTAACTAAGTTAGACCTTCTCAAATCAGTCTTCTTAGTCACCTTCACATCTTATTTATAACTCAACCAAGTTCATGATCGTGCTCTCCTTGAAACCATAGGCTGTTTGTCATCTTGAATCTCTTTGACCTTCTAAACATTCATCAAGAGCTTTAGATATCTTCTCAAGCTTCTCATACATCCTCAACCTGTTATAAGAATCCTCTAAATCTGATTCGAGGCTTTCAATTTGTCTTCATACCTAAAACAAGAGTCTTCTTTCTCCTTTAGGGCTTTGGTCAAACTTTCAACTTGAGATTCCAAAGTAAGAATGGCTTGACTATGCTTATCTTCCATGTCCTTGATCTAATTTTGATAGGCTTCAATACATGACTGATAAACTTCATTTCTCATTCTTAATGTGGTTATAAGATCTGAAGACTTACCCATTGTTTGTGCTTCAAAGGATATCCTTCAATTTGTTAAAATTACTTCACAAGGACCTGTTTTGATACCAATTGTTAGAAGAAAAAGGACTGAGAGGGGGTGAATCATTCCTTCAATTATTTTTATTTCATTTTCCAAACCATACATTCATCAATTATATTTTTCATTCAACATTCATAAACATGTCTGCTTATTAAGATATGCAACATCAACCATAAGAACAAGAAATAAAGTACTCAACACAAGAACATCATATGTAAGTGAGAAACCCTCATGGGGAAGAAAACACACTGAAACAAAAACATTATATTTCCATGTTTAAATTTATTGATACACCAACCCCACAAGGATCACCAACCCCTATTTTAGTAGATCACCAACCCTATAAGTAACACCAATCCCTAATTTAGTGAAGCACCAAATCCACAAGAAGCACCAACCCCTAATTTAGTGAATTTCCAACTCTAAAAGGAGGATATAAACCCCTAGGATGACCAAACACCAACTTATCCACTTGAAGATGTTTTATCTTTGATATTTCTACTGCCACAACTGATGGAGATCACTAATTCAACTCACAAACCCTAGGTCTTCAATCTTTCTCTTTCTTCTTCTTTCTCAACTTGTCATGGCTCTAAACTCTTGATATCATGTATTAAATAAGTCCTAAACCTTAAATTATCTTCCTCAGCCTTCAACTCATGCACACATACCTGCAAATCACTCTCCTCTAGGTCACACTTCTTCCCTCTAAGAGCACTAGTTCAAAAATGAACCAAAATATCACTGTTATGCCTTTTTATTTCTTACAACCAAAATGAGGTCGGTACTTACACTTTTGTTTTAAAAAATTCATCATTAAAAAACATATCATAAATTTATTACAACAGATAAAAGTGATTGAATTAGGTCATCCTAGCAAAAACCCTTCTTCCATGCACCAAAAATCACCAAAACGCATGCATTCGAATGCCAAAATTATCCTAACACAAAAACTATTTTTATTCATGATTTTAAAATAATAAAATATGTTTAAAATAAAATTTAAACATCATTCATTGTCTCAATTTAACTCAACCAATCTGAATATTTCATTTAATGGGACCATTGTTATTTGTACTTCTCAAAATAGTTGTTTACTACATTATTTAGGACCCCGAAAAACATATTTATGCCACTAGATAGCTCCAAAACATAGAAAATATGTCTTGTGACCCATTGATGGAAATTTAAATACCTTTCTAAAAATTCTAAGAAAGTTTTAAGTCTTGAGACAATCACTGCTCAAACCACAACCACTTTTGTCTTCACCAAATCAAACTGCCCAAAACTTTGTTTTCAAATATCATCTTGTTAATACCTTTCTAGGAAAAATCAATACCTATAAATAGATTCATTCAATGACCCATTCATCCCTATTCACATTACATGTTATATAAAGTATCACACAATCCATCTCATCTTTGCTACCAACTCAAATATTTAGCAAAATTTGGCTTATCGCATCTTTGGAAAAAATATTCTTGTCCAAACAATGACTTGGAAACCTTAGAAAAAATAATAATAATGATACAAAAATTATATCACTAAAAATATCTATGAATTATATTTCCAACACAACTTGAATCACCTTCTAACTCCTCATGTAGCTCTTCTGATGTCCATTTCTTGAAGACCTGAATTTTACTGCCTCAAAACTACCCTTTGACTAGTCAACCTAAATGAAGCATACTTGACCATGTAACTGCATCACCATGACCTGAAACCTATTTTTAAATCAATAAAAACTCATATACATCACACAATAGCAATTTAGTTTGCAACTCCTTTGGACAACCTTTTCCTAAACTGAACTTATTTAGAAACTTGCATTTTTAGGTGGGGCCCACATATGGCCACATGCTCAAACATACCTTTCTGGAAATTTGGAAGAGTCCTCTACAACATCTAATCATAAATTTTGAATAATCAATCAAAATAGTATCACTATACCTCTTCTTACCTAAATTTACTCCTAGCTAGGGTTTTAGCTAAGGTTTCAAACCACTTTACCTTCTTAACGATCGTTCATAAAAAAGTGACGATAAAACCACCTCATTATTTTTTCAAAACCTTCACAAATGACCATAGAAGCTATGAAAATATATCAGTTCCACGTGCAAATCACACAGTTCACAACGAGCATCAGAAGGTCTAACTTTGTCCTTAAAACACACTGCAACTTACTTGGTTTTGCTAAAACTTGCATATCTTCAAATTCCTTCTTTAAATGACTTGAAATTTGTCATGAAGAATCATGACAACATCCTATACCTGTCCATAATCATTACATATCTCAAATATGCCTCAAACTCTCCAGTCATAGCTACTTACCTTTACTTACCTGTTTGTTTCTCATTGTTTGCTTCCCAAAGACCTCATAGAAGAACAAACCCTCTAAATTATGACCTAAAACTCACCATACACCTCATTTATATTGGTATCATGCTTATACCATGATCCAAAAATAATTATTATGCCCAAATTACATACATATAGCTCATTCTACATGCTCCAGGGATAGAAACAAGCCTAGAATGACCTGACTCAACACATACAACTCATGAATTGACCTGCTAACACAATCCAGACCCATGTACACTCATGAAACATAATTTGGACCATGTATGACCTCATGAAACACTCCAACCATCTTAGGAGACCTCATACCATGACTAGACTCACTTAACCATGCACCGGACTTCATAAGACTTCCCCAAACTTGACATCCAACATGTTTGATAGCTGAATAATATCATATGAGGACTCAAATGACCTCATGACACCCTTTACCATCAATGGGGGTTCACATAAATGATAAAAAAAAACCACAATGGCCAATAACATCTACTATCTCCACCTAAGGTTATATCCATTAAAGGCATCTATAGCTCCATTTGCATCCATCTAGCTCCATCATAACGAACAAAGGTTGGTTCATTTGCATCACACTTCATAGGAGGGGAGTCTATTGTTTCCATGCACCCATTTATTACATTTTTCATCTAGTTACTTTCTTTCTATACACATGTGACTGGCACAAGAGTAACCTAGGGAAAAATTCTACACACACACATACACAGAGAACTTCATTGGGTCTAAGATGTACCTGACAACACTCAGTGATAAGTCCATCATTTTGACAGCTGAGGAAAATCTAACCCCTTTATTTACATCTTTCTTTTTTATGATTTTGATGTTTTGTTTGGGGTTTTGCAGGTGATTCATTCATTCCATATTTGGAGGTACTTGAGAAATCTTACGGTGACCTCAAAGCCACAAAAGACGAACAAGTGTGAACCTCTTGACACCTTAGAGGAGGTTTTCTAAGCATCTATGTAGACCAGGGCACCTAGAATCTAGACTAAGACACCCACGGGCACCCCTATCCTTCTCTAGGCACCTCAATCCAAGTAAAATTTGTCGGATCTGTTATTTTCAAGGATTATGTGTGATGGTCCTCCATCTCTATTCAACTAGTATTCACTGTGACACGGTCCAACAAATTATGTGAATCAAATAAGGATATTCTAACCCTCTTTCCACATCAGGGTTTCATATTTTTCTTTTTATTTACTTTGGTATATATATGTATTGCATTATTCATTCATTTACTATAAAATTGCATTATATTAGGCTATTATTTCACATTTTAGCATAATCATTTTGGTGAACGACCTTCGACGCCACCTTTTCTTTAAGGTTTCTTTCTTCCTATGCCCATTACTGTAGTATTCATTTTGGGTTTTTTCAATATTGTGTGCTTCCTTCATCTATCAAGTATAATCTCCAAATCAATGAATGATACCCCACATTAATGGCTATAACAAAAATCCATTGGATAATTCTTGCAATGTTCCTCTTCTTACGACATAGAAGCATCGATAGTGAAAAATCATACAATAAAGATACCAATGTTGATCAAGAACAATTAGACACGCTCACTAATTTTAAACAAGCTTTGTGAAATAATCCCACTCATCTTCCATATATTCTACATGTTTTGACTCTGCTAATAACACTTGCGTTGCTATTGCAGCCATTATTGCACACTCTTCGGCTCTCATGGCCAACCTATTTATATTTTATCTCCTTTTTCTACCACTACCACTCCTATCATTCACCCTAACACTCCCAATACACATCCTAGATCTTCTTCAAATACCCCTGATTTAACTTCTTTATATCAGGATCTGCAGACACAAATTCTCCAGCTCCAACTCACTACCTCTTGTGTATCACCATATTTAGATTCCACTTCAATTCTACACACTCCATTCACACCCACCATTTCCACCTATCCATTACCACCTAACTTCATCTCCCCCAAGTTACCCATCTTTAAAGGCCATGGTGACCCCAAGAGCATCTCCGAGATTTTCATGTGGCATGCCTCGATTATGCGGATGACCATACCATACTCACTAAGCTTTTCCCCCAAAGTTTACAAGATTATGAAATGCATTTTTTATGACCTACCTATTCATTTGGTAACATCCTTCACGCATCTTGTTGATTCCTTTCTTACTCACTTTTCTATCAACATTGGATCTAAAATCTCCTATACTTATCTTGCACAACTTAAACAAGGACCTAATGAAAATCTAGTTTATTACATCTTATGATAAAAAAACATGTATAAGATGTCTAATGTGCTCGTTGAATCGAGCTTCATAATTTATTCATCTAGAGCTCACTACCATCTCTTCAGGAAAGTGTTCTTTTTGAGACATCTCCCTCATTCAATCAACTATGTCATACTCTCAAGCTTTGCAAAACCAAGATTTTATCCATTGGAAAGCTTAAATATCAAGAACAAGCATCCTCTTCTACACATTTTCAAAGCAAGTCAACATTCAAACCTTCAATGACCAAACCTACTGACACCAAAATTATTGTCAATGTTGTCTCTAATACCAAGGAACTTCAATGGCTGACCTCCTCAACGATACATTCACCAAATTCCCTATTTCTCCACACCTCATATTACAACAGCTTCTTGAGAGCAATCTTATCATGCTTCCTCTCTCTTTGCCACTTGAGTTAGACCCATCATGACTGAAAGGAATAAATTACAATGAAAAATCTTGATGCGACTATCATTGATGTGTGGGACACTCTACAAATAGGTGTTTCAAACTTCACACAATCATCCAAGATCTTATCAATAACAACAAGCTTGAATTCCTAGAGCCTACAGACTCTGCACCAGTCAACGAAAATCATAAGCTCAAAATATTTAATAACCCACTTCCAAAACACAAAAGAAAGCCTCTGATTCATTGGCTAATCATACATATCATGTAGTACCTCCCACTACATCGGGCCCCGTGATTTCTTAGTTTCTAACACCGATATTTATCCACCACTTATCTCTTTTTTGATCGTTATTATCATGCCACACTCTCTTCTAATCACTTACACATCATTGCCTCTATTGGATCTACCCTATCAATAATACTAAGGTTTATCCATCCTATCCCATCAGTGCATGTTCTATTCCACTTCTCATCACTATTGGTTATCCACTATCACAAATTTCATATCCAATGAACAACTCGTATGATGTTGTCAAGCTTCATGTTATAGTTGGCCCTCTCACTATGTTGGTGCCCTTCCTATTGGGTCAAAGTCACTTGAAAATTACATGATATTAGGTCTCAATTGGATCCATAGGTATAATTCTATCATCTCCATGAATCATTTGCATCTAAAATTCATTCATAATAATCAAGTCATTTCTATCGATGGCATGCCTCCATCTACCCCATGATCGCATGACTTCCTCTTGCAATGGTTAATGTATCATCTGCTTCATCCAGGTATGCCACAACCCATTGCACTTAAAGCACAATCTACTCCTAGATCACCTACTTGCACACGCTTTACATAGCCTCATCGCTCTATTATTCCAACACACTAGTATAGGCCCATTCCTAGGACAATTACTGCATCTAGACGTAAATCACCACCTCATTTTATCCAACGTAGGTGTTCCTCATCACCACATTCCACTTCACACGAGTCTCCATCACCTACACATTTTTTTACACCAAGGTACCATAGCACACTCATCCATCGCATGCACATAGGCTTGATCACCTACACATCATTTATCTACTATACCACCACTCTAGAGCATGATCACACGCTTTCTTCACCACCATCATTGAGTAAAGATCTTATCTCCTTTACTTTCATCGGATAGTCCATTCACCAGCACAATTGGGGAGCATCACCTTTATCTCTCCCCCTTAAACATCTAACAACACTTATTATCTCATCACTTCTTCCACATACTAACATACGCATATTAACATACACATCTACATCATCATTACCTAATGACACACTCTTGTGCTTGGTTCACACTTGATTGTTGAGGAAATCCTACACACATGAACCTCACACACTACAAAATCGAGACTACACATCATGCATCTTCACACATCTTACATACATACATCCTAAATCCGCACATCTAACATCTCATGTCTTACATGCATCTACACATCTTATATCATCTACGCATCTTGCATACATCCTATATTACACACTACACATTACACATCACATGACGATTTCTCATCACTATGTTTACTACACATAATATACATTTTACTCATACATGCTGCACTCACTACCCTATGATGCACTCTAGTATAATGGTCCATGTTATATTGTTGAGGGTATACAAATCAAATGGACCACATCACACTCACACATTCAACCATCAATATTTTTCTCATACGACATTCCTAGATTAGTGATATATGTTATAGGATACATCATCACTTATTCTAGCATCCTTTAGTGATATACGCTTTAGGATAAATCATCACTTCTTATTTTATCTTGTTGTGATATACGCTTTCAACTAAATCATCACACCTTGTTGTACCTCATCTCTATGTTACATATCATCACTACACATTCGTCACATCAAGCTACATATAACACATCGCTTGAACCATTTCCTAATGACACATGCTCATTTATGGTTCATTCTTGACTGTTGAGGGGTATAAACAAATGAACCTCACTGCATATAATTCCATTCATTTGGGGGACACATGGCTCTATCATTCAGCTTTAAATTTTATTCTATCCACACAACATATTGCATATCTTGGTTTTATTTACTTTTACTTACATTTACTTATACATGTTAACTTTATTACACGTGCTACATAGATATATTTTATGTCATTATATTTATCATACATGAGATGCGATTCACTTGCTTTCTAATTGTGATCACATATTATATAGGTCCATTACACACAACATGGATTCTTGGTGCAAAGTGCACTCTAGTACCCAGTCCCACAGATGCTCTAGGGAATCCACTTTTGTACACTACAAGTGTTATTGTTTCATTTTGTTTGAGCACGCTACTTTATTAGATTATACAAGATTTGACATAATTTTTATCTTTATAACGAGCTAATGGGTGCTTCATGTTCAAATTTTTTTGCAAGATTACTTTCCATCATGGATATTTGTTATATTGTTTGGACTTGCTTGCCATTTTTTCATTGTATCCAAGAATTTCCCTTTCCCTTGTGTGCACACTTGTATGTTTTTGTATTTTTGTCCTTGATTGTCTTACGACATTGTGAGTGATGTCCCATGTTTGCAACCCACTTTTTGTAGTCTACATTGTCTTCTTGCGTGTTTACTTGCATATTAGCACATACATTGTCTATTTAGCTTGCACTTTGTATTATACATACATGTATGTCTTTGCTTATACTAACACTTGTTTTTTTTTCCTAGCCACTTATTTGCATGTGCCTTGGTTTCTACCAAGCACACACCCCTTCCTCATGTAGGGTACAATTTCAGCGGTTTTTCCTTTTTGTGCCGCATTCTCCTTCAAAAGACAAAGTTGCATGCACCCCCAAAGAGGGGGGTATCATTTGGTTGAATCAGTCACCCCATACTCGGGTTTATAGAAAGTATTGGTACATCAAATTTTAGGTCTTAGAATAAGACTTGGGTGCTTATTACATCAATTCCTTTCCTAGAGCGCCTATAACTAGGCGAGTTACATAGCAATTGGGTTCAACACAATCTAGAACTCTACACATCATATTTTAGAGGGAATATTTTCCTTAGCACATGCGTTAGTACACACCATCTGCAATGGTGATTTACTCTAGGGAGAAGTTAAAGGCTCAAGGATAACACCATACCTTCCTCTCTACACTTCTTCTTGGTAGTCGGATATCCCAAAAAAACTAGACAATATAAATATATCTACAATTTTAGGGAGTAAATGGTTGGCGAGAAAAACACCGGATAGTTTCTCCCTACACTTCTTCCATTGTATTGTCACGAGATCACCCAAAAAACTCATTTGTATCGAAATCATCTATAGGATCCTTTCTACACTCTTTTCTCATCACGGATCGGTGTCCGTCCATTATGGGAAGCAAGTAGTCAATAACATCAACATGATACTAACAATAAGTACATCACACACATCGGCATATACACACGTGTTTCCACCCTAGGTTCATTTTCATCACCTTTTACACTTTTTCATCTATAGTCTCAATGTTACATATTTTTAATCACTCCATGCTTTGTCTAGTCCTCAACATGGTTTCTACATCAATCTACGTGGATATCAGCACGCATCTCTATTTACTTTATGTTACCTAGCATTCTTCTCACCAACATAAAGTGGGGGCAAATGTAGACACAAAATCACACACTTTTGGTAATTATCTAGTCTCAATCACATACTACTATTCATATGGTTCCTAAGTAAGAAAATTATTAATTAGCCCATGTCTTTGGCCACCTTTCTTTGCTTTATGCTTATTATTTCAGTCTTGCACTCTTACTTGCTCAGTCTGTCTTTTCACCTTTCAACATTTTTCATTCTGGACACTAGTGCCCAACCAGGACACCAACATCAGGCACCCCCATCCCCTCTGGGTTCCCTTGTCCTCTTTTTACTTTGGTCACACTTTTTGGGTCCTTTCTAGCTATTTGAGCATCTTATCTTTTTGGTAGTCAACCTTTTTGGGGTTAGTTACAAAATTCAAGCAAGGGAATCATATAAATATAAAGTTATGTGATCATAATAAGGGACCAAGCACTAAGCATCTACTATCTCCACCTAAGGTTGCATCCATCAAAGGCATCTATAGTTCCATTTGCATCCATCTAGCTCCATCATAAGGGACAAAGGTTGGTTCATCTACATCACACTTCATAAGAGGAGATTTTATTATCTCCATACACACATTTATTACATTCTACATCTAGCTACTTGCTCACAATCCATGTGCAACTCACGTAAGAGTAACCTAGGGAACAATCTTGCACACACACACAAAACTATATTAATTCTAAGATGTAGTGAAAACGTAGTGATAAGTACATCATTTTGGAAGGCGAGGATAGTTCGACCCCTTCATTTGCATATTTATTTTTAGGGTTTTGATACTTTATTTGGGGTTTTGTAGGTGATTCATTCATTCCAAATTTGTAGTTACTTATGTGATCTTGACCAACCTCGGACGTGAAAAAGGAGAACAAGTGCAAACCTCTTAGGACACCTCGGAGGAGATTTTACGAGCATTTATGTAGACCAAGGTGCCGGACTCTAGACCAAGGCACCCATAGGTGTCCCCATACTTCTTCGGGTGCCTCACTCCAGTCAAATATTTTGGATCTACATTTTTCAAAGCTTCATACGATGGTCCTCCATCTCTATTCGATCCACGCTCCACTCCGACACGGTCCAACAACTTGTGCGAATCAGCTAAGGCTCTTCTAACCTCATTTACACATCAAGGTTTCATATTTTTATTGCTTAGTCACATGGTTATATTTACGTATTGCATTATTCATTCATTTACTACAAAATTTTATCAGATTAGGCTATTATTTCACATTTTATCATAATCATTGTCACTCGAACAATATGTTTCTCTTGATGTGCATTATTGATATGATTTTTTTATGTGTGTACGTATGTATATGTATATGTATATGTATATGTGTAGACACTAAAATTAGGTCACACTCCCTTTCGTCCCTCGACATATAAGCACCCTTTATCACATTTACCTAACCATGACCCCCTTCATCCTCACCCCACTAATATTAATTTAATTATCTTTATTAAATTAATGCATTATCCTCACTATATTTATTATTTGAATATTTTATTTTAAAAATATCCACACATACACTTCACTTAAACACCTCATCAAACCAACTCATCTTAAGACCTATTCTTAGTAAGTTTCCATAACTATCTAAGACTTACCCAAACCCTAAAAATCAATACCTACATTCCCTCAACCACATTCCCACATGCTCACAAGAAGGCTCCCGAGTCTAATCCATGGGATAAGCGACATGAGATCAAGAAAATCGGAGGATCTCCTAAGTTTAGTAAACCTAGGAAATCTTTCCTTGAATGATGTCGGTTACCCCTAAACCATCGTCGGTTAGGCCAGAACCGCCATCGGTTATCATTTTAACCCAAAAACAACCTTATTCTCAAGGGTGGAAGTTGACAAACTTTGGGAGAAATTTGATGAGAAAGAACACATCTTAGAGAGATAATGCATCTTCAGAGAGATCAAAATCCAGTGAAAACTCACATCAAGGAAGGAGATTGAGCATCTTCTCCTACACAACCATCCCACCACGATATGATCTATCCAAGCAAGGAGGAGTGTACATACAGCCCATGCAGAAGCATTTTCTTCAGTTGGTGATCACTTGTAACCTTCAAACCCATCATCAGCACCTCCATCCTTCACACACAGCCCTCAAGAATGAAATCCAAGTAAGTACAACATCATACTTTCCTAGTTATTTCATTTCTTCATCATTTTATCATCCATTGTTTACCTTGCTCCCCATTGACCTTCTCCACATTTTCACCTCAATATACCCATTAAAACCTCACAAAAGCCTACTCCCGTCACCCAATACATCATCTCGACCAACCAAAGTCCTTTGTGTAATCACAAAGGAGACCCCAACCTATTCTATGACATTTCCAAATCTCACAGTAACTAGCACTGGTTATACCTAACCACCGTTGGTCACCCCTGACCGACACCGGTCTCTGTGTTTGCCCACACAGCCCTGAACAGAGACCTACCCACCTAATTTTATCTCACCCTCATCCACCTAGTGACCTACCCGAGACCTTTATCAAACCTGCAGAGACCCAGAACCAATCATTTGACCTTTGGATTCTATTCTAGCTTAGCTTGTTAGATTAGATCTATTTCTTATTGTGTTTTTAAGTGAGATACCTAAATCATTTCAAAATAAAAATAGGATTTACTTTGTTTACAACATTGAATTGTTTAAAACAATGGACTGATAGCCATCTAGGAAGTATCATACTTCCCGGATCTAGCTTACGCTAGGCAGTTCACTTGCCCATATTGTTTAATTCCTTCTGGTGGTCTTGTTTTCATTACATGTAGTTCCTCCTAGCCAAAAGGAAGCTCTCATGATCAGCTATGGATTTAGAAGTCATACGTGTGCAACAACCCATCAATTGACATTTGAATAGGTATTCCTCCTATGCCCGTTACCCTATCTGTTTCATCAACACTTCAAAGAAACAATCTAAGAAAAAGGTGAAACATTTTGACATGCCCGATGGGACCCATCTGGGGTTCCTTGCATTTCATTCATTCCTAGAAAAAATGTGTGTTTTTTCCTTCTAAAAAGTGTACACACTAATTTTCTTCCCTCGTAATCCACCTCTCCTTTCTATTTTCTCTAAAGGAAAACTTTTCTTTTGGTGTAATTAAAAAGAATCATTTCTTCATGTTTTCACATTGTAGTGAAAGAGCATCCCTCTTCCTCTTCATCTTATTGTGTCATCCAATTTCACATTTTGATTTGGGTTTAAAAACAAGTGCATTCCATTCTGATTTATTGCATTAGCTCACATTAATTGAGGGCAACCTATACGCTGGAAGTCATGACCAGCTGATGGTTGACAAATGAATTGTAGAAAAGCACTTCTATCCTTTTCTCTTTCTCTGAGTCTTACCAAACCACACAAAAATTCAAAATACATACATTCTTAAACAACATCCTACCTAGAAGAAGTTGTAGGTGATCACATGATCACGACACAGTGGGCACCTAGCCTCACTGCTCTGCTCGAGTCATACTTTAGAGTGAAGCCCGCCCCCACCATAACATACATGAAACCTCACCTTTTAGATCTCCTTCTTTATAAGAAGCCATCCTCACCAAAAACTCTATTTCACAATTCATGTGTCAGTCCCTAAATAGCATAAGCTAAACAAACATAATAGAAAAGGCACTTCTAGGATCACATTTTCTTTGTGTTTTTGCTTGGCTTGCGTTTTGAGGTGAGAGATCACGTTCGTCACTTTTTTGTTCATCCTTGCACGCTCCTCATCATAGCTAGTGTATTCGGCTTCACTGAGTGTGCTGGGCCATATCATCATCATTCTAGAAGTGCACTGGGTCGATTCTACATCAGATTTTAATTCACAACCACTTTCTTTCATCATTGTTTCAATTTCACAGTAACCATCATTGGTTACCTCTGACCGCCATCGGTTATACCCAACCAACATCGGTTCCAAGTCCTTTTGCTAACCTACTCAAAAGGACATTTTACTTCACTTTCTTCCACTTTTCACAGTCTCTGTCACTTTCATTATTCCCATTGATGTTTTAAACATCCCATTTGGCATACCTATCAGATTTTACCTTCTGCCTCATTGTTTACTCACTTGTCCATTTTCTATAGTGACCGGCAGTGGTTACCCCTGATTGGCGTCGGTTTTCCCTAACCGACATCGGTTAGCCTGTTTCACATTCTAGCCACCATTTTTTACTTCATCCCATTTTATCACCAGATTCACTATTCCTGTTGTTCTCTATATCATTTATAGAGAAGTGGCCCTACCTGATCAATACTGGTTCACATGGTGCTTGACCCTGAAGACAAGCAAGCACCCTTGTATTCCACGCTAGTTGCCAACCACTCCCACCTAGTCCTTCACCACCTCTATTTTATCACCAGCCATGGATCCCATCCAGCCTACTACTATCGCTATCCAGAGATGAGGAGTTCACATGACTCCTTGACCAAAACCCTTGCCGCCTTGCAATTTTACCTTTCCCACTCATCCACTCGAGATGCCTCGGGTTAGTTGATATGCGACATGCCCATATCTATCCCCTACCTCTTGCACCCACTTCCACATCGGCCCCATCTAGCTCTGTGGCTACCACATCCACCTTACCCCCAGTCATTTCACAGTTAGGTTCTATACCCACTATGACTACCACATCTGTTACCTCTGTGGCACCCATTACATCCACCATACCCTCGATGAATACCCCAAACACAACCTCATCCCCCTAATGTCTCATACATACTTGTAGCTACATTCCCACCTCCAGTGTCGGTGACCCTACCCCATTTAGAACATGGTTCTTTCCATTCCACAATCATTAGCCCCTATTTCCACTAGGGTTACCACGACCCTTCCACCCCCATATACATACTACCAACAACCTCTTGTTTCATCCATTATTCATTCCGGTACATACCCCCTATTTCACTACCTTCTTCTCCACCACCTTACATGGTAGCCCCATACACTAGAATGCCACCCTATTATATGCCCAAAACCAACCTCCTCACGCTACAGGAGGCATCCAATCATCACAACCCACCAATGACCTAATTAAATTGATGTTGGACAAGATGCAGACATTGGAGGCATCGGTTTCTGGCTCCCGCAACACTCTCACCTACGATGAGATTTGCAACGAGCCTATTCACCCATCCATTCCTATCCGTTCATACCCTGTGCATTGGGAAATGCCTAAATTCAATCATTTCAATAGCAAAGAAGACCCCAACAACATTTGCGGTCATTCAAACATGGGTGTTATCTGATCGCTCATGATGATGCCTTACTTTTGAGAACTTTTCCCATGTCCCTCACTGGACCTACATTAGATTGGTATAGTGGGTTACCTAAACACTCTATATTCTCATTCAATCAGGTAGCCCAAGCCTTCTTGGATCATTTCTCTATCAATATCGTCAAGAAGGTTACCATGACCGATCTATATTCCACACGTCAGTATGAGGACGAATCTATCGCAGATTTTGTCGCTCATTGCATAGCGGCTTGATCAATCAACTTACCTTCCAACTACCACAAACTGAACTCATCGAGCTCTTCACATGAGCTTGTGCTAGACATATCTCCCCGACCTTGCAGGTCCAAACCTTCCGAACATTCGATGAGGCATTCACTATGGCATGAAAGTTAGAGATTCGGGCCATCGAAGAGAAGAAAATCCAATTACGTAATAAGAATTTGACATTCAAGTCGAATGATACCTCTTCCTCTTCCAAACCACAAACCAATTATTCAAAAGCTAAGGGCACCGCTAACAGTGGTACTCAAGGCCCCCACTCATCCGTCGAATCAGGCTACACCCTCATCTAATCTCTCACCTGTCTAGACTTTTGATTCAGACAAGAGTAGTGAAAATATACCCCAATTGGGGAACCTTACTCTTCTATCTTAGAAAATCTTATCAAAGCTGGAGCCATCACCCTTCCACCCATAAAACCACACACTGGTTTTGACCCTGCTCACCCCATGCCCGCATGGTATAAAGAACATGATTTCTGTAACTATCATCGAGTAAAGGGTCATAGTGATGGCAACTGCATCACTTTCAAGAATATTGTCCAAGAAATGCTCGAGAAAGGTGAGTTAATTGTGGATAATCCCAATGCCACCCCCAACCAAAATCTACAAATCTTCAAAAAACCATTTCCCAACCATGCCCCTTCATCCAATCAAACTGGTGAGACATCAACTCACGATACCCATACCCGTGAGGTTCACGCTATCTTTAATGAGGTACCTGTCACCTCTCAATTACCTCACATCCCTTCCATAGAGGAAATCCTAGCCCAAAATCCTCCTTCCACATTGGAACCAACCTCCCATATTCCTTCACCAACAGAGGAACACCTTTCATCTCCTTCATCACCAACGGAGGGTCTTCCGCTAACATTGAGACCATCTCACCCCTAGCTTCACCACTTAGAGAACCTTTACCTACCATACCTCCTCCACCCATAGAGGAGCTCCCATTACCTCCTCCACCCACAGAGGAGCACCCATTACCTCCTCCACCCATAGAGGAGCACCTATCCATTCCTCCACTTATAGAGGAGCTCCCATCATCTCCTCCACCCATCATAGACCCAGTTGAGATACCTTTTCCTCTTGGTGAGCATTCTCCATCAGCTACCCAAAATCCAACAAACCTACTTTTAGCTCTCTTACCCACGGAAGTTGAAGCTAGCCAATTCCTCGTCTCTAAGACGCATTTACTGAGGAATTCCCATTAGGTCCTCACCAACTCCACCCATGACATGTGTCATTCTCATGTTTGGTCGATCACTTAGATTATGTGGATAGGGCTTTATTATGGGGGTGCCTCTTACTCCTGTCTCAACACAGATGCAGAGATCCCTCGCTGATACCTCCACTATCTACCCAAACACATTTCAACCCATCAAACCAAATACAACCACTATTGTCATGCAACCCCTTCCACGATACCTGTTAGCACTCACACCACACCCTTACCCATAACCCGACCTACATCTAAACCCAAACCCATACCCACAACATTTGCCTCACTAAACCTATTACCACTTTAGGGGTCACCCCGACCACCAGCCTTACTCATCCACCTATTAAACTAGATTTAGCTACATCCTCCAACGTCAAAACCACACCTACTCCGACACCCAAACCAAAGAAACAAACTCATCGACCTCATACCCCGACCGCACCAATCACACCCGCACTTGTCCCATCTACCTTAAGAACCTCAGCTACCCAACATGGTCAAGCACCCTTCACCCATCCATAAACCAATAACACAACAACCCATTCCTTCCTCACAAACCTCTAACCTACCCAGGCACACAACATGACTTATACCACACCTACAGTTTCTTTACCACCAATACCTCCAATACCTTCAGCTATTGCTTCACTACCCACTACACTTCAGTCATTGTCCCTCACACCCCAAGTATGACCCACGTCATCTACCTTCATAGCACCCCGTTATCCCCATGGGTAACTCGCCCTCTTCCTCCATCTACTTTTCCTTCTAGACCTCATACACCCACATCACCTTTACCCAAGAAGGTGCAACCCAAAAACAAAACCCCACTACCCCACAACAAGGTAGTCAAAACAACCCCACACCCTCCTACCCGTCCATCTACTATACCCCTACCCAAACAAACCCAACCGATACCTAAAACC
Source organism: Taxus wallichiana var. yunnanensis (assembly GCA_018340775.1). Lineage (NCBI taxonomy): Eukaryota > Viridiplantae > Streptophyta > Pinopsida > Cupressales > Taxaceae > Taxus > Taxus wallichiana. Next base: position 928,075,749 of record CM031235.1, read on the forward strand.
ACATTGGTACCTAAAACATAACTCGACCTGTTCCTACTCTTCAAAAATAGTTCCTAGACAACCAACCACACCTACACCCAAACCCACATTCACTTCCCATTGTGATCCACTAGCGAGGTCCTATGCCAAAATTTTAACCAACCTCCTCAAGACTTTTGTTATCACATTATCCGCCACTCCAACTTTATGACCCCTTAAAACCCAAGCCAAAAGGGTTTGATGATACTAAAATTTGTGCATACCATCATGTGCCAGGGCATGATGTGGAGAACTTACAAGGCTTGAAAACCATCCTTATCCAATTATGTCCACTAGAAACCAACTTTGATGATGATGACCTTCTTCGACGAGGATCCTCTTCACCAACACCCATTCCCACACTGCCCACTCAACAACCACAACCTCCACCCTCACAACTCCTAGAGCCACACCAAAATTTGAAATTAACATGGTTCACATCAAAGAACTTGCCACGCCACCACCCAAATGTCGTTGCGCCCAGCTGACCTCATAGGGTTTTTCTCCTCTAGTAGGTTTTTGCCCTTCATGTCATTATACCACTCACCCTACACCTTCTCCATTTTCCAACTTCCCTCAAATCAACATGATACACATGTCACTACACGTGTGCAGAAGGGCAAAGAAAATTTGAAATTGACCCACCAACCAATCCTATACCCAACATACCATCTACACCCATACCTAAAATAACTATCTGCGGCCCCACATACCCCATTTCTAATGGTGTCACACATCGCACCATGCTAAAAAAACTACACCAATCTCCCCTCAAAATGTCCTTATATGACCTCATCCAAACCTTGGAATCCCATCGTCAAGCCCTCATGGAGGTTCTTCAATCTATTGAGGTTTTACCCAATGACCCTACACCCGTAGCCTCCATTATCACACCCCATCATGTAGCCTCTCTCACCAAATTACCACCTTCATCCTCACCTCACCTTGTTCACCAAGTGGCCTCCTTAGCTTCTAGAGAGGAGGAGATGTGCCACATCAAAATGATGACCTGGACCCAGTCCCTCTTCATCTCTGTCCACATTGATGACATATGGGTACGCAGCATGTGATGATTGATGGAGGCACTAGCATTAACATCATTTCATCCCATACATTTTCTCAAATGCGCATACCTGAAAATTACATGCATAAACATCCGGTCATGTTGCATTCATTCAATGACGCTATCACCTCCACACTAAATTGTCATCCTCCACATTCGCGTGGGCCCCGCACTGTTCATTGTTAGGCAAAGAATTGTTTTATGTTTTGGAGGGGGAATTCAATATAAAATTTTTGCTTGGTAGACCACGGATCCATGTCATGGGTTACATTCCTTCCACTTTGCATCATTTTGTAAAGTTTGAACATGAAGGACACACTTATACCATTCTAGTTGAACCATCACCTATCAAAATATGCAACATGCTTTATCGACCCAATGATGTGCTCATACCCTATGTATGCCATCTACCTCCACAACCACAACCACTACCACTTCACCTACACCTCCACCTAGTGAATCACTGAGCTTACTTTCACACATACTTCCTCCATTCCTATTGCTGCCATAACCTCCACAAATGGCTGACCCATTAGCTTCCCAATCCATTAATTCCACCTCTGCATCGGTCCTCGACACATCATCCATTCCACTACCTACATACCAACCATCGATCCTTAGAAGGTGTTTTTCAATGCCTCACTGCTGGGGAGTACCACCTATAGTGTCAACACATTCCTTACTCTACACGAGTATGGAAGCCTTCACCAACACCCTTGTTATGATCACCGTATAGGAGAACACCTCCTTTATGGTCCTCCTCATCTTCATACGAGTCTCACCTATGGGGACTTGAAATGACCTCTCAAAGTCGAGCAAGAAAATACGGAGAAGGAGAAGAGATTTTACATTGAATACAAGAAATAATAAATAATAATAATATAATTGTATTCTATATATTTCACACATTACAATAGCCTAATATATAGGCCGGAGTTTGGCTTTTAGAATATAGGAAACTAACTCAAGTTACAAAATCTCACCAAGCATAATTATGTGGGGTGAGAATAACTCACGTAACCCTAATACACATAACAATAAATATAATAATATATTGTTGAAACAATAGATTATAACAACTCTAACAATAATCTTCAACAATAATAATTACACACGTAATTATTATTCACCCACACATAAATATGTGAAGCACTATAATATTCCTAACATTTTTTTTTCAGTGCAAACATGGGGAAAACCCGCCTTTGTAACTTGCACATGCTCATGATCGGTGACGAAATAGGATGATCACAAACCTCATGGATGGTTTTGCAAATAGTTGACCACCTACCAAGAATGGTGGTTTTGAATTGGTTTACCACAAACCATAAAGTGATGGTTTTGCAAATGGATTACCAACAACCAAGAATGGCGGTTTTTCTACCTTGGTTTACCACAAACCACAAATGAAGGTTTTCAAGTGGTTTACCTCTACAACCACATCATGATGTGCCAAGTACTATTATTATCCCTCATCACATTTCACCATAGGGAATAACAGTGAAATTTTGTTGAAATGTTCGCTCATTGACATAGAAAAAGTGACCCATAATGGAAATGGAACATTGGGATCATGTTCCCCCTCAATGTGAAATTTCCACTTATTCAATCACTTCGTGTTTAAATAGGAACAAAATGCTGTGAACTCGAAAAATATGACAAGAAGCAGATACGACACAAGGCTGAAAGCAAATACACCAAAAAAATGTCACCCATGCAGCTCCTACCATCTCGAATGATTGGATCATGCGTCATTGGTAGGACGAGAGGTTGTTGAATGACCTCCAACCTCATGCCTCCTACCTGGGTATATGGATGCTTAACTCATCCGAATCGAACATGAGACTACATGGTTTCCACATTGATTTAATATTCTCCCTCAATGTGAAAACACCTTAGTTTTATTTAAGGGCGTTGGATAACATAATGATAACTTGCGTCCACAAGATGGCCAAAATAGAGGGTAATTTCAAAGTTTTCATTTTCTCCCAAAATTAGAAGAAACTAGGATTCTAAGGAAAAAAATATAAACTTTTACAAAAAATGGCGCTCGAATTTGAGGGGTTTACTTAGTCAACCAAAATTTATCCAAGTTACTGATTTCCCGGTAAAATGGCAAATTAATTTAATTAAAATTGACACAACGATTAAAATTTTCCTCAAAATAAAGAAAAAACTTATCATGTGACCACTTGTTAGAATTGGGAGGAAATGAAGATTTAAAAAATCAATTTCCCCAAAAATGGCACCTAAACGGAAAATGTAATAATTGCCCTCTAAATGCAATTATTAAATAAAAACTATAGGAAAAATAATTTTTCAAAACTATTGTCTTTATGAAAAATTAAAATAATTGGCCAATAAGAGGGGTCAGTGCAAAAAAACTCATGTGGGGTTTACTTCTCTTCTCTTTCTTTGTTGCTCGGCATCCAATCTCTAGAGTTTGATGATTTGACTATAGTATTACGATCAAAGATTTGTACCTTTCTCACATGTATTAATGACAAATCACTTCGGAAAATGTCACTTTTTGGTAATGAGCTGCTAATTCACAAAAAAAAAATTGTTCCGAACACTTTTGGGTTTTATTCCTCACATTTCAACCTTCATGAACACTTTACTTTTCTCAATTTCATTGAGAAATTAGTTTATAAAATCGTTTTTCTTGAGAATGATTTTAAGCAATATATAGACCTTTCAATGCTTAAGATTACGAGAGAGCAGTGGTTTCTTTGAGAGCTTGTAAATGTTTTGGCATTCCAGATATAAGAGTGAGTCAGCGTCAACATAATAAAACTATAGAAAATATACACTTCAGGTTAAATAGGGGAATACGACATACCACGCGGCAACCAAACCAAACATGCCCCTCACAAAATTCAAGCTTCCATTTCAGCAAAGGAACTAGATCAAATCACCATGCTCGATGCGATTCAAATGAAATGACCTCTCAAATTCCGAGCAAGAAAATACGTTAAGGAGAAGAGAGCCATACACTAGAAATAATAAATAATAAAATATAATTGTATTACCCATTAGCTTCCACAATCAATTTAGCATAATATATAGGCCGAAAAGTTTCCATATAGGAAACTAACTCAACCACAAAATCTCAACTCGATCCCTAATTATGTGGGGTCAGAATAACTCACTTAGGGGACATAACAATTAGTATAATAATATCCTTGTTCCACAATATAGCCTTTTAACAACTCTAACAATAATCTCTCAACACTAATAGATTACACATGTGATTATTATTCACACACATAAATATGTGAAGCACTATAATATTCCTATGGGGACTTGATACTACCACTTACACACATGAACCACCATCACAACCCCACCCATTTTCCACTGACTTCCAATCACTTACCAATCGTTGTTTCACCCACACCTTCCTACACCATTGTGCGTGGAAGGGTTTTGGTTTTGATTTTACGAGCAAGGCCACCATACTATTATTCCATGTACCACCCGCAAACATAACGACCATAGTGGTATCAGCTTCCCCACCTCCTACCAAATAGGCCCGCATTGAACTCATTGAAGACCCTAGCCCTCCTCCACCTTCATCTTCATCACCACCTTCACCCGCTCCACCTTCATCACCACCCTCACCGACAGAGTCGATGGATCCTGAATCTATCCCCCTAACTTTTTTTTTCATAAACACCATTTCCTTGGGGCCTTTGACTTATCAATGCAAAGGCGAGGCCCCTTCCACTCTCCCATTCCTGTATCTTGAGATGATCGATGATGACACACCTACAATTAACGTCATTCAATGTCAGGATGATGAATCCATACTCACCTACCTTAGTGTAGAAGACTCATATATTCATCGTCATTACCCTCTGAGACACAAACCATGTTGAATGAATCGACTATCAAGATCAACATTCATACTCAAGATGACCCACACATCCTAAAGATCAAACAATCTTTAGATGTTCTGTTGAACAAGAAGCCATCACTTCTTTTCTCCGAGATCATAACCACGCTTTTGCTTGGTCTTACGCAGAGACATGCAGTATTGACCCCACCATAGTGGTCCACAATATCATAACCATTCCCGATGCCAAACCTATCAAACAAAAGATGAGGAAAATGCACCCTCGCATTGCTCTTCTTGTCAAAGAAGAACTTTAGTGCCTTCTTTTTGTTTCCTTCATCTTACCCATTGATTATCCTCATTGGATTTCTAACATTGTCCCTATTACTAAAGTAAATAGGGGGACTCTGCATTTGCATGGACTTCCGTGACCTCAACCTAGCCTGCCCGAAAGATGACTTTCCCTTGCCCGGTATTGATCAACTAGTTGACCTCACCACTGGTCATGAGATGCTCTCACTCATGGATGGCTTCTCGGGTTATAACCAAAATTTTCTTGCCCCAGAAGATCAACACAAGACCACATTCATTACCCCTTGGGGAACCTTTTGCTATCAAGTCATGCCTTTTGGCCTTAAAAATGTTGGTGCTACATATCAGTGTGTTATGACTTACATCTTCCATGATATCATGCATCACATATTGGAAGATTACATGGATGATCTCTTGGCCAAATATAAATGTCGCTCTGAGCACCTCCGTCCTCAAAACCATCTTTGACCGCCTCATTAAATATTACGTCTACCTTCACCTAAAAAGTGTGTCTTCGTGGTTCTCTCAGGAAAGCTCCTGGGATTTATTGTTTCCCTCCGTGGTATAGAATTTGACCCTGCTAAAGTCAAGGCCATTCTGGAAATGCCTCTGCCCACTAACCTTAAACAACTCCGTAGCCTGCAAGGTAAATTGCAGTCCATTCACCATTTCATTTCACAATTATCTGATCGGTGTCAACCATTTCATCATCTACTTAGGAAGGATGTCTCCTTTAAATGGGATGATGACTGTCACAAAGCTTTTGAGGCCCTAAAACAATACCTTCTCCAACCACCCATACTCATTCCACCTAAAGACGATCAACCTTTTTACCTATACATATTAGCTACCGATCATTCCTTGGGAGCCATGCTCACTCATCGCGATGAACAACACAGGGAGAAGGTGGTTTATTACATAAGCCGTACTCTTTTGGACTATGAAACCCAATACAACCATCTAGAAAAGATTTGCTTAGCCTTATTTTTGTCGCCACCAAACTCTGCCATTACCTACTCAACCACAAAACCTATGTCATGACCAACACCGATCCCTTACACTTCATGTATGCCAAACCTTATCAAAATCAGCGCACCATGCGATGGCTTATGATTTTAGCTGATCTTGACCTCAAATTCATTCACCAAAATTCCATCAAGGGCCAGCTATCGCTGACCAACTGGCTGATGCACCTATTTCGGGATCAACCCTCTAATTTTGAATTTCCCGATGAGTCAATTGCTACTTTTTCCTAGACAAACCCCCTTACCAAATGACATTGTTCTTCGATGGTTCCAAGTGTCAACGTGGGGATGGGGCTAGTGTTATCCTCATTCCTCTAGATGGAGAACCCATGCCTTTTTCTTTCAAACTAGACTTTGAATGCACCAACAATATTGCCGAAGTACAAAGCGCTCGTACTAGGTCTCCAGGCCATATGCCCTAGATGTCAAATCAATCCACATCTTTGGTGATTCACAATTGGTCATAAAACAAGTCAATGGTATGTACCAATGTCGTAACGAGATACTTCAAAAGTATAAACATCATGTAGACATACTTTTAACCACCTTTGATCGTTACACCCTTCAAACCATCCCACGTTCAACCAACAAATTTGTGATACCATGGCCTGCTTAGCTTCCCAAATACCCGCTTCCCCGTTGATTCCAAAATATTTGTCACCGTATAATGCCTCCATTCACCTTCTTATTTACCTCACGATGTTTACTCAATCGGAAATGACACCCCTGACCGAGTGACCTTTGGTATAAACAATACTTGACTACCTTTCCCTCTCCATCTTACCTCCTGATCTCACCCGTAATCGGACAACGCACCTTCCTTAAAAAGGTCTCTCATTTTTTCATTCTGGGGGACTCCTCTATAAACGTGGCTTTGATGGTATTCTCTTACGATGCCTCACAAGTTCTGAAATTCCTTATACCATTAAGGAGGTTCATGATGGCATATGTGGAGGTCACTTTAGTGGCCTTGCTATTGCTAAGTGTATTCTTCGCCTAGGCTATTACTGGCTGACCCTTAACCATGATTGTTGCGACTATGTCAAATGTTGTGTGAAATGCCAACAACATTCCAACCTTCATCATACACCTAGTCATGCCTTACAAGTCGCTCGTGACCTTTGGCCCTTCTCTCAATGGGGTTTGGATCTTGTCGGAGAAATCAATCCTCATTCTTCCCAACCATCAATGGATCATAACTGCTACTGAATACTACACAAAATGGGTGGAATCCATACCACTCATCTCCATGAAAGCTGAGAAAATATGTGAGTTCATTAACCATCACATCATTTGTCACTTTGGTGTTCCTCATCACCTCATCACTGATAATGGAAAACAATTCAAAAACAAAACACTGCAAAAACTTTGTGACGCCTTTGACATTTAGCTTAGTTTCTCATCACCTTATTACCCACAAACCAATGGCCAAGCCGAATCCACTAACAAAACCCTCAACAAAATTCTCATAAAAGTGGTTGACAATACTAGGAAGGATTGGCATACGCACATTCCTTTTGCCCTATGGGCATACCGCACTAGTATTACCACACTAGTATTTGCACTTCCACTGCGGCCACACCCTTTTTCATTTGGTCTCACGGTACAGAGGTTGTTCTGCCTCTCAAAGTCCAGATCCCTCACTCCGCATTTCTCTCCATGACATGCTTACTGATGATGACTTTTGTCAGGACCGCTTAACACAACTAGAGTTATTAGATGAATGTCATCTTAATGCTCTGGATCACCTTCAAGTTTACCAACAACATATCAAACGTGCTTATGACAAACATGTTCATGAATGAACCTTCCAAGTCGGTGACCTTGTCTTGAAAGAAAATCAACACGTAACCAAAGCAAAAAAAAGTAAACGGGGAAAATTCACTCCTAATTGGCTTGGACCATACATCGTAACTCATACCTATGGATCGGTGCCTATTGTTTATCCTCGCTTGAGGGTAAACCTCAAACTGAGCCCCTTAACGCATTGCATTTTTGACCATTCTATTATTGAATCGTTGTCCTACCTCACCCTTTGTCTCTTTACAAGCTCTTCGCTTGAGTGTTATCCACTCCATACACCTCCCTAATGATTAAACAAGAATCATGTGAGTACCTGTCACTTATTATCTTCTCTTGAATATGTGTACCATGACACTGCACATAGCATGATTCTCATGGATACTTTTCATCTATCTTTAGATGAGATCCCATGGTCATTCCACCTTGCCTTTTGAACAAGATTCCTATCCTCACCTTGGTCTGGTCCATGATTTCAAAGACCTCCAATGGGACCAAACTCCTTGAGTCAAACTTCTAATAAAAGATTACTCCCTCAAAAGGACATCTTCCTCTCGATAAAATTGCTGCTATAAATAGACTGCTCCCTTGAAGGATAACTATGTGAATCTTTCAAAAAAAAACAAAAACAAAACAACGAGAAAAATGAAGCTTCCCACATCGATCAACTTCACGAAGACCTCAAGGAGTACCATATTATTTATCCCATATAGACTTCCCGCATCGATCAGTCTATCTCAACAAAAAAACTTTTTAGTCATGGACTTTCCCATTATGACCTCGGACCTCTTGCCCAAAATCCCTGTCACTTCAAAACATATAAAATTAACTACCTTTCACCCACCTTACCATTTTTACTCTCATTTCCTCAATTGCCTCAAGGGACATCTTGGAATTTAGACATTTGGTGATCCTGTGACTACCTTCATCATAGAACATTAATCATGCAATGCCTTTCGGGTCTTGTGTTCATCACCCCCTCCAAGGTATGATCTACTCGGTATGATCCTACCCAATCAGGTGGCTTTATTGCCCCCCTCTTATCTTTAACCATTTTTTTAAATTTTGATTACCTTATACAAGACTTGGTACTCGACGCTTACCTTTGAGGTAGTCCTCCCCTTTTCCATAATCACCTTCACCTACATCATTTTACCTATAATCTACCCACACCTATTACACCTAAACCCACTACATGCCTAAAAACCTACCAACTCATTCTCATATTCTTCCCTAGCTCATGGGAGAACTACATCGGCTTGAGGTCCCTTTTCGTCGGGACTATGTAGGCAACACTCTGAGGGCATGGGGCCCTTGGAGGTTAGCTTGGCTATTCTCAACCCTAAAAAAATTCACCAACCATACCTAACTCACCATTTACACCACATTTCACTTAGTTCCCCTTTTCTAACAAAATTGGAAATTAATCTACATACATAACAAGTTGCTTCCTATTTTATACATTTATTATGCCTACCATCCCTTTATCATCACTCATGAATAGAACATTTCACATATGACCCATAAATATTATTCATTGCCAACATAATGAATCATAACTAAACCTACTTTCAACTCAACCATGCCTATAATCGACTCAACCATGCCTATACCCTAACTCAACCATGCCTATAACCCGACTCACCCATGCCTAAACCAACTGACTCAATCCATGCCTACACCAACCTAACTCAACCATGCCTATGACCTCACTCACCCATGCCTAAACCAAATTGACTTGATCCACGCCTACACCAACCTAACTCAACCATGCCTAACCTAACTTGATCCATGCCTAAACCAACCCGACTCGATCCATGCCTAAACTAACTCCGACTCGATCCATGCCTAAACCAACCTAACTTGATCCATGCCTAATCCAACCTAACTCATCATGCCTAACTCACCTAATTTCAAACCACATTAAAATAACAAATCCATATCTCATCTAACACAAGCCATACATCCAATATCTCATAAACATATTAACACATCACAAAATACCATGAATATCATCATATAAATCAATAAATATGTATCTCAAAATACATGCCTATCTCATCATGGCCATCATCTCAAAAATGTCAGCATGCAGCAAAAAGAATGAATGAATCAATACAAAAATCGTTGCACGCAGTCGGTATATGCTCACAATATACAACAAAATCACTCATACATCCTCACTATCTTCGGCACGTAGGCTGGTATGTGATAAAAATACAACTATCTTCGGCATGCAGGCCAACATATATATCAAAAATAATCACTAATATACATCAAAATCGGGTGGCCGCATATCAGACATCTCGTCGGATGTCCTCCATCTCCGTGTCACTTGCACCCTCGGCCTCCTGTGTCCCTACTGGTACATCACCTCACTCTGGTCACCGTGCACTGGTGGCCTCTCCCTGATCAGGCCTTGGAGCTCGCTGCCCTCTGTGCTCTCCACACTATGTGTGTGGGGTATCATCCTCTCACTGGATGCTCGATGTGTCTCTATACTCTATAAGAGAGGAAGTATATCCCAACTACCATGAACTGGTCTCCGATAGTATTGCACCTCACCTAGGGCATCCCATAACCTAGATATAGGCATGTCTGTGGTGGTCCCATAGGTCTCGGCCCTTGTACCTGCCCCGCGCCATCCCCGTGAACTAGGACCAACTCCTGCGCACCTTTGGTGGTGCCCCTATCCCGTGCTGTGGTGGTACCGCCCTAAGGCCTATATATGTAGGCCTATAAGGCCCCAAACCTATGTCTGGCTGGTGTAAGGCGGCCCTATAATCCGCCACCGACCATCTCCATCTCCTCCATCCACCATCTAGGCCTGCAGACCGCCACTTGTACTCATAGCTCTGCTACCTCTACCTATGAGCCCTCCATTATGTCTGTGCAATATGCTTATCTGCATGATCGCGTGTCGCTACCTACTCCTATAGGGCATCTCTCTTCGCACTGTGTAATAGTAGCTAAGTCAGTTTCACTGGTCTAGGTGGTATGGCTCATAACTGAGCCGCCCACCACTACCTATACCTATCTATGCATCCTGGCATCATCAATCCGCTGATCCACTGGCTGCTCCTCCTCTCTTGTAGGCATTATAGGTTGTGGTAGAGGTAGAGGCCTCTCCATGTCATCTCTCCAATACTGTGGGAAGGATGGAGGGATATCCTATACAAGCCCAAACTACCGTCAGACCCTATCGACCGGGATCATCTCATCCTCCCCAACGTGACGACCCTGTATCCACCTCTCTAACTGGAGCTCAACTAGCTCCTTATGTATGTGCCTATATGAGGGGAATCCCACATATGGCCTCCAGATAATGTCCACTCTGGAAAACCCCTCCAACAATTGCCAAAAATGGGCCACATCATATGTCGGCCTATCCGATCTCCACTCTCCTGTAACCGACACCCATCTCTTGTATCCCAACCACACAAATCTCATTTGGGAATGCATCTGCTCAAGGCATCCTATAGGTCGAACACAGACTATGTGATCATAGACCTAGCAGGGCAATAAAGTATAAATGTACAACACAAAGGCTAAACCTTTGTAACCACCCATACACCAAACTCTCTGTATAGCTACACCAAGAATGTTGGTGCCAGGAAAAGTGTGTCTCATGCACCATCATATCATGGAGCACCCCATCAATGATGGGGAAATCATCCACCCTCTACATTGGGCAAGGTGCATAGCAGCACATTGCCTCCATTAATAAAACCACTAGACTTGTCTCATCTAGGCGAGCTAGGTACATCTCACCATAGCTCAAACCGGCACTATGAAATCTCAGCTTGTTGTCCCCTTGCCAAATATGGTACCGATTAACTCTTCGAGGTCTCGGAGGAGATAGAGTACACTGGGCCCCCAATATGAGTAACCTCATAATCTAGAACACGTCCTCCGGGGTGATAGTCATCTCACTTGTCGGAAGGTGGAACGTGTTGGTTCATGGAGTCCCATATATCGATGAGCACGACCATTAAACTAGGCTGCCAAACAAACATGTCGGTAGTGCCCTATCCCACTCAACCCACTACCTCCATGTTGCTGCAGCTCTAAAGGGCTCGCTAAGTTGTGTAATGTCACCCGTGAGTGGCGGAACCCCATCCCGCATATAAATCGTGATCTCCCTTTATCCAATACAAGCACAACATTAATCTACATTTACCATGCCATATTCACCAATTATCATTACCCACCACCTATTTTTACCTATCAACCTCAACCACCTAACCTACATCACTTTAGGCCCTTGTGCCTAAAATCCGATTGGTGTCGGTTCATCCTAACCGACTTCGGTCACCTATTTGGAAACCGATACCGGTTCAACTTCTATACTATCCATGGTTACCCAGTAACCAACATCGATCACCTAACTGGGTGACCAATCTTGGTTCTACTGGTGATGTAGGCCAAGCTTTGATCATTGCCGGTCACTATCGCGGGAAAAATCCATGACTTTCCAAACCCCCTTTTTAAAAACCCACCCACTGTCCCTTTTACCCCACCTACAATGACCTACACTACCCCAACACCCCTAACCACCCCACCTATCCAATTTCCTACCCTTCCCCCTTTTTTTGCCCGTTTTCCCCATACACACATTTCACTTTTTTCCCACCCACAAAAAACAAAAACCCACAAAACCCTACAAATAACAACTATCACAACTTCTACTCTATCTAATTAACACTATAGAGTTAGGCGCTTACCTCTCGTTCACCTGCCGTAGTCTCGGTGGCATGTCAGCCATTGTGCGCAGTGGTCCACCCGATCCCTCTCTAGCCTCTGCCATCCCCAAATATCTACCCGCAACCTCTAACCAATCAACTCTCTTGCCCTGATCCCGTGGACCCGCTACTCACCAACCCAACCACCATCAAATCACACTGCCAACTCACTGTCCTGTTTCCTCTAGACACTTTTCTCACTTTTCTCTCTTTTTTTCATTTCTTCACTTTCAAATCACAAATGAATAATAAAAACATGGATTTTTTGTTTTTATACAAAACCGACCTAACCGACATCGGTTCCCCTTGACCAACATTGGTCTCATGCCCTACCTCACCGTCATCGGTTTTCCTATACCGACATCGGTTATCCATGACCGCCATCGGTCACCCTCACCTACCCATTGCCTTTACTTTGCCATTTTACCCCACCCTCTACCTTGCTCTTTACCCCATCCAACCTTTACCCAACCCATTACCTTACCTTTCTTAACCTCATCATTTCCTACCTCCATTTTTCCTCCTTTGGGGACTCATTATTTTACCCCTACCTTGGCCTTACCCATGCCGTGACCTAGATATTTGGACCTGGACCATCACTAGTGACCTTTGACCTCATGTGTTTCACTATACCTTGTGGCACTGTTACCTGTGTTGATTGACCTAATGACCTTACCTAGCCTATTGTCATGACCATTTATTCGACCCTACCTTTGGTGTGCAGGAACATACCTAAATGATCCCGCACCTTACCTACATTGTGTTTCTTGACCATATCACCTTGGATACGAATTCACTTTGACCTTGTTTGGATAAACCTATCAACCTTAGACAATGTAGAGTTTTTCCGCTCTTCAACCCGGTAGCGTGTTGCATAGTTTATACGTGTGCGTACATTTGACTATTCTACTTGTGACCCGACCCATTACCTAGATTACCCGAGTAGACATTTCACCCTTTTTTCCCGTACCAACTTGCATTTTCCTCACATTTACCTTTTATCAAACCACTCACCGCTTTAGCCTACTACCTCGTCAGTTCTGGTTTGAGGGGCATCACCTTCACCCTCACATGGGGCAACCACATATTATTTTTGTTAGCATCGCTTACCAATACAAGCTATGCAACAAAAAGGGCAAAATGTAGACACTAAAATTAGGTCGAACTCCCTTTCGTCCCTTAACATATAAGCACCTTTTATCACATTTACCTAGCCATGACCCCCTTCACCCCACTAATATTAATTTTATTAAATTAATGCATTATCCTCACCATATTTATTATTTGAATATTTTATTTAAATAATATCCACACATACACTTCACTTAGACACCTCATCAAACCAACTCACCTAAGACCTATTCTTCTTAGCAAGTTGCCATAACTAACTCGAGACTGACCCAAACCCTAAAAATCAATGCCTAAATTCCCTCTAACCACATTCCCACATGCTCACAAGAGGATCCTAGTCTAATCCGTGGGATAACGACATGAGATACAAGAAAATCGGGAGGATCTCCTAAGTTTAGTAAACCTAGGAAACCCCCTTGATCGACCGTCGGTTACCCCTAACACGTCAGGTTAGGTGGAACCGCCATCGGTTATCATTTTAACCCCAAAATAACCTTATTCTCAAGGTTGGAAGTTGGCAAAATTTGAGAAAAATTTGACGAGCAAGAACACATCTTAGAAAGATAACACATCTTCGGAGAGAAAATCCATTGAAAACTCACATCCAAGGAAGGAGGTTGAGTGTCTTCTCTGCATGACCATCCGCCACGATCGATCTATCCAAGCAAGGAGGAGTGTACATGCAGCCCATGCAGAAGCATTTCTTTAGTTGGTGATCACTTGCAACCTTCAAGCCCTTCATCACTACCTCCATCCTTCACACATAGGCCCTCAGGAATGGAATCCAAGTAAGTACAACATCATACTTCCTGGTTATTTCATTTCTTCATCATTTTATCATCCTTTGTTTACCTTCCCCATTGACCTTCTCCACATTTTCACCTCAATATACCCATTAAAACCTCACAAAATCCTACTCCCGTCACCCAATACACTTGTCTCGACCAACCAAAGTCCTTTGTGCAATCACAAAGGAGACCCCAACCTATTCTGTGACATCTCCAGATCTCACAATAACTGCACTGGTTATACCTAACCATTGTCGGTCACCCTTGACTGCACCGGTCTTTGTGTTTGCCCACACAGCCCTAAATAGAGACCTACCCACCTAATTTTATCTTACCCTCATCCACCTGTGACCTACCCGAGACCTTTATCAGACCTGCAGAACCCAGAACCAATCATTTGACCTTTGGATTCTATTCTAGCTTAGCCTGTTAGATTAGATCTATTTTTCTTATTGTGTTTTTAAGTGAGATACCTAAATCATTTCAAAATAACAATAGGATTTACTTTGTTTACATCATTGAATTGTTTAAAACAATGGACTGACAGCCATCTAGGAAGTATCATACTTCCCAGATCTAGCTTACGCTAGGCAATTCACTGCCCATATTGTTTAATTCCTTCTGGTGGTCTTGTTTTCATTACAGGTAGTTCCTCCTAGCCAAAAGGAAGCTCTCACAATCAGCTGTGGATTTGGAAGTCATACGCACGCAACAACCCATCAACCAACATTTGAACAAGTATTCCTCCTATGCATGTTACCCTATCTTTAAATCAACACTTCAAAGAAACAATCTAAGAAAAAGGTGAAACAATATGTATATGTATATGTATATGTATATGTATGTATGTAATTTTAATTGGAATTTTGTTTTCATGGGTATGATATGAAACTCTACTTATATGATGTACTTATTTTTGTTATTATAATAAAGATCATATGAAGGAATAGGGAAATTTTGATAGCACAATAAAATATTTATCCTAAAAACACAACTAATTCCGAAAATTATTTAATAAACCACCAAACCAATAATTATTCCTTGTTAGGATTTCACCCTCTATGGGCTAGCAAGGATCGAATCCCCTCTCAACATTATAATTATAAATACTATATTAAAATTACCCTCAATCATAAATTTTATAATAATAATGTATTAACACACCTTAATAGAAGCATCAAATTACTTTTCTATAACGTTATACTCATCATCACTCCCTACGCCTCCCCCTCCCCACATCTAAAAATACATGGATATATAGTCTATTTTTAATTTAATCCAACATTCATTCCTCAAATTTAAAGTATTTTATTTAATTTTCTACTATTTATTATTCTATAGAGATATAGTCATCTTTATTTATTTTTTATTTTTATTATATAAGCTCACTATTTTCATAATCTAGTTTTGAATTTTCTCTTCCATTATAACTAGAAATTGCACTTTAAGGTTGCAATGGATACGTTAAAGGCAGCACATGAGAATGTATTAAGGATAGGTTAAATGTATTCAAAGTCTAACCAAAGAAATGAAGGAGAATCGGGATTTTACTATACAAACAGGAGGAAAATCATGCATATCCATAACTTGTGAGACTTATAGATGAAACTTGTGCTTCGATTTTATAGGTGACTATCTCGAAGAGATTATAAAAATGTTAGGTATTAAAGGCAACACATGAAGATATACTCTCCCTTATTGATAATTGGCTCAGTTTCTACTTTGAGGCCATAATTTGGTCATATGAGCCCTATCCTTATTCCTAATTGAAGTATTAAAAAGATGTCGATATTTATATGGTTTGATTAAGATTGTTTAAAATTTTGAAAAAATCGTATTATCTTGAAATGTATTAATAAACTTATCTTTTATGAACACCGGATGTTGATCTTTTGAACCAAAGTAGGAGTTTGTTAATAATTTAAAAGAATGGATCATAATTATGATATGGATCTTGTAATATTAATCATATGCTTAAGCTTGATAACATAATTACCAAATACTGAAGTACTTTGGAGAAAAAATACCATATTTTAATGCATTTTTATTTATTTATTGATAAGGCGGGTTGAAGGGACCCATACCCTATGTAAGAAGCTAAGGCTAAATCCTCAAGAAAACAAAAGGCTTCATTAGCCAAAAGAAAATTGTTGGCTACCTCTAATCGCTAGCAAAAAGCATATATAGAAATACTATATACTGAACATACTTAATAATGATTAAACTTGATTTACTTCCCACCCTACGATGGAAAATAATCTTCAATGCTGCCCATTCGTCCCTTTTTACTTTTTTGATTTTTCACTACTTGCCATGGTCCGATGAAATAACCGATTGCAAGTCATTGGGGTTAATCGAAGAAATAATATTTTCTGACACGGAATCCTTGTTTGATTCTGAACTTTCCAATGCATTCCCCTTTTCGTTCCACCTACTACCAGGTAATTTTCCTGTATTCCCATCTCTGTATCATCCTTTTCTGTATCCACTTTACCCTCGGTGTTAGGATTTCTTGGAGCATCCTTAAAGTTTGAAGCAGACACTAAATCAGGATTCAAAGTACCCCATCCACTAGAAGAAGTCGATCCATTCTTTTTTGTAGATTTCTGGTTTTTATTGAGGGGACAAGAAGCTTGCAAATGACCCGTATTTCTGCATATTCTACACCTAAATGCAGTATTCTCATAGTCTAAAACCTAGGTATGTTGAAACTTACCAAATTTAAGATTAATTCGATTTGGTAATCCTTTTCTCAAATCAATTTCAATGCACATACGGGCATATGAACACAAACCCAAATGCGTTCTATCTAAGTCTTCTTTTAAAAACTTACCAAAAGCATTTCCAATATCCTCCAGGGCATACCACAGATGTAAAGGGAGGTTTGGAAGCCTCACCCAAATAGGTGTTTTGGTGACCAGAATAAGTATTCGAGATCAAAATCCAAACCATTGAGTTACAAATAAATTAGCATGTCTCCAAAACCATAGACCTTCTACCAAGCATCGATAAGCCTCTGATTCTATAAAACGAACAACAAAAATCCCTTGGAACAAAGAGAGATTTCACATTTGTTGGTCCAGTTTTTGAAAATCCACCGATATTTGGTGTAGAGGAGGAAGGCCAAAACCATTGAACCTTCCTATCACTACATCCCATGATAATTTTTTGTAATATTCCTCCACTTTAGGGTTCTCGATGATTAATGAAGGTATATCCTCAGCCAAATCAACTAGGTAGGTCTTATTGTTAGGTAAATTCTTACCCGAGGATTGACCTCCTTGATTTTCCAAAGCATATCTTTGAATGAAATTTTCTTCGGGAGTGAACCCCGCCCTAACATCCCATAGCTCCGCCCCATTAATCGTATTAAAATCTTTGTCTAGCCCAATAGCCCTGCAAAGGTGCGATCAATTTCAAAGCCCTAGGGTTAGGGCACGGATCTACCATAGACTTTACCCCTCCTCCATTACCCCGTGCTCCTCCATCATCATGTATCCCCACGATACTTAAGCCATGACCATTCATCTCTCCTCGCAAAGCTTCATGGTTAAAAAAACCAATTTCTCCATTCTTTGTTGAATTCACAATTTTTCGCTCCATCTCCGATAAGTCTTTTTTTTTTTTCATATCTATTTTAATGCATTTTTATGTTAACGTAGAAAAACACATAAATGTGAAGTTTTTTACATATGGAAATTTATAATTTAAATTAATTGAAAATATTTATACACAAAATAAATATAATTAATTAGTAGTTTTTATTGAATATATTTTGAATTTATCTTTGGTGGCACTTGTTTTTAACATTTTTTTAATAATTTTTCGTCATATGACTATTATGATATCAATAATTGTGATTGTTGTAAAATTGTCTTTGAATTGTTAAAAATATTATATTTTTAAAATATATAATTTATTGTATTTTTTTCCATATTTATCACATTTTATGGTAGGTTGTTTTTTTCATATTTTAAGTCCACCCTATTATACAGTCCATATGAAAGTTACTACCTTGCTTAATAGTTTTATTTTCATTATGAGGATGGTTCGGTGGAAAAAGGTGGCCATGAAGTTGTTGCCTTCGGGGTTGTCATCGTTACCGTGGTAAGAAATATCCATATGCTAGGAAAGTTTCCCATTGCATCATAAATAAAATGGAAGCCATGTATGGTGAAATTATGTTTTTATGGGTGGGCTCAATGTGTCAATTTGTGGTTGCATCTACCCCCGAGGCCATGAAACAATTTTGAAAATTCAAGATACAAATTTTGCAAGCAATACTTTCATGAGAATTTCTTAGTACAACATGGTCTATGGTTCCAAAGGCATGGAATTTTCCTCATACAGTCCTTACTAGAAGAAGATGTGGAAAATATTTACCATATAGTTACTTAGCCCCAAGTGGATCGACTCCTTTCGGTTCATTAGATACTAAGAGACATGTTCCATGGTCGAATGGGATGTCCAGGTTTGATTCTTGTGAATTTTAACAAGCTTATCACGGTAGTGACCAAAAACATGAATTACAAGATGGGGTTCATGAGAAAATACTCAAAGGAAGAGCTTTCACATGTTCTATAAATGTAAGTGCTTTAGCACAAAAAGGGTTCTCTTCCACAGATTGTAAGCTCGGTCTTGCAGCTTTACATTTTCCATGCCTTTAAACCTCTGTAACTATATTTTGGATGTTTTTCACCAAATATTATGTAAATGCAAGTGAAAATGTTCAATAATATGTAACTATGGTCTTTTCCTTCAAATACTTCCTACTTGATTTGAAACTTTGTTCCTCTTGTCTTGTTCAATTTTATTTGTTTTTTCTTTACTAAAACTATGTGTTTCTATAGAATTTTTCATGGTAGTTTTGTTTGTCTCTACATGTGCTTCTATTAGATTTTTACATGGTAGTTTTATTTGTGTGTCTATATGTCGATTTGAACCTTGTTTTAGTTTTGGTACATCACCTTCTTTCATTTTTATTCTTTTTTACTTTCTCTCTACCCCGAACCCTTTGAATTTGTATTTTAGTTCTATTTTATTGGCATTTTGAAAATTTAGGTTAGTTTGTAGGAGGCTAGGATAGAAGGAACCAACCTTCTCTGGAGGTTGATCTCAGTTTGCAAGTCCCACATTGTTGAGATCATCCCATGTTACACCAAAAGTGTTGATGTTCATCCATGACCATTCAGAGGGTGTCACTTTTATGTATTAAAAGTTTTGGAATGCCCGATGAGAATATTGTATGGGATTTGATATCATATCCCCAAGAGTGATGTGTGTTTGGTGATATCCAACATTTTGAGGCTCTATAAAACACATCTGGCGGCTCCAATCATCATATCTACTAGTTTTAGTAAAAATCATCTCTATCTTATGAGAAGAATTAAAACAAGGTCACGAGATAGTAAGTGGAGAGGATTTTGACTACTTGAAATTATCTCCAAGGAGAATAAAAAGGGTATATTGGTGCGAATATCTCCATCACCCCCAAACAGAGTTCTCTCCACTCCTCATCCTAATAGGCTTTTCTTATTGTCTTATGGGGCCTTAAGACCCATCACATTTATGGCTCATTAGATAAATTAGGCCTTTTTCATGTTCAATAGAGGAATTCCTCTACTTTTAACTCAATATGATGACATTCTAGTTGCATCTCTAGAAAGTGTTCCTTTGTTCACTGAAAAAACTACAACTCCCATTGAACACATCAAGGATGTTGCTAACATTTGTTCAAGGTATACAATATGACATAATAAAACATATCATCAGATTATTGGTGGCTTCTTTCAAGGTAAAATCTCTATAATGTTACAAGGTCTTGATAATAAATTCTATTTCCACTTGGGATAAGTTAGGGGAAGCTCTTTGCAACCATTTTGAAGACAAATCAGATCATCTATCTTTGGTAGAGCAGCTAACAACAACAAAAAGGGCACCTAATGAGCTAATGTATGATTTTAATATTAGATTTCAAAGGACTTGGGATAGAATCCAACAAGTGGTAAGAACTACACCACAAGTACACATTTCTCTATTATCTAAGGGCTCTAAACAATAACATTTTAGTCATGATTCAGTCCATGGGGGGTAAAACTTTACCAGATGCTTATGACATTGCCTTTAGAGCTGAAAATATTGTCATTCGGGATGGAAATCTTTCCGTAGCCCTCCAATTCCCATATTTCTAGAGGAAGGGAAAAGCGTGCCTTACCAAGCTCCTAAATTAGCTCACATTCCATCCCAGGAATTCAAAGTTCAAATCTACATCCACCATTGCATGTCCTTCAAGTGAGTTATAGGAGATCATGAAGTTGCAAAATTTTGGAAATGAGTTGGTATCCTCGAAGAGGAAGAAAGCTCAAAATTTTAGACCTTACCAATCCCCATACCAACCCAACAAGTCTCCTTATCCACCAAACAAACCACCATTCCAAGTGGCTCCTCAAAATCAAATTACTCCTATAATTCATTTCAGTCATATATCCTAAAAGAAACTAGTTCATCTAAGGCTTTGGTCCACAGTGCGAGAATAATTGTGTGTAATACTATGAATAGTGTTTCCCTTGTTACCTTCAACATAACCAAATAACCTTCCCCAATGGTATCTTAAGCCAAACATTAGTAGTATATAATTATTCTTTCTCTCAAGATGCATCCGAAAAGGAAGTACATGTTGGAAAAACAATGGACCGAGGGGGTGAATAAGTCTTTATAAAACTTTCAATTCATTTACCATCACATACATTCATCATTCCATACATCTATTTAACATCCGTAACCATATGAGCACATTAGGTGTGTATAAAGAATTCACAAGAACATGAAAAAATAATAAGACACATAAACACCATATATAAGTGGGAAACCCTCAAGGGGAAGAAAACCCATTGAAACTCTACTTATATTACACAAATCAAAGAGATTTAGTGAAGCACTAACTTCACAAGGAACACCAACCCCTAGTTTAGTAGAGCACCAACCCTACAAGGAGCACTAACCCCTAATTTAGTGAAGCACCCACTCCACAAGGAGGCTACAACCCCCTAAGATGATCAAGCACCAACTCAACCATATGAAGATGAATATATTTAAAAAAATCTTCCACAACTGATGGACATCACAATTTCATCTCACACATTCACTTTCAAACCCTCATTCCTTCAACTCATTCTCTATTCTTCTTTCACGCATTCTCTTGGCTTAAAAACTTACACACATGATATCAATCAATCCTCCACCTTTCACACACTTCATCATCTCTAAAATAATGCAATATAATCTCCTTAACACCCTTAGGTAGGTCGCACTTTTCCCTCTCACAAGACTAGTTCAAATTTGAGCTCTAAACACACTTTTATATGCATTTCATTTCATAAATCTAAAGATGGTAAGTATTTAACCTTTGATTCAAAAAAATAATCTTAAAAAAACCAACACATTCATAAAAATATTCACATTGGACCCATATTTTTCGGCCATGCCCAAAACCACCAAACATGCACAAAACTAGCTCAAAACCCCATCACTTGGATGAGCTAAAAACACAAATTACAAAACCATGATTATTCAAAATTCATCACACATGTGTAATATTTCATAAAAAAATAATCCATGGTCATTAATTATCTTGCACTAATCAAATAATTCATAACACAACTCAAAAGGCTCAAAATCTTTACCAAACGGTTACTTCAAGGACCTGTCTTCACCTTTGGACCTCAAGACCATATGAGAAGAAAAAAATATGGCACGTAACCACTCATTGTAATAATCAGGACCTTTAGATCAAAACCATGCATTTTAGATCTCATGAAAAATTCATATGTGCAAACCACACTCAACTTTCCTCTTCACCAAATCAAGTTTCCCATAAAGTAGTTTTACAAAATCAACTGGTTTACACCCTTTTCTTGTCACTTCTAAGACCTCAAAATTCCTTAACTAGGAATGAATTTCATCCCTATTCACTCTCCAACTGATAGAAATAATAAACCGATTCAAAACATCGTCATCTACTTCAATCTTTCGGCCTAAGAAATCATGTCCGAAAACCAACAAACTTTATTCTTCACAAACTAACTTGGATGGCCAATAAAATATCATCATCATGAGACAAACCATATACCATTGGAAATATATTTGAATCCTATTTCCATAACATATCACATTTCCTTCCAACTCCAAGTATAAGGCCTTCAACCAAGTCCATCTCTACAAACTACTTCTTTATCCTTTTAGGACTCAAGAACCAAGCTTGAGCTCAACTTGCTCCATCACCTCAAAACACACTTCCAAACTTGACCAAAGCATGGAAAACCCTTATAAATTATTTCTAATAACTCAAAAACATTCAAAATCATGAATAACTCAGAAATATCATCTTACCTTATGAAGCCACTTGAGACCTGTTGGATCAAGCATCCTCCATTTAACCCTCAAATAATAGGTCATAACTTCTTCATACCATATAAAAAAACATAATTTTTATATACCATTGGAAATATATATGAACCAGAATCACAAAAAAACTTTAATGGAGTCCTAACTCTTTATGTAGCTCTGCAATTCCACTTTTAGTGCAAGCTTCTCCAAACTACCCAAAAAACTAGTCTTCATAAATAGGGAACACTTTTCCCTTTTTCACTTCAAAAATGATCTTAAAATATCATGGAAATGTAGAACCAATCAAGGTATAAAAACAATGTCAATTTATTTTACAAATTCTTTGGAGAACATTTCCACAAACTAAACTTCTTCAAAAACAAGAATTTTTAGGTTGATCCCACATAATTTCACATGCTCTATTATACCTTTCTAGAAATATGGAAGAGTCCTCTACAACCTCCAATCATCACTTTGGAAAAATGAATCAAAATTGGTTCACTATACTCACTTTCTCCAAGTCACTTTGAGTTAGGGTTTAGCTAGGGTTTCAAAGCAACTTATCTTCTTAATAATCGTTCATAAAAATGTGACGATCAAACCACCTCATTCTTTTTTTAAAACCTTCATAACTAACCTAAAAATATATTCCAAATATATCAGGTCCCCATGAAAATCACACACTCACAATGAGCATCAAAAGATCAATTTTTACTTCAAAATCACACTTGAAAATCCTTCTTGAATGACCTAAAACTTGTCATGAATCATCATGAAAAAATCCTATAACTTTCCATACTCACCATTTATCCCAAATATATCTGAAACTCTCTAGCCATTAAGACTTACATGTGCTTACTTACCTATTTCTCACCTTATTGCTTCCAAGGACCCTAAAACATTATAAAACCTCTGAGAACTGACATGAAAATCACCATACACCTCATGTACACTATCACCATGATTCTGCAATGCTCCACCATGACAAAATATCTCTAAAAATCATACCTCCATCTCATTTTGCATGTTCTAGGGCTAGGAATAAACCTAGAATGTCCTGACTCAACCATGAAACCCCATGACCTAACCTTTACGAGCACTTATGAGACTCATTAAAACTTGTGACACATCATACCAACCATGTTTGACCTCATGAAAACATTCAATCCACTCAATAAATATCACACCATGACTATGCTTAGGAAACCAAGCTCCATGACTTCCTAGAACTCACCAAATTTTGTCACTAACAATCAACCTTCATGTTTGACACTTGACTAACACCTCATGAAGACTCACATGGATTCATGACACCATTTACCATAAATGTACTTGACATCAATGACAACACTAACACAAAATGGCCAATAATCTCCCCCTTTGTCATTGATGGAAACCACCTTTAGAAACATTGATGGCAACCAACAAGACCAAAACCTACATGACCTCATTTCCATGTTTCTGATGCTTCTCTCCCCATTTGACATCTATGACAAAGGATAAAATGAAAACATAGGAATAGACATAATGGAAATAATGCACGAGAAGATTCGCTTACTCAAATAGCTCCCCTAGGACTGAACTTGCTCTTCTTTAACTCCTTCAACAAGTATATGAAGATTCATGGTCCTGTAATGAGCTTGAAAACCAGTACCACGAGTATATATTCTTCATATTGGCCTTAATCTATGATATACACACCTTATATGTCTAGGTAATGCAAGAAACTACTATTTTCCTCCAATACTAGCATAGGCATCTTAAGGACCAATTTCCTAAAGCACATTTTCACTCAAAAATTCACTAACTTATTCATTCCAAATAAACACCCTCACCTCATGAGTCATCAACTTATGACTCCCCCAAGAAATGTACCAACATACTCAACTGAAAAATACAACATTTTAAACTTCTTACCTTGCTTGCATGCCTTGTAAGTACGGATTAATCACACCAACTCGATCCTGAAGCAATGATTTAGTATTCAATCTCCTTTCAATGTCATTTCAGCATACGATTTGCTTACTCTTTCCTTATACCTGGAAACATGATTAATGAATCTATACAGACCTTCAAAGTACTTACCTTTGACTTTACCTTTATTCAAACATCTCCTACTCACTAGAAAAAACGAGAGAAATCCTTCAATAACTATGTACTTTCCTTTTAGTCATACATAACTTTGTTAGAGTTTATACCTTGATGTTATGCAACCTTCATTCATAGTGTAGAAAACCTATATACACCCTTGATGCCTTACATTTCACCATATGATTACTAAGAAACTTAAAAGACCTTAGATCACCTCTATCATATCTTTAAGAGCTAAGCTGATCATGAGAATACCTTCATACATGTATCATCTTGCTTTTAATACTGAAAATGCCCCGATATCACTTAGATGAAAATATTTATATTCTCGAAACTCAAAATAACATTTGAACTATTATACCAGAGAGTTTTTCTTTCCACCTTTAAATTAATAAAATAAAATAACAAAAAACTGACCTTAGAAAATGACAAGGTTTATTGATGCCCGCCGTGAATAATGTTGACAATTATGGATGATTGACGTCGATAGATCTAATTATGCACACAAATTCTTCTCTCCAATGGGATAAGCTACATATAATACACAGAAACTCAAAAAAAGATAGGATTAGATAGATATATGGCAGATTTCTTGGAAAAGGCCAGTCCCCAGAAGTCAATGGACTTCCTTGTAAGGATGTCAATCCACGTTCAAGAAATCAATTTGATAATGATGAGATAAAATGATAAAACATACAATATAACTATTAATTCAAAGGTAAAGGGACTTACACAATCCATGGCTATATGATAGTCGATATTGTGGTGATACATAATCCAAAGGGATTCTATGGATGATAAAATGGGTCAAAAGATCAAGGCGTGATGGTTGTACGCTCATAAAGGAAAGATTAGAATTGGGTTTTATTTAGATATATGATAAAGTATTAGGGATGGCTCAAAGGATCCTGATAGGGTTGGACAAGCACCTGCAAAGGCAAAGTGGTAATAAGTGATGGGATCTAGATGTCGAAAAACAAGATTAAGGGTCAAAAGACCTTTCAAATAGGGATTGTTGGTGATTTGGATGGATCGTCAATAATCAAGGAAGATCAGAAAAAATTAAGGTTGATTATCAACAATTGGGGCTGATCATTGGCAATTGGGGAGAACCATCGGCGATTGCTACGAAATGTAAAGGTTGTCAATAAATGAGATAAAGTTGATTGAAGCTTGTAAATGATGAGTAAACAAGATAATAATGTAGGAGTAAAATCACTTACCTTGTATATATTTATAAATGAGGATGAGAAGATGATATTGACCAAGAGAGGTAGATTATAGATGCAAGAAGATTATTGAGATGATTCCTAGATGTTTGAATGATAGCTAAAGGACGAAGGAGAGATTATTGATGTCTTGAGTGTTGTTGTGATGATCTCTAGCTATGTGAAGGGCTATGATACATCAAAATACAATGTTAGGTTTTAAAGAACAACCATCCTCGAAGAAACCTTGAGCAACTTGAACCAACCTCAAATGGAGGTATGAAAATCGTTTATATAGAATCGTCGGCGATCCGGGAAAATCATTGAAAATTGTGGGTTTTGGTTAAAACCAAAGCTAACCAATTATTTTTATTTGATATTTTGTGTGAGGGGAAGATATGTAGGTAAGGGGTTATGAAATCATAGGAAGTTGTTTATTTTGTTTTGTCTTCATTTAATTTTGGTTTGTAAGTGGTTTGGGTCATTTAGGAAGGGGTAAAATAGGATTTTACAGTTGTAGG
Organism: Taxus wallichiana var. yunnanensis; assembly: GCA_018340775.1. Lineage (NCBI taxonomy): Eukaryota > Viridiplantae > Streptophyta > Pinopsida > Cupressales > Taxaceae > Taxus > Taxus wallichiana. Next base: position 928,102,671 of record CM031235.1, read on the forward strand.
ATGATATTTACGGGGATTAAATATGATGGGGGAGAAATAATACTTAGGATAAAGGATTGTAGATGAAAATATTGATGTGATAGTGAGGTGGTGCTAGAGGATGTGGACACGGGATTAGCGGTGCTAATTTTAGGTGTCTAAATTTACCCCTTTTGTTGAGTGGTTTTGGACAAGCCATGAGACAAAAGTGAGATGTGATAGATAAGGAGATGGAGAATTATATGATGAGGTTATCCCCCTCAAACTAGGGGTTTATGACCTAAAAGGGAATTGATCACGAGTTTGAAAGAGATAGATGGAAAAAATGTAAGGATGGGAAGATGAGAGACAATGCCCTAGGATATGGTATAGAAATAAGATGGGTTCTGCCATAGAACCAAGTGATAGGGAAATCAAAGGGTTCATGTCCAATAGATGTATGAATTAATGAAGGTAAGGGAAAATTAAAAGGATGTTTTGACAAGGTCAAAGGACCAAAGATTGATGTTGCCACAAAGGTGGGCTTACGATCCAGGAAGTCAAGTGATAGGGGAACCAATGGGTTCGTGTCCTATAGACATATGACTTTAACGATGAAAGATGATGGTTTGATGATTTTGATGAGGTAAAATGACCAAAATTTTATATTTCCACAAAGGTGGGCTTATGAGGATAGGAATTCAAGTGATAGGGGAACGAAGGGTTCATGTCCTATAGACATATGATTTTAGAAACAAAATAAAGTCATGATAGAGGACTAGATAGGTGTCTTGACGGTGATCATGTGCATAGTGCTTGAGGAGGAAATCGGTTGATGAATTCCTATTTTATTAAGTAGATGTGATGTTTTGGATGTGATAATGTAGTATTGAGATATGATTGGGATTGTATGGACATTGATAGATGTTGATGTTAGGTTTTTAATGTGATGTTCTATTGATATTTTGATTTTAAAGTGACCTTATTGTGTATTAGAATGTTTTTTAATCTTAAATAATAATAAAATGTGGAATGATTTATTTATACTAGATTTGATACATATGTGATGGGAAATGATGGGATTAAGTATCTTGCATTATATGGCCTTTATTACAAATGTTAACATATGACTAACAATAGGTAGTCACATATAGGATTTGGGATATATATGGGAGTGAAAGTGATCCTTCCTAGGACATGGGAAGGGTTAACATATGTAGGTTATGTGGGAGAGTAGGTTCTCCTTTTAATGGTTTCATAGGAGATGCCCCAGCTATACATTTTATTTTTGATGCAAACTGATCGATGCGGGAAGTTTTCTCTTATGGGAAAGCTGATTGATGTGGGAAGCTTTCCTAAGATGTTTTTGATATTTGATTTTTTGAAGGTTGGTCGATGCGGGAAGCATTTTTACACAGGTATTCATTTTTATAGGAAGTGATCTAAAATTTTTAATTTATGACTTTTTCTTTTGGATAGCCGTCCTTGAGGATCGGTCCTATGATTTTGATGGTATTGTCCTTGAGGACCGGTCTACTTTTCTTTTTGATAATATGATTTTGATTTTTTTCTAATAGTTTTCCTTTGAGGGATCAATATATTTATTTTGATAGGATGCATCCATAGATATTTTGACTTGATTTTATGCTAAGGGAAAGCCTAATAGACCATTTCGAGGAGGGGAAGAGATGTGTGCACAAACTACACATGTGCCCCATGACATGTCTTTGGTTGGTATATAAGGTGGATGGATGTAATGATTATGGGGTTCCTACTAAAGAGGAAATTTTCCATGTGAAATATGTGATGAACATAGTCATGGTGCTCATCTTTAAGGTTTTTGAGGATATTGATAGAAAAAACCACATGCTTTCAAATCATTACAGTGATGAAGTGAAGGGTTGGTGGTGAATAAGATATTTGATGTAACTACTATCATGATGGTTAATGTGTTAACAGTAGAAAGGTCACAAGTGCAAGGCATTCAAAGGTTCCTTTTTAGGTGTACCATCAAGGGAGGCTTTGATAATAAGCTCCTAACCCATACTATATAGACCGATCCAGTTAGGGGAAAACTTTCCACATTTACTCTTTAAGGATATATGGGTTGGAATGAGAGGATAGGATTGGTGAAGATGCATTAGGGGAGTTGTGAAAGATAATACATTCAAAATATCAAGAGAGAGGAGATCCCCTAGCATGATGATGTGGCTAGAGATAACATGTGTTTAAGGGAATGATGTCTTTCATATGATTATGAAAGTTTAGATGTTTGATTGATTGAGTATATGGTAAATAAAGGAGGATGCAAAACCTTTGACAAAGGACCTGATGAAAAAATGGATGGGATGTGATAGGATGATTGATGAGGAAGGGTAGATGATGAATCTTTGGTTTTTTCCTATTCTTTGTGTATGGTGATTTCTAGTTTGCGTAGGTGGATGAAACGTACTTACTTGAGAAAAGGGGCCTTCAATAGAAGGAGATGAGAAGATGTATGAGAAAGGTTTGTCGATATCTGATTAAGGATGACCCCCTTGTCTTACTGAGATGTCATTGTAGACCGATGAGGGTGGAGGTTTTGATGAGATTGAGATACCTTCAATGGAATGTGTTGAAGATATGTCTAACAAGGGTTTTTATATAAGATTTAGGTTGACCCCCTTGTCCTGTGGATACCATTGAGGACACGATGAGGGTGGAGGTATAGATGATATTAATGATAGCTTAGGATGGTCTTCTTTCCTGGAGAAGATAATTTACGAGGAATATTTTTGGATTATGGCTTTAAGTGTTTTAAAACTCTCTATGTTATAATTGGGATTTGATAGTAGGAACATGTTTTATCTTGGTCATACCATGCAGGTTTCTAGATATGTGGATTGGGTGTTTTGATAGGTGGTAATGTGATGAGAGAATATTGTATAAGCCTCTTAAGGATGTCGATGTAAGTCCCTTTTAGGGGATTTGGATTAATGGATTTTGATTTTTATTTATGAGAATATTTGGTAATACGTGACTTATTTTTGGAAGTGAGTGGATTCAAGGATGTCGTATGGTATTAGAGCATCATAGGAAATTTTAGGTTGATAAAAGAGAGGATGCAATCTAAGGATGTGGGATTGATAAAATTGGATGACAGATGAGGTCCCAAAATAGACGAGGAGGGGTGTATTTTTGATGATATAAGGTTCGAATGTGTGATATGATATTGAGATAAAGGATGGGGTCCCAAAATGGATGGTAAGGTGGGAACTGTAAGTGTGATAGATTTGGATTTCGATAAAGGATGGGGTCCCAAAATGGATGGTAAGGTTGAGACCCTAGATGATGTACATTTTGATTTTGTAATTTTTACTTTGAATGAAGAGGATGAGGCTATGGATGTGCTACATTTTGATTTTATAATGTTTTCTTTAGATAGAGGAGAGGGTCTCACAAAAGATGATGAGGGTGAGGTCTTTGGATGTGATGGGATTTAATTGTATAGTGTTATATTCAGGTGATGTTCCAGACTGGATGGCAAGTGAGGAGTCGGGGAAGGGACTAGGTATGATTCAAATGAGGGATATGTTATCTCCAAACATGATTGAGGTGGGTTACATTTATGTGAGCTACCCAAGTCTTTGATTGGTTCAAAAGATGGTTGGATGTCAAGATCTTTGATTATAGGTTCCTCCTTTGTAATGGTCTCGAATTCAATTATAAGGACTATAAGGATGTAGTATGTAATTGGATAGTAAACAAATGTGTCATTGATGCATGAGGACTACAAAAACTAAGATCTAGGGGTTCTAATTCTTCTCTTTGGAAATGTTGGTAATGAAGGGGTCTCTTCATGGGAAAATCCCACATGATAGTGTTGATGATTTGAATTTAAGGATGCACAATATATATATATATATGGACTCTATCGAGGGCATTTGATTAAAAATATAAGACATGGGAATATCGAGGTAGTATCATCTAGTTCACAGGAAGACCTAAGGGAATCAGATGGGACATGCGTAGATTGAGGATTGAGATGGCCTTCTTCAAGGGCTTGGATTTATAACTTTCTATCCATGGTGAAGGCTTCGTCAAAAGTCTAGAACGTGTGGATCTGGAGGGTAGATGAGATGTGATGGGCACATGATCAAGAAAAAAAAATTGATTAGTTTTTATTGAGGCAGTGAGAAAGTCAATTGATTGATAATGCTTCGCCATCTAGTGACGAAGTCGACAATGGATTCATTTTCATATTGTTTGATGGTAGAGAGGTTAGAAATAGTTATTTTGTGGGTAATGTTAATAAAGAAGTGCTCAAGAAATAACAGGGATAGCTACGTGAAAGATAATAAAGAGTGCCGAGGGAGGGAGTTATACCAATCAAGGTAAGTCCTTCCAGTGACATAGGAAAGGTTCTAAGTAGGAGATCTTGATCGTAGATGATGAGATAACACAGTGTGTCTAAAAGCTAGTATGTGTTGCTAAGGATCCTCCTGGCCATGGAACATGGTAAATTCAAGTAATTCCCAATGTGGAGGATATGGCTTATATGGTACTGATGGATGGATGGGTTCATTACAGACCTAATCATAAGTGAGGATGTGTTTGGGTCCCATGGTAATGGCTTCCAAATTGTCTAATATGTTCAATGAGATATTGCATGGGATCATTCATAGGATTAGGTATGAGGAATTAACATGTGAATTTAGATGAGAATGTATTTGATTTGATTAATGATAGTTGGGAGTATGATGGTTATGTTGTAGATGGGTTTGATGTGGAGGTTGATAAGGGGTATCCTAAGAAGGAATGGGTTGCAAATTAGGTTGTGATAAAGGGATGTGGGGATATGTGTAGAGTGTTGGATATGCTACAGGTTGGATGAGAGGGGTTGATTTAGTCTGCAGGTAGGTATATGTGTATGGGTTTGGGATATCTAAGGTATTGAGAGAGGTATTTAAGTATAGATAGGTTGATGGGAAAGATGGGGAAGTTAATATTTTGATGAAGGACGAGATGTGACAAGGCTTGGTTGGTGGGATAGACTTTCCATGGGCCGGAGGGCGATAGTTTGGAAGTAATCTACACATGAAGGAATATCATAGGGTCATTAACTATATTTGATGTAGGGTTTTAGGATTGGATGAATGTAGAGATTTCATAGGGGATAAAAGGTGGTCTAGATGGCTCTAGGAATATGTCAGAGATAAGTGAAGTTGAGTGGGATATGATAGGTTGATGAGATTGATAAGGATTAGATCCTATGTAGGGGATGTTTTGAGATTGATTTGGGTGAAAGTATTTAGAGATAAGGGATGAAACAACTAAGGATGGTTGTAATAATGACACATAAGTGATAAGAGGATATGTTGATGTGGAGGGATGATCTATATTAAATGATGATTGAGTGATGATGATAAAGAAAAAACCTAAGAGAGATACAAATGCAATAGACAAGTCAAACATCCATAAAGTTTTATTATCTTGATTAGAAATTAGATGTGGAGGAAGGGTCTCATAGGTAATCTAATGATATGGCCGTTCTAAGGCTAGTTTTAGGTGGTGTTAAAGGCGGGATTCCTTGATATAATCGAAGGTACGTGAGGCATGAATCTATGTTGGTTTCGTTACGAGGCATGGTATTAGGGCATACCATCTCACTTCATGGTTCTGTAGTGATAAGGGAGTTGGGTGCTTATCCAATATACCACCCACAAATTATTTATACTCAGCCATAACACCGAAGTCGACTTATCCTCTTAGTGATGAAATCCAAGTAGGTCCACCTGGGTAGGAATGTTTTGATGCAAGTTGTGTTTAAAGTGATTTGGTTGTGTGTGGGGGAAGTTAAGTGGATTCAATATGTTAACTTCATAATTGAACTATGTGATCAAACATAATGAGAGGTTTATTTTAATTCCATAAAGAAATGTTGATTTTGATGAGGGAATCGAGACAAAATGTAATTCTTGGAAAGAAAAAGAAAGAAGAATACGTACTATAAAATGCTTTCTTTTTAAGTTTTTATATTTTTGATATTTTTAGCACAACTATAATGCAACAAGAAAAATATCCCAAAGAAACAACCTACAAGGGTTAGATGAAAATAGAGAAAAAAATAGAAACAAAAATTAGAGGCTAACTAACTAAGAAATCGGAAACAATCAGAGAATTGTCGGTGATTTGCGAGGAATCATTGGAGATTCATAAAAATCATAGGTGATTTAATCATATTGTTATTGATTGCAAAGAAGATAACCTAAAGGTGGAAATTAATTAATTTGAAATGAAATAAAATGGATAAGGTCCCACCGCACATGTCGAACCAGAGAGTTTTATCTTTCCAACTTTAACTTAATAAAATGAAATAACAAAAAAGAAACCGACCTTGGAAGATGACGGGGTTTACCAATACCCACAAAGGATGATATTGATCTTGATAGATGATTGACATCGAAGGATCCGGTGTGCACACAAATTCTTCTCTCCAATAGGATAAACTACCTATAATGCACATACACTCAAAAAATTATAGGATTATATAGATATATGGCAGATTTCTTAGTAAAGGCCACTCCTCGAAAGTCAATGGACTTCCTTGGAAGGATTTCAATCTACGTTCAAAAATCACTCTAATAAAGATGAGATAAAATCATAAAATAGATGATATAACCAAAAATACAAAGGTAAAGGGACTAACGCAATCCAATTCTATATGATGATTTGATAATGTGGTGATACCTGATCCAAAGGGAGTATAGGGATCACAAAATGGATAGAAGGAGCAAGGAAAATGATGTTTTTACACTCACAAAGGAAATTTGAGCAATGTGTTTGATATATATATATATATATATATATATATATATATATATATATATATCTATATATATATATATATCTATATATATATATATATATATATATATATATCTATATATATATATATATATATATATATATATATATATAAAGTGCTAGGATGTATCAAAGGATCTTGATAGGGTTAGACAAGCACCGAAAAGGTAGAGTGGTAATAATAAGAGATGGGATTCATATGTGCTGAAAAGCAAGCTTATGGGTCAAAAGACCTTTCAAATATGGATCATTGGTGATTTGGATGGATCGCCAAGCGATTCGGGGAAGATCGATGGCAATTAAGGTTGATCATTGGCGATCGGGAGAACCGTCGGCTTGATTGCTACATAAATGTATAGGCTACTAGTAAATGAGATAGAGTTGATTGAAACTTGTAAATGATGTGTCAACAAGATAATAATGTAGGAGGAAAGGCACTTACATTTAATAAGTTGATAAATGATGATGAGAAGATGATATTACCTAAGAGAGATAAATTATAGATGCATAAGATTGTTAAGTTGATTCTTGGACGTTTGAATGACATCCAAAGGTTGAAGAAGAGATTATTAATGTCTTGAGTGCTGCTATGATGATCTTTGGTTCTGTGATAGGGCTATGATATAATGAAATACAATGTAAGATTTCAAATAAAAACCAACACGAAGCACCCTTGACCAAACTTGAGCAACCCGAACCAACCTCAAATGGAGTTTTGAAACTCGTTTATATAGAATCGTCGGTGATCCGGGAAAAATGTTGATTATTGTGTGGTTTGGTTAAAATCAACCCTAAAAAGTTTTTTTAATTGATATTTCATGTGATGGGGAATATATGCATGTAAGGGGTTATGAAATGGCTTGGAAGTTGTTTATTTTGTTTTGTCTTCATTTAATTTTGGTTTGTAAGTGGTTTGGGTGGTTTAGTAAGGGGTAAAAATAGGATTTTACAGCTGTAGGATGATATTTATGAGGAGTAAATATGATGGGGGAGAAATAAGACTTAGGATAAATGATTATAGATGTAAATATTGATTTTATAATGAAGTGGTGCTAATGGACGCGGACACGAGGATTAGCGGTGCTAATTTTAGGTGTCTACAACTACTTCAAAGACACATGTTCCATTACTTCCTAGCTCATAATCTTGCACATCGTTTCTCAAATATATACTTAAAACACCTTGGACGTAATTTCAATAGATCTTTGTTAACCTCATACCACTTTACCTTGACTTTGAATACGACATGATTGCACTCTTTATCGCAGGACTTCATAAAGTTCACTATAGCTAAACAACTACATTCTACAAAGACACTAACCTTTAGGACTCAAAAAATAAAAATTTCCTTTGACACACAATATTCACACACTTTTAGTCCTTGAATTACTCCCCTAACTCACAAGGGTTTCACAAACATGTACCTTTCATTTTGAGAAACTATAGACTTCGATCTTCTTCCACATATCCTCAAGAAGCAACATGCATCTAGTCTCCACTCCTTCATATAATTTTCATGTTGAATATATTTAAGATACCTTTATGCACATGATGTAGTGATGACACATCATATTATGGCAATGTAAACATCCATTCTTCTATATTAGATCATGAAAACCCTATCTTCACATAACTTTGTGTACTTATATAACTCCCCTTTACTTATAACATGCCTTTACAACACTTCCTCACAATCCCCGAGCATGATAACACATGCTCTAGATATTCATGACATGATTTTAGCACCTAATACCATATTACAATATTTGAATATTTTTGAGATCACTCTAAGGCCATAAACCTACACATTCACTCTTAAACATGTAACCCTTAGTTTTCATCCAAGAACTATCTTAGCAAGTTCAACATACCTTTGTTTTAGCTTGAATAGAACCATTATACCTCTTGAGTTCCTCATATTGATGATATTCTGATATTAACCTTCAAGTACAAGATACCCAGTTAATTTAATTCATAGAATCGAGAACACAATGTTCCCCTTGGATTGTTGCATTACACTTTTCTCTACACTTTTTCATGCCTCTCGTGACACTTTTTAAACATTGGAAGATACTTGCAAATGTGGTTTCATTGTACCCTACAATCATAAGCATCTTCACGAGACTTCTAGTACCCTTTGCAAAACTTTTAATCCTTTATCAAGAGGAAATTAGAATGACAAATAATTACTTCTCTTAGTTTAGAGTCCTTTATAGTCCCGCATATATCTCTCGAGTTTAATTGATTCACACCGACATAGATTGATTGGTCGAATAAATGAAAGACTTGACATCCTTCTCATAGTTTGCACCTAGTTAATCTTTTAACAAATATTTTAAGGTCTTCAAGCATTATGTTAAGTTATAGTTGGACTTACATCCTTATTCCCTAACTTAGGATCATGATTTATGTGCATTCATAGATTACACATATTTTATGTATTCCTTATTCAACACCCGATCATTGTTAAAAAATTAAACCTATTTATTTCAGGATGACATTAAGCCTTCTCAAATCAATATCTTTCAAGAATTCATGACAAAAATGAAGAATTTAGAGACAAGACATGATAGGCTTGACAAGGAACTAACATAGTATACTTAAACAAGGGTATAGTTATTTGATATCTCACACTTTTAAGACATATAACAACAAGAAATTAAGACCTATGGATGATTTTGACTCCACATACTACCATGATATCATCCAAAAGCATACCAAGTAATTTCTCGGTTAGAATTCATGACAAACTTAACAATACTTCAACCAATGACACCATTCTATGACATAGCAGTACTTCTTAATGCTTTTGAGACATAACATAACCATGCCATAACAAGTACCACATACCTTTTGAAGGATCATCATGACTTCATAATATAACCAAGACACTACGGTACTTTACCACTTGCACTTGCATAGGTTATACCACATCCTTTTGATAATAAACACGTCATGACAAAGCATATACCTTCAAGGATAACATATCTCAAGATGCAAACTATTAGGAAACTAGGTCCCTCAAAAGTAATTTGAACTTCATTTTCATCACATACATACCTCTTTCTCAATTTTGATTATCTTGACTCGTGACAAGGATTGTTTAGATGCACCGATAAGGATCTTATCATGTCTTTAATATTTTATTCTTCTCAAGAACATAGACCTAATACATAGAGTAATCTTGACTAATAGTACCAATCACAACTCAACATGACTCTTTTTGTATGAATCAGACCACTAGAATAGACTTTGACTAATAGTAACATGATAGACTTATACACCTACAAGAAACACATATTCAAAAAATCATGGATGGATCAAATGACATACCTTACAAATTTTTAGGTATCCCACATCCCTAGATTTCGTAACTTGTCATAAATAGGAGGATGAATTGTAGTTAGGAACATATGATCTTCTTCACTTTTGAACCCTTCAACTAGGTAAAACATATCTCCTTGATCTGATTTGGAATCTTCTTTGGAAAATTTCATTGGATTAGGCTTCAAACGCTTCATATTATACTGATACTCATTGCACTTGATCTCTTTGACTTGATTAACATCCTTATTGGCCTTGGGATCTGACATGGAAGTCTTGGAATCATTCATGGGGTTGACTTTCCTCTTGAAAAATCTTCCATTGGATGCTTGAAACCTGCTAATAACTCTTGGTGTTCCACCTTGGTGATAAGATCTAGAAATATGTCCTTGTTTGTGACACTTATGACACACAACACTATTCCAACTTCTAGGCTCATAGATACTAAGATTCCAACCACAATCCTTAGCCTTGTGACCATACCCACAACATGAGTAGCATTCACCCTTGAAACTTTCAACATCCCTAGAAGACCTTCTTTTGCAATCTCTAGCTCTGTGACCAAAATCATGACAAATATAGCAATAACCATTAAATGAAGAACCATACCTCATAGAATTAGGTTTTCTAACAAGGTTAGACCTTCTCAAATCATCCTTCTTGGTCACCTTCTCATCATATTTAGAACTTGGACCAGCTTCACCATCATTCTTCACATGTTCTCCTTTGAACCCTAGGCTTGTTTTGTCACTAGCCACTCTTTGGCTCTCTAAGATTCCCTCAAGAGTTTCATAACTCTTTTCTAACCTCTCATACTTCTTCAACCTATTATATGTGTCTACTAAATTATATTGTAGGTTTTTTTTTAATACTTAAATTACACTAACTATCCTCTTTCCCATAAATTGATGACACTTCATCAATAAACCACCATTGTCCCTCTATCATCGTTAATTAATTACATTTTAATTAATTATCCCTCCTATCATTTAGGATGTTGATTAATGACCTTTTGTTAATTAACATTCATTTCTATTAATTAATCACCTTTGATTAATTAAACCCCCTTTCAACTCCCACAAAGTGCACATACTTTATTAAACATACATGGCCTTTGTATTTCCTCTTTGGGGTTTATCCCACATTCATCAATTTTCTAGCCTTCTTGAACTAGAAAGCTATATAAGAAACCCTCCTCCTTACCTTTCTTCTTACACCTTATTTTCCTAGAGTAAACTATAGGCATTTTGATCTTGAGCCATTCTCCATTGAAGGAAATAGCTTCTCCATCTTGCATCCATTCTCTCAAATTGAAGAGCATGGGAAGATCCAAAAATGGCCTTGTAGCCATTTTTGGTGAGATCTCATCTTCAAATCTTGAGGAAACCACTCCATTTTGATTGTTAAAGTGATCTAAATAGGTTCATTTGTTAGATTAGCAATCTAGAGAGTAAGAAATAGCTTAGCATTTGATTTGAGATTGTTCATGCATTGAAGAAGTTGTTTCTCATAAGCTCTTATCTTGATGGTTCTATAGTAGGTTTGATTGATTGCTTAGAAGCTACTAGGTGTTAGCTTTTTTAGATTAGCATGGAAAATTTCTATATGAGCACATTTGGCACACTTGGTGGGATGGATCCTTAGTCCCTTTGAATTTGATTTTAAGTTTTTTGTTTTTATCTCAATTTTTTAACTAACCCTTATTATGCACATGTGAAATATTTTGAATTCCTTAGGTATTTTGCTAACTTTACATGTGTTGAGTTCTCCTTATAGGTTTAATTGTGATGGGTTGTTATTAATTTTGGGCTAAGAGATCAAATTTTTGACCTTTTTGAAGTTTCTTGTGTTAGTTTTCCATATTTTTTATGTCATTCTAGGTGTACTGTGTAGGTGAGGTGAGGCTTTCCCCCACATATGCATCTTAGGGTCATGTATCCATTGAGTAGGGTGCGCTCTATCATCAAGGTCCACGTATGTGTCTTATGTGCCACGCATGTGTCTCTTTATCCATGCATATGTTACATTTTTTTTAACCCCCTTATGTTGATTTTCATGCACCATATGTATTCTAGGTCCGTGTAGGTTTTTTGCGCACATGTGTCATATATGTCTCTGTAGTCCATTTTCTTATGAACCCACCCATGTATATCCTTAGGTCCATCCACGTATCCATCTCTCTAGTCACATAGGTGTTTTTGTCTATATTTTTTTATCATAGAGCCATGTATGTGTGTTGTTAGTCCATGCATATGTATGTTGTTAGGCAGCATGTGTTAGTGTTCTAAAGTCCATGTAGGTGTGAAAGTCACGTAGGTGTGATCTATTGAAGTTTGGGCACTATTTTCCAAGTTTACAAAATTTTGATCTTTGTTATTGCTAACATTGCAAGTTTTTTTGAAGCTAACTATTGTTTGCAAGATATATTGATTCATGTTTTTTTTAACTTGTTTGAATGAGTTTAATGAATGTCTTGTTTTCATTTTCTAGGATAGAGTTGTGTATGCTCTTCCCTCACACCTTCTAGGTGATCTTGGGAATCAGAAACAACTCTAGGCCTTTTTCATGCTTTCAAACACTTCATTAAAATTTTGGTTAAGGGAATGAACAAAATTTGGTTAAAATGAATTGCTTTGCACTTTGATTTTACAAGTATTCTCCATTTTTGTTATAGTTGGGTTTTTTTGTTGTGTATGCTCTTCCCTCACATTTTAAGTGATCTTGGGAATAAAAAACAACACTTGAATCCTCTTTTCATGATGATTTGATCATTTTTGGAGAACTACTAATCTTTTCATGTAGGACCAAAATTCATTTGTCAAAGAATCAGGATCTAAACCAATACTAATACAGTTTGTTGTAGGTTTCAAATGGTGTACAAAAACCACACTAAGTTAAAAGATAAAAAACACCACATTCAAAACATTGTATTTGTAGGTTTGGTTAAGAGCTATGGACTCATCCACTTAAAACTGGGGGAAGTGCCTTGGCATAAGCCTTAATATAACCCATGAGGATGCCCCAGAACCCCAAAGTAGTCCACAAGAGGGAACCTTGTGGATGAAATGGGAAGCTCTCACTTACCTACTTGTCTAGTATACACTTGTGAGATTTAGAGTCAAAATTATCTTCACGTGACCCCAGTGAAAATACAACTGAACACATTTATTTCTCATTATATCGAAGGGGTAAAGTAAATTTAGGATACTCCAAGGTTTAGTCAGTGTGACTTCCTTGGAAAACCACACTGCTCACAGAGGTAATTTGTGACACCTAGTTGAGAGAACCAATTAGGAAGCCATTTCATCTTGGAGCCAACTTGACCGACTCAAAGCCAATCATGTTTCAAAGAGATTTCATGAAGAAAAAATTTTTAGAGTCAAAACCTTGTTAGTCAAACAAGGGAGAGTCCATTAAAGTTTGAGCCAAGTCATTCATTCATCATGAAATTTGTGAAGCATTACTTTGTCTTAGTTTTTTCACTCACCATAAGATGAGGTGAAACTTTTTCCAAAGTGAAGCCAAGTATTTTTCAACCCCACTTGATCTACTCCTTTTCTTTCTTGTTGATATTTTGGATCAAAAGAAAGAGCAACATATGTGTGTTATTGATTGATTGTGTCCACCACTTTTGCACCCATTTACATTTGTCCTTGCTTGAGACTGGATGGTAAATGTTGAAAGTGTGTTGGTACATCTTCTCATCTTGATAGCCATTTGATCTTGATACCCACGTCAAGATCTTCATCATAGCTAGGCTTGATTCATCATTGACCTTCCTTTGAAGTGTTACGTTTCTCACATCACCTTGATATAATTTTGATACTTACATCTTGTTTCTCGTAAACTTGATCTAAGTGTCTAGATTGTACCATTACATTTGCTCACATCTTAACAATTCCTTGGTATACTTTGGCCTTGTTTCTTTTCAAACATTACCTCAAACCTTGAAAGGTGTTGTTGTTACTTTGTTAGCATTGTATCAATACTATTTCGATACTAATATCTTGCTTTTTGAAAATCTTGGTTAATGTATCCAAGTGGTATTGTTGCATTGCTCACACTTGTAACTTCCACTTTTTGGGATTTAGGCCTTGTTTGTATCTAAACGAGTTATAGTATACTTTGATTGGAAGTCACATCAACCCCTTGTTAATACTTATGCCTTGTTTATCTTAAACTTGACTTAAGTGTTGACATTGTGTTGATCATCTTTACGTCGAACTACCATTGAAAAACATTTACATAGGGAGTAGTTCCTTGTTGATTGGATTGGTTTACCAAACTTGTGTGATTGTTCCTTGTGATTGTTTATTGTATTGACTTATCTTTTAGGAAATCCTATTTGATCCTTGATTCTTTACCATTCATTATTCTTTAACCATTGTTGACATTCTTTTGTGACCTTTACAATCATCATGTTCTAGGTTTTCACTTAGGTTTGTTATACCCTTGATCACATTTGACAAAAAACCTTTGTAAAACACTCCTTGTTATGCCCCCTTTAACAAGGATGGACATCTAAAAACTAGAATGGGAAACATCTAACAAGAAAGGATCAAATCCTTTCATTGGTCATGATTTAGGACCCCTCTTCTCCATGAAAAGGAAAATAGAGGACATGATTGATCATAGTGGTGATGAATTAGAATCACCACATGGGAGGAGTTTGAGTTTGACCCCACTCAATTGGATGAATTCCTTTTTCTCAACAAAGATAGAGTACTTGCATGAGTTGTAGAATTAGGTGCCAAAATTCCAAATGAACATGAATTCATTCCACCTACCAACAAATGCCCATGAGGAAGAAGAGGCACAACATCCCCTTATTAACATGGATGACATTTTAGGGCATGGAAAGCTTCTACTTCAAACCCTCAAAATGACAACATGGGTGGTTATAAATTACCACTTATCAAAATACAAAGTTAGAGTGGACATGAGAACACAAAACAACCTCCTCCACATGAAAACCAAGAAGGACCTCAAAATGATGAAGTCACTATGCAACAAAAATACAAATCCTTAGTAGAAATTAGCTTATTTGGCTTCCCATGTGCAAAAGGAAAAAAAAAAAAATGCACATCGAGAAAACCTAAGGCCAAGAATAGTGAACTTCACACTAAAAATCAAGGGGATGAAACATCAAAATATAGTAGGGTATACATACCAGCTTCCCCTACCAAATATCAACTCCTCACACAAGAGTTGTAATCCATGAAAAGTATACTCATGACCCTTCAGGAAAATAATGTTGGACATAGTAAAAAGTACCAATACGAAGAGCTATGTCCTTACCCCTTTGACAAAGCTATATGCTATGCATACACCATTCCCTAAAAATTTTGATTTCCCAAAATTTGACAAGTATAAAGGGAAAGGTGACCCATGAGATCACGTCAAGGAATTTTACATGGCATGCAAGAAGTGGCTTATAGTGACAATTACCTTATACACTTATTCCCACGTAGGAGTCTAGGGGTCAAGCTTTGGAATGGTTTCTTCACATACCTAAAGGGTCTATCTTTCACATGGCCTGAATTAGTAGAAATATTTGTATGACATTTCTCATTCAATGTAGAAAGTGATGTTACCATGGTAGACTTATGTAGTGCAAAACAAAGACCTAATGAGACCTTTCTAGTTTCTTACAACAATGATGGGGGGTTAGCTAGCCACTTCCCTTGTTCAATTCCGAAAAAAATTGGTTAGCATTTTCATACCCAATTTAAATCTAGACATTTCTTTCCATTTACAAATGCATTGTGTCAATAACTTTGAAGAAGTCATAGAAAAGGAAGCCAAATCGAAAAGGATTTGATAGCTAAAGGGACATTGAAACCCTTTTCAAAAGACAACCAAACATCCAAACCTATGGACAAACCAAAGTTCTTTAACAAAAAAAAATGTCGTAGGAGATGGTATCACAAGACTCTAAGCATATATAAGTGGTTCAAATTGGTCCTCCTTTCAAACTTACTAAAGGCCTATTCAACCCCCTAGTCAAACGTCAAGTGTTCACTCCTCTCATGGACTCCTTGTCCATGATTTTGAAATAGTTGGATGTAGTGAACATGGTCAATACCCCACTATGAGTACCCTTTAGTGATGACACACCTAAACCATCATGGTACAAAGAACATGAATATTGTGAGTACCATCATGTCAAAGGCCACAAAATAGACAAGTGCCTAAAATTGAGGCACTTTGTCCAAGACCTCATTGATAGTGGAGAAATTGAGGTTGATTCACCTGAGCCCCATCAAACACCTAATCAAAAAATGGGAATATTCAAGGAACCTTTCCTAAGCATGATAAATAGGAGAGAAAATTGGATCAGGTTCAGTCTTCCAAAACTATAAAACTGCTAATTATGTTTACACCCAAGCCAAACAATCCATTTGACTCACTTATTGGTTGTGTTCATTCTTCTAATGAGCATGTGAATACTATTAGAATCAAGAGAAAGATTGTGTTGTGGTAACACATGACACACTCATCTCATGATTCAAAACCTCCTCTATCTACCCCAAGATAGTCAGTATGATCTTTTAGAACAACTTGAGAAGACTACTGCTAAGATCTTGATCTTAGATCTTCTCAAGATATCAAATGTGCATAAAGAAATCCTTTACAAAACACTTCAAGGGTCAGGAGTGTC
Source organism: Taxus wallichiana var. yunnanensis (assembly GCA_018340775.1). Taxonomy (NCBI): domain Eukaryota; kingdom Viridiplantae; phylum Streptophyta; class Pinopsida; order Cupressales; family Taxaceae; genus Taxus; species Taxus wallichiana. The sequence goes on from CM031235.1 coordinate 928,119,460, forward strand.
AATGGATATAGATCCTTCCCACCTTCAAACTATGGTGGAAAATATCACACCAAGTGAACACATCACCTTTATCCATAATGAGATCCCAAACAAAGATCACACACATAACTTACCTCTTTACATCAAAGTATTTGTTACCCAAGGAAGATAAAGAGGGTGCTTGTGGACAATGGGTCTAGGTTGAACATATGTACATTGAAGCTAATCAAATAGTTGGGATGAACAAAAGTAGATCTAGAATCCCACATCATCACAATCACAACATATGACAATGTGGAGCGTGAATTGACTGGCACCATAACATTCCGATGGAAGTAGGACCTACTTGTCATAACACCAAGTTCCATGTCCTAGACTTGGAGCTTCCATATAACATGCTTCTTGGCCACCCATGGATTCATGCCATGCAGGCCATACCATCAACCTTCCATCAAGTGCATTAAACTGAATCATGAGGGACACACCATCACCATTCAAGGAGATCTAAAACCCTTTTTCTCACTATAGAGATTTGAATATATTTTCATAAGGGTGCTTATGAATGTCCCTCTTCGACATTTTATACCTCTTCAATATGAATCTCTCACCTCACGTGTGGATTTAGACACACTAAGTTCTTGTGACCATGGTGCTTCTACATTTGTTTCTCCCTTTGATTCATGGGAGATGAAGGTTCTTGAATATGGCTGGAGAGTATGATATCAAACAGGCCCTCTTGGTTTCAAATCTATCCTTGTTCACCCAAGACAAGAGGAAATCCCAATTACCCTATACAAATGACCTAGAGATGAGAAAACTATAGGAAGTTCCTACTGGTGGCTTATTAGCAAAAAGAAAAATTTTTGGACCCTCCCACAATTTGGGTCCCCGAAGGAACTATGCCTTCCTACTACAAACTCCTAGAGTACACCAAATCTAGAAGAATGATGTACTCCATGGGCTATAAAGGACATGGGTGTGGTAAAAATGAACAAGGTATAAGAGATCATTCCAACCCCACACTTTAAAATGGAAAGATATGGCATCGACATTAGACCTTATGGATCTCACCCCCTGGAGCATGAGATGTTACCTCTTTTGAATGTGAGGATAGCTCTTCTCATTAGATAGTGACACAAATTCTGTCATAGCCAATATGAGGATCTTTCCTCAATGAACCTATTCCTAGACACCATTTTTTTTACCATAACCCCGTTAAACCCCAAGTTGACCTTTTCTATCCTACTCTCATTGATTGGGACCAAAACTTCATGTGCCTATGGACCTCTTTGAAAATGATGAGGCAATTATAGAATTCATGGGTATTCGTGACAACATTCCTATCGGGGACCATAAAAAGGATTCTACATTGACCTTGATACTGTGTGTACTTTGGGGAGGAGGTTGAGTTATGTGGTAGAAAAATTTAAGAAAAAGTGAGGGAAAATTTTCCTCTAAAAAAATCCTGGAAAAACAAAAGTCCAAGTCACACAGTGAAAACCTCTTTGAGGCGTTGGCTAAAAACAAATCAAAAAATCTATGGACATAAAAAGTGACCACCAAGGGTGAAAATATCATTGAGACACCCTTGGAAGAATATATCAACCCCCCTGATCCTACACACATGGAGGATACATCCAAGATGTTAGTAGAAGAAACCATTGATGTCAACATTGGCACAGAAGAGAAACCTAAAATAGTTAAGTTGGGAGCTTCACTTTCACACAAGAACAAAAGACTTTTGTAATGCTTCTTAGAGAATTCTCAGACATATTTTCTTGGTCTTATGTGGATATTAGGCTGGATCCATATTTAGTAGTGCATAACCTTGTTGTGCATGCAGATGCAAAACCCATCAAACAAAAGCTTAGAAAAATGCATCCATGGGTGGCCCTTCTAGTCAAGGAAGAGCTTGAAAAACTCTTAGTAGTTGGATTTATCAGACCAATGATTATTCAGAATGGATATCCAATATAGTCCCAGTATACAAAAAAATCCCATAGGAATCAAAATTTGTACCGACTTTAGAGACATCAACAAGGCATGTCCAAAAGATGACTTCCCTCTTCCTAACATCGACATGATTGTCGATTCAACCACTGGATATGAAATGCTATCTCTCATGGATGGATTTTTTGGCTATAATCAGATTAAGATCATGGAGGAGGACCAACATAAGACTTCCTTCACAACCCCTTGGGGAATTTTTCTATCAGGTGATGCCCTTCGGCCTTAAAATGCAGAACGCAACATATCAATGGGAAATGATAGTGATATTCCATGACATGCTCAATGACATCATGGAGGATTATGTTGATGATATCTTGGGTAAATCAAAGATGAGAGAAGAACACCCTAAGGTCTTGAGACACATCTTTGAATGTCTCAGAGAGTATAAAGTCAAGTTGAATCCAAAGAAATGTGTCTTGGGGTATTATCAAGGTAAACTATTTGGTTTCATTATATCAGAAGAGGGATTGAGGTTGATCTGCTAAGGTAACTGTAATTATTGAAATGCCTCCTCCTAAAAACCTCAAGTAGCTTTGCATAATTTAAGGAAAAATCCAAGCCATTTTCCACTTTATATCATAACTCTTGAAAAATTCCATCCTTTCACTCATCTTCTAAAAAAATATGTTGACTTCTTTTGGGGACCTGAACATAGTAAGTAAGCCTTTTCCTTTCTCAAATAGTATTTGGCCAATCCTCCAGTCCTCATGCCACCAACCCCTAGGTGAACCACTATTTCTATACATATCCACTACCCAATTTCTATTAACACCCTACTCTCTTCAATATGATCTTAGTCAAAAAGAGAAAGTGGTATATTATCTCAGTACTGATCACTTATGAGCTCAACTACCCTCAAATTGAAAAATATTGCTTTGGTTGTCATTTTTACCTTTCAAAAGCTTCACCATTATCTATTGAACAATAAAACCAAGCTTATATCTAAAGTTGACCCTCTAAAATATGTTTTCAAAGCCAACACTTATTGGTAGGATGGCTAATTGGATCATCCTACTCAAAGTGAGTTTGATATTGAATATGTGCATCAAAAGTCAAGTTAAGGGAAAGTGCTTTACGAGACCAAACTAGTTGAAGGCACCTTTACCTAGAATAGATCTAGTGTGTTTGGATCTTTAGATGCATCATTAATGTATATCAAAGAATCTATCATGTGAAAGTACACTTTGATGGATCATTCACTTTCCATGGTTCAGGAGCAGGAGTAGTGCTAGTCACTCCTTCGAGGACTTTATACCTTAGGATTTCCACCTCAGATTTCCATGTATGAACAACATAGCAAGAATATGAAGTGCTCATTTTGGGATGAAGCTAGCTATCAAATGGAACATCCACCAACTTAAGGTCATTGGAGACTCACAGTTGATCATCAAATAGGTCAACAATGAATATAAGGTCAAGGATGAGAATCTCATCCCATATAAGAAGTTAGTGGAGACTCTCAAAGAGTATTTTGTGCATATCACTTTTGAATAGATCCCAAGAGCACAAAATTGGTCTGTAGATGTTATGGCGATAGTGGGTTCCATGCATGCTATAATTCCACCAGAAAATAATGACATGCCATTCTTTGTTGAAAATTTGTGACAACCTGCATATGACATGTCGAGAATCATGCCTTGGCTTGTGAAGTTTTGGTCCTTTATCCCCTTGGTATGATCCTATCTTTAACTACCTATAAGATGGTACATTTCCCCTGAATATAACCCACTCTGAAAAGAGGAACCTTATCCAAAATATATCCCATTACACCCTCCTCGGAGGCACCCTCTATCATCATGGCTATGAAGGAATTTGTTATGTTGTCTAGATGTCGGATTTAGTAGTCCAAGTGATCAAGGAAGTACATGAAGGTGTTTGTGGAGCCCACACCAATGGAATGGTCTTGGTGAAGAAATTATTGAGAGTAGGCTACTATTGGCCTACCATGGAAACTGATTTTTTCAAGTATGTCAAGAAGTGTGCATTGTGCTAGAAGTATGGGAACCTTATTCATCATGCGCCGATGTAACCTTTCTGCAACGATCCGATCACAACACCATGGTTGTTCTCTAAGTGGGGACTAGATCTCATAGGGAAGCTCACCCCTACCTCCTCAGATGGCCATACCCATATCATAACTACCACATAATACTTCACCAAATGGGTGGAAGTTGTTCCTCTCACATATGTTACTGGGGCATAGATCTCAAAATTCATCATGAATCATCTCATTTTCATTATGGCATCCCTTCCGCCATTGTAGTTGAAAATGGTAAGTCCTTCAAGAACAAGACTATGAAATCTCTATGCATGCTTTCAAATACACCTAAAGTGGTCTACTCCCTATTACCCTCAAGGTAATGGAAAAATAAGAGGCCTCTAACAAAACCCTTGTTCAAATTATGGAAAATATGGTAAGTAAGACTGGTCATAATTGGCATTTGTAGATCCATCCACCCTCTGGGCTTATAGAACTTCCATTCACACTCCTACTAGTGCAACACCCTACTCCTTAGTTTTTGCATTGATTCCATCATCCCCTGGAAATTGAGCTTCCCTCCTTGAGAATATCTCTCAGAGACTATCTAGATAAATATGAAGACTACCATGTGGCTAGATTGTAGAGCTTGAACTATTGGATGAAAGATGCCTCTACTCAATCACTTAAAAGTGTATCAGAATTGAGTGTCCTGGAGCTATAAAAATGGATTATACCTTTTTAGTTTGAGGTTAGGGATATTGTCCTTAAAGGAAAACTAGTTCAACACTATGAAAGAAAGAGAAAAGAAGGGTAAGTTTGAACCTAATTAGTTGGGACCTTATGTGATAGTGGAAAAATATGGATTATCAAGAGCATAAAAATTTCCTATCCTAATGGAGATGAGCTATATGAACCTATGAATTCCATACACCTCAAGTAGGTTCTATGCTTAAACATGGATGTAAAAATAAAAAACAACCAAAAAAGTATAAAAATATCAAAAAAAAAAAAAAAAAAAAATAAAGAGAAAACAAGTCATCCAAGTGTGAAAACCACACAATTGTGGCACTTTGGATAAGTCCTTGGTGAAAAATAGTTTCAATGCCTTGGGAGGATTCATTGTTCACAAACATCTCACATCTAGGGGGTACATTTGCTTTATCTAGAGCTAGTTTTTCACCTACATTTGAGATTCCTTTTGAGCATGTCCTTTGAAGCCTTGATCCAGATGATCCTCCTCTTATAAATCTATGAAGATATTTCCTTTGTACATTCCCATCTAACGTTGGGGAATCTTTCACATCTTCACTTTCCTATACATAACATGTGGCATATTCCCTTGTATATTCCCATCTAACATTGGGGGCATCCACATTTTCTATTTTTTTATACATAACTTTGGAAAACTTTTTAGAAAATTCCAAAAACATTCAAATATGTTCAAAAATTCACAAAAACATTCAAATATGGTTGATAATCCCAAAACATTAGAAAACCATCTCGTAGAAAATACAAAAACAATAGAATATTGTTTCCAAAAAAAAAACAACATAAAATATATCGAAAATTGTCTCACAAAAACATAGTAGTACTTTTCTTACTTGTTTGTTTGTTTTTTTTTTGCTTTGTTTTTTTTGTATTTTTGTATAGCTTTACTTACTTTCTTGTACATTTTGTATAGTGTGTTTCTTAACATACTTCTTAGATTGATTTATTATTTTGATTAGATTAGATTCATTCTTGTTTATATTCAGTGTGTTTTGCATGTTTGTATATATTTGTACATAGTTGTGTTGTTCAAATTGTTTAGTGTGTAAATTTGGTATATTTGTTAACTTTTTCTTGTGCTTGTTTGTTACTTGTACATTGTTTTTATCACATCATCATCTATATCATCACATCTAACATCACATACATCATATATATCATCAATAAAAACTAAGCTACATCATCATGAAAATAAACATCCAACATGTATGCTAAGCTACTATCATCCTACCATATCACCAATGGGGAAATAGGACCACCTCTTATCCCCCCCCTCCCAATATCAAAAATTAAAAATGTGGACAATCATAAGTATCTCATAAAAAACAATGTGATATCATCTAATGTTATCTCATAAATCAAACACATGTGATACAATCATACATCATAATAAATTCCATCATCATATACATGTAAATATGTCAAAATGTCAGTCTGTGGCTCTCACCCACCCTTGGACTACCCGGCTAGGTGGTGGCACTTATCAGATTGAGGAACCGATCTTATGGATGAAGATAGTCTATGTGACTTGGATCTAGATCTGTTCAGGTAGGTGACTATAATCTATAGCCCTTTGATCGTAGATAACCAATGGTATAGCATATTGTAATATGTGGCCTTCCCAGTAATCAAGGAACACTCAAGAACCATCTATGGGATTCCTCCTACTATCCCCAACTATCGGATAGTATCACACTCTACTCTCACACTAGCTAGATCTACTCATAGTTGATCTCTCTCAGCTATCAACTGTTGTACCTACTACATCAAGACACTTGAATCTCCAACAATCTGAATTATCTATCTAGGAGGAGAAGGAAATTTATACGTAACTCTCCAATCTCCATCTCTAGGGCTTCATGGTGGGGACCCCATCCATCTCCACCTCCATCTCCATCCTCACCTCCTCCATCCCACCCATCCCCGAGAGGACTATGTGGTAGACCAACCTGCATGTGGCGTGTGACAAAGGAATCTATGGTATCTATATTTGAGCCTAATGCTACCGGGATCTCGCTGCGGGCCTAAAACCTTCCTGGACCGTCCTTGCCTCGTGGTTCTAAAACCTTGTTACATTAATTGTTGATTAGAGAATACTTGTTAGAGATCACACAAGAAGTCCACGTGGGAGAAAAGGCCTGGATCAAGGGCATGAGGGACAGGAAGAACCCATGCACAGAGGGCAAGTTCAATCTGTTGGGACTTAGCCAATTTTGAGCATGAAGACCTATTTTTAGAAGATGGCATGTGGAACACACCAACGATGCAGAGACGTGCATGCCACACATTGTCTATCTTTAGAGGATCGAATCAAGAATTTTACATGGAGACAAGATAAGAATAGGATTGTCACTTCAGTTAACTATAAGAGGTCTATAGATAGCACACTTGCATGTGTGGCTATGCCTATAAATGTGTGTGGCTATTATATAGCATGCGGCCTATTTTTGGAATAGATAAATGGTGAAGGGCGAGTCCCCACCCTATATACGATGAGAATTACATAGTAGTGGAGTATAAATAGAGAGAGACATATACACAGGGGAGAGATGGATGTATGAAGGTATAGAGGTATGCACATATGATTGGATTACTATATCAGATCCATATGTGCATTGGTATAAATTGACATTATTGTAAGGAGCTTCTGTGTTTATTAATAGATGGAAGATATTGGCTGAATCTAAGTGTCATTCCTGTGTGTAATTGAGTAGTGCATGTTATTGATTCAATCATGATTATTGTTTAAGCTTGTTCTTTCATAGATCTAAATGTAGCATGCATGGTAGAATGGTGGATTAGTTATGGACATATATGTTTCTTCCTTCATCATGCTAACATCTTGCTACAACAACCCTAAAGAGGGACCTGGTACCTTTGCGCACTTTGAGTGAGCACTTAGTCTAGGATGAGTGATGTGCCAGCATGACTAGGGTGTTATCTAGTAAATTCTATCTTTGCATCATTGGTTCCATCTTTGGGACCTCTTTTTTAGTTGTTTTCAGGATGGTTTGCGATGAAGACGTACCGGTTAACTCTAGAAAGTATTGAGGAGTGGATACACGAACTAGAGGAAGAATATGAATGGTGGTTCAATAGTGGATCTGAGTTTAATGCACGTATTTGGGTAGAACATAATCTATATGACAGCCTATACGAGATATTTTTTTCTATCTTTCCAATAGAATTATACGAGTGGCTTACTGCTTATGCATCTCAACTAAATTGGAGGTATTGTGCACTTTATAAACACAGAAGAATTTAGGTCCTTTATGATGTTGATCCGATCTAGATTTACGATGTGGATACGTGGTTTCATGGTGTTCTAAATAGTTATATTCTAGAATATTCAATTTCGATGTATTCTTTCCCAAAGGTATCTGAATTCCAGTTTTTACGGTATCCAAGAGGAGTATATCTGTAAGGTATTCCATTAGTGATCAAGATCTTGATGGTAACTTTGAATCTGGAGAGTAAACCAATGGCTAACTAAACTTCACCACACGCAAGGGTAGGAATAGGTTTGGTGAAAGATGGTAGACCTATCGGTGCAGAGATAGGCGAGAGAGGAGAGGAGCTGACTTAATTATAATGAGGTGTGTGAGAGGGAGAAAGAGAAGTAGTGTACCGTTGCGAAAGTATGGCATTGAGGAGAGAGATGGCTTGTGAAGGATTTATAGCTCATGTAGAAGACGTGGAGCAGAGCATCAGGAACTCCCCCATCTTGGAAAACATGATAGAGATCCCCCTTGGCCTCACACGAAGTGCACTAGCAAAGACTACCTAGGCCGTGGGCGCGCATCTTAATCCACCTGGTGACCTAGCCCTTGCACTTGGTTTTTTAGTATCTAGTACAACCAGTAATCAACAAGCAAGTTTGGGAAGTAGGAGAGTAGGAGTAAGTCAGGGAGAAAGTACATCAATGGCAGGATAGACAACTTCAATGATATTTGGAGGAACATTCTTAGGCGCATCATCCACACAGAACGTGAGCGCATAGAATGTTGGATTCACCTTTGGAAGTGGAACTACCTCACAAACTGTAGGGGTTCAATATAGTACTATTATCGAAGCACAAGGGAGTACATCTACAAGTCCTATTCCAGCTACAGGTGGAGGATCAAGAGGTATAGGTGGTTCTATTTCTAGTGGATCTGGTGGTTTTGGAGGTAGAGGGAACATAGGAGGTTTTGGATTAGGTGGTCAAGGCCCTGCAACAACCACAAAACATTTATATGGAAATGTCTCTTCATCTTTCGGAAGTATAGAGGCATAGAGGATGCTGCTAAACATGTGCATATGTGTGAAATCTTGTGGCGAGCTAAAGGGATCACATCTATTAAGCATAAGGCAAGTCAATTTGCTACTACATTACAAGGACATGCACACAACTGGTATAGGAAGTTTGACCCTGATCAAACTTGCGTGGATTATGCAACATTGAAGGATGCTTTCTTGAAAGAGTTCCATATCCCTGAGTTTGAGCAAAAGAGTATAAGTGCGCTCAAGGCTATCAATCAAGGAACCACTGAGAGTGTATGTGAGTATGATGCCTGATTTAATACACTTCTATCTAATCCATCTTATGATATTCATGCAAGCCAACATGCACAATGGTTTGTTGGAGGATTGATTACACCATTTAGAAGGGCACTGTCACATAAGACATACACTGATCCACGTAAAGCACTAGAAGCAGCTTTGCATGTTGAGGTAGTTGGGAGCATTGAAACTGGTGTTAGTCCATTCTTAGAGGCACAAATTACAGCTATGGAAAAGCAGTTAGAGAAGATATCATTAAATTCATTCCATGAAACGTGCTCAAGAATTTGATGTATAGATTGTGAATTGGAAGGTCACACCAAGGATAGTTGTCCTCGTAGATCTGTATGATCATTACTGTTGGATTATGAGATCTATCATTTGAATCATGATGTTATTCACTAGTCCTTTGTTACAGCGTGTGATAAGGAAGAATGTATCCAACTTTTGTAAAATTTACAGGTCCACGACCCATGATATTAAGGATTTTCGGTTGATTGGTCAGATCCAAGATGTTATAGACATTGGGGTATGACAAACAAGTATAACAGATAATCCTAAGGGTAAGAATGAGCACCAAGATTGGGATCATAATCAAATGTGCTATGATAGGAATGAGGGCCATTTTGAAGGAGGTTGTGGAAGGGGATTTGGATATCATGGTGGATATGGAGGATGAGATCGTGGTGGAGGAACAGGTGAGTTCCCTCATGGAACATGTTATACGTGTGGATCTCCTGACCACTATAGGCGTGAATGTCCTTAGAATATTGCATGTTCTTTCTGCAGAAAGAACCATAGCTATGAAGAGTGCCCAAACTTATATGAGCATCTAAGTAAGCAACATAATCATGAGAACAAATGCGTAGGGATGGTTAGAATCCAATACATAGTATAAGATTAGTGGATGTCCAAGATAACACCATGACCTGAGGCATTAACTGTGAAGATTACTACATGAGCTGAAGTGGCACACGCAAGAGAGGCATTGCACTAGAAGCCTACGATTACCAAGGAGGAGGTTTTGCATGCAAGGTACCCAAATCCTACTCATTCAAAGGAAGTTTACCAAGATACTATGGAAGTTCTAAGCAATCTTCAAGGTGAGATACAATACTTAAAGGAGTAGAAGAAAGCATCAAAGACAATCCAAAATGATATTGATGATCTGAGAGAAGTGTGCAAAATTTTGCGCCAGGAGAACATCATTCCACTATTAGGAATTTGGTTAAAATGGAACACTCTACGCACAAGTATTGAGATCAGATGGAAGATTCTTCATGCAAATCTTCCCCTGATAACATTGACTATGAAAAGGAAACTACTCTGAATGTTGTTGTGGATGGATGGTTGTTGAGCAACATATTGATTGATATAGGTGCAAAAGTAAATGTGCTTACATTAGATATATGGGTACAAATGGGGAGGCCTCCATTACAACCATCATCTAATGTGTTGTTTATGGCAAACCGGACTAAGGCCACTCCCATAAGAGTTTTGAAGGATGCATCTATAACCATACAAGGGGCCAAGTTCACTGGGGATTTTGAGGTATTAGCACTTGTAGAAGTAGACAATTTTCCAGCCTTGCTTGGACGCCCTTGGTGTTATGCGAATAATGATGACTTGAGATTCAATAAGGGGTATATCATATTTGAGAACAAGGAGGAAAGAGTTGTGATACCTCTAACAGATGGGAATTCTACACCATATGTTGAGCCTCTAAGTGAGGAGGACTTAAATAGAATTTATGTACACGTTATTTAGGACCTAGAGGTCAATGAGCCATCAAAATAAGGCATCCTACAGTGGGAGGATTCTCATTCTATTAGTGATACTATGAGTATTTCTTATGATAATTGGGCTCATGGTACATATGAACTAGTAGGGCGTGAGGTGAAAACGTGGTGGCAAGAATCATTCATTCGGTTTGATGGATAGGTAGCACAATACCTTTGTATACAAGGGTAGAGGATCTTCCTAAATTTTGAAAGCCATGGAAACATGGTGGATAGATCAAATTAAGATAAGAGATATGTTAGTATATACCTTGTGTAGGACAGCGTCGTTGGTGGGTAGTCCACAGAGATAATCTTATAGAATGGGAAGAGATTGGGATCACCCTATCTATTAGGTTTGTAAGGAACAATGCACCTACACAGATTTACACTTATCATGGTGATCAACCTATTCAGCATCACATTTAGTAGTGTGAGAGACTCTAGATAGCAGGACAGGAAGCATTACCACCTTCACTCTGGGTGCATAGATTGTACTCTACACTACAAGGATGCACATGCGCATGGTATGTATACATAGAACTACATCGAGAGACTGGGAATTGACAAAAATTGACTACAGGAATGATCCAAACCTTTGATTACTTTTCTTCCCAACCTCCAATAGAAGAGGTATTAAAATTTGTCAAGCCCTTAACTATGGGAGATAGTGAAAAGTAGAAGAGCATATTCAAAAATTATTTGGTGAGACAAAGTATAGAGCGCATTTTGAAAAAGAAGAAGAAATGGACTACATACTACTTGAACGTGCTTGCCTTGAGAAAGAGAAAGGAAAGATGGTTTACATCACGGATGATGAGGAATTGAGAACCTGGATATTGAACATTCACAAGGGGTGCATGAGGTATTGAACGGTGCGCAGACAAGGATATGTGCGTGCCTATCACAAACCCATGAATATAAAGAAGGTGAATATAGGTTCGGATGCTGAACCTAAAGAGGCCATCATTGGAGACTACTGGTCAGACTTGGAGGTAGCAAAGATCATTGAGTTACTCAAGGATTATCAGGACTTATTCCCTTGAGGGTATCATGAACTTAAAGGCATGCATAAATCACTTGGGGAAATGAAGATAAAACTTAAGGAAGGTGCACACCCCATGAGAAAGAGACCTTATAGAATGAATCCTAATTTGCATGAAAATGTAAAAGAAGAAATTGATAAAATGTTGAAATATGGAATTATCAAGCCCCTTGATGAGTCAAAATGGGTTAGTCCAATGGTGATCAGTATCAAGAAGGATGGACGAATTAGAATATGTGTGGACTACATGGAGTTGAATGTTACATGCATCATAGATCCATTCCCTATGCCATTTATTGAGGAAATACTAGAAGGCGTTGCAGGGCACAAAATATACTCTTTCACAGATGGGTTTTAGGTATCATCAAGTTAGGATTACTCAAGAGGATCAAGAAAAGACTACATTTACTACTAAATGGGGCAGCTTTGCCTATACTGTGATGCCTTTTGGATTGAAAAATGCGCCTTCTATATTCTCGTGTATAGTTTTCCAGGCATTGAAATATTTTATTCACATCTTTTTGTAGGTTTACCTAGGCGATTGGATAGTATATGGGCTTGTGAAAGATCATTGTGAAAATCTACGCTTAATGTTTGAATGGTGCCAAAAATTGAGTATCTCTTTGAACATCAAAAAGTGCATATTTTCTACACCATTTGGAATCTGTATGGACATATAATCTACAAGGAAGGTTTGTTGGTTGATCTAGCTAAGGATGCGGTCATTCTAGGCACGGAGGTGCCTACCATTCAAAGTGAGGTGCACGTATTTTTAGGTCATACGAGGATATTATAGAAAATTCATCAAAGGGTATGTCAAAGTTGCTACACCCTTAGAAGAGTTACTGAAGGGGAAAGATACATTTCTTGGGAGAACATGCAGCAGCGCACGTTTGAGATACTTTTGAAAGATAAACTTACTACCGCACCCATTCTACATTTTTCCTCATGGGATAAGCCATTTCATGTACATGTGGATATCTCCAAAGATGGCCATTGGCGCCGTGTTAGCTCAACTGGTGAAGGTATTATAGATCATCCAATTTTTTTACTAGTAGGAAGTGTTGGCAAGAAAACTTCTCGTGGAAAACTTGTGGATTTCTTGCCAATGCTCTAGGAATCTAAGTCCCTCTACTTAACCGGTGTAGCTATCGTATGTGCATGCGCATGAAAAGGTGGATTTTTGTGGTGGCCTTTCGATCTGGGGATCCAACAGGGGCACTCCACTGACCCTACGGCAAATGCTTGCATATACCTACAAGAGATGACTTTGTCTGAAAGTGGGAAAGGGAGTGAGAATGGAGGTAGGAGAACTAATGTTGCAGGTAGAAAATCATATTCCTGCACACACACTAGTTAGAAACTTCATCACATGCATTTATGAGAAGAAACAACCCTATAAATGATAACAAGACCAAATAGAATTTGATGAGAATAAAGTGTCATGAAATCCCTTAGTCAAAGAAATCTAGAAACTCCTTCTTGTATTGATGCTTGAACAAAAGTTGTACATAGCGTAGGAATGGAAGAAATTTGAGAGCGGAAGAGAGTAGAAGAAAATGGATATCTCCTTTGTTTTCTCTCAAGGTAGAATGCACTCTTGAGTCTACAAGATCAATCACCAACCCTTTGAAATGGGAATGGCTTTACAATTTATAGAATAGAATATGACTCTTCATCTTCCTCATGACCTTTCAAATACCTTAATATGACTTAAGACAGTTCATATTCCACTTCAAATATTTAAGTCCCTTTTATAATAACAAGGTGACTTAATTTACATTATGTTTCTAAAGTCTCTTAAGTCATATTAAAAGTGCAAACCCCAACGTGAAATTAGAATATTGGAAAGTGAGAGAAAGTTGGGGGGAAGAGGAGAGAGAAAGGGGAATAAGAAGAAGAGGAGATGTCATTCCCGATGAATTCCGTTGATCCTCGTTGATGGAAAGCTCCAAATGTAGTGAAACTCTGAATCTTCGAACTCCTTGCACATTGTGAAATTCCTCCAAATTATCTCACGAACGTTCGCTAAGTTGAATGAACTAAGGTGGATCTTGAATACCATGTGAAAATGACTAGGATGCTCCCAAACAATGATGTCCCCCTGAATGATTATCCTTGTACATCCCATTGTGCCAAAACTTCTCTTTGAGTGTAACTTACTATTTTTAGTAAGTGTGAAAAAGGCAACTCTCTCGATCCTTTACTGAGTGTTGTGACCTTGATTCCCCTTTCTCCCTACGTTCCTCACTCCTTTGGATCAAATTTCTATTTTTAACAGGTGCTCGAGGGCCCACTTACTATTTTTAGTAAGTACAAAAATGTCCATTCTGGTGAATTCTCGGTATGTAGTGCACCTCTGATATCTTCATCTCCTTCGCAGTTCTTCGTTAATGACTTTCCGAAATAGCAGCTTCTATGTAGTAGACTGCTATTTTTAGAAAGTTTCCTCGGGAGTCGGATTGACGTGGAACGAAGTTTTTGATATGGGTTTTTGCCCAATATCATCCCTTTGAAATTTCGGGCCCGTCCGCTTAATAATCCAGGAGATTTTAAAGTTTTAATTTTGGACTGGCAAAGGTGCTTCTAGGTACAAGAGCCATTAATGGACCTCAAAATTGCAGGTCTAGTTTTCTCCTCTATTTTGAATAAAATTGTATTTTTGATGTGGTTTTTTTCTTTTGGTGCTTCACATGTAATCTTACTTCGATCCTCCGGTATTTGGTTTGACAGAAATCCCACTTCTTTCTTCGTTGAGCCGGAAAGGAGATTTCTTCATTATGGATGCTTTGTCTCACACATGGGGGAGTTTTAAGGTTTCTTCTTGATGGTCTTGGATAGAGGAATGAACAAAATAAGTGGTTCATTGATTTGTGCCTTTGGTTTGCAAGCTTTGTTTAGATTTCCATTTTTTAGCTATGGGGATTTTGTTGTTCTCTTCTTTATTGTTCTTCGTTTCTCCTTAGCTTGATGAGGATTCCTTTTGAGACATGTGCATCACCATGGGAAAGGTATTTCAGTTCCTTTTTGATCTGGTCTGATCATTTTCAATGGCGGAGTGATGGTAGAATGTTGCAGAGGAAGAATGGAGGAAAGGAGTGCAAATAAAATTGTTAGAAGTTAGAAGCGGGAAAAGCAACACTTGGAGATTTTTCAAAAAGATGTGCATAGGTAGGGCTTGGGTGAATTTTTCCATGCTTGATGTCCCTGACCTCGGGACATGAGGGACATCAATTTCCACAATGAGCAAGATGGTGACACGTGGCACTAGATCCAACGGCAGGGAATGAAGGAGGAAAAAAAGCTGATTTGAAGCACTGGGAGCTGAAATGAGGTCACATGGGTGTCCAGAAGACTCCCCATAGGGGATGGGTGCATTTTCCAAGGCCTGATGTCCCCCACCTTAGGTGCATAAGGTACATAAAATTCCACAGTGGTCCTGGAGCTGACACGTGGTGACCGATCCGACGACAGGGAATGCATGCTCCAAATAAGCACTTGAGGGCTGAACTGCCAAGTCTGGAGGTCATATGAGGGTCCCAAGGGTCACATGAGGGCTGGGAACATTTTCCAAGGGGTGATGTACCTGACCTTAGGGACTTGGGGGACATGAAATCCCGCCAAGCTCCTGGTGCTAACATGTGTCCTCTCGAAAAATGACTAAGTCCTGAACTGCCTTTGAGAGGGTAACTTGGAATGTAGATAACTTGAGCTTCCGATGGAATTTATTGGTGAAATTTTATATGATCCTGACTGGAAATGGAATTTTGAATCTAATGATGTGGGTCTCATGTCTTTATTCGATCATATGATCCCTGAAAAATCAGATTTTTGATCTGGGACTCCACTTGTGCCTGAGAAAAACTGTCTTCCAATCATATGCGCCAAGGTGTTGTGAAAAATATTATTTCACCATCATGTAGGTCTTGGAATCCTCTTTCTGAAGATGTTTTTACTTCTAAATCCATCCGGAGCTCTCAGAATCTTCTTTTGAAGCCCAACAGTTGTTTTAGGCTGTGTACCTGCTTTAGGCTTGTGAACCCTATTTTCACTCAGGATTGCTCCAAGTCTTTAAAAACTTCTCTAAACCTTCCAAAATCATTTCTTTTATGTCATAAGGTATTCCATTCACCTCCATGTTGAATTTTTCCCTTCTCGTTCTACTCAGGGGTCAATCCGATCTAGGAAGGCCATGACATCCCTTCCCATGACTCCCCAAAATTTGCATTTTCAATGAAGTCCTAAAATCACCTAGGGGAATGAATGGAATTTCCTAAATCACCTAGGGGGATGATATAACATTGGTTGGGAGGTAATTTGGACTGAATGGATAGAGTTGGGGTTCCTAGGAATGATAAAGCATGAAAATTTTGGCATAGGGGTATAGTTGTCGTGCTTGGAAATTTCCAATTTCCCTGTTGCACATTTGCACGACAACATGGCTCTAGCTTGGGGACATGACATGGACTAAGAGAAGTGAAGACATGACATGGGAATCCAAAATCTCAATTTTAGACCATATAATTCATTGACCAGTGCCTTATCCATTGGGCCTGTGGAGTCATGCACAACTTCTAGAAAGGAAGATTAGAAGAAGGAAACACACACACACAAAAATGAAAGAAAGGAAACACACAACACACAATAGGAAGGGAAACACACACAATGGAAAGGGAAAAACACCTATCAATCACCTATGGTACAAAGCGAGGGACAACCCACTTTCACTGAAGTACTTTTTATTTCTCAAAAGTTACCCCTGAAGAGGCAACACCGAATGATGATGTTCTATGAAGCCATTGACATGGGTTCAGAAAGTATCCTCCCCTCCTCAGCTGACTTATGAAAGCCAGGTGCTTTCACAATTGTCTATGTACTTGGTAGGAGTGAGTCCATGTGATCTTCTTGATGCTTAGGTCCTTGCTTGGAAATTCCACTACCTTCATGCTCTTTGAAATTGGTTTCATCATGTCCAGTTGCCTTCCATGTTTATAAATATAGTTGATTCTCCATAGAGCATCTCATCGCTGCCCCAATGCTGATTTTCATTCCAATTCCTTGAATCTTCTGAGTTAATTTCTTTCCCAGTCTATGCTCATTGACATCTTCTTCATGAGAAACATTTGAATCATCCCTTATCTTTATTCCCTTATGAGGCGTTTGAGTCCTGATGGGAGGATCAGAGGAAAACTCATACTTGTCTTGCATGTCCATGGCATGAGTGAAGAGATCAAGAATCAGCTCGGGATCTTCTGCAAATTCTACTGCATCAAAAATTTCTTTCATGGAGTTATGCTTCATTGTTTCCTGTAACTCATCTTTGTACACATTTGAGGAATGCAGCTCAAGGAAACTATCTGGAGGGATTACCCCATCATCTTGGGAATCACTGCACTCTATCGATCCTTCATCAAAAAGAGCTTCATCTTCAGAGGCTTTGAGACTCCTTGCTTTGATTTCTTCATCATGGAAAGAATCTTCATCCTCAAAAGGGAAAGAAAATATCTCCATTTCATTATTGCATCCATCAACCATTAGCTCCAGAGTACCATCATATTTTTCAATATGGCCAACCTTCACATTGGTTAAGGCTTCCAAATTAGCTTCACGCTTGTCTTGCAGATTTGTGGCTTGCATCAGGAGCTCAAGACTGATCTCAGGGTCTTCTGTTTCTTCCACGGCTCTTAGCAGTTCTTGTATAGATAGTTCTTTCCCATTGCTCAAGGGCTCATTGTAGACTGGCTTGGTCTCTTCCTAGGTGACATGATCAAGGGAGTCCTCATCTTCAAATGGGAATGAGAAAATTTCTTCATCACAGATAAGCATATAAGTTGTTTTTTCTTTTTGAAAATCTTCAAGAACCATATCCTCTTCTTCATGGTTTGCATCATCCAACAATTCGGGGCTGCCCTCTTGTAACTTGAATCTCCTCAATGCTTCTTCAAAATCCAAATCTCTTTGGGAAGGCATGTCTAGGCCTATCAAGATGGGGATATCCTCTTCTTCCTTGGTTGCCACAAAGTGATTCATCTACCTACTACCTTGATACAAGATGTTAGCTTCCGGCTTCTAGAATTTCATACTATGTACCTCATCTTCTTCTCGGGAAGTAATTTCTCCATGTCTCCCTTCACTGGTATGGTTGCAAAAGACCAATTCATCTGAATTTTCCCTCCCAACTCTTGGCAGAAATTTCTACTCAACAACATTCGAACGAGGCTGGGACATCTACTACCAAAATCATCACTGAAACTTTCTTGTCTGGAAATCTGGCGAGAGCCACCTATGCATCTTTAACCTTCCCTACAAGTGAGACCTTTTTTATTCCAAAGAGTAACAAGAGCCACTAGGTGGAGTCATTGTAAGTTTAAGAGCCTTGGTGACCTTCAAAGGCATCACGTTTTCTGAGGCACCAGAATCTATTATGCAATTGTTTAGTACATATTCTCCAACAAGAAGGGAGACGTAGAAAGGTTCAACTTTATCAGTCTTTGATGCACTCAGAGAAAGCATGTTCTGTGAGGGAGGTGTAGGTGAGTTTGGTAGCATGCCTTTGGAACTAGAAGTTATAACATTGGGTGTTAGACTACCACTCCTGATGTATGGACGAACCTCTCAAATTATTCAGGATGAGTCCGCAAATATTCAGTTTTGGTAATCTACACTTTGTCTTTGTTTGCATATTCTATGAAGTCAAAGGGAGAAGATGTGGAAAAGGGGGTGAAGGGACTGATTTTGGAGTTTGGATAGGCTTAGGAGTAGGATTTGATGTTTGAGGAATGGAGGGTATTTTAAAAGACACACTAGGAGCTTTCAAGGTATTAGATTTTGTATTAGCATATTTAGATTTAGACTTGGAAGAGACATCAGAAAGCTTACTTGGGATTACGGGCATCTTCTTACTTGTGCAGGGTCAAGCTCCAACAATGCAGACTTCATGGAAGATGGAAGTGGGGATCCTTGACTAATTATTTTATTTTTGGAGTCACCATAGGAGGATCATCAACCTTCTTTTCTTTTGCAAGCAGTGGAGGGAGATGCTCTTTTCTCGGACGAGAATGAGTGAATACCATGCATGAGAAACTGGGTGCATCTTCTTCATCTTCTTCATAACCTCTAGAATACTCACAAAATCTGATTTGTGTATCATTCTCAAACTCATTACTTTCTAGGAAATCACCACCTTCACTTTCTTTTTCAAACTCTTCTTCACTTTCTTGAAATCTGCAATTTACACTCATGGGTGGGGCCTCCAAGGTGAGCCTTTGGGGTGCTCCTGCAATCTGATTTTTGTTGCTTCTTTGAGAAGATACTCATTCAGATATTTCCCTCCTCAATGATGTCATTTCATTCACCATTTTCTGCATTAAAGGATCAGTTCTTTCATCTCCAGGATGTTGAGATTTACCCTTTGAGGGATTCTTGATCTTTCTAGATAGGATGAGATCGTCATCAAGTTCAATGGCCAATATTTTTGCTTCTGCAATATTCCTTGGTTGAACTCTTCATAGGAGAAATCCTACCTCCGGTGATTGAGCATTGATGAAGAATCTCTTGACATTATTTTTGAGATGGTGAATCCTCTTAGGTATCCTGCGAAGCAACCATTCAAAACGAGCCACGAAGTCTCTCATGGTTTCATTTTCTCCTTTATTTATTTGAGCCAACTACACTAGGAGATCTTGACAGTCTTCAATTGATTTAAATCTCTCTTCGAAGGCATCCTTGATGTCATTCCAACCCGTGATGGACCGGGAAGGAAGGAGGTAAAACCATTCTGTTACTTTTTCTTGGAGGGACTCCACAAACAATCTTACAGACAACGTCTTCATGTTGGACACCAAGAATTCCACATGATGTCATGAAAGTAGCGATGTGTTCTTCGGATGTTATGTGTTGTCACCTTTGAACTTTGGAAAGTTCTTGCAGGAACCCGTTGGTAGATTGTGAAGAGGGGTTCAAGAGCAAGCGGGCTGTATTCCTTCCCCATGGAACAATGGGTTGAGGTATTTCTTCTTCATCCACCATTGTTTCTTCTTCTTCTACTTCAGCTCTTGCTTCTATGAATTCTTCTTCAAATTCTTCTTCTTCGAGAAGTCGATGTTCAATGGTTGTTGAAAAATTGTAGAATTTGAAGGATTTTAGATAGGATTACCAGGTGAACTTCTAAAAGAGCCAGATGAAGAGGAGGCTTGAGAGAAGAAATATGGATTATCTCTAATTCATTCTTATAGATTTTGCGAAGCTTCAAAATTGAAACCAGCAACACCTCTCAACCTTTTCAACCTGGTGTATCTTCCTTCAGCTAGCTTTTGGAAGCTTTTGTAGTCAGAATACGAAAGGACACTGTGGAATGTGAAAAGTCACATGCAAAAATCAGCAGTGTATCTTTTGAAAATGGACTTTCTTGAACTCTCTGTTATGATTTTTTCAATATTTGATTTTTTTGAATTTTGGGACCTTGTGGTCGTATTTTGGGTGTAGATCTTGCTAAATCCGCCCCGGTGGGTGGGTGCCAAAATTGTTGGCGAGAAAATTTGTCAGGTGGAAAACTTGTGGATTTCTTACCAATGCTATGGGAATCTAAGTCCCTCTACTTAACCGGTGTAGTTGTCGTATGTGTATGCACATGAAAAGGTGGATTTTTGTGGTGGCCTTTCGACCGGGATCCAATAGGGGCACTCCACTGACCCTGTGGAAAATGCTTGCATATACTTGTAAGAGATGACTTTTTCTGAAAGTGGGAAAGGGAGTGAGAATGGAGGTAGGAGAACTAATGTTGCAGGTAGAAAATCAGATTCCTGCACACACACTAGTTAGAAACTTCATCACATGCATTTATGAGAAGAAACAACCCTGTAAATGACAACAAGACCAAATAGAATTTGATGAGAACAAAGTGTCATGAAATCCCTTGGTCAAAGAAAGCTAGAAACTCCTTCTTCTTGTATTGATGCTTGAACAAAAGTTGTACATAGTGTAGGAATGGAAGAAATTTGAGAGGGGAAGAGAGTAGAAGAAAATGGCTATCTCCTTTGCTTTCTCTCAAGGTAGAATGCACTCTTGAGTCTACAAGATCAATCACCAACCCTTTGAAATGGGAATGGCTTTACAATTTATAGAATAGAATATGACTCTTCATCTTCCTCATGACCTTTTGAATACCTTAATATGACTTAAGACTATTCATATTCCACTTCAAATATTTAAGTCCCTTTTATAATAGCAAGGTGACTTAATTTACATTATGTTTCTAAAGTCTCTTAAGTCATATTAAAAGTGCAAACCCCAACGTGAAATTAGAATATTGGAAAGTGAGAGAAAGTTGGGGGGAAGAGGAGAGAGAAAGAGGGGATAAGAAGAAGAGGAGATGTCATTCTTGATGAAGTTTGCTGATCCTCGTTGATGGAAAGCTCCAAATGTAGTGAAACTCTAAATCTTCGAACTCCTTGCACACTGTGAAATTCCTCCAAATTATCTCATGAACATTCGCTAAGTTGAATGAACTAAGGTGGATCTTGAATGCCCTGTGAAAAATGACTAGGATGCTCCCGAACAATGATGTCCCCCTGAATGATTATCCTTGTACATCCCATTGTGCCAAAACTTCTCTTTGAGTGTAACTTACTATTTTTAGTAAGTGTGAAAAAGGTAACTCTCTCGATCCTTTGCTGAGTGTTGTGACCTTGATTCCCCTTTCTCCCTGCGTTCCTCACTCCTTTGGATCAAATTTCTATTTTTAGCAGGTGCTCGAGGGCCCACTTACTATTTTTAGTAAGTGCCAAAAATTTCCATTCTGGTGGATTCTCAGTTGTAGTGCACCTCTGATATCTTCATCTCCTTCGCAGGTTCTTCTATTAATGACTTTCCCGAAATAGCAGTTCCTATGTAGTAGACCTGCTATTTTTAGAAAGTTGGCCTCTGGGAGTCGGATTGACATGGAATGAAGTTTTTTGATATGGGTTTTTTCCCAATATCATCCCTTTGAAATTTTGGGCCCGCCCACTTAATAATCCAGGAGATTTTAAAGTTTTAATTTTTGGACCTGACAAAGTGCTTCTAGGTATGGCAGCCATTAATGGACCTCAAAATTGCAGGTCTGAGTTTTCTCCTCTGTTTGTGAATAAAATTGTATTTTTGATGTGGGTTTTTTCTTCAGTGCTTCACGTGCAATCTTACTTCGATCCGCAACCGGTTTGACGGGAAATCCCACTTCTTTCTTCGTTGAGCCGGAAAGGAGATTTCTTTGTTGTGGATGCTTTGTCGCACATGGGGGAGTTTGAAGGTGTCTTCTTGATGGTCTTGGATAGAGGAATGAACAGAAATAAATGGTTCATTGATTCGTGCACTGGTTTTCAATCTTTGTTTAGATTTCCATTTTTTAGCTATGGGGATTTTGTTGTTCTCTTCTTTATTGTTCTTCGTTTCTCCTTAGCTTGATGAGGATTCCTTTTGAGACCTGTGCATCACCATGGGAAAGGAATTTCAGTTCCTTTTTTATCTTTTCTGAACATTTGCAATGGTGGAGTGATGGTAGAATGTTGCAGAGGAAGAATGGAGGAAAGGAGTGCAAATAAAACTATTAGAAGTTAGAAGCGGGAAAAGAAACACTTGGAGATTTTTCAAAAAGATGTACACATGTAGGGCTTGGGTGAATTTTTCTATGCTTTATTCCCTGACCTCAAGGACCTGAGGGACATCAATTTTCCAGAATGAGCAAGACGGTGACACGTGGCACTAGATCCAATGGCGAGGAATGGAGGAGGAAAAAGCTGATTTGAAGCATCGAGAGCTGAAATGAGGTCACATGGGTGTCCAGAAGACTCCCCATAGGGGATGGGTGCATTTTCCAAGGCCTGATGTCCCCCACCTCAGGTGCATAAGGTACATCAAATTCCACAGTGGTCCTGGAGCTGACATGTGGCGACCGATCCGACGGCAGGGAATGCATGCTCCAAATAAGCACTTAAGGGCTGAACTACCAGTCTGGAGGTCATATGAGGGTCCCAAGGGTCACATGTGGGCTGGGATAATTTTCCAAGGGGTTATGTACCTGACCTTAGGGACATGGGGGACATGAAATCCCGCCAGGCTCCTAGTGCTGACATGTGTCCTCTCGAAAAAATGACTAAGTCCTGAACTGCCTTTGAGAGGGTAACTTGGAATGTAGATAACTTGAGCTTCCGGTGGAATTTATTGGTGAAATTTTATATTATCCTGACTGGAAATGGAATTTTGAATCCAATTTGTGGGTCTCATGTCTTGATTCGATCATATGATCCCTAAAAATCGTATGTTTTGATCTGGGACTCCACTTGTACCTGAGAAAAACTTTCTTCCAATCATATGCACCAAGGTGTTGTGAAAAATATTATTTCACCATCATGTATTTCTTAGAATCCTCTTTCCAAATATGTTTTTTTACTTCTAAATCCATCCAAAGCTCTCAGAATCTTCTTTTTAAGCCCAAGCAGATGTTTTAGGCTTGTGTACTGTCTAGGCTTGTGAACCCTATTTTTCACTCAGACTGCTCCAAGTCTTGAAAAAATTCTCTAAACCTTCCAAAATCATTTCTTTGATGTCATAAGGTATTCCATTCACCTCCATGTTGAATTTTTCCTTCCTTCCTACTCTAGGGGGTCAATCCATCTGGGAAGGCCAAAGAACAGCCCTTCCCGTGACTCCCCAAAATTTGCATTTTCAATGAAGTCCTAAAATCACCTAGGGGAATGAATGGAATTTCCTAAATCACCTAGGGGGATGATATAACATTGGTTGGGAGGTAATTTGGACTAACTGGATAGAGTTGGGGTTGCCTAGGAATGATAAAGCATGAAAATTTTGGCATAGGGGTATAGTTGTCGTGCTTGGAAATTTCCAATTTCCTTGTTGCACATTTGCACGACAACAAGAAGCTAACTCCTGTTGAACATAATTATACAACTATAGAGCATGAAGCTTTTTCAGTAATCTATGCATTTCACAAGTTTCAATAGTACTTTTAGTAACACCATTTATGTTTGATACGAGATCACATGGCATTGAAGTACTTGGTAAACAAGCCTATCTTAGAGGGGTGCATATGCAGATGGGTACTCCTATTTCAAGAGTTTGACTTCATAGTTGTGGTGAAGCTAGGGAAAAGCAATTCTGGACTAGACCATTTATCTAGAATCAACTCAGGAGAGGAAGCACAGACAATTGAAGAAACCATGCCAGATGCACAGTTATATAGGTTACAACGTGCACCCATGGAATTAGAAGACATTGTTGTCTTTCTACAAACTGGTATGGCACTAGAAGGAATGAAGGCATTAGAAAAGAAACAACTTGTTATACACATGACACCGTTTATGTTAATTAGTGGTGACCTCTACAAGTTAGGCAGAGATGAAGTATTACAACGTTGTGTATTAGAGCATGAGTGCAAGGATATTATGGAAGAGGCCCATGGTGGTATTGCAGGAGGCCATTATGCAGGTGATGTGACTACCTGGAAAATCCTACTTGTTGGATTATGGTGGGAGACATTATATAAATATTGTAAATAATATTGTAAGGCGTGTGATTATTGTCGGGCCTAGGAAAACCATGGCAAAGAGATGAGATTCCTTTGAGACCAATTACTAGTGTTGAAGCATTTGAGAAATGGGACATTGAATTTGTAGGACCTATTTTTCAGCCGCACGCAGATTGGGTCACGCTATATCATTACTTGCATGCATTATCTCATATGGTGGCGAAGCAGCACCTACAAAGGACTGCACAAAGCATATACTGGCAGCTAGGTTTCTATGGGAGAATGTTCTTACAAGATATGGATGTCCATTAAGCTTGATAAGTGATAGGGGTACACATTTTTGAATGAGACAATCGGGATCCTATTAGATGAGTTTATGGTTGCACACCATAAAACTACAACCTACCATACTGGGAAAAATTTAATCTGTTGAGGCTTTCAACAAGATTTTGAGCCATAATTTGACAAAAATTTGTGATGTTGGAAGAAAGGATTGGGATGACAAAGTGTCACCTGTTCTTTGGGCATATAGAACAATTTACAAGAGATTGAAAAAATCCACACTTTGTTTGGTTGGTGTTTAGCATGTAAGCCATTCTCCCTATAGAATTTATGTTACCTTCTTTGTGCATTGTGTGCATTGGAGGTCTAGCTAATGAGTAGGCTTTATAAGAGTGTATCGAGAAGATGATTCAACTAGATGAGCGACGAGCCATAGCACGATGGAGTCAGAAGTAGGAAAAATCTAGGTAGAAGGCATGGCATGACAGAAACATAAGGGATAAGAAGTTTGAGATTGGACAAATGGTACTTCTTTATGACTCAAAGTTCTTGCGCCATCCAGGAAAGCTCAAAGCACATTGGTTAGGGCATATATCATCACTCATATACTTGAATTAGGTGCTTGCTAGTTAGAAGCACTTGATAAAACACGGCTAGCCCGGTTACTTCAACGGGAGTAGGCTAAAGCCCTACTATAAATAAGTCTTCTTGGTGTTTGTAATAAGTCAATATTTCCATTTAGAATAGGTTTCCATTATGTATTTCCTTAACGTATATTTCATTCATTATCGTTATGCTTTATCAATGTAGTTGTTGTTCTTGTGTAATAAGCACGCTTGCACGCATGAAGCTAATTACTATATGATGCATGTTTGTGCACAGAGGACTGCACATAATATTAGTGTGGGGTGGTTGTAGTTATCCAAGTAAAAGACTCGTGGGAATTGAAAGGTGAAAGGAATAAGTTTATGCTTTAAGTCAAAAGAAGATTACTTCTCAAAAGTGACCAAGGATGGAGATGAATGAAAGGAAAGTATAACGTGAGGTAAGCGGAGGCCATGATAACTACTAGGAGAAGGTACAATGACGAGGTACTCAGGTGCAAGGGCACATGTTGAAGATAATTCTATTACCAAAGCATAGGGAGGCGTGCTAGAAGGTTATAGTTTGGGCACGAAGATGTACCACATGGAACAAAAAAATTTGGTCAATAATTGAGGGGACATTTAGTAGGTGAAGGAGCAATAAATGCATCAAAATTTGAAAAATTATATAAGGATGGGATGTGGATTCATTTTTACCATTGTGACTAAGAGAATTTGAGGAAAGAGCTAAGTGTGAAGAGCCGAGTGATCGGGTTAAGGTGCGAAGGGTGTGAAACCAAGCATGACAAATGAGATCTATGTGAAAAGAAGTCTCATGATCCCTAGTGGTGAAGGGTGTGAGCAAAGCAAGGAGACAAAGAGGAGTTAGGGCATGAAGTTTCCACCTAGGGCACAATTGAATTGAGCTAGGGTTTTATTCACAAGCTGCAGAGAAAAAGAGGAGACGTTTGTAAGGTAAAAAAGGCACCCAAGAAGAAGGTAGTTACAACAACAACAAAAGGAAACAAGAATGTGGTCATCAAGGAAGAAGAGATGGCACCCAAAGCAATTTTTCATAAATGCAATATCTAGAAGGATTCATCATCGGCCAAGAATGGGATTCACCTATCAGAAAGAGCAAAGTAAGAGAATACAATCACAGGACCACAGAGAACAAGAAGGAGCTCTATTCCCTACTCACTGCTAGAATGAAAAAGCATACGGTGGATGACATGTTGGTTTATGATGATGTAGGAGAGAAGCTTCTATAGAGAATTGGGGTCTACCAATTATATGAGCTTCCATATTTTAGGAAGTATTATCCCTTATATCAGTAGCTCATGAGCAGAGTGCACGAGGACTTCTTCTACTTTGCAGGGCGTAGAGTTAGAATCTCATATGCACTTATCAGTTATAGGTTTAAAGGCCACAAGAGAGGACATAAAGAATGATCTCATAGATAAATCCGTGATCTTAAAGACCAAACAAGATTTGGGGTACCTGAAGGGTCTCACGTGGTATGGATATAGACAAATTGAAGAACTGTCCAATTGTGCAAGCAACAACACACCTTGTTACAAATTTGAATGATCAAGAGCAGTGGTCACAAGTAAATACTATGTGGTTACACATTACACATAAGATGTTAGAAGGAGCAATCTACAATATTATAGGCTACATTGTAGAACAAATAGTCGAGGAAGCATGCATAGGAGGGAAGATCAGCTTTGGGGTTGTTCTACTATCACTAGTATTCATGGAAATTGGAGTACCAGATGGGCTGAAGGAAAAGGTATGGGAATACCCCATGGAGAATAAGTCACCAGCTGAAAGGTTCAGCAAGTACTTATGTAAAGGGGCCATGATAGATGACGTAAAGAAAAGGGCAGAGAAATGGTACGATAAGCTCCACACAACATTTGGAGAAGAGTGGTGCATCCCAAAGGACCTACCATCAGTAGTAGGGAAACAAGTCCAGTTTTTGTATATCAGCATTTCGAATCATGCGCTTCCCAATGAGAGATGGATTCTGGAGCCCTTGGTGTAAATTTCCTTACACATTCACTGCAAGTTATTTCCAAGCATCTATTCATAGATTTATGACACACGCACCGACTATTATTCAATGCAGATAAGGTAGACTGTGACTACCATATGTTGAGGAAGAAGCATGTGTATCCTGGAAGAAGTTCCTACACCAAGAGGATCATTTCGGAGGTGTTGAATATTAAGCCAATAAGTCTAGTTGTAGTAGATGTAGGGGCAACATTGGTGTATCTTCAGCTGAAGCCCAAGATGGAGAAAAATAAGTATATAGAGAATGAATTCACACTCCTAGGGCCACCGAAGGGTAAGCACACAATAGAAAACATACAGCGCAAAGGCCCATAGAAGTTGTTGAAGTAGAGGGTGAAGAGGAGGAGCGTGAAGATAGTGGAGGCTTGGAGCGTAGAAGAAAGCAACCATATGATAGAGAAGAGTCATAGTGTGCGGCCACTCCACCTCAAGGATAGGATGAAGAGGAAGATATGGAGGTTAAGTAGGGGAGCATAGATTTAAGAAAGTGTTTAGATGCACAAGGATTCAAAGTGGAACCCCACAAATGGTACAAAAATCACCTCGTCTCTCTCCACACAAGGAGACCGCTGAACCAAAGAAGCATAGGAATTAGAAGAGAGTGAGTGTGCATCTCCTACCCCACTTGAGAAAGAAGATGAGCTACAGAACAAGGAGGAACAAAAATATGAAAGATGAAGGACTCGAGAAGAAAAAAAAAGGAAACCTTGGATCCATGTATGTGACTTCTCAAGATATAACGGATAGACTCCTAACCTTGAAGCTACAATTCCCAAGGGTCATAAATTGAAGCGAATGAGTGGAGAGCACATTCCACTAGCCATGGGGTATTAAGAGGAAGTAGGTAAAATTTTCTACACCCACTTCCAGAGCACGATAGCACAGAAGGATTTATTTAGCTGGGAGCTAATGGATGAGGATATGGCAAATGTGTGCACTCAAAAACAACTATCATGGTCAATGCACACCCACATGGATGAGCCTGAATTTGATGTATGTAAAGAGTCATGTGTTTCAAGATGGCTGAAGAAGGCACCACAATCTAGACATATGACAATAAAGCCTATTGTCATGTCGAATGAGTAGGTCAGCAACACATTGGTGAAGGTTTCTGCTGAAGTTGCTAGAAGGAACATGGACAAAGCTGCAACAATCAGAGTGTTGCACGAGGATCTAAAGATAAAGGATGCTAAGATAGTGCACATAACATAAGAGAGGGACTTTGCATAGAAGAAGAATGAAGTATTTATCAGCATCGCAGAGGAGATTGGGGACAATGTCATCAGAGCAAGGCCACACTTGGAGACCAAGGTACCATAGATGTTTCCCTCAGCGATACATTATGTAGGAAATTTGGTGGACTGGTGCTTGAAGATGAACCTCTGCGCATGACAACACCAAGGAAGTCAAAGTAAGAGGCAAAATGAGAGAAAGCCTTAGTGATGCAAAATATTACATCCTATGAAGGGCTGCTGCAAGCGCTATAAGAAGTATTAAAGAAAGTAGACCAGGATTTGAATATATGCACATCTCCAGAGGCACTTAACAATATAAAGACCCGAGAAGAAAACAATGAGGTCTAAAAAAGTAATGAAGGACAAGACATTAGGCTGCGCAGAAAGATTGTCAATAGTTAAGAAAAATCCGTGAGGCCCCGGCAGCGATAAGCACAAGAGCCACATAAGACTCGGTTGGAAGAGCTTGAGAAGCTCATTGTGTAGAAGATGGATCTTTTAGAAGGAAGAATGAAATCAATGGCCAGCATTGTGTTAGTTCTATAGAATGAAAAATGATAGATTGTGAGGGATGATTTAGAGTCTATTGTTGTGGACATCCCAGAGAAAGTAGAACAAGCACTCACTGAATGGTAGACCTTGGAGGCCAAAATAAAGGAGGAGTATCCAGATTTGATCCTTCAAGCTAATATAGAGGATGTTGCCTCTTGAAACATACTTTATTCATCTACATTACTTTCTTATTATTTCCACTTAATATTCTTTACTTCAATTTTTTTGGAGATACCCATTTTCGGGGTGACAATGAGATTAGTGTGGGGTAATGTTGATTAGAGAATACTTGTTAGAGATCACATAAGAAGTTCATGTAGGAGATAAGGTCAGGATCAAGGGAAAGGAGGGACAGAAAGAACCCGCGTGCGGAGGGCAAGTTCAACTATTGGGACTTAGCTGATTTTTTAGCATGAAGACCTATTTTTAAAAGATGGCGTGTGGAACACAC
Organism: Taxus wallichiana var. yunnanensis; assembly: GCA_018340775.1. Lineage (NCBI taxonomy): Eukaryota > Viridiplantae > Streptophyta > Pinopsida > Cupressales > Taxaceae > Taxus > Taxus wallichiana. The sequence continues at coordinate 928,149,263 of CM031235.1, forward strand.
CAACGATGCAGAGACATGTGCGCCACACATTTTCTATCTTTAGAGGATCAGATCAAGTGTTTTGCATGGAGACAAGCTAAGAATAGGATTGTCACTTCAGTTAACTATAAGGGTCTATATAGCACACTTGTATGTGTGGCTATGTAAATGGTGTGTGGCTATTAATAGCATGCAGCCTATTTTTGGAATAGATAAGTGGTGAAGGGCAAGTCCCCACCCTATATATATGATGAGAATTACATAGTAGCGGGGCATGAATAGAGAGAGACATATACACACAAGGAGAGATGTATTATGAACATATAGAGTTATGCACATTTGGTTAGATTACTATATCATATCCATATGCACATTGGTATAAATTGACATTATTGTAAGGAGCTTCTATGTTTATTAATAGATGGAAGATATTGGCTAAATCTAAGTGTCATTCCTGTGTGTAATTGAGTAGTGCATGTTATTGATTCAATCATGATTATTGTTTAAGCTTTTTCTTTCATAGATCTGAATGTAGCATGCATGGTAGAATGGTGGATTAGTTATGGACATATATGTTTCTTCCTTCATCATGCTAACATCCTTCTACAGTAACCCTAAAGAGGGACCTGGTACCTTTGTGCGCTTCGGGTGAGCACTCAGCCTAAAGTGAGTGATGTGAAAATGTAACTAGGGTGTTACCTAGTAAATTCTAGGCCTCATCACTAATTGATGAGTTCTAGCTCTATGAGCTCGCCTTATAACCCTTATGTAGCTATCATGAATCCTGCGTATAAATGACATCTTGCGGAATCATCAACATCCCTAGGAAGAATGTGATATACCACCCATGATAGTCTGTTATCTCCCTAGATCTGTGCAATATGCCATAAAGGTATCCATGGTTGGGTAACTATATGCTCGAAGATGTCTCTAGCTCATTAGGGCCTAATGCGAGGGCAATGTCAAATGTCTCTTTAGAGCGCGACCGTACCACATCTCATCACTAGGTATACCTTGCACTTGGCCAAACTATTGTTATATGATCCACTCTATACCACACTTTGTAATATAATCTTGGCTACCGATAAGAAAGTGCTTGACTACTACTACACTCAACTCTACAACATCCTCAGACCACTAATAAGATCTATATGGGCGTCAGTCACCATGCGTAATTATAACTTCTCAAATGCGTGTTGGTAGAAATATGTATCTCCTATGTGACCCCAAATATAATCACTAATCAACGCCCATCCCATCATCGAGGGCTTATCTAGAACCCAAAATCAAAGAAATATTAAGGGGTGACCAATGGCAATATGGTCCCATGCCCATATCTGCAAAAGGGTAGGTGGGCTTGTGGTCTTTTGACCATGGTATGTAATCAGATGAAGATCCCAATATAAATGTGAAAGAAAACACTTTGTCCCTAGTAGTATCTCCCTCAGCTAATTAATCCATGGATAACTCCCATTAGGCCCAATGGAAAGGAGGTAACCGTCTTTTTAGGCATAAAAATACTGCTGACAAGAGCCATCAAGTAGACCGATACATGAGATAGTCAAATATCATCAAAGCACCTATCTACACCGAATTATCATACCCTTCTGGGGTATATCCCAGAGGCAAAACATATCAACAAGACATTGTGTAATGTAGATGTTGTCCCCATCATACTCTATAAGTCGCCCTAGATGGAACTCCAAGAATATTCCACATGTCCTCCAATGTGATGGTCATCTCACCAGTAATTAAGTAAAAGCATTGACTCTCGTTCTACCATCTCTCACCTAAGGTTATCAGAAGGTTGTGATCTAAAGTAATTTATGGAATCTGTGCCACATAAGAAATTCCACTCACATCTAGAGTAATCTCCAATTAAGTATGATCATGACGAGTAAAGGTCTCTTGGAAAGAGTGTAGCCTCACATGTCGCTCGCGTGTCTCCAAGATGGTCAATCTTCAAGATCAACTAAAAAATTATTAACATCATTTCTTCTAACACATAACATCTAATTTTCTTCTATTCATCCCTACATTCTTCTAAAATTATCCTAATTTCTTCTAAGGTCACCTAAAACCTAATTTATTATGTCAAGCACTTGTTTTTAAGCACCTATGCCCCCTAGTAATGCTTGTGTTCCCTAGTACATGCGCTCCCCTTTCTACACCAACATGCATATGTTCACATATGTGTGCCCCCTACTAACCCACAACGTAATGTAACATACACATGCTCCCTTTTGAGTATGCCTTCTCTCTCATACCTATCTATCCCTACCCTAGCGTATGCATGCCCCTACCACACCACACGCACCCTCCCCATGCATGCGTGCCCCCATTAACACTTACGTGCCCTAAGGGGCATGCAAGCGTTGTCACACTAATTTCTAACTAGCAATAAATGCATTAAATGAGTTTGAAATGAAAAAAATTTCTTCACATACCCGGGTCCATCACTAGGAGGACGCATGTACTCACGAACAAGGTTCACACGTCATGTATGATCCTGAAATTGAGTCATCTCTCCTACACGTTAGGGAAACATCAATAGAAAAAATGGTATAGTTTGGTAAGAATAATGAGCCGTGATGATTTTCCCCCATAGCTTTATATATATATATATAGAGAGAGAGAGAGAGGTTTTTTTGATCCCCCGTGGTTATTTTCACTCATCACGATGGTCATGGGAGGTGATATGATCATCGTGTTTCCTTCTTCTTTCTTTTAGCACTTTTCGCGATGATTATTTTTATTAAATAATCATTTTTATGTTTTCGCTACATTGGGGAATTTTTTTCTACCTAGCTCCTCTTTCTTCTCCCTGGGTCATATTTCTTGTTTCCAAGTGATATTTTCTCCTTATATTCTTCTAAAAATAAAAATCCTCAAAATCTACAAAAATAAAAAAATATAAAAATCATTTTTTCAAAAATTGGTAAATGGCATGCATGTAGCTAAAATATGTGTCAAAATCATTATACTCAAACATAAAAAATTATCATACAAAACATATTTCATTGATTTTTGTTGCGTGACTCATGGATCGTGACTCATGGATCGGGTTTTCATTATCTTTGTCTTCCTTTACCCTCCAGTTTTCTTCATGACATGGGAAAATCTCTCTTTTCTCATTTATCTTTGTCTTAACCCTTTTTGCAATGAAAGCATTACATTTAGGGCTTTCCGGAGCGTTGTTTCTTGGGCATGATTTCTTTTCCATAGGACTTTTTTATGTATTTTCTTATTCATCCCGCATGTTATTTATCCTTACTTTGGGTTCCTAGATCACTGCATGATATGATAACCCTTTTCCTTAATTCACATAGGTTATTTCCACGGGGATTCACTTAGTAAAAAATCAAATCTTGATAAGAAAAACAGTTTTACCTCTAATTATTCAATTGATAATACTGTTATATTATTAGAATGAAAATACCTATTTTTTCCATGCTGTTTGTTTGAGTATGTGTTTTTTATTTGTTTATTTCTACCCCAATATATTGGGTTATTTCTCACTCTTTTTACATTTTTCTCATATTGCATTTCATTATATATGTTATGTTGCATTTATGAGTCATCATATTAGTGAAATGAACAAATGTTTGTATTATAGCTTTTCTACCTTATTATTTCTTGTTATTATTTCTTGGTTATCTAGATTTATTTTTAAAAATAGATTATATTTTAATAAGGACCACTCCTTTTGACGATTTTAAGTATCACGTTTAAAAACTATGATGAATGAATTTGTTTTATTTAAAAGTAAACCTCATCAGCCCATCTCTCTAACCTGATACTTGATGTATATTGAGTTTAAGTTATTTCCATTCTCCTCATCTTCATTTTTCTTCCATATTTTCTTCCATATCATTCTCTTCTATCAACACTATTCTTCCAACTCACTTGGGGCAATAGGGATCACCTTTTATCCCCCTCCCCCTCCTTATTCTTCTATCCATTTCCTTCATCTTTTCAATCGTCGATCGACCTCTTTCATCACCCCATCGACACTCGAGGGGGAATCCTTCACTCTACTAATTTTTCTTTTATCCCTTCAAAATTCACTTGTCTGTACTTGTCTACTATATTTGAAGTGGCATCGCTTACGCCACCCCAAAGAGGGGCAAATGTAGACACCTAGAATTCGATCAAGAAATTTTAATACTTAAATTGCACTAACTATCCTCTTTCCCATAAATTGACGACACTTCTTAATAAACCACCATTTTCCCTCTATCATTGTTAATTAATTACATGTTGATAATTATTTATCCCTCCCATCATCCGGATGTTGATTAATGATCTTTCGTTAATTACCGTTCGCTTATACCTAGGTTAATTAAATACTACCGCTAATATAAATCAATAAATCACCATTTATTGAACCAATTTCCTCTCTTAAATCTCATTAATCATACTAACTTTATTATAATAAGCTTCTATAAGCATACCCCTACTATTAATTAATCACCTTTGATTAATTAAACCCCCTTTCAACTCCCACAAAGTGCACATACTTTATTAAACATACATGACCTTTGTATTTCCTGTTTGGGGTTTATTCCACATTCATTAATTTTCTATCCTTCTTAAACTATCAAGCTATATAAGGAACCCTCCTCCTTACCTTTCTTCTTACACCTTATTTTCCCTAGAGTAAACTATAGGCATTTTTATCTTGAGCCATTCTCCATTGAAGGAAATATCTTCTCCATCTTGCATCCATTCTCTCAAATTGAAGAGAATGGGAAGATGCAAAAATGACCTTGTATCCATTTCTTGGTGATATATCATCTTCAAATATTGAGGTAACCACCTCATTTTGATTTCTAAAGTTATCTAGGTTCATTTTTAGCTAGCAATCTAGAGAGTAAGAAATAGCTTAGCATTTAATTTGAGATTGTTCATGCTTTGAAGAAGTTTTTCTCATAAGCTCTTGTCCCGATGGTTCTATAGTTGGTATAATTATTTCTTTAAATATATTAGGTCTTAGATTATTTATATTAGCATGTAATATTTACATATGAACACAATTACATACATCCATTTCACATCCATAACCATATGATCACATTAAGTGTGTATTAAGGATTCACAAGAACATGAAACAAAGAAGAAGACACATAAACCCTATATAATTGGGAAACCCTCAAGGGAAGAAAAACCACTGAAAATATTCTTATATTAGACAAATTAATATATTTAGTGAAGCATAAACTTCACAAGGAGCATCAACCCCAATTTTATTAGCACCACCCTACAAGGAGCACTGACCTAATTTAGTGAAGTACCCACTCCACAAGGAGGCTATAACCCCTACGATGATCAAGAACTAAATAAACTATATAAATATGAATATATATGAATTTTTTTTTGCCAAAACTGATGGAGATCATAATTTCAGCTCACATATTCACTTTCAAAGCCTCATTCCTTCAATTCGCTCTTTCTTCTTCTTTCATGCCTTTTCTTGGCTTCAAACACTTGCAATAATGCTCTCAATCAGTCCTCAAAATGTCACACACTTCATCATCTCTGAAATCATGCAATATAATCTCCTTCACACCCTTAGGCAAGTCACATTTTCCCTCTCACAAGACTAGTTCAAATTTGAACTCTAAACTCACTTTTATATGCATTTCATTTCATAAACCCAAATGAGTTTAGTATTTAACCTTTTATTAGAAAAATTAATCTTAAAAATAACCCAACATATTCATAAAAATATTCACACTCAACCCATATAGGTCGTTCATGCCCAAAACCACCACTAAACATGTACAAAACTAGCTCAAAACCCCATCACCTGGATGAGCTAAAACCAAAATTCCAAAATCATGATTATTAAATATCCAAAATTCATCACATATGTTTAATATGTCATAAAAACATCACCCATGGTATTTAATTAGATTTAACCAATCAAATAATTCATAACACAACTCAAAAGGCTCAAAACCTTCACCAAACAGGTTGTTTCAGGGCTCTGTCTTCACCTTTGGACCTCAAGACCATCCAAAAACAATGAAAATATGGCATGTAACCAATAATTATAATCCTCAAGACTTGTAGATCACATCTATGTGTGTTAGGGATCATGAAACATCCATTTGTGATCCTCTTCACCAAATCAAGCTTCCCAGAAAGAAGTTTTACAAACTCAACTAGTTTTCACCCTTTCTATCACTTCCAAGACCTCAAAATGACTTAAACAAGATGAAATTTTCATACCTCTTCACTATTCAACTGATAGAAATCATAAACCAGATTAAAAACATGCATCATCTACCTCAATCTTTTAGCATGAGAAATCCTTTTTCTTCACAAACCGACTGGATCACTAATCAAATATCATCATAATTATACAAACAATATACCATTGGATATATATAAATATTATTTCCATAACATATCACATTTCCTTTAAAATCCAAGTGGAAGGTCTTTGACCAAGTCCATCTCTGCAAACTATTTCATTAGCATTCTAGGACTCAAGAACCAAGCTTGAGCTCAACTAGATCCATCACCTCAAAAAAAACTTTAATACTTGACCAAAGCATGGAAAACCCTTATAAATTATTTCTAAGAACTTAGAAACATTCAAAAATCATGAACAAATCATAAAAATCTTATCTCATGAAGCCACTTGAGACCCTATTGGATCAAGCATCCTCCATATTTGACCCTCAAAGAACAGATCATAACTTCTTCATACCATATCAAAAAAAAGTTTGATATACCATTGAAATCTCTAAACTATGATCACAACAAAACTTTAATGGAGACCTAACTCTTCTTCTAGCTCATGTAATTCCATTTTTAGTGTAACATGTTCCAAACTACCACAAAAACTAGTCTTCATAAATAGGGAACTCTTTTCCTTTTTCACTTCAACCATGATCTGAAATTATCATGGAAACCTATAAAAAATCAATGGATAAAAACAATTTAAATTAATTTGGTAAATTATTTGGAGAACATTTTCACAAATTGAATTCTTCATAAACAAGCATTTTCAGGTGGTGCCCACATGTTGTCACATGCTCTAATATACATTTCTAGAAATATGGAATATTCCTCTACAAATTCCAATCATCACTTTGGAAAAATTAATAAAAATTGGTTCATTATACTCACTTTCTCCTAATTCACTTTGAGTGAGGGTTTAGCTAGGGTTTCAAAGAAACTTATCTTCTTAACGATCATTCATAAAACATGATGACCAAACAACCTCACTATTTTGTGAAGCCTTCCTAATGACTTAAAAATATATGCAAAATAACTCATGTCCCCATGCAAAGCACACATATTACAACGAGCACCATAAGATCAATGTTTTCTTCAAAATCACACTCTAGAAAACTTAGTTTTGCAAAAATTAAACTTTGTAAAACAATCTAGCCATTAAGACTTACTTGTGCTTACTTGTTTGTTTCTCACCTTCTTGCTTGCAAGGACCATAAAACACTAGAAAACCTCTAATAACTAACTTAAAACTCACTATAAACCTCATGTACACTTTCACCATGTTGTTACAATGTTCCACCATGACTGATTATCTCTAAAACTCATACCTCCATCTAATTTTTCATGTTGCAAGGCTAGGAATAATCCTAGAATGACTTGACTCAACCATAACACCTCATGATCTGACCTTGTTGACCACTTAAAAAATCATTAACACCCATGAAACATCATACCAACCATGTTTGACCTCATGACAACATTCAATCCACTCAAGAGAGATCATACCATGATTATGCCTAGAAAACCAAGCTCGAGGACTTCCTAGAACTTACCAAATCCTGTCACTACCAATCAACCTTAATGTTTGACACTTTAATAACACCTCATGGATAATCCCATGACCTCATGACACCCCTTTACCATAAATAAATTTAACATCAATGAAAACACTAACACACAATAGCCAACAATATGTGTAGCAGGAAGTTACTAAGAAAATGCCACCAAATGATATTGTTATTGCCAAATCACTACACCCCGAATGGCCATAATGTGAATAGGAAGTTTGGTGTGATTGGGTAACATGGGATCACCTCTCAAGCTATGGGACTTGGGCTCAATGTGAACCTCCGGAGAAGGTCGGATTCCTCTTCCTAAACTAAGTGTTGTACTACTCCTAGTGCAATAAAATGGTTATCCTATACTAACATTTTCATGGGCTTTATGGAAAGATATTTACAAGAAATGAAACTATACTAGGGATGGTGATGCACCAAATAAAGGGTGTTGTTAGACTCGAGAAGGGTTAATTTGAAGAGGGTGTTGTGCACCACAAGATAACTTCACCTACTGCAACTTGGAAAGGGTAAACAAAATACCACAAACTAAGAAGCATGTGTTCCCTTTGTTAAACTCAACTAGAAAAACAATATTTTGGTCTTCCAGTGAAGAATAATGAAACTGAGAAGGGTGAACAAGCACCACAACTCAACTACATGTAGAACTCCACCACTTGATAAGCACAGAACTCCAAGAACCTACAATGGAAACTTAAACTTGCACAATGTACTTGTAAGCATGAGAAAGGCACAAAGAAGTATATAGGATGATAAAAGGACTAACAATAGTCACAAAACACACACTTTTATTACTTCAAAACATGCATAATGAATCATTACATTCAGAAGAGACAATGGTTTCCATTACAGTCTTGGAAAGGAGGCTTGAAAGTTCCCCAATCCATAAATCTAACTTGCAAAAGAGAGAGGATTCTTGAAAAATATGCACTATTATAAGATGTCTAACTTGTCTAACCCGTGTCACATGTCTAAGTTTCACAACCAATGTGTCACACTTCTAATGAAATTCCAACTTACATTTATAGAATAATTATATGAGAGAAAAGAGAAGTCATAAATTCCTTCCTAAAATGAAGGTACATGATGGTCAACATTTATTACAAAGTTAGTTGAACCACTTAACCCTCCATCATGTGCCATTAATGACCAGTTTGACTTAATCCTCTTATTTAATTAAAGGAATATTTAAATAAAATATTTTAATAATAATAATAACTATCATTATTAAAATATTTTAATAAAAATATTAATTTAATTATTATTAAAATAATATCAATCTAATGACAAATTCAAGTGGGACCCCCTTAGGGTTGGTTTGCATTGAAGGGGGATGCATGAGAAAAAGGACAAATATGTGGTTGGATCACCTACCAACTCACCGAGTTGGTCCAAAAGCTCTTTTGCATTCGAACATGGTGGGATCCCTTAACATATTATACTAATCATCGAACTCCTCTTCCTTCACATTGAGCTATGTATCACTTAACCGGTCCTCGACTCACCCAAGGTTATTGAGCTCCATTAACTTCCACTATGTTTTATATTGACTCGGCTTAGCTCAAGTTCTTCCTTCATTACGATTTTACCTTCCGATCACCGATAGTCAACCTCCTTGGTTACATGTTCCACTACTCAAAGCAACCGGACTTGAGCTTCCTCATCAAACTAAGATCCTTGACTTTGCATTAATACCCAAACTCGATCGAACTTTATTTATATCATCCATGAACTCATCCATTTGAGCTCTTCTCTTGCATTTCCTCAACGACCTCTCAAGTAACTCAAGCATGGCCTCGAGTAACTTGCTTTCCCTCGACACATTCCACGATCCTCACGGCTTGAGCCCAAACCTACTTTTCATCAACCGTTATCTTTCATGAACTCATTGTGACTGATCTATTCTACTACACCATGGCTTCTTCGAGGCGTTATCTTTCTTTGAAAAATTGTGACCTGATCTATTCTACTACACCATGGCTTCTTCGAGAAAAATTTGTTCTTCTACTCCTTAACTTTGCTTGATCTTTCGAGCTTAGGAAATGACTTGGATGCTCATATTATATGAATTCGGTAAATTCAATCTTGATGAATACCCAAGTTTGTAATAACATACCCCTACCATGTTCTACATGATTCACTAATATCAAATTCGATCCACATGAGCTCATACGAAACTCATTTTCTCATGCTCCGAGTCTCTTTGTGAGCCATCTTTAGCTCAACCTCTACGTTAAGATCACCACCTGATTTATTGACATAAAGACTCCATGAATTAACATGGATATAGTGAAGTAATATTCACCTTCCCTTACAAGTGTTGAGTCACCATGAGCTCACTTATGCCCTTGAGTTAGCTCGTATTCATTTTCCATGAATATCCCTCCATGAACTTGGGCCTCTTCCACTCCAAATACAAGCCAAAATGTCAATGTCGAGATGTACTTGTTTTCCCTCGAGCATGAGTGACTCAACCCACTAAGTGACTCCCTTATATGTAACTTTGAAAAGATAAATTCTAGCTCTTGCCCAAGCTAATTTCACCATGGTCTTCTTTGAGCCATTTTATTCCTTTTGCTAAGTTGCGAGCTCCCTGCATTATTTTACCTAACTCGTTAAGTCTCCACGTTAGTTGTTCCATTGGCATCGAGGAAATTCCATCCACACCTTCAAGCCTATTTGCTAGGCCGAGGAGCCTAAATAGATTCTTGCACTTTAACTTTCACCATGTTATGCTCTTGTATGACCTGCTGAGCTTGAATCCTGAAACCATCCATTAGCTCGGCCTCTATTTTCTAAACTCACCTGGTTATCTCACTGTGATCTACTCTTGTGATCGAACTCACATCAACCCTCTGAGACATTATATTTGGTCGAGCTATGTCTCCATGGTTCTTCAAACACCTTGCATCAAGTGATGATCCAAGACGTATGATTAGGCCGCTCCATGTTACACACTACTCACATCAAAATCAGAATCACTCATCACATCGTACTAACTTGGTGACCGAATCGGTCTTCATCGCACCATATCTAAAAACTCTTTTGAGTTAACATGGAGCACTTACCGTGGGAGATGAAAAATTTCGATGACACGATCGTGTTCCATAAGCACATTCTTGGTGGAGAGCTTCCCCAAATTCCCACTTATTGGCACATTCCTCTGAAGCAAAAAAAAAAAAGGTCCAAATTACCTGGCTTGATCATCCTAAATCTCGCATCTTGGAAAATTTGATCCCGGGATCCGATCATCGTAGTTGTGCTAAACTTGGAAAAGCTCCTCAAATCTCTAATTGATCTGCGAGGTTCTCAAAATTCCATGAGAAAAGAATTTTCATTTTGGCTCACCATCATTCTTACATTCCTCGAGCTATACTACAATGTAGTTCCTCAAGTCACCCTTAGGAGAGATCACCGAGGTGTTTCCAAATGAGCTCAACGAGCTCCCACTTACTCGCCATGCTCTATGAGCTTGGCTCTCTCCTTACTATGAGCTAATCTTGATGATATACTTGTGCATTTTTCGAGACCATGTCATTGTTTCCATCGTGTCACCGACATTCCTCCACCATGGTATGTCATCGAGTGACCTACTTGGTGTTACCTGAGTTATATCATTAACTCGACCCACGAGTTATTTCATGTATGTCTATCTTCACTCCACCTTCGAGATAACCACATCATGACTCTTTAAGCTCCTAGTGAGCTCAGTGCTCTCAAATCCACACTTTTCCCAACTCACATGGAGCTTCACACTCATGCATTGAAATCTTGATGTTCTTCCTAACTAAATCAAATCATAATTTTATTTATTATCCGAGCTCTATGAACAAGCTTCCCCAAATTTATCTTGTTTATTTAAATTATGAGTCCGCTTATGGGCTCGATCAATGAGCTATATCATTAGGTGAAATATCGATCACATGATGAATGCATGAGCTCCCTTCTTGAACACCCAAACTCTTCATTGGCTCGAGCACTACCTTAAATATCATGGCTTGCTACATTCACAAGCTCTACATTGTTTATTCCACTAACACGAGTTTAGCTCACCTCAATACTGTCGAATCCTTGTGATCTCACTCATCATGACCATCCACCTCTAGCTCGACTCATCAAGTTATCTCTTAACCGATCTCGGGGTTGTATAAAGCTAAAACATTAGCTTTTTCTCACTCATGCAAAATGCACGAGTCATTCCCCTATTTTAGTCGATCTACTCCACCTCATCCATCCAATGACTCGAGTTAACTCAACCGATCAATCTCCAAGCTTACTCTCATTCTCACTTAACTTAGCGACATCGAACTTGGTTATTCCACCATCCTTCTTTGTTGCTTCCATCTTGGCAAAAAAATAGTTGATCGAGATGACTCGCAAAATTCACCTGACTTGTTTATACTGAGTTTTTTCCTTCGTGAAATGATTAACAACTTAGCAAGCAGCTCATCTTAATAACTCACCAAGCAGCTCACTGAGCTCCTCGGTGAGTTGTTTTGAGCTTGAAACCTCGTCTCTAACTCACATGATATGATTTTTCTCTGATTTGTAAATTTCATTATGTTTTATTGAAACTGAGGGGGTAATAGAAGCACAATAGGACCTCTAAAACATGATTTCTCAATTTTAATAAGTTTCTCACACTCCTTAGTAGAAAGTGAGCCCATAGGGGCCAACATCAGCTTTATGAGTAAACTCATTAATCTCTAAGACCCAAGATAAGATAACACTCCGAAATGGTCCCGAAATTTCTTGGAACACCACAAATGTGTTTCCAAAAAAATTTCATGTAATGTCCCAAATTGTCTCCCTGAAATGGTTTCTTCTTGTTAGGGTATAATTAACCCATGTTTTCTAATTTTTGTCCAATTTTTGGTGTAATGCCAGCTTCAACTACCACTTGAGACCAGAAAACAAACTAGGATTAGTGGGAAAAAATTAAGGAATAATTTTTTTTTATTAGGAGAGTCCACAACTAAGTTGCAAGACATCAATTTGCACTAACAGGTTCAGAACAAGGTCTAATTACCAAATACATGTTTTTCCCATTTTAAACTTATAGCAAGTTCACAGGGTTTCAATTTTAGGGTTATATATTTTACTTAGGTTCAGGGAGCAATTTACCCCCATGCCTGCTCTCAAACAGGCCCAGAAATTAAACTAGATTTTACACACATTTAGAGTCATCAAAACTTTCCTAAATTATTCTCATTGGATAGGAAATTTTCTCACCTTTCCAACCATATAAATAAGTCCTCCTAACTCCTTGTAGAACTCCAGTTATGGCTAGGCGGAGTTTTAGGGGGAAATTTTCCCTAGGGAGGTCCGCGGGATTAGGGAGAAAATTTTCCCTTAGGGCAGATTGGCGGAGCGGGGAGGGAAAATTGGAAATTTTCCCCCACTTTGGCACAAAGCATAAAACATCTCCATGTGCCCATGGGGCTGACGAAGTAGGACACGTGGCGCATCCTGATTGGCACGAGGCGGTGCAGACCGGTGGGGTGAAAATGGACGAGGAGATTTTGGGGATTAAAATCCCAAGGGAGAAAATATCTCCACACCCCGCCGATGCCCAAAGTGCCATGTGTCAGCACATGGTTGGATGGGGTTCAAATGGCCACGTGGCATCTTGTGATTGGCCGTGGGTCGGTGGAGCGGTAGAGAAGATTTGGATTTTTCGCCAAAGGGATAAAAAGGTAAAAAGACTTGCACGGGCCCGTGCCTCCAAGGGGACACGTGTCAACACCCTATTGGCTGCGGGGTGTGGGTCCGCGGGGAAAAATGTGAAAATTTTCCCAAAGACCAAAAATGGTTAAGTTTTCAATTTTAACCCACGCACCCTCCCTGCCACGTGTCAGCACGTGATTGGTTCGGGTCGCGGGGTTGTGGGGAAAATTTGGAAAATTTTCCCGAGACCAAATTTTCAAAAAGTTTATTTTTTTCCAAAAGCTCCACCCTCAGGATGCCACATGGCATCATCTGATTGGATAAGAGGGTGGCGGGGCCGCGGAACTTTTTAGGAAATTTTTCTAAAGTTCAAAATTTAAATTTTCTAAGGTTGAATTATTTCATTTTTGGTTTGGGATGGCCATTTCGAAGTAAAACTTCAAATGGCCATAAATTTTGATAGGAAGCTCCATTTTAGGCAAATGAGGACTTTCCGGAAAGATCTCGAGTCCTCTTTGCATAGGAATCATCAATTTTGATTTTTGATAAATTTTTCAAGGTCAATTTTGAATAAATGATCTGCAGGGTTTTTAAATTTGAAAACTGGTAGTTTCAAACTTGTAATTTTTTTATAACATTTGAACTCTTCCTTCTCTCAACATGCCAACCAAACATGGAGGATAAAAATAGGAAATATTTAGAATGTTTTAGTGAAGTCAATTTTTTCAATTTATTCAGTTGTGTTTTTCTCCAACAAGAGACAGAAAAACGTCTTAGGAAGGAAATTGATTCAAAATTGAAATGGTTGAATTGATTCTTCGAGATCTCTTTGACAAGTTGGGTTTAAATAGGTCCTAGCATGTTAACTTGCAACCTTTTTAGGTTGATTATGAAGTATAAATGTGAACTGTTCTTTTATTTAAAATGTACATTGCCAGATATAAATTTAAAACAGTAAGTTGTTTCCTTTAAATTGATTTAACAATTTGTCTTTTGAATGTGCATAAATTCCTAACTTAATCAATTACAATGCTTCTTAAATCATCCATCCAATTCTAAATGAAACTACATTTCTGATTTCAACTTTAATGTACATCTTTGCAAGGAAAAATAACGTTGTTTCCCATTCCATATGCATCTTTTTCAACATTCCAAAAAAAAATAACAGAGGATTCTATTTCCTTTTCAAAATAGAATTTCATTCATGGACAGCAATACAATCTAGCATACATTGCCATACCTATTTTAAAAGTAACAATACCATTCTTTATTGGTCATTCAAATAACTTTACAATTGAATCCCTTTCCAATTTGATTGATTTTCACATTTCAAAATACAAAGTATAGAATATCAATTACATTTCTTTCCAAAGTAAAACAGAGAATTGTATTTCTTCTCTACATTTCTCAAACCAATTACAACTTCCAATTTCAATGTAAACACTTCACATTTCAATATCAATACATTCATCCACTCTAAGTGGGAAGGGTTACATTCAATTTTACTCAAGGAGATGATCACAAACCGTAATTTTCTCCTCCAAACAACATGTTGATTTCATCTTCTTTCATCCTTTAATCAAACAAGGAAGGGGAAAAGGCAACGCTCTCCACCCAACCAAGATACCCAATGGGAAAAGAGAAGCCATCTTTCCCCATTGGCCCCCGAGCCCCAACCATATTGAAATGGAGCATGAAACCAACACATGGCAACAAAGGCTTCTATCACAAACAAGCAAAACTCACATTGCACAAGAACAACAAAAGCACAATTCAAAACAAAACAACAGTTCCCAACTGCATTTAAAAACAATCATACAACACATAGGCTTGAACAAGCAAGCCAAACAAGAGCAAGAGCTATGGAGGTCTCCTTATGCCTCCCTTGTTGAAATTTGGGCATCCACCAAAACAACCTGCCAAAATCATAACAAAACCCATAAACCTTATCCCTCCTCAACCCCTCCTTATCCCTCCTCCAAATTTATCCCTTATGCTCCCCCTCAAAAGTAAGAAATGCAAGCATATTCTTTTCCTAGGTGGATCCCAAACCAACATTCCTCCACAAAGAACAAGTGCCAATGGCAAATTTCCTTATCCCTCCTCTGATTAAACCTCATAGTCTTCTCTCTACACCATGCCCTAAGCATTCTACCCATCCATCCAAGAATGAAAACACAAAACCATTCAATAATGCATGCAAGAAAAGGGGAAAAATAACAAATTAAAATGGATAAGAGCCTACCTCTCCATTATGGAGATTTTTTTCCAACACAAAGCAGTCTTTGATGCTCAAAACATAGTCCCAAAACAACAATGTACAAGCATGTGAATCAATCCAAGCTCCTTCCACAAAGCAAGCTCCAAAGGTAAGAGAAAATTCAACCCAAGAGTGAAATCACAAACTTTCAACAACCTCAAAATGAGGAGGAATTCAAATTTTAAAGGAGAGGGTGGAAGAGGATGATGTGGATTCCAAGTGGGATGCCACATCATTTTTCCTCATTCCCCAAGAGTGCAATCAACCTCAACAACAAATCACCATTAAAGGAAATGACAAAATCACTTACATACACAACTTCAACCCATACTCAAAAAGGGAATGCATTTAAAATTTGTAAGACAAGTGCAATCAATTCTTACACAAAATTATGTCAAAATACAATAAAAAGGATTGATTTTGACTCCAAAGCTATAATCATGGTTGGTGGAAGATTTTGAGAGGTGTGGGACAAGTTTAACTTGTCCCACAAGCCTCCAAATTTGTCCTTCAAGGCCAAATTCGAATTTCAAGAGAGATGGAGTGTTTGACCTTCCAAAATCTTCCTTACAACCTCTTACAAATTCTTACACATCCTTACATGGTAACTTACACACTCTTTTACATTCTCTTACACTTGCATTAATATCTATGACATTTATTTATTACAATCTTTTATAAAGATTTATTTATTTACCACATGGTTATACAATATATAAATCAGATTTCATTATCAACCAAGACAAAAACATTTAATTTATATTCCACATCCCAATTAATTTAATTAAAACTTAACTATATGACTCTCACATTATACTATCACATTTAAATTAATTAAAAGAAAGAACACCTTACAATTAAAAAAATACACACAACAATAATAAAAAGGGAACATACAAATAAAACACACATATCCCATGGTCATAATAGTGGAAATCCCCCCCATGGGAAGTCCTAACATAACACAACATGCAAAACAACACAGTTGCCATGGTGACCTTGTTGATTTCACACTGAATTCCAATATGGTTAGTCTCCAGTCCCCCGACATTGTTGTGATTTTTAACCTGCAAAATGCAAAACACCTCCTTCGGCCTCGTGGCCATATCAGAACATCCAAAATGATATAAGCACATATAATTATTAAATCCAAATCACAACAATATCAAGAATTTAACATTTATCATTTAAATTCAATTTACAACTATATCATCATCCAATAGATCTCTATACTAGAGCTATTCATAATATCAATGTCACATGTCTAAAATCAACATCAATAACCTGTCCATGTCAACCAGTATATCATCATCCAGATAATAATAATAATGTCTCAATGATCATCAAGCATAATAACTGAATCCAGATCCATATTAATCCATAGTCTATCATCTAACCATCATACTAAGAAAAACATAATAATGTCCATACTATGATCAAAAGTGTCAGGATTAGTATCTAAACAGTGTCAAAGGAGAGTGGGCACTACATTTAGTGACCTCTCAGGGATGATTTCTTGATAAGCATGATTCCAGTAGCCTTAAGTCATGCATTGGGCATGGATTTAGTATTGGATTCCTAAAAAATGATTTTGATCTTTTGTGATGCATGATCTTGAACTTTCCAAAGAATGGTAGGCATGAAAAGTACTAAATGTGGAAAATATTTGACACCTACGAAACTACTGTGGAATTTGAATAAACATTTGAGGAATTGGGAAATCCTGAAAATCTTTTGAAACTTGAACCTTCTTCTCCTTGAAAAACCTCCAATGATGATACAATGTGCAAGAACAACATAAAACATAACCACAAAGAAAGAAAAACAAAACAGCAACACACAATCATGTGTAAAGCACTTAGAAGAAAACACCTAACTACTATACAAGGGTGGAATGATCTCAAAAGAAAGCTTTGAAATGTATCCCATTCACATGAATGGGTAGTTATTCTCCATTGAACCTAGATATACAAAATGAATTCACCTCTTTACAACTTGTGATGATGTATGGCCCACTCCAAAGAGCATCAAACTTGGTGTGTTTTCCTAGTTTGGCTCTATCTTCATCCCATTTGAGAACTAAATATCCCTCTTGAAAATTCCTTTCGGACACTTTCTTGTCAAAATATTTCTTAACATGAGCCTGATGTTGCTCCAAAGTCTTCATAGCCTTGTTTCGTACTTCTTCCAACTCCATGAGTTCATAGAAAACCTGACTATCAAAGGATCATTCTCCATAACCTCAAGTTGATGAGATAACTCCAAAGAAGGTAACTCTAAGGAGAGCAGAAGTTTTTATTCTCTTTCATATACAATCATAAAAGGAGAATTTCCGATGGCCCTTTTAGGTGTGATCTGATCTACCCATAAAGCATTTTTAAGTTGTGTGTGTCAAGTCCTCCTATTAGTCTCCATTATGTGTTTGATAATCCTTGTGAGGTTCTTGTTGCTAGACTCATCCAATCCTGTTTCCTTGAGGATAGTAATTGGATGAAGTCTTGAGGTAAACCCCATTTTTACTAGCCCATTCACTTAGCTTGGACTAACAAAATCCATCCCATTGTATGAAATGACTGTGAATGGAACACAAAACCTCATCATTATACCTTCTAGGAAATCAAGAACTACCTTCTCATTTCTCTCCTTTAATGTTATTGCCTCTATCCATCGAGTAAAATAGTTCATTGTAGTAAGGACCCATTTATGTCTATCACTAGATGGAGGATTAATCATTCCAATGAAATCCAAACCCCATTGAACAAAGGGTTGATCCACTTGAATTGGATGTAGTGGAAGAGATGCCAACTTTTGTTTTCCAGTGAAAAAGGCACATTCCTTACACTTCCTTACCTAGAGATGGGAATCTTTGAAAAATCCAGCCAATAGTAACTAGATCGCATGATCTTGGTAGCAGTTGTTCATGCAGAATAATTTCCTCTAGATAGGCCATTGTGAAACTCTTATAGTATCTTACTTATCTATTATGGTCCCATGCACTGAAGGAGAACATCATTCAAATCCCTTCAAAAGAGAACATTATCTACCAGAACATATGGAATATACTGAAGATGGATATTCCATCTTTGATTTTTATCCATGTTTATAGGATACACTCTTGAGAAAAGAAAATTCTTCATTTTGGATAACTAGTTAACCTAATCATCGCCTTCATCAGTGTTTAGGAGTGTCACGTCCTCATCACCTTTTGATTCCATATATGCAGAAAGTTATTTGACACAAAATTTTACCTCTCACAAGATTATTAACTTTGATATGTACATCATAATTCATAACCTTTGTGATCCATCGAGCATGATTTTCATTCATATCTTTGTTCGCAAAAATCCTTGACTCCTGGATGAGACACCATCAAATGAATTTTGTTGTTGGAAAACATGTGCTTGAATTTATTAAAAGATCTAATAACCACAAAGACTTATTTTTCAATGAACAATGAATCTTTGAGTTTATAGTCTTTGAGGGATTGACTGAAGAAAGCAATTGGTTTCTACATCAAATTGTCATTTTTCTAGGTGAGGATACCTGAAATGCTCTCTTGACCTGTAAAAGCATAAAGAATAAAATCTTTATCAAACCTAGGGTTCACTAGTGTGGGAGCTTGAGAAATGGTCGTTTTGATGGCTTCAAAACTCTCTTTCCCTTCCTTTGTCCATGAGAATGGAATATTTTTCTTCAACATGGTTTTCAATGGTTTAGCCAATGTTGCGAATTGAGGGATGAATCTCCACATGAAATTTATGGTTCCCATAAAACTCTGGAGACCCTTCATGTGACTTGGGAGAGATAAGGACATAATCGAATTAATCCTAGCTAGATTAATATAAATTCCTTCCGCGAAAACAACATGCGCTAACAAATTTCCTTCGTGCACTACAAAAATACATTTCTTAGAGATAAGTGAAACTCTACGAATTCCCTACACTTGGAAAACCTTCCTTAGATGCATGATGTGGTCTTCTGCATGCTTAGAGTATAAACTTATATCATCAAGGTAAACCAAGATGATATCATTGATTAGTCCTTTAAATTCCATGTCCATGGATCTTTGGAAAGTATCCCCAACATTGGACAATCTCGAATGGCATTTTTGTAAGCATATGTGCCCCACTTGGTAGTGAAATTTTCTTTGAATTGATTAGCTTCTTGGACTATATTTGATTGTAACCTAAATATCCATCAAGCAAAGAAAATATTTGAGCTCCGCCCACTGTTTGAAGGATTTGTTCCATCGAAGGAAGAGGATAATGGTCTTTCAATGAGGAACAGTTCAAATCCCTGAAGTCCACACATAATTGAATCTCTCCATTCTTCTTCCTCATGGGGATTAGATTGGCTACCCAAGAGGAATGTTTGATAGGAAAAATTATATAGGCCTCGATGATTTTGGTTAGCTCCTTTCTCATTAGTGGCTCAATTTTGGGATTAATTGGCCTTTGTTTCTAACAAACTTACTTAGCATTAAGATCCATTTCGATAGTATGTTGTCTTAGACCTAGATCAAAACCACACATTTTTATAGCTTCACACAAAAATTCATGATACTCTTGAAAAAAATTTTTTTATGAAAGCTTCTTTTTCTTTGAGAGTGCATACTTTTCCGATCTTCAAGAACTTTTCATTTGTTACCTTGAGTTCCTCAAAATCTTCTTCTTTGACCACCACATTAGAGCGTTGTCTTTTGGATTGATCATCTAAATTGAAGATGGATTCTAGAGTAATTAAACATTTTAGTAGCTTGTTGATTTTTAATTATATGATTTGATCACCATATGATTCTTGTAGCTTATCTTGATTTTTCGTAGAAAAATCTGCCTCTTCTTGTAGGAAAAGGACAATTTGTTTGTCACTATCAAACACTTGTTAGCTACTCACATTATCAAGAACTACAGTTCAAATCACCATTTCAATAGATTTCTACCCTTCTTTCATGACATCAATAGGTATTTCATATTGTGATCCAATTGTACAAGCCTATCAACATCCTGATTTTGATTTCTAGGAACCGCGTGGATCCCAAAAGCTTTGAAATATTTAATCAAATCCCAGACTCAGTTCTTGTATGATCTTAAAAGATCATTTTTGGATGCATTGTGTGTCATCACTTGATGAACAACTAACTCACTATCTCCAAAAATAGTTAGGGCTTTGATTCCCTTCTTTTGAGCTAGTTGAATTCCTTACACAAGGGCCTCGTATTCAGCAACATTGTTAGTGTAACTGAATTACAACAAAAAAGATGAGAATTACTTATCTCCTTCTAGAGAAATTAACATAACACCAACACTGGATCCATTCTTACTCCTTGAGCCATCGAAAAATAATTTCCATAGTCCTTCAGAATTGTTTTGTGTTTTGACAAGTTGTGGTATGATTGTACCTTCTTCATGAATGTAGTATGTACCCAATCTCGTATCCTCAAAAAGAAAACTAACTTCTTCCTCTACCAACACATCAATGTAGGGATCATATTGATGATCTCCACTCACTTCATCCAACATAGTATTGGGGACTTCTTCAACAAGAGTGGTTGGTTCATGATCAACATCTTCTTCTTCTGGATCACCGATGGTATAATTCCCATTTATAGGACTATAAGTATAGGTTTGTACATGATTATGGAAATTTGTTCCACCCTTATAGTCACTTTATTTCCGTATCAAGGCCCAAGGATCATATGTGACCAATCGGCTAACATGTAACTACCCATCTTGTGGTGAAATCTTGTGATAAGAAAATGGAAAAGAGAGGAGGGAGATCAATGATTGATATGTCTTGGGTGAATGACAAACTTGGGTATGTATGGATGGTAAGTTGAATTCCTTTGATAAATCCAATAATTTTAGCAACTATGCCATCTAGTTTAACAACTCCTCTTGTAACTTCAAAGCACATATTGTATGCCTTGTACATCTACAATTTGTTTGGGCATTACCAAACTATTGACACCAGAATCGATCATGCAATTATGTACCAGGTGGTCACTAATGATCAAGGAAATATAAAATGGTGGTGGTTTTTTTTGCAGGAATACTTTTCCCTTTCTGGTTGACACAAATTCATAATGATTTGCACACCCATGACCCGATGATCTATCGGTTATGACACCAAAACTATTTAGAGCCTCTCACAACAAGTTTCTTTGAGAAGGGATTGAGAGTGCATCCCACATAGTAACACTCAGGTTGGTCTTCTTCATTTGTTCTACAATGTTGAAGGGGATTGATCCTACTTTTCTAAAATTTCTTTGGGCATTAGAATCCTCTTTTGGAAAGTGTTTGTTAGGCACTATGATGCCCGAAAGCACTTTCTTTTCTTACAGCTTGGCTAGCATGTGTTTCTAGTAGTTTCTTTCCCGCATCTTTATCAACTGCCACTTGTGGCTGAGGTTGTGAAGTGGATGCTTGATTGGATTTGGAAGGTTGAGATTCCATTGCTCTCTTTTTGGAATGAGTGTTTTCCGCCACTGATGAGAATCGTATTCAACCAAAAAAATCTTCTACTTTCCAATTTAGCAAAGTGGTTTCTTTAGGTGTTTACAGTTGATCTATTATTTCCTATGTAGATGAATTTTTTGTTGGCTCTAGAGGGGTAGATACACTTTGAACCATAAGGTCCTGGATAAGAACTCCATTGGGGAAAATATTTTTATTGTGGGGTTGAGAACAAGGATAACACCATTTGTAGTCTTGAACTATATTATTCTCGGATAGGTGTAAAATAGGGACGAAAGCCCGTAGGATTTTATTAATAATCAATCAATCATTTACACAGTACATCTTGTAATATATATATATATATATATATATATATATATATGCATTGGATAGTCAGATATAAGCAATAAATATATTACACAGTCCAACAATATTCCTTAATACACAAGCTTCCAAAATACATCTGGGAAGCAACAATAATTAAGTATTGTTATCCAAAATGAGCCCCCTACTTATTTTGGCTAACTTACCTTCATTTTTTCCTTCCTTGTGCTTCAATATCAATTTTCACACATTTCAAGCACTCAAGGGTTTCTAGAAATGGCTCCATTAGATATGATTTTTCTCACCTTTCTAGAAAGGTAAAATTTTCCTCCTAACTCCTTGTAATTTTCAAGTTATGGCTCAATGGAGTTTTTTGGGGAATTTTTCCCTAGGTAGGCCCACAACCAATGAGAAGGTGCCACGTGTGGCAGCATAGGTTGGGCTGGTGGAGGTAATTTGGAGAATTTGCTAAGAATTTGGTGGAGACACAAGGGAAAAAACCAGCCCGTGGGCCCGTGGAGGAGAAGGAGAGGTTGGCAGAGGCGTGGGGAGATTTGGGAATTTTTTCCCTTTTTGTCTAAAATGCCCAAAGGCAAATTTTGGCCCCAAGGCCCACAAATCGTTTAGAAGCTGACACGTGTCCAGCGGTGGAGGATTCGGATCACCGACGAGAGGAAGTTTTGGTTTTTTTCCAAAACCAAAAAGGGGCTCAAAGAAAAAAGATGAGGCACATCCCCACCGACCAATGAGGGAGCGCCACATGTCCAAGTCAGCGGCGGAAGGGCGGAAGTGCGGAGGTAATTTGGGAAATTTTCCCAATGAAAAATCAAAGAAAAAAGGTGAGGTTTGAGCCCGCTTTTCCATCAGCTAATGGGAAAGTGCCACATGGCGAGAGGAGGGCGGGCGTTGGGAATTTTGGGAATTTTCCCAAATTCAAAAAATGGAAATTTTTCAAGTTTTGGCCCAATTTTTGCCCTAAAACCCAATTTTTGCCCTAAAATTGCTATTTTTCCCTAAATCTTCGAGAGAGGGCATAACTTTCGATTCCAAGCTTGGATTTTCACATTCTTTATATCATTGGAAAGATGGTAAAATTCTCTACATGTTAGACCCCTCAATTTTGGATTTTGGTGGATATTTATGGGAGAAAAAGAGAAAACATCTCTGGAACGCAAAAAATACAGAAATGACATTCAACCACCAAATTTAATGAAGTATGGGTCGTTTTTTGGATCTGCAAAGAAATGTACTTTGGTGTATGGGTTTGTCCATGAAGCCCATCACTTTGTAGGTGAGATTGAAGGGATTTGATTGGTGGTTGAACTCATAAATCATTTTGCCCACATTTTTTGCTTTCTCTTCTTTTGCTTTGCCATTAAAAGCCATATTTGGCTCATTTGTAAAAGGTTGGATGTTCTTTCTTCTGCAAGCTCTTATTTTCCCTTAGCAGGTGGATTTGAAGGATTTTCAAACCTCCATGGAGATTGTAACACATTTTTTGCCTCTTTGCTATTGCAATGTATTGTATCAAATCTGGGCATGATAATGTATGTTTTGTGATCAATTTTCAATCCTCTCATGCAGTTATTATTGTCTTCTGATCCTTCATTACATTCTGGTAATTTGTGCATATTTTTTTGCTGCAATCCTCATGATTTGTGTCTATATTTGCAAAGCAAGGAGATTTCAACACTCCTTTGGTGTATCACCTCTCTGTTTTTCTTAGTTTTGTTTCCATTTCCATGTTTCTCTCAACCCTGTCTCCTTGGTAGTTTTAGAGTAGGAATTTTGAACCAAAACCTCTGCAAAATTGCATGCATACACCTAAACAGAGGAGTAAGAACCAATTTCAATCTAGAGAGTTTCCCACCTTGCAAGGCCCCACACCTTAGAGAAAACTCAATGTTGTGCATTCACACCAGATGAGTTTGCCTTAGAAAAGCATATCTATAACTCATTTGGGGGTCTTTGTGAATTTGTACTAACAAGTACAAACAAATAAGTTGCAACTATGCAACAAATAGTCCTATGAGATAATAATCCAAATATAATGGTTATAAAAACATAACCAAATAATAATAACCATACGTGACTTAATAAGTCAAATAATATGGTTTTAACAATATAATAAGTTATCAAAAATTATTACCTATGAAAATACAATGCATAATTATTATCCTAACATTCCCCCTTAATTTTGCATTGTCTCAAGGGATGAGGAGAGGAACTCTCTGAACATCTCAAACTTGTCACGTGCAAGTGACTTTGTGAAGATATCTTCTCATTGTTCAATTTGTTGGACAAAAATGAAGTTGTATATTGTGCTTCAAGACATGCTCGCATATGAAATGTACCTATACCTCAATGTGTTTTGTTCTTTCATGAAAAACTAGATTGCGAACAAGTTTGAGAACACCTTCATTGTCAACATACATGGTGGTTGGTTTGTCCTATGGTATTCCAAGTCCTTTGAGTATGCGACGTAGCCATATCACTTCACAGACATCTCCTGTAGAATGATACTTGGCTTCTGTGGAAGAGCGAGAAATAAAGTGTTGTTTCTTGCTTCCCCATGATATTGGTCTAGATCCCATAAAGAACACAAACCCTGAAGTGGATTTTATGTCATCAATGTTGCTTGCATGATTTGAATCTGAATATCTGACAAGAAGAAGTTGTCATTCTTCTTATATTCTAGACCAAGATCCATTGATCCTTTGAGATATCTCAAGATGTGCCTTGTTGCTTTCTAATGAAAAACTTTGGGTTCCTGCATGAACCTGGATAGATAGCTCACTACAAAGATGATATCTGGTCTAGTGTAGGTCAAGTAAATGAGACTCCCAATCAACTACCGATAGAGAGTGGCATTTACCTCAGGAGATGGATCTGAATGAGATAATTGCAATCTATTCTCCATAGGTGTAGCAATCGGTGTGCAATCCATCATCCTGAATTTCTTGAGTGTTTTCTTGGTATATTTCAATTGAGAAACAAATATGTGATTCTCTTTCTGTCATACTTCCAATCCAAGACAATAATGCATTAGCCTCGAGATCTGTCATGTCAAATGATCGATTAAGATCTTTCTTCATTGCATCGATCATCCTCACTGAACTGCTAGTGATGACTAGATCATCGACATAGACAAAAACAATCACAATCTCCCCCCTTTCTTTTTGAGGTAGATATTGGGATCATATGGATTTCTAACAAATCCATGTTGTATGAGATGCTCATCAATTTTGATGTACCATGCCCGGGGTGCCTATTTGAGGCCATACAGAGATTTCTTGAGTTTACATACCTTTGCTTCTTGACCAGGTACAACATATCCCTTAGGTTGAGTCATATAGACTTATTCTTGTAAATATCCATTCAGGAAGGCACTTTTTACGTCCATCTGATGGACTTTCCAACCAAACTGTGTAGCTAGAGAAAAGATCATCTGATTGTTTTGATCTTAGTTGTGGGAGAAAATGTCTCCTCATAGTCAATGCCTTCTTTTTTGTGCATACCCCTTTCTTTACTAGTCTCGCTTTATACTTTTCTATTGTCCCATCTTCTTTGTACTTTGTTTTGAATATCCATCTGCATCCAATGGGTTTCTTTCCTAGTGGAAGATGAAGTTGCCAAGTGTTTTTTTCATCAATGATTGATACTTAGCATCCATGGCATCTTTCCAAGATTTTGACTGTAGGGAGGGATCATCAAATTTAATAAATCTACCCATCAAAGCAAAGTTCACTTATTCTCTAGCTTTACTATGAGTTTGTGGTCTAGGGGTGGATGTATCCGGTGGAGCATCCATTCTTGCATCTCGTAACGTGCTAGTATACCACTTGGGCATACATTGAACTATTCCCATGGGTCGTGGTTCTATCAAATAATCACCATCATCCCCATCATCACTTTCATCATCTGTGGGAACATCATCTTCAATTTTTACAACTAGTGAAGAATCTACATTAGGTGAGTCTGGAGGAGGATACTCTGCTTCTTCTTCTCAACATCTCTGCTGGTGTAGACTTTCCTGGTCTTTGGATCCATGAATTTGTACCCAATAGTCTCTTCAATGTACCCAATGAAGATGAGTTTTTATGATTTCATGTCCATTTTATTTCTATTCTACTTGGGTATGTGCATACTTCATTTTGCACCGAATACTATGAGGTGTGCAACAGATGGTTTCCAATTTGACCATGCTTCATGTGGTGTTACTCTATCAAGAGAAACTGTGGGCACTCTATTCAACAAATACATAGTTGTCTTTTCGATTTTTCCCAGAATCTCTTTTTTAGTCCAAAGTCATTGATCATACATCGCACCATTTCCATGATAGTACGATTTCTTCTCTCAACAACACCATTTTTCTTGGGGTGTGTGTGGAGGAGGCATTTGTTTACAAATCCCATGAGTTTTGTAGGTAGTCTTTGAACTCATTACTAGTGAATTCTCCCCACCGATATGAGTAGAGAGTTCTGATGTGATGACTAGTTTCGTTCTCAACAACCACTTTAAACTTTTAAGGTTTCAAAAGCTTCACTTTTCTTGTGAAGAAAAAAATCCACATTTTTCTTGAATAGTCATCAACACAAAGCATGAAGTAATGAAATCAAGAATGACTTGGTTGCATCGGATCACAAAGATAGGTATGAACCAGATCAATCTTTCCATGAGCTCGAAAGGTAATCTTCTAGAATGAAACTCTATGTTGTTTTGCTTGCTAGGAAGTGAGGACACTTATTTGTATCCTTCTGAAGAGATGGTAACCCATGTACCATATTACACTGGTGAAGTGTCTCGAGATACTTGAAACTAACATGACCAAGTCTCTGATGCCACAACTGTGTAGAGGTAGAGTTCTTAGCCACAAGTGCCATGATCATCTCTGTGGAAAAATCAAGTTGGAACATGCGTCCCACATTGGAGGCTTTTGTAACTATTTTTGAGCCTCGTGATTTGTCTCGAATTAAACACATTTTCTTGTCAGAATGACTATCAAAGTCAATTTTTAAGTTATGATCTAGGAGTTTGACTGACTGACAAAACATATTTTTAGTCAACCCAGGGACATATAATACATTTGATAGTCTACAGTTGCGTGAACCAAGAGGGGTAGAAATGTTCCCAATCCCTTGAACTGTATATGAAGAATCATCACCCAATGAAACATGGTTTTTGAAGGCATGTCCCTCATTGAAGTAAACCAGATCTCGTGGCCGGTCATGTGTCAAGTGGATCTTGAATCAACATACCATACATCACTAGATGATGTGGAGGGTTCACTTGATCGAGCGAAGTGTACAAGTAGTCTTCATTATCTGAATGTTCTTCTTATTCAACAATATTTCCTTGCTAATGGGGTCTTCTTTTCTAGTTCCCCTTTTTCTTCCCTTGATTGTATTTTGTATGTCCCTTGTGAGATTGTTGGTGTTGAGGTCAGAATTACTTGATGAACCTTTCTTGTATGTATTATACCAACAATCTTTCAACTCATGTCCTCTTTTATAGATTGGACATTGTTTCTTTTATTGTTTTTCCCCTTGATGTTGATATTGATTCTGATGTTGGGAATTTTTATAGGAATTAGGTTTTCCTTTCCTTTTCCTTTCCATTTTTAATGAGAAGAAAGTTCCTTCTCTTCTTCATCATCCTTATTATACATGGCTTCCTCTTGTTGCAATAGATTTACCAACTTATCAAAACTCACTATTGTATCTAACAAGTTTAGGGTTGAAAAAAATGTGGTAAGAAGAAGGGAGAGCTCTCAGAATAATGGGAACAAGAGCTTCATCAGTGATTGCTTCTCCCAAGGCTAGAAGTGAAGCCCTCAACTCTGCAACTCTTCTCAAGAAAGCTTGATTTTTCATTTTGCTTGAACTTCAGTGTGTGTAACTGACTCTACAAATTTAGTATGACATTCTTGTTTTTAGCCTCATATACCATGCTTAACTTATCCCACGCTTCTTTGGTTGTTTTGGCATCTTGAATGTGGGGTTGTACATCATCAAACACTCCAAACAAGATGATGAGTTTGGCCTTCTGATATGATTTATCAAATTGTTGTTGTGTTGTATCAATAGTTGATCTGGTCAAAGTACCATTCACAACATGCCAGATCTCTTCAAACTCAAGTTGTGTCTTGATTTTTGTCTTCCATGCAGCATAGTTATTTCCTCTGAGTAGTTGTGAATCTAGAAGAAAACATTTGGGGGAATTGGTGCCCATTTTGTAGAAATCACTGACAGGGTTAGGCTCTTATCACTCCAGGTATAAGGTCTCCCAATCTATATATCGTCAGTCTGATATACCAAACCTTTCTATATATGCACCTTTCGATATACTATGCATACGTGGAAGAATATCTCCCTTTCGATATACCCGGTGAAGTACGTGAAAGAGGCGTTAACGTACGTGAAAGAATTTGATACGTGGTACCAAGACAAGTATTGAAAGGGGTCTATGTGATTATTAACACTGAATGAAATAAATATCCTCATACACGTGTGTAACTTTGATATATACTTGGATAATTTCTCATTTGGATTTATGTCGTGTAATCGTTCACAGATGAATGGGAAGGCTCATAGTGTATGCATTATGTCCTTATTACTCCCCATTGATTTAAAGGGTCGATGCCCAAATGACATTGTTGCAGCTATATTAGCATTAAGTGCAGTAGTAGTCATGAAACGAATTTACATGTAATAACTTTAGAGGGCTATATATATATATCTAACATTGCGAATGAGATCTAGGATCTCGTGAGTGTTTTAGAACCAAATTTCACTATTTTTATTACAATTCTTTGTCAATTTTTAAGCAGTTACAATATTTTACGGTTGACTATGGAAACCTAAAAATTAGTATAATATACTAAAGCATACAATTACATTCAAAAATTTGGAAAAATTGAATGGCAGGCAAAAATTTTTTGTTTTTCTGGGCCCTAGTGGCCTCCGGAGCCCAATACGACCCTCTATGCCAAAAATTGCAAAAAAATAGCTGAAAATGCAATTTTTAGGTATACCTCCTTTAGCAAAAGTTGCTCAAAATGAAAAAATAAGAGGTCTAGGAGAAAAAAAATTGCCTAAAATAGGGTTTTTCTCACTAAAATTTTAGTGGTGGCTTTAGTTATAACTAGAGGTTTAGTTGAGGTTTTTTGCTAGTTTTGCCTCCAATTTTGGCAGTTTTTCCAAATTTGCCTCTAAACTCAATGTTTTTTTTAAAAAATGAGTTGGGGGTGGGGTTGAACCCCAAACCTCACTTCCCAAGTCTATTGGTCTAACCACCTTGGCTATAACACTTATGCTAGAAAATGAAGCATATTGTATTTAAAGAAGATGAAAATCGACTCACCTCATTAAAAAAATGATGTGGCAGGAGGAGAATCACGTGGTTGTGAGGAGGCATTCCATGTTGCAAAGATATTAGGGTTCACTGTGTAAAAAATGGATCTTCCCTTCTTATCTCCTTGCCTTTTGTTTTATTTTCCTCCACCGATATGTTTTTTTTTATAGGTTGCATTTTTCACTTTCGGCGTTAATGTTACCATTAGTTTGTATTGTATTTTCAACCATTTTTCTATGGAAATCATTGTTTGAGCTCACAACTATAATTCTTGGTGATGTCTCATCCGCTTATTGTTTGTGTTTGATGCGCTTCACGAGGCTCGAGGTGTGGATGCAAGTCTCGAACGACTTTTAAATGCTAATGGAGACTTGAGAGAAGGCACATTGTGGATCGATTTACTATATGCAATTGGGTACCTTCCAAATGGGCTCGGTCCAATTCACTCAAAAACTCACTTCCCAAAAAACCAAAATTAGTGGAATGTCCCTAATCCAATGCAAAAAACCTAGTCTACCAATATAACTCGGTGTAGATGCAAAGCTCGAGTTTAATATCAGGGTGACTCGACACAATAAAAATATAAACTCGCCGATGTTGGAGATGGCTGAGATGGGTCCTCAAATCACCCGAGCCCAAACATAGCTCGGTCGGTCTAAATAGATTAAGTAGCTCGGTCGGGAGCTTTGTCTCCAACTCGGTGGTAAACCCTACAATAGAGTCTAAACTCGGTATGGGCGGGCTCTAAGGACACTTGATTTAGAGTAAAACCCTTAATGGGGAAAATTTTTTTAAAAAAAAATTTTTCTGAAAGCAAATTTTTCCTAGTGCGGGGTGTACTAGTGAAAAAAAAATTTGTAGGAGGTTATGGGGAGGCTAGGATGGTTGTGGGAGTTACTGGGGAGATGTGGGAAGAGGAGGCACATAGGCTCTCAATTCTTGTAAATGCTTCTCGATATCATCTATCTCTCTTACTCTCTCTTTCCACTCCTTCTCTTCTCACAAGTCTAAATTAACCAGATTTGGTACCAAATGTAAAATAAGGACGGAAGCCTATAGGATTTTATTAATAATCAATCAATCATTTACACATGTGAAAATATATATATATATATATATATATATATATATATATATATATATATATATATATATATATATATATATATATTGGACAACCAATAGGATACAAATAAATAAAGATGTTGCACAGTAAGTCAAAAATATTCCTTAATACACAAGCTTCCAAAATACACATCGGGAAGCAACAATAATTAAGTACAAACAAATAAGTTGCAACTATGCAACAAATAGTCCTACGAGATAATAATCCAAATATAATGGTTATAAAAACATAACCAAATAATAATAACCATACATGACTTAATAAGTCAAATAATATGGTTTTAACAATATAATAAGTTATCACAAATTATTACCTATGAAAATACATTGAATCTTAGGCTAATAATTATGCATTGTATTTTCATAGGTAATAATTTTTTATAACTTATTATATTCTTAAACCCATATTATTTTATTTATTAAGTCACGTAGGGTTATTATTATTTGGTTATGTTTTTATAACCATTATATTTAGATTATTATCTCATCGGATTATTTGTTGCATAGTTCAACTTATTTATTTGTACTTAGTTATTGTTGCTTCTGGATGTACTTTGAAGCTTGTGTATTAAGAATATTGTGGACCTATGAAACATCTTTATTGTTTGTATCTGGTTGTCTAATACACACACACACACACACACACACACACACACACACACACACACACACACACGAGATATATATATATTGTAGATTGTACTGTGTAAATTTTGATTGATTATTAATAAAATCCTAAAAGGCTTTCGTTCCCTGGTAATATGGCTCTGAAAGAACTAGCAACAAGAGGGTTCAAAAATTTCAAAGGCCTAACATTCGCAGCTTGACTTGTAGTTTGATTTTGAGGCTGATTGTTCCCTTGAAAAGGAGGATGATTAGCCTGATACTGCTGATTTTGTGGCTAGTATGGATGATTATATTGAAATTTTTGCCTCTTGAGTGCAACAAGCTCATTCCCAAAAGTTTGCAGTCAGTGAATTGACTTCAAATAGATCATTTGAAGGGGTGGGGGTAGACTAAGTTGGTTGCTTGGAAGCTACTAGAATAGGAGAAATGGTAGGTTGATTGTTTGTAAGATCCGGAGACAATGGCATTGGCGGTTGTGGAGCTATCTTTCCGTCCTGGATTAAGGAATTCTCCACTCTTATAGAGACTTTTAGGCATTAGGTAGTGTATTTTCTCCCATTGAATGGACCATGAAAACTACATCGTTATTCAAGGCTTGTAAATAGTATAAGAATGCATTATTTAGAGAAGGCTTTATGAGTGCTAGAATCCTATTCCAAGTCCTTTGGAATCGGAAGTTGAAATCACTCATGTATTCTTGGGGAGCTCTCTTTATGGTAGTGAGTTGTTCCAAGAGTGACAGGTGATCACTCTTTTCTTCAAACTATTTACAGAGCTTTTCTCCTAACTTGTCCTAAGTGGTTATAGTACTAACACCTAACCCTCAAAACCATTGAAGTGTTTTCCCTTGAAAGAAGTAGCAAGAAGTCTAACTGCAACATTGTCCTCTGTGATATTATGTACTGCACAAATTTTGGATACATCAAGAATATGTTCCATTGGAGTAACATGAGTTTCCCCTGTGTAGAAGGGTAAAATTTTGAGTTTTGCATCAAGTATAAGGTCATGTTGTGCTAATAGAAGAGGATTGCTTGTATTGAAAGGGGGAAATACTTGGTTCCACGCCATAGCAATGACATTTTAATTGTTCCTCGGTGGAGGAAACCTTCTATAAGGAGGAGTTGAATGACCCCTATGAGGTGATGCTACAATAGGTGATGTTGAGACACCTCTTCTCCTTCTCCTTGGAGGAGATGAGGATAGTTTGATATACTAATAATTTCCTTTCTTTAAAGAAGCTCTTGTATGAATTTTTCACATAATTTAACGCACTAATATTTTAAATCCAGAGATATATAGTCGCCAAGTACTTTGATTTGTGTAACACCTCTAACATGACTGGTATCTATGATGAATTTTGTTAAAGAAGGTTCAAACATTGACAGGTGATTTTGTCTTAAGACGGTGTACTCTTATGACTTATGAAATCATGTTTACAGTAGGTAATATGTTATCTACGGAAATAGATACATTACTGGCATGTTTTTCTTAATTTAAAAGGATGTAACCCATATCTATTTGTGTATAATAATTTATTGCTTGGGATTGAGAAATTGAGTTTTAGTTTTCATAATTTATAAGATTCAAAACAATAACACCTTGGATCAATTCCATTGATCCAAGGTATGTTTATAAATTTTCAAATCTTGTTGTCTTGGCATCCAATTTGGATAGATGGAAGAATTTTGGACCTTGAATGTGCAAAGGTAGTGAATGATCCTCTCCTTGGATCTCTGCTTCAAATTGGAATGGGGTTAATAGTCTGGTTCCTCTTTTCTATTTAAGGTATGTTGCAAATTTTAAAGGAGCTTGTGACTTATTTTCACCATGTTCCTTAAATTTGGAACCTTATCCTAAAGAAGTAACCTAACCTAAGTTACTAATTTTATTTTTATTTAGGTGATTAATGAACCTAAGACTAAAGACTTAACCTATGGACCTATGTTGGACACATAGATAAGGAATGTAGGAATCATGACATGAATGACCATCCATGGAGGGACATCGAGAGATGAGAGGAGAACTATCTATCTTTTCTAGAGTATGCAATTTCTGAATCCATCTTGTATCCTAAAAACAAGCCTCTTGAGGTATTGTGGATTAGAATTATAAGTAATGGAGAGTGAACTACCATGGAAGGGTGAGTGAAATTGCAAGGTGTGGTTCATATCCAAGTAACTAGTGTCCATAAGTAAGGTATAATTTCCAACATCTCCAAGATGGAAATGGTAAATCAAAGTCGTAGAAAATAAGGAAGGTGGGGTATCTTGTAACTTTGAAGAAGATTTCCCAATGTCATATGAGTCCTAAATCAAAGTGCATGCTCCCTGAAAATTTGGTAGTGGATCAAAAGTATGTGGATCAATAAATAACTCCTCAAGATGTGGAAGTTCATAAGTGGATGGTGGAGGTGGGTCCCCATCACTATGGCAATAAATGGTGCTAGTAGAGAATTTATCATCATCAAAATTTTCCTTGAGTGAGAAGTATCATCAAGTATAGGTGAATTAGATGAAGAATCTAAAGGAGGAACAAAGTGAGAGAAGTAATATAGCTGAGTATGATGATCAACTAAACCAACTACAATTATAGTGTCACTATGTAGCTCTATGACATATATGGAATCCATAATGAACTCAAATTACATGCCTTGACCATGGTGAGTAATCTGATAAAATGATAAGAGATTAGTTGTAAGTGATGGAATACTTAAGACATTGTTAAATGTTCCACCATTCACTTATATATATATCATATCACAAAAACCATAGTAGAAGTGTTGTCACCCAATAAAATAGAAGACATGTCACATAGCTCTAATGAAGTAAACTCTATATGTGATGAGGGCATATGATGATATGCACTAGAATAAATAACTCATGTATGAGTAGGTGACACAACTGCAACTAGAGATCTTACCTTTGTTTTCTCCTTACATGATTATGTTTCTTTTTCTTTCCCTTTCCCTTTTCCATTTTCATTTGCCTTAGAGGATTCATGAGTTGATGAATATGGTTTGATGGACTTATGAACTCTTATTTTGTTCTTTGAAGAAGACTCTGATGAGGTCAATATTCTTCTTCAAAAAAAATTCTTCATCATGCCTACTGAGTGGAATTCCCACATTTGATCGTTTCTTTTTTAGGCTTAGCACTAGAAGAGGAAGTGGAGGAAATTTTTTTGGTGATGGATCAATCCTTCTTGATTTCATGATCTTTGTTTTTATGTATCTTTTGTCATGTTCATGAGGTTTATTCTTTAGATTTAGGTGCATTACGGTGCTCTTATGCTTTCAAATAAGGCAAAAACACAATCCTAGTGTGAAATGACAACGTTAGCATGATTGTATGATGGTTTGATGATGCTCTTGTTCAAAGTAGAGGTAAAATGATGTTTCTTTCATGATTACTATGTATATGGGTGTTGTATATGCCTTTCCCTGTGGGGAGTACGGTGGTTATATCTTTATAAAAGAAGGTAAAATCAATTTTTGTGAGAAATTTCAAGTTTGTGAGCTAGAATGAAATCTTTGGTTGATTTTTATAACCAATATATGATCTTATAAATCTTATAAATGTTAAGAATATGTAGGTATAGGTACGCTTTTTCATTAATGTAAAAAAGGGGAGAATTTCATGAGGTTTTTCATCAATGACAAAGGGGGTGATTCTTTGACATGTTGTGAATTAGGTGTTTTCATTGATGTAAAAGAAAATTAATGACAAATATGATGATGGATTGGATTCCTTTGATTCTCATTATGATGGTGACATGGATATTCAGTGTGTGTTTTTGGTTGCATGATTTGATTAAATGAGAATGGCTTGTTTTAGCAAGCCTAATCAGGTGACCTAGCTAGCTTAGGTGATGGATCATGATGGTTGGAGATTATAGGTTACTTGAGGATAATTTTGGCAGCATGGAGATCATTTTTGGGGAGTTTTTAGGCACTCACATGAGTTTTAGGGTGCAGATATAGGTTGAAGACCAAGTTTTAGGTGCTCATCTAGACCAAGTCTAGGTGCTAAGAGGTATGAGATTGAGATGTAGAGCTATGTGAGCTCATAGAAGCATTAAATGATGTCATAAAATATATTCTAGGTATGTTAGGACCTTTTGGAGAAGTTTCATGGTGAGTTATGATGTTATTTCAGTTGACCCTAGCCTAGACTATGTAAAACCCTAAGGGCTAGCCATGAAAATGAGATGGGATGGAAATATGGAGAGATATTTGTGACATAATGATGATTGGATATTATTCACAGAGGTTTCCTATATGTGTGATAAAAATTTGGATTCATTTTAAAGATAAGTCAATTTGTGTGAAACATGGTCCAAGAAAGGGTGTTTTCTAGCTTGAATTGCACCTTCTGATGCTCACCCTGAATTATGTGCTTTGCATGGGACCTTGTGGCTTTTAGGGATGTTTCTACATTGATTCTATAAGGTTTCAAAAAAATAATGATGTCATTTCATTGTTAGGTTTTTATGAATGAATGTTAAGAAGGTAAACAACTTTTTGTGCTTGAAACCCTGCCTCAAAAGTTGTATGAGAGATAATGCTCATAAGTTCCCATAATTTATTTCTAATGTATGTATGATGATTGGATGATGTAGAGGACTCATCCATGTTTCCATAAATTTATGGTAGTGGTTGTGGTGATGAGTGGACCCCACTCAAATAGGCATATTTCTAAAGAAGTTTAGTTTGGGACAAGGTTATCCAAAGGAGATGCAAAATAAATGGACATTTTTTCTATTATGGGAGTTTTGATTGATGTAAATGGTTCTTTTATTTCATGTTCATGCATATAAATGGAAAATTTTACCCTATTTGTGAAGACTACTCAAAGGGCAATTTTGGGATAGTTTCAGGTAGTTTGCAGAGATTAGCTTAGTTGAAGGCCTTCCACTTGGAGTTGGAAGGATTTAAAATATGTTATAGAAATAGGATTCAGATGGATTTCTAGTGGTATAATTTTTTTCTCATGATTATTATATTTTATGGGTCATCCAAGTTAGTTTGTGGAGAAGAAGGTTTCTTTGTTTTCAGGACTAAATTCCTTAGGTTAAAAGATTGAGTTGGTTAAAGCATGATATGGATGATTTGATTATTTATACCACATGTAAAGTTAATAGGGGTGAATTTTTTCCTATTTCATTCCTTTTGATGTCTTTCAAGTGGTATAAAGGGTGAAAACTAGTTGATTTTTCAAAACTAGTTTCTAGGAAGCATGATTTGGAGAAGAGGAAAGTAGCGTGTTTTGAACAAATGAATGTTTATGATGTATAAATTACATATATGTTATTTATAGATCTTGAGGATTCAATAGAGTGGTCATATGCCATATTTAATTTTATATTTGGTGGCCTTGAGGCCAAAAGGTGAAGATAGGGTGTTGGAGATAGTTGTTTAGTGGAGGAAATGAGCCTTTTGGCCCATGTTATGATATATTTAATTGGTCCAAGTAAATTTACATCAATGTATGATTTTAAATGTTATATTACACATGTATGGTGATTTTTAGAGTTTTACTAATCATATTTTTGGTGTTAGTGGATTTTACTCATCCTAGTGATGGGGTTTTAAGTCTTTTTGGTGCAAGTATGAAGGTTTTGGGCATGACCAGACCTATATAGGTTATTTTTTAACATTGTAATTAAGTATTTGAAATTTTTTTGAGTTTTTTTAGTCTAAAAAAGAGGGAAAATGACTTGGATAGTGTTTTAATCAAGAGGAAGGTTTAAGAGTGATGTTTTGGGTGTAATTTTGCTTTGGCGGAGAAATAGAGAGAAAGTATGACCTATGTGAGTTTGATTTATAGGTACAAAGGAATATTTTGAGATATTAGAGAGTGAGTGATAGATTAAATAATTTTTCAATATTTTTGTATGGGTTTGAAATAAAGATAAGAGGAAAGTGAAAGATGGAACAAGTTTGAGAAGCTAGGGTTTGAAGGAGAGTGAGTTGAATCAATGATTTCAATCAGTTGTGGTAGAAACAAGACATCATATATATTCATCAAAAAGGTGTTTTAGTGGGTTTTGATCATCTTGGGGGTTTTATCCTCCTTGTTGAGTTAGTACTTCATAAAACTAAGGTTTGGTGCTCCTTGTAGGGTTGGTGCTATACTAAATTAGGGGTTGGTTCTCCTTGTGAAGTTGGTGATTCACTAAACACTTTTTATTTGAGTAATATAATCAAAATTTTCAGTGGTTTTCTTCCCCTTGAGGGTTTCCCACTTATATATTGTGTTATGGTGTTGCTTCTCTTGTTCATGGTTAATTAAATGTATGTTGTATGTTGTTGTGCACACTCTAATGGATGGTTAATTGATTAATGGTTTATGTGAGTAATCTGAAATTTAAATTAAGTTTGTAAGGAATGATTCACCACCCTCCTAGTCCATTGTGTTTCCAACAGTTTCTTCTCTTTTGGATCCTTCGATTTTGTCATGACTCTTAGAAGAACATGGGATTTAGTGGATTTTAGAGCACCCATTTGAATTATTTTATATTATTCCCTATTCGAGTCAATAATAAAATCATCAAATGATGGAATAGTCCATTGTGCACCAATCACCCTTTTAGTTGCATGGAAGGAAGAGACAAAAACAAAATAGTTGAGACCAAGTTTGGCAAGAACAAAAAGTATAAATTGTGAGTCCTTTTTGTCAATTCTAAATTCTTTTAATTGCAATCTCATACATTTAAACTTAGTGAAGAAGTTCCAAAGGGTTTAAAAATATTAGGGCTAAGAATAATCAACTCATTTTCTAGTTCATATACTCTCATTTCATCTTATTTCCTAGAAATTTTTTATAATGTGTCTTATACATCCTTGGATGTTTTGGCGAAGTTAAATGAAAGTGCAAATCCATTGATATAGAAAGACACAAGAACTCATAAGCTTCATCACATTTGTCAAACCATATCTCTTTATCTACAACATATGTTGGTTGAGTTTGAAAAGCCATAATTATTAGGTAAAGTTTCTATTTTTTCAAGTCAAGTGAGATGAAGTCTTCCATTTGTGATAGTTAAAGGGAGTAAGAAAAGGAACCAAATTTAGATCCATGATAGATAAAAGTGAGCACAAAAATGGCAGAGATAAGGAACCTCAAAATTATACACCCCCATTTTTGCACTTTATAAATAGTGCATTAATTATATCCAATTGTGTTCGTGTGACGTGAAGCAATTGGTCACTATTGTCATGTGTTTTTGCAAGGTCAAAATTCAAGTGTAAAACATGGCAATTATACCCCGAGTGTGTCAAAAATTTACTCGAAGCCCCTCCTTATTCATCCTTTAGATCATCATGGATTCTATGTCATGACCCCTCCATCCTTGAAAAGTGTTATAGTGTGAATTACATCCTTCCCAAATTTCTAAAATGTGTTCATGAGGTCACTTAGTCCATTTAGTGGAATATTGTCAAAAGTGAAATTTATACTAAGCCTAGAAAGGTTATTCCCTAGCATTTCTAGGACATGTGTGCATCATCTAGTGTTAATCAAGAATCCTAAAGTAATATAGAGATGTTATTGAATATTTTTAATTCAATGGAGCATGTTTAGGGAGATTTGGAAAGCTTTAGAGGTTTTAGAGTAATAATAGTAAAAGGGTTTTGAGGCTTAAGGAGATTGATAGAAAAAGGTACCTAAACTTCAAAGGATGATTTTGAGAATCCAAGATGATTTAATAGGAAAAAATATACAATAATAAATCTTATAAGATCCTATACATGATGGATATTTCACATCCTTCACAATACCCAAGTGTTTCTCTGTGCAAACCAATCTCAACAGACTCACCTTGCGGTCCTGGATTAAAAAGTAGAAATTTTTGGATAATAATTCATAATCAAGTATTTAAAACCATCCCATTTATCTTAAAATGGTATTTGGATCCAAATTGATATAAAAAATTCCAAAAAGAGTTCCTAGAACTTCGAGAAAGTTGGTTTCATGATTTCAGGAGTTAGTCAAATTTGCAATTGGATGGCTAACGCATTTTGGTGTCTACATTGTCCTGAATGTTCTTACTATCTAGGAAATTTGGGATATTATGGACACAAAAATTTCCCAACCCTAGTTTTATCCCTTGGACCCTCGTGTGACCATGTTCCTTCCTAAAAAGTGTTAAATGATCCAGGAGTGCAATTTTGGCTTAGTCTTTTCCTTAACCCTTGGGCACATTTTCTACCCCAACTTTCTCAACTATCCGAGACATTTGGGACAGTTGGGATAGTAAAATGTGCCCCACCCCTATCCATTTCTCATATTCTTCATATGACCTCAAATTTCATCTCTCGGGTGCTCAAACCTTTCTCTCTTATCCTTTGTGCTCACCACTCATCTCCTGCCACTTGTGAAGCCCGGGGAAGGGGCACATTTTCTTTCCCTAA
Organism: Taxus wallichiana var. yunnanensis; assembly: GCA_018340775.1. NCBI lineage: Eukaryota > Viridiplantae > Streptophyta > Pinopsida > Cupressales > Taxaceae > Taxus > Taxus wallichiana. The sequence goes on from CM031235.1 coordinate 928,189,289, forward strand.
CTATCCCAATTTTCCTAGGGATAGTTAGGATATTTGGGACAAAAAAATGCTCCCTATCCCCTTTGCTTTCAAAACAAGTTTTAAAGTGTGCTTTCAAGGGTTAAAAATAACATTGTTTTTAACTTTTAAAGAGCTCTACAAACCTTTTTCACTCTATTCCTTCACCAAGTCGACCCAGGAAGCCATTTTTGACATCATGAAAATATATAAACAAAAAATTCATCAAATAAACCTGAAATTTCATCCGAGGTAGACACTGACCACCAAAACAAAGAAATTTTCTTCTCCCAAACCAATATCTCGATTCAAATGAAACTTTCGGTTGTTATGCAATCCAGGACCTTCAATAATATAGTGATTGTAAACACTTTGTGATGTTATGGATTATTTATGGTAGTAAACCCTCATTTTGTGCCCTATTTTACGCTTTTTTATTTCCAAGAATTTTGGCGGTGGATTGACACAAAATTTTGAGCACGAGATCCTAAGAGTGGACCTATTCCAGTGAAGATGTTTTCGTGGAAAACCGGAAGAGGGGAAGTGGAATTTCTAAAAATAGTAAGTATCGGTATTTATACTTACTATAAATAGAAACACTCTAAAAAATAAAACATTTTGAAGATAACTTATGTTGGAAGCATAATGGGAGAGGGGGTGAATCAGTCCTTATAAAAATTCAAATCAAACTTATTCAAAACATATAATCACTTTCATTAATTACTTATTCAAAACATATAATCACAAAAACAAGATTAACCATCCATTAATTTTTTTGATGTACACAACAAAGATCAAATTCCATACATCTTTAGTAAACCTGGAAAATTGTTGATATTACTCAAAAAAGAGAGAGAATAGAACAACACAAGATTTTTGAAGTATTACCACTCGAAAAAGATATAAGTAGGAAAATCTCAAAGGGCTCAAAAAAATCCCACTTAAATGCACACATTCTTGTTTTTTTCTAAACCTTTACACACTTATTTGATCTAAAAGACTCAAAGTGGATATTACACATCTCAAGAGATTTCTTTAGTGAGGCTCCTCCCCCAAACTTAGGAAAATCCTATGGGTTGATATTACTGGCACACACTTATCTTAAAATAGACTTGCATGAATATGAATCATCACACATAGGTAAAAATATATTTTTGAAGTATTATTCATCACTGAAAATATGTTGATAACACAGTTGATAGTCATCTAAAAATCCATGTTATTCTCCAAACTCTTCCAAACCAAGTGGTTGCTCAAACCTTAGGTATTCATACTTGCACAATCTAGCTCATTCTTCACTTATCAATACTTCGGAGACTAGGTTTTTTGCACATATTCTTGTTTAAATTTCTCAATTAGGGTTTGTTCTTTGTGTTTTTAACCTTTCACACACATTATTTGATCTAAATTCATGAACTCAGGATATACCTCTAAAATCAAATTTGGTTATTCAAGTTTTGGATTAGTCACTCCATTTTCTTTTCTAAGTTAGCAAAGGAACAGTCTAATTGGTCTAGTTGGGCAACAAAAGAAGAAGAAGATGAAGATGAAGAAGAAGAAGAAGAAGAAGAAGAAGAAGAAAAAGAAAAAGAAAAAAAAGCAGTAGAAGAAGAAGAAGATGTTGATGATGAAAAACGGATAGGATTTCATTTTTATATGCTTGTGAAATAATTTAAAGCACACTCCTTTCAAACTTAGGAAAAACCTTTTCCATTATATTTGGGTTGATGGAGATGCCGACATGTGGCACACATCCCCTTATCTTATATACATCATTTATGATTTATTATGCTTAGGAAAAAATTTAAAATTTAAAATAAATGGAGTTATTGTATAGTGACCTCGAAGTGGTAATTAGGTTGGCCTCGAAGTGGCCAGCTAAAACCTTATCACATATTTTGTGCATGTTAAAAATGGCTATACAAGTAAAACCCCATATGCTATACATTTTAAAAATGCCCTCACAAAAATGGTACCATTATTTTTAATGACCCAAAACCATTTAAATATGAATAAAATATCATAAAAATTCATACATGGTCACAATTAATATCAACCAATCAAATTATTTCATTTATTGGGCCCAATTCCCTTTATAAATCTTAAAATAATTGTTTCCTTCACCCTTCAACACCCTAAAAACTTCATATGATCACCAAATCACTTACACTCAACCAAAACATTCCATCTAAAAAATAAAAAAAAAATCATAACCTTTATATCACTTCTAATCATTTTATAATTCATGAAACATCCTTCACTTCAAACCACGTTACTTTTGCCTTCATCGATCAACTCCGCCAAAAATGATATTTCCAAAGGTTAGCTCATAAAATAATTTATACATACATTCAAGACCTAAAAATGGATTAATTGGATTCAAAATTCATCCCTATTCACATTCCATGTAATAATAAGTATCACCAAATCCATCTCATGTTTCAAATGACATAACATCAAACTAAAAGCAGATGTTATCTTGAAGCGCCAAAACTATTCTTTCGTAAAGAATGACCTATAAACCATGTCAAATGACCTCATCATGAGTAAATACATATATCACTGGAAATATATCTGAATATAATTTCCAACACAACTTTAATCATCTCAAAACTCCACCTATAGCTCAAGTTATGACCATTTTACTAGACCCTGCTATTTGAGACCCCAAAACTGCCCTTTGACTAAGTCAACCTGTTTGGACCTCAAAACATCATGAAACTGCATGAACATGTCCTGAAACATCCATTTACATCAATAAAAACTCCCAATAATCATGCACCATCAATTTTGTATGCTACTCCTTTGGACAACCTTGTCCTAAAACCTTCTTCTTCATAAACTACTATTTTTAGGTGGGGCCCACATATCACCATGACCTCAACCATACATTTATAGAAATATTGAGGAGTCCTATACAACATAAAATCATCACTTTTTATGAATCAATCAAAATATGGTCACAACACTTCACTTTACTGCCCTAGTTAGGGTTTAACTAGGGTTTTAGACCACTTTACCTTCTTAACATTTGTTCATAAAAACATGACGATCAACTGACCTCATTATTTTTTTGAAACATTTTAAACTCACCATATAATCTTCCCTAAAATCCACAAGGTACCATGTAAATTACACTATTCAAAATGAGCATCGAAGTTCAAATTCAAGCTTGATTTTCACTGTTCTTGACCATGTCTTACAAAATCAGTCATAACTAGAAAAATACACATCATGGGCACCTAAAATTTTTCTAATAGAATCATCACTCATCCCTCTAACATCTCAAATCATTATAATGATAACACCATATCCCAATATCTCTAGTCACTAATACTTACCTATGTTTGCATGTTAAATCTTCACGTAACAACTAGGACAAATGAAATAATGCAATAACTCATCAAGTAACCTCTAAAAATGACCCAAACATACCTCATATATGTCATGATACACCTTATTTCATACTTCCATGAGCTCATCTAGATCTAAAAACCACTATATCACTCCTCCAAGCAAGCATACATGCTCCCAATGAACACCTATAACATAGAGATCTACTGTACTTGTTGTACCATACCACTATTATGAGTGCTCAAGCACTCTCATATCATGGTATATAGAATTTCCACATGTTTCCCAAGCATCCAAAAATCTCACACTACCAAGTTACACCTTCTAGGCACTTGTATAGGCTTGCACACATCATTGAATGCCATTATAACAACTGATATACATCTGTACCAGTATGTTAGCACCATATATAACATCATGAATTCATCATACAACATTCACTTTATCTTTAATGTGGTTTTTCATCAATGAAAACACCTATTAGGACACCATGCCAACAATGTACTCAGAGATCAAGAGAGAAGACAAACTAGGCAAATTTGGTCAAAAAGCGAAAAACACTTTCTAAAAATAATAACTGCCAAATATCATCAAAAATACCCCAAATAAAGTGTATATAGTATGTTAGGAGCTTCATGATACTGAAAAAAAAACAAAAAGTAAAAAAAAGTAGAAAAAAAAGCCCCTAGCTCCTACTTACTAAAAATAGAAAGTGTTTGTTTTAGGTGCAGAAAAGTTTGTCTTCCTCATTTTCTCTCACCTAATGGATTTTTACAACAATGAAGTTAAAATTTTCTGGTTTGGAGCCCATTTCAACTCTTACATCCGAGTATCCAAAAGTGGGTGACAATGATGTCGCTCACATGGACTTGGAGGATCTAAAAACTAGATGTTTGGTAGACCCAGGGAACTTGTGGAAGATAATATATACACAATTGGTTTGTATGTCACGGATGGCCACCCACTATCCATACAAAGCATATAATTGGTGATGAATTGTGCTCAAAACTATGAAAAATACATGATGTGGATGAAATTTTAATCTTGGTAGTGCTCAACCCCAAACAGATGTCACAAAGTATGCAAATTCCAATTTGCAAAGCAACATGATAATCATCCCAAAGGAGTTTTCATCATGGGAATGGTCAAAGAAAAATTTATACCTCTAAGGCATTGCATTGAGGTATTTGTTGAAGAAAGTGAGAAATCCCTCCCGCATGCCAAATTCCAAACATGAGTTTCGCGAAGGATTCTTAGATGCGATCATCTTGTTAAGAAGGGTGATGGAAGAAGAATCTACCAAATATTTCCAGGATTGGATGACATTGTTCATCCTTACCATCATTGAGGGAAATAAAAATATTTAGTGTTTTCAAATCATGATCATTACAACCTCCATTTTTAGTTGCTCCAACTTTTAGTCACAAGGAAATTTTCCATGACATCATACTTAGTGTATGCTCTTGCAAGTACAAGATCTTACAGGGGTATAAATCTCACACAAAACATCTCCCAAAACACCCCCACCTATGAGAGATATCCACTTTTGATCTTGATATAGAGTAACCATCACTTTTCTAGGGTGGATGATGTATTCACCATGTATGTTGTAAGATTTCTTGAAGGAATCCAAAATTGAGGCGCCCTCACAAGTTTTCACCTTGATTCAAAGATATAGATCCTTCTTCACACATTTTGCAACTTTATTGTACATCAGGGTATCTAGATTTGACCTCACTCCACAAAAAATTCCAAGGTACCTAAGTGATAAGATTTTCATGTTTGAACTTTGTAGAAAATTGGCTCATGTCAATGGAAAATCAAGAGCAGGAAGAAGAAAGGTGTGTCTTTCCCTATCTCTTTGGGAATTTTTTCTTGTAAGTCTCTCATTGATACATCAAATTTGGAAGCCTATTTCTCTCAGATGAATCTCTTTTCCTACACTTCGAGGGATAACTTTGATATCCGGATCACTCCTAATATGTTTCACATCCCTGAATCGCACTATGTGCCACAAATTGAGGACTATTGGGTGAACTATTCTGATGATCTTGAAGTCATGAAAAAGGATCATATGAGGATGAAAATTAGACAAATGAAGAGATTTGGATTTCATTGGTTCAAGGAGGGAATTTATGATGATGGAATGATTTTTATGATCCAAAGTACCCAGCTATGAAAGTATCACCTCTCCTACAAGTTTCTTAGAGCATCCGAGAATCGGGGGATATCCATGAGTAACCGAGGCGTTGATTTCAAGATCAAGAGAGTGGTTCAAGAAGAATATAATTACATTCATTGAGTTGAGAGGTCTCCAAGATCTCAAGAAATGGGCATTTCCTCACTCCACTTTAGGGGTTGTTGAGAAATATTCAATTTCAATCCATTTTGAAAGGCTTCACAAAAATAAAGTCCTTGGAACTTGAGTGACTCACTGAGAAGGACCCTAAAAGAAGGAAAAATAATCTCAAGAGCTAGTAGAAGGTATGGAAAAAGGTGATGTTGATCCAACTCAACCACCTATCATCCTAGAGAAATCTCGAGTATTTCTTCTTCCCACGGTTTTTTCTATTCAACCTGCCCAAGATGCACCTCCTCGATAGAGAAAGAAACTATCGTCATTCCCAACACTGAGCTTGAAGCAAATGAAACATTATCATGGGTGTAGGACATGATTAGAGGAGATACATGCATATTCCAACATGTGGTGATCCTATATTTCCAAGCTATATCTACAATGGTGAAGGAAAAGAAGGGGAAGAAATCATTACTTTCCTCTCACTTTTTCATCAAAACTTCAGGAAATCAATATGTGGAGTTAGCTCAGCCCAAAGTCATCAAGCCTATCAGTGAAATGGCCCCTTCTGATTATGAGATTATTACAACTCCCCTTGGACTAGCAACACATGAGGGAGATGCTCATCTATTCCAGGAGTCTTCCACTCACCTTCTTGTGAGGAACCAAGAGTATACAAAGATAAATTGATCAATCGGAAGACCATATCAGGACCCTCACTTCATATATGCAAACATTCATGGACCCGAATGCTACCACTTATCTCCAAGCCAAGGAATTTACTCCCATTAGTATCTTTGACCCTAATTCTTTTATAAGAACATAAGGTTTCACCATCCAAGGAACAACAAATGATAAATGGGTGAACAAGATTATTGAAAAGGGTAATGTGTTGCTTCTCGAGATCATTTCCTTTTTCAATTACATGAATGCAATGGCCACAAAGGTGTAGACACAAAATCACACACTTGGACACATTTTAGGTCCTAATAACATACTTACATATGATACATAAGTAATAAAAGTACTAGTTGACCATTGTCTTTGGCCTTTTTGCTTTCTTTTTGGTCTCCTTCTTGGCCTTACACACCCCACTACCTAGTCTAACTTTTTCACTCCACTTTTTCGAGTTTGAACACTAGTTCCTAGCTAAGATGTTAGTGCCGAGACACCCCTATCCCCTCTAGGTTCCCCTAACCTCTTTGTATCTTACTATCCACTTTTGGGCCTTATTGTCATGCAAATGTGCAATAGGGAAATTGACAATTTTCCAGCATGATAACTATACCCCGTGTAAAAACTTTAATTTTTAACCTTTCGAGGACCTCAAGTCTACCCGATTAGTCCAATGACCTCCTATATGATGTTAAATCATTCCCCTAGGTGATTTAGGAAATTCAATTCAACCCCTAGGTGATTTTAGGAGTTCTTGGAAACTACTATTTCGGGTAGTGTTGGGAAGGGCTACCACTGGCCTTCCCAAGACCGATGCACCCCTAGGGTAGAATGAAGGAGAAAATCCAATTCATATATGTATTTAAGGTCTATAAACATCATGGAATTGATTTTTGAATATTCGGGAAGGATTTGGAGAAGTTGGGGTAGTTTGATCAAAAACAGGGTTCACAGGTCTAAGCAGTGCACAAGGTCAAAAGAGCTACTGAGCTTTGGGAAGTGATTCTAGGAGCTCTAGATGGATTCAAGATCCAAACAAGACATCATCAAAAATGGAATTCCAACCCCTACAAGATGGTGAAATCATATCTTTTATACCACTTTGTCGCAATAGGTTTATAACTGGTTTTTTCCATGCATAACTAAGGAGCCAGATCAACAATCTTATTTTTGGGGATTAAATGGAGTAATCAATATCTCGAGACCCATACCATTTAATTTATAATTCCATTTTCAGTCAATATCAGGTATAAAATTTCCTAAAAAATCCATCGGGAGCTCAAGATATCGCCGTTTGAAGTTGCCCTCAAGGAATGAGTTCGGGAGTTAGTCAAATTTTGATGAGGACTTTGTCAACTCAAGGAGCCTAACGTAATTTCATTTCCATTTCATCCCTTAAGCTAAGGTACATGAGGGACATAAAAATTCTCCTAGCCCCAATAATCCCTTTGGTCACACATGGAACCTCTCGGATCATCAGATTCTGTAAAAGTGCTTGTAAGCAGGAGCTCATTCCCTCAATCGTCCAGATCGTGACAAGTGGTGGCTTCTGGCACATCATGAAAATTGATGACCCTCATGTCCCTTTGTGCTAAGATACATGAGGGACATAAAAATTCACCCATCCCTAAGAAGCCTTCAAGTCACCCATGTGACCATTTTTAGCCCCACGGATTGCTTCTAACATGTTTTTTTGCCAAAGCACTCCACCGTTAGATCTCGCCCAAGTGTTACGCAATGAGGTGCAATGTGAAATTTGATGTTCCTTAATTCTTGAGATACATCAGGGACATAAAATTTCACCCCATCCCTAGCATGTAAGTTTTTAAAGCATTTTTGAATTTTGTTTTAAAGCTAACTTTCCACTTCTAACTTTCAACAACTCCATCCTTGTCATTGCTTTGCAACTTGCTCATACCTGCATTGTTCACCATTTTTATCCAAACCAATCCCACCATAGAAACTAAACCTATAAATCCATGAGATCATACAGGTTTCAGAGGAAATCTTGATCAAAAGACTTGAAAGATTGAAGAACAAAAAAATCTTCAAAAGACTCCATTGTCGTGAGATGAAGATATGAACGTATCTTGCTAACCGGTGCATGAAATGAAGAACCATTTATTCTTGTGTTCTTCGATCTAAAAATACATTAAAGTATCACCTTCAAATCCTCCTTCCATAGGTTAAATCACTCGCAATGAAAAAATCTCCTCATGCGGCTCTATGAAGATAAAAATCGATTTCTTGTCAAACCTGACAATCGGCTTCAAGAGAAATTTCCCAAAGTGAAACCAGAAGAAAAAATCCACAAAAAAATATAATTTTTGTTGTGAATGGAAAAGAAAACCAGACCTACAAATTTCAAGGTCCGTTAATGGTTATCATGTTTAGAGGTGCTGCTAAGTCAAAAAATTGAAACTTTAAAATATCCCAAACTACTAATCAAGTAAGTCCAAGATTTCAAAGGTGCGATATTGGGAAAAAAACCCATATCAAAAAACTTTGTTCCGCAGCAATCCGACCACCAGAAGCTCACTTTCTAAAAATAGTAGGTCTTCTACATATGAGACTACTATTCCAGGAAAGTCATCAATTGGAGAAATTATGAAGGAAGTAGTGAACATAGAAGAAGTATCACAAGAAAAATCATTGGAATAGTCATCTTGGTCCATAATTGATACCTACTAAGAATAGTAAGTCGTATCATTGACACTTACTAAAAATAGTAAGTCATTCAGAGGGTGAATTTCACAAAAGGGGACATTCTAAAAATTGAACATCTAGATTGGCAATGCGCAGTTGGAGTTCGAAGAAGGTTTTCTACTTACTTATGATAGTAAGTTGTTTTTCTCGAAATAGTAAGTGTCAAGAGACAACGGGACTCAAGTTTATAGAATGGGCATTATCACTGAATATTGCCTTCACTGAGATTCAATTCCCATCTCCTCAATGTACTATCTTCATTAGTGGGTCGTAACATTTTCACAAGAAGTATCTTTGGCATCTCTCATGGATCTTTCATAACTCATCTCGGGAGACCCTGACAGTGTCTTTCGACACTCACTACATGGTTTGGGTCACAAGTATATCATACAGAGGCATATGGAGGGGCATGATGTAAAATAAGTCACCTTGTTTTTATAAAAGGGACTTAATATTCTATAGGAATATAAATAGTCTAAAGTCAGAAATAAGGCATATGGAGGGTCATCGAGAAGATGAAGAGTTATTCCTCTACTATAAATTGTAATGAGCTCATCATTCAAAGGGGTTCTAATTCTGATATTCTTCTAGCTGGTTGTATTCTTGTAAGTTCAGGAGAGAGCTTTTGTTTACTTGTGAGTGAAAATATTTAGCCATTTTTCCTTTCAAAATTCTTCATTTCTCCACTATGTACAAATTTTGTTTGAGCAATCAATATAAGAAGAAATATTTTCTAGCTTTCTTTGACTAAGGGATTTCTTAATACTTTGTGATCATTAAATTCTATTTGCTTTTTTTGCTACTTGCAGAGTTATTTCCTATAAATTTCAATGCATGTGATGAAACTTCTAACTAGTGTTTGTAAGCATCTAATTTCCTACTTGCAGCATTAATTTCCCCTACTTCGTATTCTCACTCTGTTTCCCACTCTCTTGGTAAATTCCTCTCTAGCAATAAATTTCTAGCTTTGTCGCAGGTCGGTGGAGTACGCTTATTGGATCCCCTAGCTGAAAGGCCATTTGGAAAATCCACCTTTTAATCGCACATGTATGTATGGCGGTTGCACCAGGTTAAGTAGAAAGACTTAGATTCCCATAGTGTTGACAAGAAATCCACCAATTTATCTTGAATTTTTTTATAAATGAACCTCATCTCATTCATACACACATTTTCTCGGGGACACATTTCTCCTATAACATTCATCTTGCATACCATTTCATCACATTCATACACAATATATCACATATCTTGGTTGCACATTGTTCTTGCTTACCTATACTCACATGTACACTTTTCTTACTATGTTAGTCATATATTTTGTATGTCATTATCTTTTCTATATACACATGTGTGTCCACTTGTTCTTGAGTTTTGAATGCAGAATTTTCAAAAGATTTACACACAACATTGATGTTTGGCATTGTGCCTCTTACTAGTCCCACCGAGGCTCCTGGGGGCATCTACATTCATACACATCACATGTGTTATTGTTCCATTATTTCCTACTTTCTACTATTCCTAGCACACTACTTCATATGGATCTATACACACCTTTAGATACTTTATATATTTGTAACATACTAACGAGTGCTACATGTGCAACATTTGCTTTACAGGAACTATTTTCCACCATGGTTATCTAATACTCTATTTGACATCACTTGTCATTTTTGCTATTGTATGTCATTTTTGCAGGATTTTCCTAAATGTGCTTTATATATTCATTGCTTTGTATGCTTTTGGTTGCTTTAGCCTTGATTTTATTGCAACATTATGAGTGATGTCCTATGTTTACAACACACTTTTCATAGTCTACATTATCTTCTTGTTGGCTAGATTACACTTCTTCTTCTATATGCATGGTTATCTTGTTTGTACTAACACTTCCTAGTCATTGTTTGCATGTTCCTTAGTTTCTACCAAGCACATTCCCTCCTATATACCGGTACCATTTCAGCATTGGGTCTTCTTTTGGTCTGCATTCTCTTGGTGACACCGTATGCATCCCAAACGAGGGGGAATCCATTGGGTGAATCACTCACCCTATATAGAATTACAAAGTTACAAGACAACATAGTTCAACACAAAAACAGATCCTAGACACGGTACACAATGTCTGACCTAGATTCTAACTTGGATCTTTAGTTCAGCACAAACACTAGTGCTTAGATTTATACATGGGCGCTTAGACACTTCGACCCTTCCCCGGGCACCTATGACCATGGGGCAAATACATAATTTTTTTCCAATCAACACATTTTTAGTAGTTTCCATAGCATTTTTATAAGTACGGGAAGAGTCCTCCAAAATTCGGAATGCATTATATTTCCATTTTTCTTTTTTCCTTGGATCAAACTTGAGTAAGATAGGATCACACCATCTGCAGTGGTGTATAAATTTTGGGAAGTAGTCAAAGGATGGATAATGAAACTAGACCTTTCTCCCTACACTTCTTCTATCATGGTGTGAGATCACCCCAAAACTCACACTTGGCATGAGATCACACCCAGAAAAACTTGCTCTTCATTAGCATTTCAATACATTTTTCTATCTTTTTCACTCTCACAGATCGGTGCACATGTTCCTTTTTCTAATTTTTCACATTTTTACACACTTTTGCATACTTCTTACACATTTGGATCGAAATTTTTCTATACACGTATTTGACTACTTCTTTTCTATTCTTTTACAGGTTTATCCTTAATACGCAACAAGAAGCAACCTTACACCGACATCAAGTATGACAACGAAAATAGGTAAAACATGATGCATCACATATGCTTCACCCCTAGGGTCACTTCCACTTCCCCTTCCTCTAGCTTCCACGCTTCATGTTATTCACTCCACACTTTTTCTTATATCCTCGACACGCTTTCACCATTGATCTAAATGGTTATTTGGTACGCATATCTTATCTACTTTATGTTATCAAGCTTTAGCTCAAAGCAACATAAAGTGGGGGAAATGTAGACACAAAAACATGCACTTGGGTAAATTTCTAGGTCCTAATCAAATACTTGCATTCATATGATTCCTAAGCAATAAAATTACTAATTGACTATGTCTTTGGAATTTTTTTTCTTTCTTTCTGGTCTCCTTCTTAGACTTACACACCCCACTCGCCTAATCGACTTTCATCACTTCACTTTTCTCGAGTCTAAACACCATCTCCTAACCTAGATGTCGGTGCCAAGTGTCCCCATCCCCTATGGGTTCCCCCGACCTCTTCAGTATCTTACTCACCACTTTCGGGCATCTTCTAGATGTTAAGCATCTTGTTTTCTTAGTGGTCAGCCTTATAGTGGTTAATTACGAAATTTAAACAAGGGAATCATATAAATATAATGTTATGTGATCAAATTAAAGGACCAAGCTCTAAGCATCTACTATCATCACCTAATATTGCATCCAAATGCATCCCGAGAGCATCAAAGCATCCATCTAGCTTTATTCAAGGAACAAGTGATTGTTAATTTTCGATACACACATAGGAGGGGAAGTTTCTTTTATTCCATCCACACATATACTTACATTGGTATATCTATCTATTGTTGGCTATCAATTCCATTGTGCCCAAGAGCTTCTAGGGAATTATTTCGCACACACACATAGAACTACATGGAGTCTCGAAATGTGGTGTAAGGTGCCTGATCTGCAAGTTCACTCGGTTAGGTGACCATTGAGGTTAGTTTGAATCCCCATTTGCATATTTTTTTTTTTTAAGATTTGATGTGTTTTGGGGTTTTTAAGGATATCTCTTTCATTGCAGGTTATAGGTGACATCTACAAACTTATAATGACATAAAGGCAATCAAAGGCAAAGTTCAAAGCAAACATCTAGTGACCCTACTAAAACTAGTTTCTAAGGTTTGTGTAGACCCTAGCACCCAAATAGGGTCTCTGCACCCCAAGACAGTCCAAGTTCCCTAGTTTTTCATGTTCCATCTCTCCTTAAATTTTTGGGTTTTTTATGATGATAGTCTACACTTGGGTTCCATCATTTTTCCATCTTCTCACACCTCCATATTTATTACAAATCAAATAATTATTTTCTCCTCTTTCTTGCACGTAGGGTTTTAAATTATCTTTCTTATTGTTTGTGTCACATTATGTACTTCATTGTTATATTATTGCATGTGACTCTGAAATATCCTAAGTAGGGTTGTACAAAAATTTTATTTTTGTTAAATCAAAAGGTAGGAATGACAAGATATGAAATTTAGAAAGAAAAGGAGCATTGGGATCAAGTGTATCCACTGGTCATTGAGATGGGAAAATTTAATTCATCCCTCCTAGTGAACAAGGAAGTATTCAACTCTAAATCTAAGGACTTATCTCAAGTATGGGTGATGACTATAGTTTCTTGTTATGAAATGATAAATCATGTTCTGGGTGAATTGGATTCATACAAGGAACACATTTCAAAGATGGAAGGGGATGTCAATGTTGAAATAAAAAGCTTGGATTTCCAGCAGTGAGAGAAGAAAATTCAGCGGATGATCTATTGAATCCATTCAAATATCTTGTCAAGAAAGAGGCAGGGGGAGAGATCCTTTTTCCTTTAATGAAGACACGATGGAGTCTTTAGCTAAGATAAAGTCTATCATATCAAACACCGCAAAAGATCATTAGTCTTGGTTCATGCCATTTGAATACAAGAACATTAATGCTTTCTCTACAAATTAGGTCAAGTCCTTGAGATTTTTCCAAATTATTTCGCAAGTTGATAAAGTTGCACCCATGTTACACAATATAGCAAAGAATTTAAAGGCATCAAGATATCACTTCAAGAACTTTCCAAGAGTCCATCGGCAAGTAGGTATCCATTGGTAGAGGCATATTCTTCAAATTGAGTAGTTATTTTCTTTCTCTCTTCACTCCCTATTTCCTCCCTTCTCTCATGTTCCAATTATTCATTGAGGGTTACACTTTTCATTTTTATCTTATTCATTACCCATTCTGTGACTATAGTCAAAAATTGTAATAATTTTCCCTCAATTAATAAAAAGGGGACTTAATTTTCTTTCCTAGGAATATCAAGAGTCACAAGTTGTAAAAGACAAGTGAAAAGACATGTGGGGGAGGTGAAGAGTCTCTTCTAAAAATTATAAATTGTAATTGACTTCCTCATTCCAAGAGGTTGTCAATTTTATGAATTCAAGAGTAGATAACTACAAATAATAAGAAAAAGATAGTATTTTTCCTTCTATTTTCCTTCCTACATGTTCTTCTCTCTCTCATGTCACAAATTTGTAAAAATTTCAATCAAGAACGGTGTTTCATCTTTTCTACATGAGTGAATAAATGAAATTTTTGTTCATGGTTTCATCTTGTCTTGATATAAATAATAAAGTTGTTGTTCTTTCCAATTGTGTGTGTTGATATTTTTATTAATAATTGTAAGAATATGAGTAATCCTACTGTGAGTATAAATGAGTTCTCCAACTATTCCCACAATTACAATATTAATCCCCCTCTTTAAATTCCCACTCCCATTCTTCACCTTCCTCACAAATTCCTCCCTCTCACAAAATTGTGAGCCTTTGCCCAAAGGTGCGGTGCTGAGGTGTGCCTATTAGATCACGGGCCTCCTAGCTAACCACATAGACTTGTTCTTGTTTAAAAATACTAATGGATCTTCTCATTCAAGTAGAGGGACCTAGTCCCAAGCGTTGGTGAAAATCAACTAATTTTTCCCGGTGACAAGTTATTTCACCAATAGTCACTCACCTTGAAATTTTTGAAAAATCATACAAGTGTGGATACTACAATAAGTTCGATCCTCACTCCCAAAAATCAACACAAGAATAAGCACAAAATACCGAAAGAAAGAAAAAAAGGGGAAAAACAAGATTTGGGCTCTCTTTCTACAAGGTTGTGGTAGACGCGCTCACTAACCCAAAAGTAATAAGAAGATCTCTAGTACAATCAACTAGGGATAAGACTAATCAACTCATTTTCTAGTTCATGTCCTCTTGTTTCATCATGTTTACCAAAAATTTCTCTAAGGTGTCTCATACATCCTTGGATGTTTTGGTGGAAGTCAAATGAAGGGTGTCAAAACTACTAGGGCTAAGACTAATCAACTCATTTTCCGGTCCATGCTCTTTCATATCATCTTGTTTCCCAAAAATGTATTCTAAGATGTCTCATACATTCTTGGGTGTTTTGGCGAAATTCAAATGAAAGCTTATATCCAGTAATATAAAAAGACACAATAACCCATAAGCTTCATCACATTTTTCAAACCATTTCTCTTTCTCTGCAGCAAAATTTGGTTGAGTTCTTAAACCTATAGTTATCTAGTAAATTTTATGCTTTTAGCAAAGGAGTGAGATAGAAGTATTTCATTTTAGATAGTTGAAGGGAGTAAGAAAATGAATTGAATTGAGATCCATGACACATAAGAGTGAGTGAAAAATATGGCGGAGAGAAGGAACCACAAAAATTATATACCCCCATTTGTGGCACTTTATAAATAGTGTGTTGATTACACCCAAGTGTGTTCATGTGACATGAAGTAGTTGGTCACTCACCTTGAAATTGGTGAAAAATCACACAAGTGTGGGGATGAAAATAAGGTCATTCGTTCCTTGTGAATCAACATGGTAACAAGTACAAAAGACTCTGAAAACAAGCAAAAAAGGGAAAAAATAATATTGGGCTCCCTTTCCATGAGGTTGTGGTAGATGCGCTCACTAACCCACAAGTAATAAGAAAATCTCTAGTACAATGAAAGGTCTGAAAATCCCAATAACCCTAATTTTAAGACCAAAAAGGTAGTTTCCTAAATTTAATGATTAAATACTTAATTATTTCCTTAATTAATTTAATCTAGATTAAATTACATTAAAAATAATTAAGAAAATAAAAAAGGAGGGATTACTTTTATGTCCTAAGAGCCCATCCCATCTCATCAAATAGGGATTCTTATAATTTCGGGTGAGTTGGGTGGCATATGGGTGATCTAGCTATTGTGGCGAGTTGGATGAGTGAGTCACGGTCAAGTTAAGGGTGTTCCATGATGCAGCCCGAGTTGGCTTGTGAGATTCCCCATGCATCAATAGGTAAAACAAAATGGAATTAATAGTAAGACAGTGGCTCCATATGGTGGGTTGGTATCCCAGCGAGTTCTAGAAGATGGATTTGTAATGGTCGCAATCACGATGGAGACAAAGCGAGCATGAGAGAAGTTGAATGCACCACGAGAGAGCTACAAGGGTTTCAATGCAAGGCCAAGGAAACCAAACATGGCTAGGCATGGTGAGTTAGGGAAATTTTAATGCACACAACACGTAGCTCGAGAGGAAAGGTGAAATGCCAAGACCTGTGGTGTATGAACATGATCCCAGTGAGTCGATTAGGAGAGAGATCATTTTGTAACACACATGCATGGAGAGATGGTGAGTAGGGTCAAAGCAGGACATGAATAAATTCAAAGCACAACCGAGTTTTAGATCGACACAATGCAGAGTAGGTATAGCGAATGATGTAAAGTTAAATGGGGACAAGCCAGGGAGCTTTGAGTCAAGATAAACTCAAACAGAATGCAAATAGGGAAGGTTTAGATGAGCAATGGTCGAGTGAGAAAATGGAAATAGAGATGAGCCAAGTGATGCAATATTAGCTTGGAAGGAGGGAGCACGAGCTCATAGGTGGGTAAACAAAAGGAAAAGCTTGGTGAGATGGAAAATCCAATGCCCGGAGGGTGGGTTATAGAAAGGGTCGAGGGGGAGAATTCAATCAAGAAGCTCGATGAGTGAGATAAGTGTAGGGAGGAATCAAGATAGTGGGTCAAGTTTGTACATCTTGGCTCCCATCTTGGTAAGTTGGGGCCAAGTTGGGCCCAAAAAATAGTATTGTTCCAATGTAAAACTAAAACTGTTAAAAATTTGATTTTTTCTGTTGTACTCTAGACCCTGCAAACACAATACACCCAAAAACAACCAACTTCAAAAAATAAAGTTAAACCAAATTAATGCAAGAATATCAAAAAGTAAAGGTGGATTAAAACTCACACAAGAAAATAGAAAATTATATAACTAAGAGTAGTAAGTAACAACTAAATTGAGTGACACGACTCCAAAAATGAGCTATGATACCATGTGAGAGAGTGTGAGAATGAGGATAAATATGTAGTATGTTCACATCAATAATGTTGCACTAGTACAAAAATGTGAAGTAACTCAAAGAAACAAATAAGCAATCAAGCACAAGAAATTGTGCATACAACAAAAAAAGTCTAGCATTCTCGTAGATAAAAAAATAAGTACAAATAGGAGTGTTATGTAACTCCCAATACATGGACTCATCATACCCCCTCAATGGAGAAAGGATTTAAAATTTATAAATGGAATGTAAATCATCTATGACATGCACCGCGACACATGACAATTATTCTATGATGAAATCTATCATATAACTCCTAATGAAAACCTAGATACCTATGACTCACCTAAGTGAGATGACTCACCATGGGTGAGGAAAATTCACCTAATTAATAAATAAAATATGAAAATACCCCTCAAACTAACAATATGGGTCCCGACAAAAATTCCTAATGAGGTACATGTACACACCTAAAAATTACATGGTGCGACACGAAAAATGTAATGTCTCCAATGATGATAAAAATTCTTCCAAGGTAAAAATGAGGTCTAGATCCTTCCCTCTCTCTTTTACATCCCTCATTTGACTCAAATCAACCCTTTTGTTTTGTCTCCAAACTTTAATTTTTCTTTGCAAGACCCTTATTTTAATAGAGAGCCCGAATGAACCTAGGACACGTGGGACAAAATTGGCATTGAAAAACACACAAAAGCGCGGTTGTGTAACCGCCCGGTGGTTGTGTAATCATCGGTGATGGTTGCATAACCACCATAACAATTGCATAACCACATTAGAGATTGCATGACCTCTAGTTTTTCTACATTGGAGATCGTATCGCCTTAAATCAAAGAGTTAAAACATGCATTTTCAACACATGTTTAGATTTTGGGAGTGATTTTCTCACTCATTTCTCAACCATTTTGCCTATTTTTAGACTCATTGGAATCGTATTGATTTTCTCTTCTTGTTTGGATATGTTTAGAATGTTGAATACCTCTCCTTTTTATGATTTTTCACTTCTTCATCGACACATGTAATTGAATTCTTCTTTCCCATATTTTATAAAAGCCAAACTTTTACTGTATGATGGGTTGGATTTTTCACATTCTTGAGGTAAAGTTATGCTATTGAATTTTTAGAGGAACCACATAGACAACCAACTCATTGCTCTGTTCTTTCCTACCATTTTCTTTTTGATGCGGGATCATCATTTTTATTGGATGTTTCAAGTGTGTCCATAGGTTTAGGGAGGTTTGAAAAGTTGTCTTCCCTCATAGGAGTCAAGTCCAATTATGTATGAAAGTTTTTTTGTAAATATAAATAGGCCTAGTAAAAGGATTAAATGTCTAAATAAGGTGGATATATGCTAATTCAATCCATATGATTCATGTAAATGTGTATGACAGGTTTGTAAGTGTGTGTTAGGTTGGTTATATAATGTAGGGATCGAGTTTCAAGTTGAAAATCTTGTGGAGACAAATCTAGTAGTAGTTAAACTAGAATAGGGGTTTTATTTTAGTGCTAAATAAGCTAAAACATCCATATGAAGAAGGATTCACATGAGATAAAAGAGAGAAGGATGTAACAATTTTCTTGAGCATCAATGAAATGGGAATGATTAGGTTTTGTAAGAATTGATCTCTATTTGGCATGTTTTTAATTTTGTGATAGGACTGTGTGTTTTGACCCTACTGCAAGTGAGAGATCAAACTTGATAGTGAACAAATAAAGGAGCTTCAAAGGACTATGAATGTTAGATTATAGAGGAAAACATGAGCAAAGACATATATATTTTTCTTAGCTTTTGAATTTACCTCTATATACGTGTAGATCTATTTTCTTCCTCTCGGACCCTTACTAAGGCATCAAACCATTTAAGTTCCATCCAGACAAATGACATGAAATTTTGAGGTTATGACTATATTAATGAGTCCTATAAGTGTGCAAAATTTTATATTCAAATTTGCATGTGTGAAATTGGCATGGATGATTGTGTTGATTAGTTGTGAGGTTACAGAATTAGGGTAATTTGAGGTGCATGTAAGTGTCACTCAATGAATAAAGACTCCAAATTCATCAAGGATCATCTTAAAGGCATAATGAAGTGGTCACATCAAGTTCTATCTAAGATCGTCCTTATAACCATCCACTAAGAAACCTAATTAGCCTAGTCCAAACCACGAGTTCAATGTCATGCAAAGTAACCTATTCCCAAATTTCTATATGTTTTAGAAGTAAGTAAAAATTACCAGGATCATTCATCAAGGTGGGACATTATTTTAGATAAATTTCACATCCAACTCGGTTTGTGTATCAAGAAATTTACAAGCCAATAAAGGCTAAATAAGGGAACTATGATGACATCTAAGCCAATGACTACATAGAACGTCATAACACCTTTATATAGGTTAGACAAGGTGTACTAGAAGAGTTGAGAGTGGTTTAAGACTCTAAATATACATTTGGACATGTTGGTCATGACAACCTTCAATAGCCTATGAATAGTGAGGTAAGGGCATTGTATGGGAACGTTGAATTAGAGAATATACAAAGAATCAAGTTGAGTCCTAGGAGAGTTAAAAGGAGATCGGAGAACAATGGAAACATGATCAAGAGTCATGGAGTAGGGGGTATATGAGAGAATTACAAAGGAATGCGATCTCATAGTTGAGTATAGGTTTCAAGATGAAAGAACCTAGATTGAACAAGACAAGCATGAAAGCATGATAGAGGATTATGTTCCTAACAAAGACCATTTGAAGTTATTAGATCTTCTACACCACTTTTCAATCATTTCTTGCACCAAACCAATCATATTCAGTTCTTTCTTTTCTTTATTACTAGCTAGCATTTATACATTCTTGGATCAATTGGACTTCATCTTTAGAAGAGGATACAAAGCTGAGGAGACAACAAGCACATCTCACCTTTGGGAAGTTACCAAAGTACAGTAGTAACTAGGTTGGGTTTGTACTTAAAATTCTTTAAAGCTTTAGTTAATTTATATTTGTTGGAATAGAAAGAATGCATTGTTTTAAGTTGGTAGAATTGTAGAAGTGAAAGATTTCATTATTTCCCGAATGTATTTATTCTATTTCTAGTATTTTTGTTTAAAATTTTATCTTATATCTTCCTTGATAACTTCTTCCTAGCTTATCCTCTGAGATCTTCTTGGGAAATTATTTTGAGGAAGAATTGAAGAAATCCTCGCACATCGTTTATTTATTTTAATTATTTTAGATTTACTACGTGGGGGAAATTTCATACGATAAAGAGGAAACTACTTACGAGAAGCCTTTCCCTTTCTAGAAAACTGAGCGCAAAAGCTTTTCCAGAAGAGGTTTATTTTATTTAGATTAATAACTTTCAAAACATTCTTTTAGAATAGCATTATTAGACAACCCTACAACAGAGGAATAACTACATCCGACTATTCTCTATTTTTAGTTTATTTTATTAGAAGTAGTAGTATTTTATTTTAGTTAATTTTTTTGTCGTAGAATATTTTCTTTACTTATTTTATTTAAATTAGAAAAATACAAAAAGATGTTAGTTGTTTAATTAATTTCTTTCAATTCATTCTTTCTCGAGATAAATAGAATAGATGGTTTACTTTATTTTATTTAATTAATTAGAAATGAATTTATCTAATTTAAATAATAAAATACACTTATCTTTTATTTAAGCTAGATTTAATTTTCTTAGTTATTTAAAATGAAATTTCAACGTAGCAAGATTCAAATCAAAAATAGGGAACTTACACTACCCGTACATAGCCTCTAATTTCCCCTTTGTCCGACTCAACTCGTAGGAATTCACACTACATGTTCTTAGTCCATGATTCTCCTATAACTACCTTTCAACATCCCTCAATCCTACACATTCCAGCTATCCTGGCATGACCTCGGGAGGTCAAGTGCATCTGGAATCACGTGTTGATTCTCAGGTGTACAAAATTGGTGAACCCAACATGAAGGACTAGTTCCTTCTTCTTTCCTTATCTTTCATTGTTATTATCTCACCTTTCCATTTCTTCCCCTATTTCGGTAGGTATTTTATACTTCCCCAAATATGTCTAGTAGAGATTTTGGTGGGCCATTTGGCTTTGATAGATACTACACCAATGTTCAACCGCAACAATCCCCTTCCCTTTCCGGATGGGCTAATAACTACACAAACAACGTACAAGCCTCCCTAGCTATGTCTCAAACCCCACTAGTCATGTGAGAATAGAGGAGGTCAATCAACCTTTAAATATGTAAATACATTCAATCCAATTCAAACAACATGACCTTTATGAGTGGAACAAGTCCTTACCCTAGAGTCTTTTCAAGACCACATTAGCATGTAATCATCAGAAGATGACATTTTTACATGAATTTCTAATCCCCTTCATACGATAGATGAGTCCTTGGATAGGATGAAGATTGATACATATGAAATTTTCAACAACAATGTATCATCCACAAATCATGAAACTTCTATCTTCAAGGAAAATAAGAATGACAACACTAAATAATTTATAACAAGGTATCGTGTGTCCCCCAACCGAACCCTACACAACATACACCCAAAAAGGAACTCAATCATCACCCCATGATGTCATTTCTACTTTAGTAGGGAGGATTAGAGAACTAGAAATTTCCCAACCTTCACAACCAACTTATGTAGTAGGGAAGAACATGGGGTATCCCATTAACAACAAAGGGTACACCCCTACCAATGCACAACCAATGCAACATCATGTGCAACAAGGTTATCTAGTCCAATAAAGTTTGGGAGATCTTCTCATATGATCTCGACACGCTATGGATGGGTACTAATCCATCTCACACTTATCTATGCAAGGTTTGGTCATAATTATACTCTCAAATGCCATTCCTTTGAGCAATGTGGTGGTCCCTAGTTTGACGCCCACTAGCCCATATCCTAGTGGTGTTTATCCTTATCTATTTATGTACTCAAAATCCTCCCATATGGACATGTATATCTTCCATAATCCTTATACATAGTATCAATGAGCTCCATACATCTCATTAAATGATTAAACTATAGCTTATCCAACTCCTCCACCTCCTCCCCTTCATTAGGGAACGTCAATGATGGAAGCTTATGTGACAGGAACTTATGCTAAGTATTTGAAATAACCCTTGATTTCATAAATAGGGTGTCATGTTTTCACTCCGTTACCTGATCTACCTAAGTTTAAGGGAAAAGGAGTTCCCTGTAGACACCAAAATTGGGTCACACTCCCCTTAGTCCCTCATCAAATAACCAACTCAAACATACTCACCTAACCAGGGCCCCTTCCACCCCACATCACTATTAATTTAATTAAATTAATATATATCCTCACAATATTTATTATCTAATTATCTTAATTTCTACCCCACCACCTCACTTAGACACCTCATCTAGCCACCTCACCCTAGACCTATTCTTGGCATGTTTCCATAACTAACAATAACTAAGTCTTACTTGCCTTAATGAGCTAAGATTTGGTCCAACCCTAAAATCAATGCCTAATATTTTTATAACCTCATTCTCTCACATTAGAAGGGAACCTTCCATTCTAATCTATGACAACAAACCAACTTAGTCAAAGAAATTAGAAATATCTACCCATTTTAGTAAATTTAGGGAATCCTACCTTAACCGACGCCGGTCAGACCTAAACCGACACTGGTCAAGAAGGAACCGTTGGCGGTTTCTATTTATTCACCTAAGCAACCTTTTTTTGAGTTTGGCACATTCTGAGAGCAAGAATATGAGAAGGGAGCTGCATGCAAGCAAAACTAGTCTTTTCACGCACCCAAACATCCATAGCCAGCAACAAGACAGATCCATAAGCATTGGCACTCATGGTAACATTCCGAGAAGCGTCACTATTGCACCAAGCTCCATTCCATCAACTAATCATCACCACCACCCAATCATTGGACCTGCAACATTGGTAAGTGTTTTATCATTAATCATTTCCATTACTATTCTAGAGTTGTTATCTTTTTTCATCATTCTTCTATTAATATTCCCATTCCTTCATAGCCTTCTTTCTGACAAACCCAAAAATCTCACCAACTCGTTTATCAGATCACCTATCCTAGCCCTTCCACCTCTCTGAGTGTTCTCAGCATTCCCACAGACCTCACCATCCCCTTCTTTAGCCTCATCTAACCTCACCCAGACTCTACAATAAAGTTTTTTAGTGAACTACTGTCACCCCACTCTACTAACACCGGTTACCCATAACCATCATCGGTCTCCCTTAAACCATCGTCGGTTATACCCAACCAACCTCGGTCTCTGTGTTTCACACCATGTACCAATAACAAAACCAAACAACCTTTTACCAAATAACCTAAACAACCCAGAACCTGACCCTGACCAGTTCTAGTACCCTAACACCTACCAACCCTTCATATCTGACTATAGCCTAGCCTATTATATTAGATTTGCTTACT
The DNA here is from genome assembly GCA_018340775.1 of Taxus wallichiana var. yunnanensis. Taxonomy (NCBI): domain Eukaryota; kingdom Viridiplantae; phylum Streptophyta; class Pinopsida; order Cupressales; family Taxaceae; genus Taxus; species Taxus wallichiana. The sequence continues at coordinate 928,212,887 of CM031235.1, forward strand.
GTACTTGAATGAGATACCTAAATCATACCAACTACAGTAGGAATCTACTTATTTCTTACATTAATTTTTTTAAACAATGGATTGACAACCATCTAGGAAGTATCACACTTCCTGAACTAGCATACACTAGGTAGTCCACTGTCATATATCATTTAACTTCTCTTTTGTGGTCTTGTTTTCTATTATAGGTAGTTCCTCCTAGCCAAAAGGAAGCTCTCACAATTGGCATTGGGTCAAGAAGTCGAACGCGCACAACAACCATCAACCAACCAACAATAACATGTATTCCTCCTAGCCCATTAACCCTATTTGTTTCATCATTCAAAAAGTAAAGAAAATGGTGAAACATTTTGGCATGCCCGGTGGGACCCATCAAGGGTTCTATTGCATTTTCTTCATTTCTAGGAAAAATTTGTGTGTTTGTTTCCCTTTAAAAGGCTTACACATTAATATTTTTCTCTGGTAATCTTCTCTTCTTTCTAATTGCTCTAAAAGAAACATTTATATTGGTGCATTTAAAAAGGAATCATTCTTCTTTCTTGCTTTCTGCATTTAGTGAAAGAGCATACCCTTTCCTATTCCTCATTTGTTTCATCGAATGTAATATTTTCGATTTGGGCTTAAAATTGGTTGCATTACATTCTGATTTGCTGCATTTAGCTCACATTAAAATGAGGGCAACCTATATGCTGGAAGTCATGCCCAGCTGATGGTTGACACAAAGAATCGTAGAAAGCACATTCTCTCTCTCTCGTGTCTTACCAAACTTGCACAAAATTGAAATATACACATTTTTCTTAAACATCTTACCTAGGAACACATGTCCGTGATCACATGATCAGATTGGTAGATACTCCCACTCATTACCTTTGTCGATTCATTATATCAGGATGGACCACCCCCACCATAACATACCCGATCTTAGGAAATAAAGGATAAAATATGGAATAATCCCTCACATAATCGCAACAATAGAAACTAATATGCAAAAATATTACAGATCTTAAATAAAAGTGTAGAATAAAATAACACAACACAAAGAGATAGTATTTAATGTGGTTCACCCAATTTGGGCTACGTCCACCAAGAATCACTTGCTCAAGATTTTATTACAAGCCACCGCTCTCTCAATACAATACCCAGATCTATTTGGATCTATGCTCAACAAACTCTACAGAATTCACACTGAATTCAAAACACATCTATAATGTTTCATTATATCTACCATATGCACAAAACCATATAAATAGACAACTGATTAAGTAGTTTTACAAAACTGTGGGTATCAAAACCATGGACCAAAACCATTCCATAAACCTATGGGTCAAAAATCCTACCCATATGAGAAAATCACATTTCCTGATATATCGGGCACGTTTTAAGGCCCAAAAAAATTCTAGGGGATACGCTCCAAACCCCAACAAGACAACTATGGAAAGTGTACAATACTCTTAGTGTATAGTCTTCAACACTTTCTCACATGAAAATAGGCTCAATAGCCTAACAATCTCCCACTTGGAGACTAGTTTTCCTCCGAGAAACTACTCAACCCTTCACTAGTTTCCGTGAAGACCAACCAAAGCTAAACACAATTTTAGGTTTTCCTTGACCACCTTGGTCATCATGTCTGCAGGATTCTGACTAGTATGAATCTTCTCAGCTTCAACTTCTCTTCCTCTAAATTTGTCCTGATGAAATGGTACCTTAACTGTATATGCTTCGTCCTAGAGTGGAAAGTAGAGTTCTTAGCTAGGTGTATAACACTCTGACTATCACTATGTAACTTTCCTTCCTCCTGCTTATGCCCCAACTCCTCAAGAAATTTTTGTAACCAAATCATTTCTTTGCTTGCCTCTGTTGGCAGAAACATACTTAGCCTCCATGGTTAACAAAGCCACCAGCTTATGTAGTCGTGAAATCCAACTTATTGTTGTCCCACCTACAATGTAAACATAACTGTCGTGCTCCTTCTATTATGTCTACATCTCCAACCATATCTAAATCTACATAACCACACAAAGTGGTGTCTGATCCACTATAGCACAAAATTGTCCCCATGGTCCCTCTCAAATACCGAAGGATCCACTTTACTTCCTCGCGTGATCTCTACCTGGATCACTCATAAATCTACTCATCACTCCCACTGCATGGGCAATATCAAGCTTGGTGCACACCATGGCATACATCAAACTACCAACTACTGATGAGTAAGGTACCTTGGACATCTAGTTTCTCTCTGCTCTGTCTTGGGACACTGCTCCTTTGATAACTTGAAATGGCCTGCCAAAGGAGTCCCAACCGGTTTAATGTATTAAGACCTCTCCTTCCTTAATGTACTCTTCCTGAGATAAAGTTAGCTTTTGTTCCTTCCTATCCCGAGATATCCTCATACCAAGGATTTTTTTGGCTACCCCCAAATCCTTCATAGCAAAGGATTCACTTAGTTGCTTCTTGAGTAATTTTATTTCCTACATGTTTTTACCTGCAACCAACATGTCATCCACATACAGATAAAGGATAATATAATTGTCATCCTCAAATTTCTTTGTATACATGCAATGGTCAAAATGACATCTAATATAACCTTGCTCCATCATGAAGTTATCAAATTTCTTATACCATTGACATGGAGCTTGTTTCAAGCCATACAAGCTCTTCTTCAGTTTGCACACCATCTCCTCTTTACCTTTGACCTCATAGCCCTCTGGTTGCTACATATATATTTCCTCCTCCAAATCACCATGGAGAAATGTAGTCTTTACATCAAGTTGTTCTAAGTGCAAGTCTTCTATTGTAACTATTCCTAGAATAATTCTAATGGAAGTCATTTTTACTACAGGAGAAAAAATCTCATCAAAATCTATACTTTTTTTGTGTAAACCCTTGACCACCAACCGGGCCTTGTATCTTTTCTTTCCTCCTTCTTCCTCTTTGACTCTAAACACCCACTTGTTCTGTAATGCTCTTTTTCCTTTGGGTAGCTTCACCAAATCCCATGTCTGGTTCTCCATGAGAGCCTGATGCTCCTCATCCATGGCTTGCTCCCACTTCTTCCTAGCATCTACCTGCATTGCTTCATCAAAGCTCTCTGGCTCTCCACTATCAATGAGTAATAAATAATAAAGAGAAGGAGAAAAATGTTCAGGTTCTCTTCTTACCCTAGAAGACCTCCTCAATATAGGATTTTGGGGTTCCTGTTGAGGAGGTTCTGAACTGATTCATGTGTCACTTTCCCATCCAGGAAGATCCTCTACTACTGCATATTCTTTCTTGGATTCTTCCCTATTTTCCTACAACTATTGCTTATACATGACTTTCTCATTAAATACCACATCCCTAGATCAAATGATTTTCTTGTCCTTAATACTCCAACATTTATATCCAAAGTCATCACCACCATAACCAATGAAAGTACATTTTTTTGATTTAGCCTCTATTTTGGTCCTATCATCCTTGTCTATATGGACAAACACCTCACATCCAAAGACTCTAAGAAATGAATAATCAACTTTCTTACCATACCAAGCCTCCTCAGGTATGCCTCCATCCAAGGCACTTGAGGGTCCTCTATTTATCAAGTACATAGTTGTGCTCACCGCTTTTGTCCAAAAAGAAAGAGGTGGTCCTACATGTATCCTCATGCTCTTAGCGCATTCCATTATTGTTTTATTCATCCTTTCTGACACCCCATTCTGTTGTGGAGTTCCTCGAAATGTCTTTTTCCTTTGGATTCCATTCTTAGAACAATAATCATCAAATTCATTGTTGCAATACTCCCCTCCATTATCTGACCTGAGACATTTTAGCTTAAGACTGTTTCATTCTCTACCAAGGCTTTCCATTTAACAAAAGTGTTAAATACATCAGATTTGTTTCTAATACAATAAACCCAAACTTTTCTTATTACATCATCAATAAAAGTAACATAATAACTTGAACCCCAAGAGATGATACCTAAGCCGCCCCCATACATCAGAATGCACCAGCTCTAACTTACTCTCTTTCTTTGTAGGTCCAACCTTGAGAAACCTTACTCGCTTTTGTTTCCCATATATACAGTCCTCACATAACTCCAAACCTATTTTTGTATATCCAGGAAAATCCTTCTTTATGATCTCCATTCCCTTATGGCTCATATGACCGAGCCTATAGTGCCATAATGTTGTATCTACTTCTGAATCCACAAGATTACAAAAATTAGTGTTATAAGTGGTTAAATACAAGGTTCCAACCTTCTTACCTCTTGCCACCACAAGAGCACCCTTGGTAACCTTCCAAGAGTCCGTTGTAAATATCACAATACAACCATCACTTCCCAACTACCCTGCCGATATCAAATTTTTGTCTTAATGTAGGCACATGTCTGACATCCTTCAATAGCCAAGTATTCCCATTCTGCATCTTAACTTGAATAGAACCTTTTCCAAATATGTTGCAAGGCTCATCATCACTAAGAAAAACATGCCCAAAATCTCCTTGAACATAATCAACAAAATAATGCCTATGTGGAGTAGCATGGAAAGAAGCCCCGAATCTAAAACCCAAGATTCGGTAATATTTACAAAGAAAGAATCAAAGCATCCTGACATACATTACCGTTGCCACATTTGCTTCCTTATTTTCTTCCTGTTGTTTCTTCTTGTCCCGAAGCTCCCAACAGTCCTTCTTTGCATGCCCAGACTTTCCACAGTGCCAACATACTATCTTGCTTTTAGATTTTGACCTTGCCCAATCCTTTGATTTTCCATGGCTTCCTCTATTCTTTTGTCTCCCTCTAGTTTCCATTGTCAAAGCATTCCCTGAAGTAGAAGATTCACTAGAGATTTTTCTTTGCATTTCCTCACTTAGAATCACCCCTACAACATCCTCAAACTTCAACTTTGAGTTAGCTGGAACCGAGTTGCTTACCACCATTACCAAGCTATTCCAACTCTCAGGTAAAGAGCATAGAACTAATAAATCCCTAACTTCTTCATCAAATTCTATTATAACCAAAGCTAGCATATTTACAACTGTATTAAAATCATTTAGATGATCTACTACTGAACCATTCTTAGAAATCTTCATATTAAACAAATTTTTCATTAAAAATATCTTATTAGAGGCAGAGGGTTTTTCATACAACTTCCCTAATGCATCCATCAGTTCTTTTGTAGTCTTTTCCTTTGAAACATTAAATAATACCGAAGATGCAAGACACAGCCGGATTGTCCCAAGTGCCTTCCTATCTAGCAAATCCCATTCCGCATCCGTCATGCTCGAGGGTTTGTTCACCTTCTCAGACAACAGAGTATAAAGATCCTTCTGATAAAGGTAATCTTCCATCTGCATCTTCCAAAGACTGAAATTCTTCCGTTGAATTTATCAACCCTAGATCTTCCATCATCTGCCATAGCTCCCACTCAAGATAAAACTTTCCCTATGATTCAACACTTCAGAAAACCAAACCAAGCTCTGATACCAATTGTTAGGAAATAAGGGATAAAATATGTGGAATAATCCTCATAGAATCGCAACAATAGAAACTAATATGCAGAAAAATATTACAGATCTTAAATAAAAGTGTAGAATAAAATAACACAACACAAAGAGACAATATTTAACGTGGTTCACCCAATTTGGGCTACATCCACCAAGAATCACTTGCTCATATTTTATTACAAGCCACCGCTCTCTCAATACAATACCCAGATCTGTTTGGAGCTATGCTCAACAAACTCTACAAAATTCACACCGAATTCAAAACACATCTGTAATGTTTCATTATATCTACCATATGCACAAAACCATATAAATAGACAAATACTTAATCATTTTTACAAAACCGTGGGTATCAAAACCATGGGCCAAAACCATCCCATAAACCTATGGGTCAAAAATCCCGCCCATATGAGAAAATCACGTTTCCGATATATCAAGCACATTTTAAGGCCAAAAAAAAAATTGAGGGTTGCACCCCGAACCCTCGGTGAGACAAATGTGGAAAGTATATAGTACTCTTAGTGTATAGTCTTCAACACTTTCTCACATGAAAATAGGCTCCACAACCTAACACCTGAAACCTCTCCTTTTAGATATCTTTCTTTCGTAGGAAGCCTTCCTCACCAAAAACTCTATTCTAAAATTCATGAGTCAGTCTTCTAAATATCATAAGCTCAATCCATTAAAAATCACTTGTTAGGAGCATGTTTTTGTGTTTGATTGACGTGTGTTTTGAGGTGTGAGGATATTCTTCTCTATTTTTCCATTTTTTTGCCTTACACACTCCACAATCACAGTTGGAGTATTCTGACTTCTTCTGAGTTTGTTAGGACTTCATTACATCATCTCTAGACCTATGGGTTGGTTTTTTATCTCATTAAAATTCATAACAATCCATTTTTCTACATCTTTCCAATTCTCATAAGAACTGCATCGGTTTTGTCTTAACAAGACATCGGTTTGCTATTCTTTTGGTTTAAATTACCTAAAAGAACCCTTATTTCATTTTCCTTATTGTCATAGTTTTGGTGAGTCTATGTACTCTCTCTGCTTTGATAAACAGTCATCATCCAACTTGTTCATCTAACTGTCAACAGTCTTTTCTTCATTTGGTAAAACTGTTCCTATTTCACAATAACCGATATCGGTCACCCTTAACCATTGTCGGTTACCCTATGCTGAATCTCAGCTAATACATTGCCCAAATTTCACCTATAAACACTTGTTTTCTTCATTCCTTCTACCTTCTGTGTCATCTGCAAGATACAACATCACTTGATATACATTCATTCACATGGTTTTGACTCGCAATCAAGCTAACGCTCTTATATTTCACGTGAGTTTTCAACCACTCCAGCTAGTCCGTCACCACCCTCTGTCCTGTCACCCATGGATCCAACCCTACCTACCACCATTTCCATAGGAGATGAAGAATTTACATGAATCCTTTATCGTAATCCCGCACCTTGCAGCTTTACCTTTTCCCACTTCTTCCACCCAAGACACCTCAGATAATTGATATATGGCATGCATGTATCCATCTCTCATGCCCTTGTTCTCATTCGCATCAGCCCCTAATAACACGGATTACCTTCACTGATTCACCCCTAGTGGTTTCATAGCTAGGACCCATACCCACCATGATCATTACGCTCGCAGATCAATCGCACTGTAATATTTGTGGTCCCCTCGTGATCACCTAGGCTATAACCTCATCCGTGCCCATTGTCTCACAAATACTCATTGTAACATAACCGCCCGTGGTGTTGGTGACCCCTACTCTATTCCAAAATATTTTCCTCTCCATACCACAAACACTACCCCCTAATCGCTACTAGAGTCACTACGACAGTCCACCTACATACATACACATACTATCAACAACCACCCAATCTTCATTGTCACCCATTTTGGAAACATGCCCTCTATGCCGGTCCCCTATTTCATGAACTTCTTATTTGGCATCACCATACATTGGAATGTCATCCACATCATATGTTCAACACCAGCCCTCTTACATTATGGGAGGCCCCCTTCCATCGCAACCTACCAATGACCTCATCAAGTTAATAATGGAAAATATGCAGACACTAGAAGCATTGGTTTCGGCTCACACATTTCCCTCACCTATGATGACATTTGTAATGAACCTATTCACCCATCCATTCCTATTCGATCATACCCCATACATTGGGAAATGACAAAATTCAACAATTTCAATAGTAAAGAATACCCGCAGACATTTGCGGTCTTTCAAATATTACCTAATCACCCATGATGACGCTTTACTCCTATGGACCTTCCCCGATGTCCCCGACAGATCTACATTAGATTGGTATAGTGGGCTACCAAGACACTTCATCTAATCATTTAATCAAGTATCCCAAGCCTTCTTAGATCACTTCTCCATCAACATTGTTAAGAAGGTTACCATGATCGATCTTTATTCCACACAACAACATGCGACGATGAGTCTATCACTCACTTTGAAAACTTGTTGGGCGTAGCTGCTAATTAATTAGCTCACATTTCAATTACCTCAAATCTGAACTCGTAGAGTTGTTTACTCAATTTTGCACAATACATATCTCACCAAATCTACAGTGTAGACCTTTCACACTTTTGATGAGGCATTCACCATGGCATGAAATGGAAATTCAAGTTATATGAAGAAAAGAAAATTTAACTTGTAACAAGAACATCACGTTCAAATAAAATGATGTTTCTTCATCTTCAAAACCCCAAAATAAATATTCAAAACCCAAAGGATTTTCCAACACCATAATTCTCAAGGCTAGCCCCCCTCATCAATCAAACCCAACAAACCTCCTGCTAATCTCTCTCCCATTCAAGCTTTCCAATTCGATGAGAACGTGAAAGAAAAGTACACTTCCATAAAAATATTATTCTTTTGTTTTGGAAAATCTTGTTAAGGTTGTGTCATTACTCTTCCACCTATAAAGCCACATATTGGTTTTGACTGAGCACCCCATGCCCGCATGGTATAAGGAACATGACTTTTACAACTATCATCGTGTCAAATGTCATAGTGACAATTGTGAGACACCTAAGATAGGTTATCAATTTAGTGTCCCCTCGTGCGCGTTTGCTCTCTCTCTCGGTAACTGGGGCACGTTTATATCACCACTATCCCCTTGGGGTATTATTCAATTTGTGATTTAAACACCTATCCTAAGTTTAATTCACCCCATTATGTTTTATCGTGAGTAATTAAATATTAACTATTTAATTACACCTTTTCACATGTATCCTAACCACTTATCTATCCCATATCTATCCTATCCATATATCCCCCCTATTTCTCCTCCTCCCAAAGTGGGATATTTCCCGTATTTGAGGTGGAGGGATCACTCTTATCTTTCCAAATCACTCATTTTGGCCGTCTCGAGATTCTGCATTCGTGATCGGTGCCGGCCGATCTGGTACTCGGCCGACGCCGATTTTTGAGAATGGCGCCGATTATAAATAGAAGCCCGAACTCGATTACGGAGGGAGACACAGAGCAGATTGAAAGAGACCATGATTGTAGAGAGAGAATGAGAGATCTTTGAGCATCGAGTGTGAGCACTATCTATCGAATGAGAGCGAATCTTGTCCAAATCAATCCCTGAGAGGAGCACCATTACTCTGCTCTTATCACATCAACATCGCACGTCTCCATTGATTTTCTGGTGACTCTATTCCTGCACCCAGCACAGGTGGAGTCTTGCCAGTATCTCTCCGGCTTCTACAGATCCAGCAGACATTGACGATCTTGCCTTCGTTTTCCGATTCCCAAATCTTCTCGCATTTTGTCTGATCAACGCCGATTTTATCGGGCCGACGCCGATCGATCTGACTGGCCGATCGACGCCGATCTAAACCAGTCGACACCGATTCTACATAATCGATGCCGATCATCCTGCAGATAGGTAAAAGGACACAGGTAACACAAATCCAGCTTTGTTTTCACAGTTCCCTGTTTTCTGTTGCTTTCTGTCTGTTGTTTAGATTTTGTTTATTACTTTGATCAGAAAATCTAGTCACATGTACGTGCATCTTTTATCATGTATGCTTCTTTACTTAATTGAAAACGTGGAGTGACATCCGCCAAGGAGCTTAGCTTCCCGGACCCGCTTCTCGGGTAGTCCACCTAAATATCTTTTAACATGGTCTTTTTCTATCAAGCATCGGTGTCTCGCAGGTTACTTGGATCTATTGTGTAGAATTGCTCGTGTGCGCCGTCTTATCTACATCGGCTTCCTTATCCATCTACATCTTCGGATCTTGTCCATCAGGTATCAATTTCATTTGATTTTTTCAAGGTTTTTGTGTTTAGTTTGGTGCATTAACTTGGACAGGTAACAAGCGTGAAATTCTTGATCTACATTCTGGCACGCCGGTGGGACCCAACCAAAGTCCCTTATTGGTAAGTTCATCTCTTTTTTTAGTTTTGAGCTTTGTTCTTTTTCTTCACTGATTTTTATCAGTTCTGCTTGAGCATTTCCTTTCATCATTTCAATCTTGCTCTTTATGCGAAATTGTTATTTCCTTGAAATTTTTCTAGTTCCTTAAAATAGAAATTTTTGTTTCACCATTATCTGGATATATCTTTCTGGATTTTGTTTGGTGTTTGCTTAACCTTTTCTTGTGGAGCACTTTTCTTGTTCGTGGGATTGTTCGAGGGGAAGAGCTCAACAACACGCTTTTTGAAGTCCACACACCTTGGAGAGCTAAATCTATAGGTATTTCTCTTTTACGGTGTTTTCTCCTTTTTAGGAACTAAAAAAAAAAAAAAAAAAACTTTCTTTGTTTGTGGTCTATCACATTCTAACATTTCAATTTTTGGTGCTTAAAAAGAATTTAATCGCATTTGGGAAAGAATCTGTTTGACTTGTCTTCATCGAAATCAAACACTTCGTTTTTAAGTGCTTAAAAAAAAAAAAAACTCTTTCTTTGTCATTTATGTTGTATGTTTTCATCTAGTTTTAATTAGGGTTGGAAAATGGTTCAAAATCGGTAGTGACACTATTTGATTTTTATTTTTCACCCTTGCACACAAAGCCAAAATCACTAGGTATAAAGCATTTAAACAAAAATTCTTTCCATGGCCTCGACTACTTGGAAGTGACATCTAAGAGGAAGAGCCTACGCGGTACTCGAGCCGCTATAAATTCACGGAAGTTACGGTATATATTTAGCAAAGCACCCGACTCCCTTATCGCAGCGGTGTGTGAAGTGCGGGGTAGGCCCTATATCAAGCCACGTCTGCGGTCTTTTCTTGAAGTGCATTTGGGACTCCTCACCAAAACATCCCCCAAACCATCCTTAGTTTGGCTATCTAAGTAGTTCCTGTTCTAAAAGGCCTTCCCTAATATTCTCTTTCTTAAAAACATAAAAACTTAAAAGAGATAATCACCTACTGATTTGCTTGAATTGTCTCGTGCATTAGTTAGGTCAATCTTATTTTTCGCTTGTTTATGACGGTCATCACTTGGTTACAATCTAGAAGAATGGCTCAATTAGCCCCTTCTTCCTCGAGATCACCACTAGTGTGGATGTTTCAACACCCCCCAAGTCTTCCTCGGGACCACTATTAGTTGGTTCCCCATCCTAGTCATATAATCCTTTCTATCAGGCCAAAGCAACCCCATCACGTCCAGCTTCCCTAGTCCTTCGAAACATCATCGCTTCGACTCGAGTATGTTCCTCACGGGGATCACGAATTTTGGCGCTCTTGATCGCAAACTCCGGTAGCCCTCATGGACTACCTAGTACACTAGTCTATTCAAATATCGATCGGGGACCACCAATCCAGCAAGTGTATGATTATTCTCGTGAACCATCCTGGGCTTTTTAGAGAACAGTTAGCATCATTTTTCTCGCCTCGAGCCATGGAGAATGGTGGCAGCACTGTGCCTCCTTTTTCTCTTCCACCGACCATATCAACTAGTTCTCAAATAGTCTTACCTATGCCTAACGCCACAATTACCTCGACTATTCCACAACCTACTTCTGAGAGGTCCTCTTCTCTGGCTATAATGAGTGTGTCTGTGCACCCACATATTGTTGTTAATTCATCTATGCCATCCATTGTGTCCCAGGGTCAGTACCCCTTTATGAGTCAACCCCCTTCGACTAGTCAGTTGGTTCCTGCTTCTCGTCCTCTAGTGGGTTTTTCTTCCAATGTTCCGGCAACAGTGACCTTCACCCATCCTCTAGCATCGGTGCCCTTAATAACTAATCTGGCAGTAGAAAAGCCTCTTTCAGGTCTTGTTCCCCAATATGTCCAATCAAATCGGCACCCATGTTCCTCAATCTATTCCGATTCAGTCAACAAGCATAGGAGTCCACCAATCACAGGCTCCGTCCGTCATCCAACCTTCATTTTCTCAACCACTTATTATCTCACAGCCTGCCTATACATAGGCTCCTTCACAGCAAATACCCCACCAGGCATCACCCAGAACACCTGGTTACTCCTCTTATCATCCTATCAATCAACAGATGAATCCCCCGTTGACACCTCAACAACATCCACCATTTGCTTCTTATGTAGGACATGCCAGTGTGCCTCCTCCTCAATCTGACGTGGTTCAAATTCTTTTCAAGAAAATCACAGACTTGGAAGCCTCCACCAAAGGGACTCGTCCTTCATACTCTTTTGAAGAAGTGTGTAATGAACCCATTCATCCCTCAGTGGCTTTTAAGCCTTATCCTCCCCAATGGGAACTTCCTAAATTTTCAAATTTTCATAGTCGGGAGGAACCTCAATAGCATTTGCGAGCATTTAAACATGCTTGCTACCTCATAGTCAGGATCAGGAGCTTATGCTCCATATTTTCCTATGTCTCTAGCGAGGTCCTCCTTTAGACTGATACAATAACATTCCTCAACATTCCTTGTTTTCTTTCTCTCAATTGGCTCGGATGTTTGTTGAAAAATTTTCAATAAATATTGCATAAGATCTCGATTACAGATATTTATAACATTCGTCAATTCGATGATGAGTCTATTACGAGACTTTGTCGCTCGTTGGAGAGGGATAATCAACCAATTGTCTTTCTCCTTCCTCGATCCCAACAGATCGAGTTTTTACTCGATCTTGTGCTAATCATATTTCTTCCACTTTAAGGATCCAGAGCTTTCATACATTTGAAGAAGCCTTTACGATGGCACGCAAACTTGAGTCTCGTGCCATTCAACAAGGGAAGTTAAAACTTCGCTCTAAATCTAAACCGGATTTTCTCGGTTTACAAATCAAATCCTTCCACTTCTAAAGACAAGAATCGGGGATCCACCAACGCTATCATATTAAAAACATCATGAGTGATACGACTTCTAATCAAACATCATGAAGAGAATCCTCATCTTCTCGAAAAGGGTCCTCGTCATCTCGATCTTTCACTTCGTTGGGGAATCATATGCTTCTATATCTGGAAAAAATGTTGGAAGTCCACATGATCGAACTTCCCCCCATTAGGAATATTGATGAAAGCCAAGAACGTCCATTCTGGTATAGGGAAAATGACTTCTGTCATTATCATAGAACCAAAGGTCATGACATCGAACGATGTCAGACCTTCAAAAATCTTGTCCAGAAATTCATTGATAAAGGCGAGCTCATTCTGGATAACCCAAATGCTCCCCCAAATCAAGCGCTAGATGTCTTTAAACAACCTTTTCCCAATCATTCCCCGAACCATGATGCTTCAGAGTCTCAAAAACCAAACACTCATACTATCAGCTTCATCTCTACGGAAGAATCTTCTTCTAAAACTAAGCCATTTGCGAACACATCGACCAAATCAGAACCTCCTTCCGCTTCATTAATCGTTGGGATTCCACCACCTTCAGATAGCCCGTCTTTGAATATTCCAACATTATTAGATTTGGATTCACCTCTCTCTACTTCTTTGTCGATCTCTCTCGTCCATACCAAGACAGTGTCATCCTCATCCTGTCTCACCGTCGGACATTCTTTCAATGCTTGAGGCAATTACATCCCTTCCAGTTTCCACTGCGGATGCATCCACTTTTGTTTCTCCCATTTTTGCTGCGACTATGCCATTGGTGAACGTACCTATAGTTGTGCCGACTTCGATGGAAGCATCTTCGATTTTGACTCTTCCTGTTTCCTTTCCTACAGTAGTTTCACCCACAATTACTGTACCAGAAGTAGTTCCCTCGCAAGGAACTGCTTCTTCATCACTCACTTCTTCCATCACCAATGCTACTTTGCCTATTAAGGGAAATCTAAAGAAGAAGCACCAACACCTATATGCTCGGTTCCGAACTTAGGCGAGACAACCGAAATCTAACGTTGCGCCATCAGTACCTCCCCATTTGCTTCCCCAAAAGGTTACAATCACCTTATGCGGTTGAAATTGTCACCATCCCTGAAAAAGGAAAGCCCATATTTTGAACCATCAAGACTCTTGGTGCTTTCCCACAAAAATCTCTCTCTGCGCCTCATAAAAGATTGGATTTGTCCGCTGAGAAGGCGTCTTCTTCTACAAACTTATCAAAACCATCATCTTCTTCTACAACACATTCTTCACCAGCACCTCGAAAAGTGGACTTACCTACTAAAAAGACGTCACCTCTTTTATCAGAATCATCATCTTCGTTACCAAAAACCAGGGCACCCTCTGTTCCTCCGATTATACCCACTTTGGGAGCTTCTTCCTCTTCGACATTATCTAAATCATCATTAGTTTCGACCAAGCAGCCTCCCTTATCTCTGAAGGCCACAACACTTGTCACATCTCCATCATCTTCAAAATCTATTTTAGGGGCTCCTCCTCCACCGAAATCAATCATGTCTCACTTACTTCCATCTCAAGTGCCCAAGGCTGCTCCTCCAGATGTCCAAAAAAATAAGATGATCCCTAAAAAACTATCCAAACCTAACATGCAGGTCTTTTACCTCGGTGATCTGTTAAAGCAAAAGAGGTGCCTTCATCATCTCTGTCCTCATCCTTGTCTACCAGGTTCTATACTGAAATCCTTCACCAACTTATCCAATCTTCATCCATATCTCTTCCTCCGATTAAACCCTATAACCCTAAAGGAGTTAAACCTACCTGGTTTAACTCTGATTTGATTTGTGCTTACCACCGTACCCCGGGTCATGATACTGAGGGATGTAAAGCTCTTCAATCTGTCGTCAACAGTCTTTTGGAAGAAAGTGATCTTTTGCTGGAGGAGGAGAAACAAACACCTCCTGTCATCTTAGCTCCATCTGAGCCCCAACAATCTACTCAGGCCTCTACTTCTAGTGATTCCACTCCAAATGATCTCCCACCTTCTCAAATCGACACAATTCATATCGCCACTAGAGCCCAACAGTATGATAATCCATCCTCATCTATAGCATCTCGACCATGGGTTGTTATTTCTGCAGCCCCCGAAGGAGTTCCTCCTTCCTCATTAGCCCCGAGACCTCGGGTCTCTATTCGTGCTGCACCTCGGGCTCAAATTCCCGTGTCAGTTGAGGAGAGTGTTATGAAACAACTCACCCAGGCTCCGGTCAAAATGTCTCTTTTTGACCTCATTCAATCCTCTCCGCAACATCGCTAGGCTCTGATTGATAATCTGCATCGCATCGCAGTGAATTTAGATGAGCCCTAGCCTTTCAAGATGGTTGTTGGATTGAATAGACCATCAACCGCCATTTCTTTTGAAGATTCAGAAATTCCTTCCCTTTCTTCCGAGGATTTGGAGGCTCCCCTCTTTATCACAGTCCAAATCGACAACACTACATTAAAACACATTATGATCGACAGTGGTGCTGCACTCAACGTCATCTCCTCACACACATTCAAGCAACTTAAGTTCGAAGAACGTAGTGTCACCCCCGCCTTTCGCTCTTCGATCATTTAACGATCAGCTAGCAGTTACTTTAGGAACTGTGGTCCTACCCATTCGAGTAGGTAAGAAGTTGCTTCATGAACTCTTTTACATTGTTGAAGGGAAATTCCACTATAATATGATCCTCGAACGCTCCTAGATTCATGCAATGCATTGTGTCCCATCCACCCTCCATCGATGCTTAAAATATCAATATGAGGGCAAAATCTATACTCATCCAGGAGATCCTTTTCCTTCCGCACAATGCGACATGACCACAGTGTCCCTTCTCTAAAGGAAAATGCTTGTTCTCCTGACGGGGCCTCATCTTCTTCCATACCTGCAACCAAACTACCGGATTTACAAAATTTCAAAGAGACATTGCAGCGTTTCTCACTAGGAGAGCTTCCTCTCCTTTCTTTTGACACCCATCTCAAACCTAGTGAGTATGGTAGACCAGAAAAACAACTTGAATATCAGCCAGGTCTTGGTCGCATCGTCACCATTGGTCTGCCCAATCAACAGACTAATTTCATTTACGGTGGTCTTGACATGCCTCACTATCGCCGGATTCTCCTCCTAGGACCAAACCTTATTTAACAGGGTTCGATTGTCTACAGAATCCCACGTTTGCAAAAACTTATTTATATCGATGCGCGTGGAAGGGCTTTGGCTTAGGTAAATATGAACAAGGTGTGCATGACCTCGCGTCCATTCCAACTCTCAAGCCACATCAAAAATTTGGTTTAGGATTTAAACCTCTTTCAAAAGCCACCATCACTGTTCTCGATGAGCCTCTTCCTATTGAGGAACCATCTTCTCCTGCTAAGTCAGAAGCATCACTCGATGTGGACGACGCCATTTCCATCCCATCTAACTTTTTTTTTAGTCAATACCATTTCCTTAGGGCCACTAGCCTATAAGACTAATGACAGGTCCACTTCCATACCGTTAATTTTCCCTGAAATAGTTGGAGACAACTCTCCTACTATCAACACTATCCATTGTGCGGATGATGATTTTGTCCTCACCTATCTCGGGGCAAAGGATTCCTATCTTCCTAAAACCATTCCTTCGACACGTCTACGCTTCTCAATGAAGCCACTTTCGACCTTAATATAGGGACTTCCAAAGACCTCGCATCATTAAGGTCGGCCGGTCCTTAATCCACGGAGTTAGGATACTTTACCACTTTTCTTTCCAACCATCGTCAAGCCTTTACTTGGTCATATGAGGATATGCCAGGACTCGATCCCGATATTGTGGTCCACAATATCGTTACTCTTCCCGACATCAAACCGGTTAAACAAAAATTGCGTAAAATGCACCCTAGAGTAGCCCTTCTTGTTAAAGAAGAATTGCAGCGCTTGCTCTCGGCTAACTTCATCCAACCCATCGATTATCCACAATGGGTTTCCAATGTAGTACCAGTAACTAAAGCTACTAGGAAAATTTGAATTTGTACCGACTTCCGGGATCTTAATCTTGCTTGTCCAAAAGATGATTTTCCTCTACCTAATATCGACCAACTCGTGGATTTAACTGCGGGTCATGAGATGCTTTCTCTTATGGATGGTTTCTCTGGGTATAATCAAATTCTCATCGCACCAGAAGACCAACATAAGACTTCTTTCATAACTCCTTGGGGGACCTTTTGTTATCGTGTCATGCCTTTCGGTCTTAAGAACGCAGGAGCAACCTATCAGTGAGCAATGACCTACATCTTCCATGATCTCTTACACAAAACTGTGGAAGATTACGTCGACGATCTCCTCGGTAAATCCAAACGTCGTCAGGATCATCTTTTCATTCTTGCACCTCTCTTTGAGAGGCTTATTCACTTTTGTCTTCGTCTAAATCCATCTAAGTGCGTGTTTGGCGTTCTCACTGGTAAACTTTTAGGTTTTATCATTTCCATTAGGGGTATTGAAGTAGACCCCGCAAAAATAAAAGCTATCCTTGAGATGCCTCCCCCTTCTAACTTAAAGCAACTCTGCAGTCTCCAAGGACGTCTTCAATCAGTGCGTCATTTTATCTCACAATTGTCGGACCGTTGTCAACCTTTTCATCATCTCCTCCATAAGAATGTTCATTTTGAATGGGATGAACATTGCCAAAAGGCCTTC
Source organism: Taxus wallichiana var. yunnanensis (assembly GCA_018340775.1). NCBI lineage: Eukaryota > Viridiplantae > Streptophyta > Pinopsida > Cupressales > Taxaceae > Taxus > Taxus wallichiana. The sequence continues at coordinate 928,230,346 of CM031235.1, forward strand.
GATGATCTCAAAGCTTATCTTCTTTCTCCACCTGTGCTTACACCTCCACACGAGGGGGAGCCTTTCTATCTTTATATCTCTGTGGATGACCATGCTCAAGGAGCCATGATCTCACATCGGGCCGCTTGCGGTAAAGAAAAAGCTGCATCTATTACATTAGTCGCACCCTCCATGAGTATGAAACACGTTATTCGAAGCTGAAAAGTTGTGTTGTGCTCTCTTCTTCGCAACTTCTAAGCTTCGTCATTACCTCCTTAATCACAAAACTTACATTGTCACAAGTGTCAATCCACTCAAGAAAATTCATGCGAAGCCTTATCACAATGATCGTATCACTCGTTGGCTCATGCTTATGACAGAATTTGATCTCGAGTTTATCCCACAAAAGTCTATCAAGGGTCAGGTCATTGCAGATCAATTAGCTGATGCTCCTCTTCCAGACACTCAAGTCCCCCTTGCTCAATTCCCGATGAATATATCCAACAAATTGATTTTGGTCTATCTCCATTTAAAGTAAAGCTCTTCTTTGATGGATCCAAATGCTAGCAAGGGGGAGGTGCAGGTTTCGTGATGATTCCTCCTTGGGTACGCCTATCCTGGGGTTGCACACAAATTGAACTTTGAGTGCACCAATAATATGGCTGAATATGAAGCTCTTGTCTTGGGTCTTCAAAATGCCATTAATCTCGGCGCTCATCATATTGACATCTTTGGTGATTCTGAACTCATCGTTAATCAAGTCACGGGTGTCTATCAATGCAGGAATGATATCCTTCAAAAATATCATGATATCATTCTCGTTCAACTCCAATCTTTCGATAAATTCACTATCCAAGCTATTCCTCGTACATCTGCGAATCGATTCACGAGATATAATGGCTTTGTTAGCCTCGCTTATCCCTCCTTTTACCGAGGACTCATGACTTTATGTGGTTGTGGGCAACGATTAGATCAACCATCTCATCTTAGGCAACTAACTTCAATCCATGCTGTCACAACCCATACTCGGGATGAGTGGTATCACAGATCATTGATTATCTATCTCATTCGGTGCTTCTCCAGATCGACTTCCAATGGTAGAAGATCTTTTATCCTACGCGCTAATCGCTATACTATTCTAAAGGGATCCTCTACAAATGCGGCTTTGATGGTATTTTGCTTCGGTGCCTCAAAACTCTTGAATCATCTAAAGCTATCCAGGAGGTCCATGATGGTATCTGTGGTGGCCATTTTAGTGGCTTGGCCGTAGCTAAACGCATCTTACATTTGGGATATTATTGGCCTTCTCTTAATCGAGATTGTTGTGAATACACTAAGAAATGCGTCAAGTGTCAACAACATTCCAATCTCACACATATCCCTAGTCAAGCTTTACAACCTACAGTGGATTTGTGGCCTTTTTCGCAATGGGGTCTTGATCTCATTGGTCTCATCAATCCCCGTTCTTCACAGCGTCATCATTCTATCATTACTGCCACTGAATACTTTACTAAGTGGGTGGAAGCTATCCCTCTTTCTTCAACAAAAGCTAAACCCATAGTTGATTTTGTCTATCAACACATCATTTGTCGCTTTGGTGTTCCACACAAACTCATCATAGATAACGGTAAGTCTTTCAAGAACGTTGATTTGCAGAACCTCTGCGACGCTTTCAATATCAAACTCAGCTTTTCTTCTCCATACTATCCTCAAGCTAATGGTCAGGCCGAAGCTTCCAATAAAACTTTGCATAATATCCTCACAAAGGTAACTAGTCGAGTTGGTAGGGATTGGCATTTACATATCCCTTTTGCTCTCTGGGCTTATCGGACTAGCATTCGTACTCCTACTGGTGCTACTCCCTTCTCTCTCATCTATGGGTCTGAGGCTGTTCTTCCTTTGGAAGTCCAAATCCCATCTCTCCGTGTTTCTCTTAGAGAATTTGTCTCGATGAGGACTATCGTCAAAATCGTCTAGCACAACTTGAATTATTAGATGAGCGGCGTCTCAACATGCTCTTGAACATCATCAAGTCTATCTTGAGCGTGTCAAACGTGCTTATAACAAGCACTTGCAGCATCGTGACTTCAAAATTGGTGATCTTGTTCTTAAAGAAAATCAAAATGTCACTACACTCGAAAAAGTCGGCGTGGTAAGTTTGCTCCCAATTTGGATGGGTCCGTACGTTATCACTCATAAATATGGGTGGGGCTTATCGTCTATCTTCCATGGATGGTATACCCGAAGTGGAACCTCTTAATGCCTTGCATCTATGCCCTTCTCTTTGTTAAAATCTATCTTACACAAATCTAGTCACAAGACAGATCTTTCATCCGTTTAACAACCGGTCATATACTTTCATGGTGATTCGAAATTATGTGGTTCTCGCCTATTGTCTTTTTACCTTAAATATGAGTATCGTAAACTCTACTCATAGCATTTTCTCTGGATATGTTTCTCCTCATGGTAGGAATACCTTAATCACCGTTTCATTTGTCCCAAGTGCTTATCTTAATCGGATCTACTCGGGGCATGAGTGCGTGCTTTTTGTACGTTTTCTTCCCCTCTATCTGATCTATCTAGGTCTAAACTCAGCTTCTTCCAAAAAGTTTAAAAAAAAAAAAAAGGGATGCTCATCCTTGAAGGACAAATCCTACCCATACAATCAAATGAATCAAAAGATATAGACCATGCCCTCGAAGGATGGCTATCATTAAAATTCAAAATATAGACCGCTCCCTTAAAGGACGGTTGTTTCTCAAAGGAATACTCAAGGCTTCTTGCATTGATCAGCCTTTGATCAGTTTATACACTTTTTAGCATCCTTTGAAAGACTTCCGTATTGATCAGTCTTTCCATATCTAGCAAACTTCCTGCATTGATCAGTTTGCTTTTCTGCCAGAAATCATGAAGCTGAGATATAAGACATTTTGTCGATCATATGGAGAATCCTATTTTCCCAAGTATGAACATGTATTCTGTCCCTTGTAAATTTCAACAAGATACCTACTTCTTTGCTCCTTCCCTTCCCTCCTAAATCTGGTTTGCGGCTAGTTAGTGTCAGGTTTATTTTAACCTCATATAGGGCCTTGCATGCATGATCTTTTGGTTTCCTATCCAGATTCTATTTATGGTCGGTTGGGAGTCCAGCTTATCATTTTTTTCTTATCTGGGTGTATTTCCTTTATTTCTAGTCAAGGTCATTTTCATTACATCCTTGGCTCTCGCAGAGAGTATTCCCCATTATTATTTGTTATTCATCCAGTTAAATTGACATTTCACATGTTAATTTAATCAAAATTTATCATCTATCTAATTTCATCTTATCTACTTTGACATATCAAAGCATGTATTGTCAACACATGTGGATCTGCCTATCTATTTTCATCAAAATTAAATTAACATCTCAAACATATCGAATCTATCAATCCCATCTATCCATCTATCCATCAAACCATCTAAAAACTTGTACATCCAAGTTACACTACATCTATCTATATCTATTTTTCATCAAAATTAAATCCATACATCAATCACATCTATCCATCTATCCATCAAAACATCTAAAAATATGTACATCCAAGTTACACTACATCTATCTATATCTATTTTTCATCAAAATTAAATCCACATATCAATCACATCAAGTTACATCACGTCTATCTATCCTCTATGTCTATGTTCATCCAATCACATCTATTTATCATCTCTCAGCATATGTCTACATCCATCACAATTACGCTACATCTATCCATGTATATCAAAATTAAAAGCAGGAGAACAATCATATGACAAAGGAAATGATGAATCTATATATATATACATGAGTGTGTACTGACAAAAAAATGGTGGCTCTCAATCAAGCCATCTATACAATGCCTTCAATCGAGGCTACATCACTACACGATACTGACATACATCAATCCCTATATCGTAAAATCTGATGCGTGGAGGACACTATCTCCTCCGCCCTCCTCTGGACCAGGCTGTCTCTCCTGACCACCGCCTATCGAGCTAGACGCACCTGCTGCTGGAGGCCTCTACCCACCTCGATCTCTCCGGTGCTCCCTCCCTCTGATGCCCCGCTCGCCGCTTTGTGGTGCCGCTGATCTCCTCCTCACCCCGTAGCAAGGCACATCTGGGGCATGTTGCGCTAGGGCATCCTCATAGTATCTCACCTCAGCAAGGAGAGACTGATATGTGCTCAAGCTCACGGTACCAGGTGCTCGTAGTGGTCTGCTGCTGGTGTCTTTGGTGGTGCCCCTCCTATGGTCGCGCCCTGTGCCCAGGACTGCGACATGGTACTGTCTCCCATATTTGGACACGAGGGCCTCCTATGTCGATGGTAGCGATCCCTCTGCTTTGGATCATTTGTATCTCACTCTGGCGAGTGGTGTCTCTCTCCAAAATCAGGGCATCCCTCTCCACTGTCAGAGCTCTGATCTCCTCGAGAGCCGCCTGGTGTGTATGTGTCAGGGTGGCGTGCTCTCCCTCCAGTCTCTCCAAAGCCACTTTGTAGCCATATCCTCCTCATCGCATCGGCATCTATAGATGCCTTGGAAGGTGTCGTGGTAGCTCTGTCGCATACCATGCCACATAACCATCATCTACTCCGGCATCATCATCACTGTCTGTGGAGGGTGGGGCCTCTCTCAATGGATCTACCGGAATCAAAATCGGTAGATCAGTCTCTCTGTTGTCTCACCTGTAAGGCCTGTAAGTAGTCGCCTTTCATGCATACTAGGCCGAGCTGTCTCAATACCGTATAAACGGACGTGCTCCCATGTATCGGACTGCGGCCCCTAACCACCCTGCTCCGTCTCAATGCCACCAAGTGAGCATCCTGACCGGCCCATGTCGGAAATACCCGATATGGTCTCCAGATGACCTGCTCTGGTGTCAGCGTCCTGAAATGCTCAGTATACCAATCTACGGATCTACCTGTATCTCCCGAGGCCATATCGGCCCGCCATCGCGGAATCCGTAATCAATAGCTCCCACTTCGCTCTTGGCATCAAGGAAGCCGGATGGCACGATCACCGCTATATGCTCATATGCCATATGAAATGGATTACAAAACTAACATCGATACCTGTCCTCCGGCCAGTGGTATACATCCATAACTCATGATATATCTGAGCTATCAAGGCATCAGCAAAGGCGAACACCTGTCTGAACTGCAGGATGTCACAAACGTAATCTAGTAATAACAATGGGAATCTCCCACCTCCTGAATCTGGTAGAGCAAAATAGGAGATCGCCATCTGAATCAAAACTATACGTCTGCTCCTGGGAACATCCTATCTGTACTGCGAGGCTATCCTCACTACCCCGGACACTATCTACAGATAAATCTGCCCTATCTCCATACTGATTGAACTAGGACTCTCTCTGCTGTTGCTCTCGTGGCGTAATCTCTATCGGGTCCCCAGTGATCGGCAGCCTCAAAATCCTGTATATATCCTCATGGGTGATGGTCATCTCACCCGTCCTGAACCAAAAAGTGCAAGTCTGGCTATCCCATCGTCGCACTAGTGCTCGCATCAACTCTACATCTCGCGGCACTCGTCTGTAGTACCGAAAGCCCCGAGCCCGGCTAACTCTAAGTGGAACCTGCGTCGTCGATGGCGTCAAGGAGAATGGTCTCAAGTAACTCAAGAATAGCATCCCTCATGTGTAGTACCTCTCGTGCCTGCATCCACGACATCAAGAGCAATATTAGCTTCATATTTACCCAAATCGAACATCCAAAACAAATTTTATCATTCTCATCAACATGATCTATCGATCGGCGTCGATTAAATACAATCGGCATCGTTAATTAATACGTGGTCGACGCCGATTAATTCTAATCGGTGCCGCTTACATTAAATCGGCATCGATTCTACCAATCGACGCCGATTGTCAGGCCGGGTGTAGAACACACTCTGGCCTCCCACCAAAAAAAAAAAAAAAAAAATAAAAAATAAATACGACGGGTTCAAGAAGAACCACTTACCCCAGGTCGTGTCCTCCTCCGCTTCTGACCGCTTCCAGAGGCTTCCATGGTGCTCAAATCCAATTTTTGACTCTCTCTGAATCAATCGTCACGGTGTAAATAAATCGTTCACGTTTTCCGTTCACATATTTATATGTGCTTTGAACGGTCGGCGCCGATTTTTTTGGGTCGGTGCCATTTATTTAGGTCGGCGCCGATTAGTGTGATTGCCATCGATTTTCCATCTCTTTTCCATAGTGTTGATGCTTGGCTTATTTATTTGGTCATTATTGTGCATTGAATGTTGCCTTTTGGCACATATTTTCGATATCACCATCCATTTCGAGTTTGTTCCCTTTGCGTGGGGCACTCGTACTTTTTGGCAACTTAGAGTTAACAGTCTGTAGGCACTAACGTCATCTACTTTGCAGACCATCTAGTTGTCCCTACCAATGTGTCTCTCTTTAGATGCTGACTATTTTGCCGCTCTCCTTACACTCATGGGTCTGTAGGTACTAACGTCGTCTCATGAGGAGACCGTCTAGTCTGCCCTACCAATGTGAGTTCCTTAGGTGGCTACCTCTTTATTCATGTTTGTGCATCATTAATGATCAGATCTACTCCAGACATCCAGCTGGGGCATCCCACATTTTCATCTACCTTTTTCAAACTTGGGATCGTTTGTTCTATCACCCATCCCATCCCTAGTTTGAGGGGGAGCACATCATCACTTTTTCTTCCTTTCTTCCATCTCCTTGTTTTTGTCTCATAACCTTGCTTATCGCAAGTTACTTGACAAAAAGGGGCAAAATGTAGACACCTAAAATTGGTTATCCAATTTAGTGTCCCTCGTGCGCGTTTGCTCTCTCAGGTAACCTGGGGCACGTTTATATCACCACTATCCCCTTGGGGTATTATTCAATTTGTGATTTAAACACCTATCCTAAGTTTAATTCACCCCATTATGTTTTACCCGTGAGTAATTAAATATTAACTATTTAATTACACCTTTTCACATGTATCCTAACCACTTATCTATCCCATATCTATCCTATCCATATATCCCCCTATTTCTCCTCCTCCCAAAGCGGGATATTTCCCATATTTGAGGTGGAGGGATCACTCTTATCTTTCTAGAAATCACTCATTTTGGCTGTCTCGGGAGTCATTCGTGATCGGCACCGACTCGGTCGGCCGACGCCGATTTTAAGAAGCGGCGCGATTATAAATAGAAGCCCCGAACTCGGCCTGGAGGGAGACATGAGAGAGGCAGTTGAAAGAGACATAGATTGTAAGAGAGAGAACGAGATATCTTTGAGCATCGAGCGTGAGCACTATCTATCGAATGAGAGCGAATCTTGTCCAAATCAATCCCTGAGAGGAGCACCGTTACTCTGCTCTTATCACATCAACATCGCATGTCTCCATTGATTTTCTGGTGACTCTATTCTGCACTCCAAAGACACAGTGAGTCTTGCGATATCTCTCCGGCTGCAGATCAGCAGACATTGATGATCTTGCCTTCGTTTTCCGATTCCCAAATCTTCTCGCATTTTGTCTCAAATCGACGCCGATCTTTATCAGTCGACGCCGATCTGGACCAGTCGACGCCGATCTATATCAGTCGACACCGATTCTACATAATCGATGCCGATCATCCTGCAGATAGGTAAAAGGACACAGGTAACACAAATCTAGCTTTGTTTTCACAGTTCCTGTTCTCTGTTGCTTTTTGTCTGCTGTTTAGATTCTGTTTATTACTTTGATCAGAAAATCTAGTCCTGTACGTACATCTTTTATCATGTATGCTTCTTTACTTAATTGAAAACGTGGACTGACATCCGCCGAGGGAGCTTACCACTTCCCGGACCCGCTTCTCGGGTAGTCCACCTAAATATATTTTAACGTGGTCTTTTTCTGTCAAGCATCAAGCACGGTGTCTCGCAAGTTACTTGGATCTCATGTGTAGAATTGCTCGTGTGCGCCCGTCTTATCTACATCGGCTTCCTTATCCGTCTACATCTTCGGATCTTGTCTATCAGGTATCAATTTCATTTGAGTTTTTCAAGGTTTTTGTGTTTAGTTTGGTGCATTAACTTGGATAGTTAACAAGCGTGAAATTCTTGATCTACAACAATAATCGCATCACCTTCAAGAATATCATCCAAGAAATGTTAGACATCGAGATCTAGTCTTGGATAGCCCGAATGCACCCACTAACCAAAACCTACACATCTTCAATAAGTAATTCCCTAATCATGCCCCATCTTCTAACTAGGTTGGTGACACTTCAAACAATGATAGCAATGTCTGTGAGGTCCATGCTATTTTTGAAGACATACCAGTTGCTTCCCAATTGCCTCATGTTCCTTCCATAGATGAAATCTTAGCCCGAACTCCACTACCTGCACAATAAAAAATTTCATCTACTCCTCCACCCACTGGGCCCCCTTCATTTTCTCCATCACCTGTGGAAGAGACTATAATTAGCACGCCACCTTTGACCCCTCAAATTTAAGACCAGTTGTCAATGACACCTCTCCTACTCATAGGAGATGCATGTCCACCGCCTACACCATCACAAGGAGATTCCACCTTGTCTGGCCCATCCTCTCCTCTACCCATAGACAATTCTATAGAAATACCATTACCTTTGAATGACCATTCACCATCAGACCTTCAAGATCTCGTTGATCTTCTTTCGGCTCTCTTACCCACAGAGTCCGAGGCTAGTCATTTCCCTGTATCTCAAACACATTTTATAGGGATTACCACTCGATCCACATCAACCCCGCCTACAACAACACCATTTTCATGCTTGGCTGATTGCCTAGACTATGTCGATAGAGATTTACTATGGGGACACCTTCTACTTCCTATTTTGACACAAATGCAACTGTCACTTGTTGACACCTCCACTATCTATCCAAAAGTGTTTCGAGTGACCAAACCAAACACAACTATGACTATTGCAACACTTTCCATGTCATCACCCATGGCCCAACTCACACCTCTTCCCACAACCCAACATACATCTACACCCAAACACCTACCCTCACCTATATCATCTCCCTTACCTAAACCTATCCCTACCTTGGGGGTCATACCCATAGCCTAGCCTTACTCACCCACCCATCAAACTAGATTTAGCCACAACTTCCAAAACTAATGCTAAACTTACCCGGCCCCTAAAAAGAGGATCTAATCTCCTAGGCCTCATACACCAACCTCACCTACCACACCACTATCACCTTCACCCCTTTCATCCATCCTAGGACCTCACCCCTCGACCTTGGCCAAGCAACCCCGTACACTTTGGTAAACAAAGAACCCAAAGTAACTCATTTTCTCATCACAAGTCTCTAATATACCCAAGTGACCCACGTAACCTCCGAACTCACCCGTAACCTTCTTATCACCCATACCACCACTACCGTCCATAACTGCTTCACTGCCCATGACATTTTCTTCTCTTTCACTCATGCCTCCTACCCAACCTACACCACCTACCTCCACAACACCTCGATTACCCCCATGGGTAACCTGTCCTCTTCCACCATCAGATTTTCCCTCCACATATCATACACATGTGTCATCATTTCCCAAAAATACACAACCTAAAGCTAAAAATCCGCTACCCTCTAATAAGGTAGTTAAACCAACCAAACCTTCCATCGCCAGCTCTTCTACCATGCCCATACCCAAGCAGATGCGACCAACACCTAAGACCACACCACACACCAAACTAGTAGACCAACCTACTCCCTCCTCGTAAAGCCTCTTCCCCACAATTAGCCACACTGTACTAAAACCCACATTCACCTCCCATTGTGATCCACTGTTAGGATCCTATGCCAAAATCTTAACCAATCTCCTCGAAACCTCTGTCATCAAATTACCACCTCTTAGGCCTTATGACCCACTCAAACCCAAACCAAAAGGGTTTGTGAAACCAAAGTTTGTGCCTACCATTGTGTGCCTAGACAAGATGTAGAGAACTGTAAAGCTTTAAAACTGCTCTTATCCAATTGTGTCCTCCTGAAGAAAATTTTGATGACGACGATCTTCTTGATGAGGACCCCATTTCACCTTCACCAATTTCCACATATCTTCTCCCATTACCTACTCAGTGACCAAAATCTCCACCCCAAAACTCTTTGATCCACCCCCAAGATTTGAGATCAACATGGTTTGTATAAGAGAGTTAGCCAAACCACCACCAAAATGCCAATGTGCCCTACTCATTTCACAAGGATCGTATCCCCCACTAGGGTTTTGTCCCTCATGTCGTTATACCTTCCATGACACACCCTCTTCATCCACCTCCCCTCAGATTAACATGATCAACATTGCCACCCATGCTTAGAAAGACAAGGGCAAGGAAAAAGCAATTGGCCCATCAACCAACCCTGTACCCAACATACCATCCACACCCATACCCAAAGTCACCATTCAAGGTCCTACATATCCTATTTCCAATGGGGTCACACATCACACAATGCTAAAACAACTACACTAATCCCCCCTCAAAATTTCTTTATATGACCTCATCCAAACCTCAGAGTCACATCATCAAGCCCTCATAGAGGTCCTTCAATCTATTGAAGTCTTACCAAATGACCCCACACCCGTAGCCTCCATCATTACCCCTCACCACGTAGCCTCTCTCACTAGGTCTTCACCTTCCTCTACACCTCCACCTACTCGCCAAGTGGCCACCTCACTTTTCAGATGAAGATATTGCTCCCTTCCAGTCCGATGACCCCCCCACTCTTTTCATCTTTGTATTTATTGATAATATATGCATATGACATGTTATGATCAATGGTGGTGCTAGCATTAACATCATCTCCTCCCATGCATATGACCAAATGCAGATACCTACTAATTACATGCATGATAACCCGGTTATGCTGCGCTCCTTCAATGACGCCATGACCTCTACCCTAGGTACTATTTTTCTCCATGTCTATGTGGGTCCCCGCACTATCCCAAAAATTTCTATGTCTTAGAAGGGAGTTCCAGTATAAATTCTTTCTCAGCCGACCTTGGATCCGTGCCATGGGTTGTGTCCCTTCGACTTTACATCGATGCCTCAAATTTGAACATGAAGGACATAATTACACCATCCCTACCAACCCATCACCTTTCAAGACCTGTAACATGCTATATCACCCCAATGATGTGCTTATACTGGTCAAGGCATCTGCCACTATCACTACTTCACCTTCACCTATAAGCCCATCCACCAAAACTGCCACTACCTCTGCTGCATCTAACCTTGCTATCCCCACTGTAGTTGTAGCCTCTACCGCTAATGCACTTGTTTCCCCATCATCTAGTGAGCCATCTATCCCACTACCCACATACCAACTACCGATCCCTTAGAAGGTGTTTTTCAATGCCTCACTCTGGGGGAATACCACCTATACAATATTGACACCTTCCTCACCCCACAAGAGTATGGGAATCTGCGTCAACACCCCAGCTATGACATCCGCATCGGTGATGTTTTCCTTATGGACCTCCCCACCTTCGCACCAATCTAACATATGGGGGACTTGATATTGCCACCTATAAACCCGAACCTTCATCCCAATCCCAACCATTTTCTTCTGACCTACACTCCCTCACTAATTGTTGCTTCTCTCACACTTTCCTCCACCAGTGCACGTGGAAAGGATTTGGCTTCGGATTTTATGAACAAGGCCGCCATACTATCATTTCCTGTACCTCTCGTAAACACAATGATCGTAGTGGCATTGGTTTTGATGCTCCACCCTCCAAGAAGGTTTGTGTTGACCTTATCTAGGATGAGAAATCTTTCCCATCTCATTCACCCACATTATCATCTTCACCCACGGAGTCCATAGATCGCGAAATCTATTCCTCCTAACTTTTTTTTCGTAAACACCATTTCCTTGGGACTACTGACCTATCAATGCGATGGCGAGGCTCCCTCTTCTCTCCCATTCCTGTATCCTAACATGATCGATGATGATACACCTTCTATTAACGTCATTCAATGTCAGGATGATGAATCCATCCTCACTTACCTTTGTGTGGAATATTTTTATATTCATTAGTCATTACCTTCAAACGTAAAGCTGTTGAACGAATTGACCATCGAAATCAACATTAACACTCAGGATGACCCACACAACCTAAATATTGGCCAATTCTTAGATGCTTCTGAACAGGAAGCCTTCACCTCTTTCCTTCGAGACCATGGCAACGCATTTGCCTGGTCCTATGCCGATATGCCTGGTATTGACCCAAAAATTATGGTTCACAATATTGTAACCATTCACGATGCTGCACCCATCAAGCAAAAGCAATGGAAAATGCATCCTCATATTGCTCTTCTAGTCAAAGAAGAGCTTCAGCACCTTCTCTTAGTTTCCTTCATTCTACCCATTGACTATCCCCAATATATTTCTAACATCGTTCATGTCACAAAGGTGATAGGGGGACTCTAAATTTACATAGATTTTTGTGACATCGCCTAAACCCAAAGATGATTTCCCCTACCCGGATCTACCAACTAGTTGATCTCACCACCGGCCATGAAATTTTTTCACTCATGGATGGTTTCTCGGGCTAAAATCAAATATTACTATCCCTAGAGGATCAACAAAAGACTGCCTTCATTACTCCTTGGGGGACTTTCTGCTATCGAGTCATGCCTTTTGGCCTCAAAAATGCTAGTGCTACATATCAGCGAGCCATGACTTACATCTTCCATGACATCATGCATCGCATACTAGAAGATTACATAGATGATCTTCTGGCCAAATATAAACATCAAACTAAGCACCTCCCTGTCCTTAAAGTCATTTTCGACCATCTCATAAAGTATTGTGTGCATCTTCAACCAAAGAAGTGTGTCTTTGCGGTACTTTCTGGAAAACTCCTAGGTTTCATTGTTTCTTTGCATGGCATAGAAGTCGATCCTACTAAATTCAAGGCTATTCTGGAAATGCCTCCACCCACTAATCTTTGTCAACTTCAAAGCCTACAAGGAAAGTTGTAATCCATTTGTCATTTTATCTCGCAGCTTTCCGACCGTTGTCAACCATTCCATCATCTTCTCAAGAAAGATGTGTCCTTCAAATGGGATGATGAATGTCATAAATCCTTTGAAGCCTTGAAACAATACCTCCTTCAACCACCAGTGCTCATTCCTCCTAAGGATGACCAGCCCTTTTACCTATATATTTCCACCACTGACCATTCTCTAGGTGTCATGCTCGCTCATCGCGACCAACACCGAGAGCAAGTGGTTTATTGCATAAGTCGTACCCTTTCTAGACTATGAAACTAGATATACCCATGTCGAAAATATCTATTTGGCCTTAGTTTTCGTCGCCACCAAACTCCACCATCACCTACTCAATGAAAAAACCTTCATCATTACTAATACTGACCCATTACACTATATGTATGCCAAACCTTATCAATATCAATGTGTCATACGATGGTTTATGCTTCTTGCCGACCTCGACCTTGAATTCATTCATCAAAAGTACATCAAGGGCTAGACCATCACCAACTAATTGGCTGATGTAGCTATTTCTAGGGATCAACCATCTAACTTCGACTTCCCAGAAAAATCTATAGCTACCCTTTCTGGACGAACCTTCCTACCAAATGACACTCTTCTTCGATGGCTCCAAGTGTTAGCGTGGGGGTGGGGCTGGGGTTATCCTCATTCCCCTTGAGGTTGAACTTATGCCTTTTTCTTTCAAGCTCGATTTTTATTGTACAAACAACATTCATGGAATACAAAGCATTCATATTGGGTCTCCAAGCTATATATGCCTTAGATGTTAAGACAATCAATATCTTTGGTGATTCTCGATTGGTCATAACCCAAGTCAATGGTATATACCAGATTGTCGTAATGAGATTCTTCAAAATATAAGCAGATGTAGACATACTTTTGACCATCTTTGACCGTTATACGCTTTAAACCACCCCACATTCTACCAATAAATTTGTAAATGCCATGGCATGTTCGGCTTCTCATATATCGCTAAGCCTATTCGCTTCGCCCACCGACTCTAAAATATTTCTCACCATACAAAGGCTACAATCACCATCTTATTTACATCGTGAGGTCTACTCCATTGGAACCATTTCCCTAATCCATGTGACCTATGGTATAACCAATATGCAGACTATCTTTTCCTTTCCATTTTACCCACTGATCTCACTCGTAATGGACAATGAGCCTTTATTAAAAGTGTCTCTCGTTATGTCATCATGGGTGGTCTTCTTTACAAATGCAGCTTCAACCGCATTCTCTTACGATGCCTTACGAGTTATGAATTTCCTACACCATTAAGGAAGTTCACAATGGAATTTGTGGAGGTCAATTTAGTAGTTTAGCCAGTCCACAGAAACACATCCTTTTCCTAGGCTATTATTGGCCAAACCTAAACCGTGACTATTGTGATTATGTCAAATTTTTTGTGAAATGCCAACAACATGTTAATCTCCATCACCCACCTAGTCATGCCTTGCAGAGTCACACGAGACATTTTTCTTATCTTAATGGTGTTTGGATCTTGTCAATAAGATCAACCCCCATTCTTCACAATTCCACCAATGGATCATAACCACTACCAAAGATTACACTAAATGGGTAGAGGCTATTCCTCTCATTTCTACAAAATTTGAGAAAATATGTGAATTCATCAACCATCACATCAATTTTCATTTTGGTTTTCTCGAACCACATTATCATTGATAATGAAAAGTAATTCAAAAACAAAACCCTATGGAAACTATACGATGCTTTTGGCATCAAACTCGCTTCTCATCACCTTATTATCTGCAAAACCAATTGTCAAGCTGAATCAACAAATAATACCTTGAATAAAATTCTTATGAAAGTAGTCAATGATCTTTGGGAAGGATTGGCATACGCACATTACCTCTCGAAGTATAGATTCCATCTCTCGCATCTCACTACAAGACCAGCTCATCGACTCCTATATTTAAGAACCACTCAATCATGCCTATGACTTACACTCAATCATGCCTATGACCTACATTCACCCATGCCTAAAATCTATCAACCCATTCTTCTACTTCATTCTAATCTTCCCTAGCTTATGGGAGAATTACATCAGGCTGAGGTCCCTTTTCATCGGGACTATGTAGGCACACTCAAGGGCATAGATCCCTTGGAGGTTATCTCACCACTCTTTACCCTAACCAATTCCCCCTTTCCCTTTCCTATTCACATTCTACCCTGGTTAGTTTCTATTTTATATCAATAACTAGAAATTAAACCTAATAAGCATCAACTCATACACATTTTATTACATCATCAAATTATCCATTTATCATTTTCACATTTCCATTATGGCACAAATTTGGAAATTAAAAACCATGCCAGTATATACATCAACATTTGTCTCTCATGTTGCAAAAACTTGGACATTAAATCAACTTAACTCAACCATGCCTAAATCAACCAACCATACCTAAATCGACCTAACTCAATCATGCCTAAATCAACTTGACTCAATCATGCCTAAACAGATCCGACTCCGCCATGCCTACACAACCTTAACTCTATATATGGCTTCATCCACTTGATTTCCACCTATATATATAGCAATGAACATTACAACAAGTATACCATCCATACTATAAATACCATCATCTATAAATCAGAAAGTCTATGTAAAAATACATGTGAACATAGATATAAATAATAATCACAATCTCTCAAAATCTCTCATATACAACCTCACCATCTTTGGCATGCAAGATGATATATGATCAAAAATAACAAACACTCTCATCTACATCCTCATCATCTTAGCACGCAAGTCGGTATACATATCAAAAATATGTCAAAAACATAGATACATTGATCATCAATGATGACTAATCATCACCCCACCTAATATCCATCCTTGTCTCATTAGTCTCCTCCATCTCCCCTCCAGTGGGGTGCCCTGCCAACCTCTCTCCACCTCACCCTGATCTGTCCTCTGATGGTCCCTCACCTGGAGCTAGCCTCCGTGCACTAGTAGTCTTTCCCTGACCTTGTCCTGGGGCTCGTTGGCCCCCTATACTCTCTACACTATGGGTCCATGATCTGGTCCTCTCACTCAAGGTGCTTTTGTGCTCTATACTCCCATAGGATAGAAAATCTATCCCTGCGGCCATCAAAATATCTTGATAATACCTGACCTCACCTAAGGCATCCCTCAACCTACCTATCGGTACTTTATCTGTGGTGGATCCATCGGCCTCGGCCCATGTGTCTGTCTCTCGTGACCCTATCCCACTGGTACTTGTAAAGAGGGACCATGTCCATGTGCCTATGATCGTATCTTGAGGGACCTGTCCCGCTCCTACGTGTATCTCGATCTGAAGGACCGCAACTGTGCTGTGCACTGTGCAGTGGCCAACTAGCCCTGTAAACCTATAATTTGTGTATGTAGGCGGCCACCTGTACCCCATCCCCATCTCCACCCTGTGTGGGTCCCTGTCCCTACACTACCTGGCTCGTGGAGTGGCCACTGTGCTGCAACATAGCAACATGTGTCTTCGAACCTATCAATTGCCCCTATACTATCCCCCCAACTGTGTAATTAGGGTAGCCACCTACCCCAAGTAGGGTGTCCCTCTCGAATAGTGATGGTGGTTAAATTTTACTACCCCGGCCTTAGATCTTGCTTGTAAATGGCGATTCTACTTGTAAATGTGTGGCCCCCACTACCGCTCGTATCTATTAGTAACTCTGGCATCATCTATCGTCGCCGGTCTATCACCTGCTCCTCCCCCTGTCGTCACTTCGGTTATGGCAAAGTCACGAGGACTCTCCACATCATCTCTCCTATATTGTGGGAAGGGAGGGGGTATATCTTGAAGTAGCCCTCGAGCTGAGTTGTCGTCTAACCCTGTCCATGGGTATCATCTCGTGCTCTCCTGCATGTCACCCCTCTATCCACTAGAGTAGCTGTAGCTCCTATAGCTCCTCTGTCATCCGCCCATATGATGGAAAACCCACATAGGGCCTCCAAATGATGTCCACTGGACAACCCCTCTAATGTCACCTGTAATAGGCTACATCATGTGTAGCTCTAGCAGCTCGGAGCTCCCCAATCATAGGCACCCATCGCCCTGAAGCCCACCTGAAAAAAACGGCCCGAATGCATCATCCCGGGCACACCAACAGGACACACACACACAATGTGCTCATATGCCTAACAATGGAGTAGGAAAGTACAACACAGGCTAAATCTCCGTAACCACCCATAAGCCCATAACTCTCTATATAATTGAACCAGGAATGTGGGCGCCCATGCAAAATGAGTCCTATCCTCCACCATGTCATGTATAACCCCCATCAATTATCGTGGGAATCTCCCACCCTCCGCATCCGGTAGTGCAAGCGATATCCTACCTCCATCAAGAAACACTACCACCTTATCTCCTCCTGGGATGGGCCCGATACATATCTTCATAGCTCATCGGCGCTTTAGAACCTCATCTCCACCAGCCCCTCGCTAAACATGGTTAGCATCAACTCTTCATAGGCCTCGAGGAGATAAAATACACTGTGTCCCCACTATTGGTAGCCGCAGGATCCTATACACATCCTCAGGTGGTGATTGTGATCTCACCCATCAAAAATGGAAGGTATTAGTCATTGAGTCCCATCTGTTGATGGGAGCGACCATCAAACTCAGCTCCCAGACTACGTGCGTTGTGTCTGACCCCAATAAGGCCAACCTCTAAAACATGGTGCCATTTCTTTGTGCACCCCCGTACCTCCACAAGCAAGGGAGGTACCCTATCTCTCATCCGTAGCTGGTCCCTGGCTGCATTTAACTAATCACACACATTATTAAAACTTGATTTTACCCAACATTGACCTTCAACCCCTCCCTTCTTCCCTTCCCCCACCCACTATCTATTTTACCCACCTTACCTAACCTTTCCCCTTACCCTTCCTAGACCTCTAGCCCTTTTACCCACATCAAGACCTCCGGTTACTCTCTTGACCGTCATCGGTCCATTATAACCAGCACCGGTTCCCTCATCTCGACCAATTTAGGTGTAACAAGACCGACGTCGGCCATACCTTGATCGGCGTCTGTCACTATTATTGTGCCCTAACCCAAACCCCGATTTCCCCCATTTCTCTCCCATTTCTCCTAGACACCTACCCAAACTTCCCCCAAATCCCCCCCCAACCCTATTCAACCTACTTATGCCTTTTCCCCACCCCTTCTCTCACCCATTTTAACCACCAAATTTAAAATTATCTACCCTACCCACACCCCCTGACCCATATTCCCTTCTACATTTAACAACAATACATAGAAAAGCTTAGCTCTTACCTCATCTTGGTGTCACCTATGCGGTGGCATGTCTAGCCACCGTGCTTTGGTGGTCCACCCGACCCTTCTCTTGCCTTCGCCATGTCAAATCTCTACCTCACTCCTCCCCACCAATCACCTCACTCTGCCCGATCTCGTGGACCCATCTACTTGCTCTCCACTCAACCCGGATCTCTCCACCTCACCTTATTACAGTCCCGTGTACTTCTCTCACGACAAAGCACAGCTCGTTCAGCCTCTGTCATTTTCCAAAATTCAAAAGCATACAAATGAATCCATATACGTCAAATTTTTCCTTTTTATATACCCACATCAACCTTTGACGGTGTCGGTTATACCGAGTCAACATCGGTCATGTGCCCTAGCACACACGGTGGTCGCCATTGTACCTAAACCGACATCGGTCGTGTGCCCTAGCAAACAATGGTTGGTTTACCTAGATTGTCATCGGTTTAGTATGACCAGCATCATTTAGCTACTTGTCATACTCCTATCAAATACCCTTTCCCATTTTTTTTTTCTCTAACTTAACCAACCTGCCACCATTTTCCCTTACCCACCCTTATCACAACCTACCTCCAAGCATACATTACCTATACCTATCCTTAATTGCATTTAGGGACTTTTTATTTTACTCGTACTCGTTCAACCTTCCCTCCGTGACCTCACTTTGCTTGACCTAGAACATTTTTAATGACCTATGAACTCATGTGCTCATTATACCTTGTGACATTGTTGCTCGTGTTGTTGGACCTAATGACCTTAACTTGCTTATTGCCATGTCATTTATCCTGACCCAAGCTTTGGTGTGCGAGCATACCTACACATTCCTACACCTAACCTTTAATGTGCTTCTACACCATATCATATACCTTGGATACGGAATCACCTCAACCTTGTTTGGATAAACCTATCGACCTTAGACATTGTAGAGTTTACATGCTCTTCAACCTAGTACCATGTCGCAATTTATACATGTGTGTGCGTTTGACTATCACTACCTTTGACCTTGGCCCATTACCTTGATTACCTGACTATACCTTTACCCTATTACCCTTGTTTTCCACCTTCCTCTTCCTCACATCCACCTTTTATCAAACCACTCACCGATTCTATCTTCTACCTCATCAGTTCCTCATTTGAGGGGGATCACCTTCACCCACACATGGGGCAACCACATCTTATTTTTGTCAGCGTCACTTACCAATACAAGCTACGCAACAAAAAGGGGCAAAATGTAGACACCAAAATTAGGTCACACTCCCCTTGGTCCCTCATCAAATAACCAACTCAAACATACTCACCTAACTAGGCCCTTCCACCCCACATCACTATTAATTTAATTAATTTAATTTAATTAATATATATCCTCACAATATTTATTATCTAATTATCTTAATTTCTACCCCACCACCTCACCTAGACACCTCATCCAGCCACCTCACCCTAGACCTATTCTTGGCATGTTTCCATAACTAACAATAACTAAGTCTTACTTGCCTTAATGAGCTAAGATTTGGTCCAACCCTAAAATCAATGCCTAATATTTCTCTAACCACATTCCCACTCATTAGAAGGGAAGCTTCCATTCTAATCCATGAGAACAAACCAACTTGGTCCAAGAAATTAGAAAGATCTACCCATTTTAGTAAACCTAGGGAATCTCACCTTAACCGACATGTTGGTCAAGAAGGAACCATCGTCGGTTACCATTTATTTACCTAAGCAACCATGTTTTTGAGGTTGGCACATTCTGAGAGAAAGAAGACAAGAAGGACTGCTGCATGCAAGTAGAACCAGAGTCTTTTCACGCACCCAGACATCCATAGCTAGCACCAGGATAGATCCAGAAGCATTTAGCACTCACGGTAACATTTCGAGAAGCGTCACTATTGCACCAAGCTCCATTCCATCAACCGATCATCACCACCACCCAACCATTGGACCTGCAACATTGGTAAGTGTTTTATCATTAATCATTTCCATTCCTATTCTGTTCATAGAGTTGTTATCATTTTTGTCATCATTCTTCTATTAATATTCCCATTCCTCCATAGCCTTCTTTTTGAAAAACCCAAAAATCTCACCCACCCATTTATCAAATCACCTATCCTGGCCCTTCCACCTCTCTAAGTGTTCTCAGCATTTCCAGACCTCATCATCCCCTTATTTAGCCTCATCTAACCTCACCAGACTCTATAATAAAGTTTTTAGTGAACTACTGTCACCCCACTCTACCAATGCTCGGTTACCCATAACCATCGTCGGTCTCCCTTAAACCATCGTTGGTTATACCTAACCAACCTCGGTCTCTGTGTTTCACACCTGTGCAATAATCAGAACCAAACAACCTTTTACCAAATAACCTAAACAACCCAAAACCTGACCCTAACTAGTTCCAATACCCTGACACCTACCAACCCTTCAGATCTGACTATAGCCTAGCCTGTTATATTATATTTTCTTATTGTACTTGAATGAGATACCTAAATCATACCAACTACAAGAGGACTTTACTTATTTCTCGTATTAATTTGTTTTAAACAGTGGATTTACAGCCATCTAGGAAGTATCACACTTCCCGGAACTAGCATATGCTAGGTAGTCCACTGTCATATATCATTTAACTTCTCTTTTGTGGTCTTGTTTTCTATTACAGGTAGTTCCTCCTAGCCAAAAGGAAGATCTCACAATCAGTATTGGGTCAAGAAATCAAAACGCGCACAACAACCATCAACTAACTAGCAAGAATGTCTTCCTCCTAGCCAATTAACCCTATCTATTTCATCATTCAAAAAAGTAAAGAAAATGGTGAAACAGTTCCAAAGGCTCATATCAAATCATTTGTATACTGCCATTGGGGAATTGCTTCCTTGGGATGTTGTAGTAGCAAAGATATTTCCAAAGACTCTCGAAGGAATCACTTTAGATTGGTATTATTGGATACCTGAAGCTTCTAGGTAATCTTTTAAACAACTTGTTTTCGAATTCATCAGAGAATTTGACATGAATAATTTGCTACGAACATAAATTAGGAGTTTCAGCATATTAGGCAAGAACCAAATGAATTTTCTACCCATTTCATTCATAGATAGATTCAAGTTCTTTACTCCTCTCGCAAGTGCACCTAACATGGACCAAATGTAACTTTGTGACCTCTTCCTTCACTCACTTAACTAAGAGACCAAGGAGGAAGTCTAGAAGTTTCCTTTCTGTAGCTATGAGGAAGTATTGCAACGTATGCTTTGAATCAACCAATCCACTATCGACAATGGTGTAAGACTTACGGTCTCAATGGGAAGTTGGTTTCCCCTAACCAAGACAACACAAGCCATAAAAATATCGAAGCCAACAACCAAGGATCCAAGGTTGTGAATCGAAATCGCGGTGTCACCATGGATGGTATTACCGACCAAGAAAATAATGTTGGTTTTACAAATAATGGTAACACTAACAATAACAACAATAATATGGGAAATCAAAGAGGTCCTAATTTTGTCCCCTCTGTCAATATGGTTGATTTCAACCATCCTCATCCTTGATAATCTAAAACCCAAATCTGAAGCAATACCAAAATCATGGCCAAGGGGCAAGGAATTACAGTTACAACAACCAGTTTCAAAACTACAACCAGGGTTATAACCAACAACAAAATCCAATTCAAATACCAAGATATGCGACCCCAATCCATATTACGGTATTCACCATGTTTTTGGTCACGATGCTAGACCTTGTAGAGATTGAAAAAATTCATACAAAGACTTCCTAAAAATCAAAGGCGATCTTTGTAGATGTGTTTTTAGCAAATCCTCAAGGGACTTCTCAATCTGTTATACATGGCTTGTTTTTCCTCGAATACAAATCTAGGCATCTATCAGACCTCTTCCTAAATGTCTTGAAGATCTTAAAGTAGGCCCTCAAAACATAAATAAGGTAATTCTTGTAGGGAATAACAACCATAAGGCCACAAATTCTGAAAAATCTCGAGTTTCCCCTAACCTTGGCTCAAACAACAATACAACAATATAGGGATTAGTTGAGTTAGAGGTTTAACCAAAAATTAACGCAACAAATTAGATAAAGGAGTACACTTCACAACCTTTTCCCACCCATTCCCTCTTGTAGGATAATGCTCCTATAGTCTTGAAACCTATAGGAGATTATAATTTGATTTCAAATTTGAACAAGATATTTTCTCACATTTTCTTTCTAGATTTGTTGAAGAATTCCCATGTGCATCGTTCATGTTATTAGATGCATTGGGGTTTTGTCACCTAATTCATGTTACACCTCCACCTAGGGCTCAAATAAATCATGTTGACTTCAACATACATCCTTTAGGACAAAGTGATAGGGATATCAAGTTTGTCTTTAATATAAGAAAGATTTCATCTAATATTGAAATAGTCCGAAGAGGGGGTCATGCTTTATACATGCAAGTCTAGGTCTATAATAATTGCATCAAGAGAACTATGATCAGTGATGGGGCTGCTTTATGAATGTATTTCCTTCTCTTTCTTATAGAAGATGGGATATTAGGAGACTAATTTCTCCTCTACTAGAAACACGTTGCGAGGGTATGATAGTCTTAAGGCTACCTATATCTGAACTATAGTTCTTTATGTCTCCTCCGGCCGAAGACTATTCTAAATAATTTTTACATTATTGACAAGGAAACAAACTATAATATGATCCTTGGTATGTCGTAGATTCACCAGATAAAGGCCATCCCTTCCACTTTGTTCCAAGAGGTTAGATTCCTCCATTTGGGGAAATTCTTCATCTCTCAAGGGGATCGTAAACCCTTCGATATGCATCTAGAGAATCTCAAGAATAAACCAAGGATAAATAAATTTCTTCCCTCAAAGGAGTTTGTCATGACCACCGAGAATGTTCCAAAAGTTGAGGTTGATGACCCAAAAACATTCGAAGTGGCAAAAATAGATAAGAGTAAGGTGGTATTTATGGAAACCGTGTCCATAAAAACCACAATGGAAATTGTGAAACTTTTATAGGGTGATTCATTAATCCTCCTCCCATTTGAACCACAAGGAGTTAGCATTTTCCTTGGTCCAGCTTCTCTTCCTGATGATGGTCTTGGTCTAGATGTACATATGATAGAAGTATCAAAAGAAAGAGAGGATTTTGAGAGTGAAATGGTACTCATCAAATCCATCTCTAGGGCTTCTTCCATTCCTAACCTTGGTCCATATACAAACATGTCAAAAAATAAGCTTATCGTGTTCACAAGACATGATCCCATAGTATAACAAACTTCAAATTTGATCAGGTCTCCAAATTTAGAAAAAAATTCAACAACACCATCACACTCATATGAACATGATCTATCAAGAGCACGACAAAGAGGTTTACAAATGTTTCGTACAAATGAATGGTCATACACCAAGATTAGATATTCGGATGAATACGATATTGGGCAAGGGTTGTAAGTTTAAACCCAAGGTATTAGGCCCTGTCAAGAAAATGGAAATTTCAAGAATCCTTCTTATCATTTGTGTACCTTGGAAGGTGAGGAGTCTAAAAAAACCATCGACTCACATCACCTAAGAAATTTTTGTATATAGTCATTTACATTTCCACATTGTCCTTCATTACATTCATATTGTCTTGTTACTTACATTATCACATTGTTTAAATTGTAAAATAGAAACTTACTGTTCAAGTAACTATTTGAATTTCAAACATTGTAAAATCTCTTAATCATACATATTTCACCATTCTTCTCATACATTCAAACTATTTAATCTTTATCATCACTTTCATTCAAGAGACAAATTTTGACATTGCTTTATAAGGACTTACATACTTAGTCTTCTCCATGGTTGCTTCTAATTTGGGTGCTTCTTGCCCATGGTTTTCACTAGAAGCTTCTTGATGATAAATCTTTCCCTAAAATCTCTCTCTATGAAAAAACATTCTAAACATTTCACCTAGAACTCTTGTTCGCCTATCTCAATCTTCGGTGTTGATCCCTTGCATCCTACTAGTTGTGTGGGGTTGAGATAAGGGGCAAGTATTTCTTCCCAAAAGCATGACTCGATTCAAGTCACAAACAAAAAAATATATAAATAAACAATAAACATAAAAAAATTCATTACAAATAATTACACTTCTTATCCCTACCAACCAAATTCTTCAAGCTCAAGCTTCTTATTGGTAGCATGAGATTGGGAAAAGAGGTAAGTGTCTTTACTTCCATATGTCTTGTCCTCGATGATGTGCACATGCTTCCTACTAGTAGTATGGAGAAAGATGTAGGGGGTCACATTAATAAATCATAAGTCACAAATAAATAAGGAAATAAAATTGCTTCTAAAAATTCCCAAGAAAATGACTTAGATGTATATGTTAAGAGAGACAATTATTCTTTAAAACCAAATCTTATCAATCAACATGCCATCTATGGATCTAAGTCTAGTCAAAACTTGCAAGAAAAATTCATTTTAAATTGGTTAAGTTAATCTTGGTTTGGGTTGGGTTGTAGGTTTCTCAATAAATCCTTGTCAAAGTTCTTGTCTCTTGGTCATTCTCATTCACATTCTTCAAAACATATATCTTGTGTTCTTCTTGGCTCTTGGTGGTGAGCCCTCGCATCTTACTAGTTACGTGGAGTTAAGAATGAAGTGAGATTATTTTTTCATCATATCATATTCAACACATTTTGCCAATGAAACAAAAATGCTAAAAGTTACTTGAAAAGTAAAGTATTTAAATTACAATTTGTTACCATACTCATAATCATATGCATATCATTTTTTTATCACATTGTGTCATTATCATCATCCATAGCATGCATTCAAAAACATGAAAAACATCATAAATTCTAAACCATCTAAGAGTACACAAATGAGATAAACCACAATGCAAAGGAATGTCGAGCCAAAAAGATGTCAATATGTATATGTAATATGTCAAGTTTCTTGTGTACAATGTTGTCACACCATAGAGTAAGTGTAGTTAAAATGCTCTCTGGGAGCTCAAAATACAAAAATGATATACACATTCAAACTATTCTAAAGTGATAAAAGCCCTAGGTCTATCCATCTCTTTGAGACTCATTACAACCACTTTAGTTACTAATTTACTATATGTTCTTCTCAAATGCATTCACAAAGTAAAAGGCAGATCCTAGCACAAAAAGACCAAATCTCTTACTTCTAACATGGTTTTCCGAACTTAGTCATTTTGGTCCTTTTTTTGGCTAAGCACACCTTTTAACTCTGTGCATGTGCCTTCCTCGTCAACAACAAAAATGTTGCGCCATTAATTGGTGCGCCAAGGTGCTCAAAATGAGGTGTTGACAGTACTAAATTTGTGCCAAAGGCGCAGATAATTTCGTGTTGACAAAACCATATTCACGCCAAAGGGCGCAAAGTTTTACGTGTCGACACATGTTTTTGTGCGCCCTTTAAAAAGTGGTTGGTGCATTTATTACACCTTTGCCTATATATAGGCGCATCCGCCCTATCACTTTCACAATCATAAAACATGTGATAAATTTTATTCCTCTGCACCTGTCAACACCCGTCATCCTCCTCGTGTCGCATTCGTGGACCCCACTTTGTCTCTCACTTTCTATATATTTCGGGTAAGTGGTCCTCGTTCCTCTTGTGTTTTTGTTTTTTTGGTTGTTTGTGAGTTTGGTGAAATGGATCTGAAGCTTTAAACCCCTCCTGCCGTTCTTGCAAAATCTTTCTTCCCAAGCCATTTTTACCCTCTTTCTAGATCTGTTGGCCAAGAGGGCTCTGCCTCAAAAAATAAATCCAGATCTCCTTACTGTGCCCCCTTCACCATCTAAATCCATGAAGAAAGAGGCCTGAAAGACCACAACCCATCAAGAAAAGAGAGAAAATCTAAAAGTTGTTTACTGAGCCGCATTTTCTCTCTTGGCGCAATCGCCACTCCTGCTGCATAAAACACAGTCGTGCCTAAGGTGCACTAGTTTCTACTTGCAACACATGCCCTTCTTGCGCCATACAAAAACTAAACCTTTGGCGCTGGCGCAATCATCCTTACAACAACACATAGTGCCATGCAAGCTTTCCCTGTGCCGTGCCAAAGTCCCCCTTTGCGCACACAATTTTGGTGTTGCACGCATTAATCTTGCACCCTTCGGCGCACCAAAGTCCCATGTTACACACAAATTACATGTGCCATTGGTGCATCCTGCTCCCATGCAACACCAAAATTATTTGCACCAGTATAAACCACATATAATGGCACAGCAGGCGCTTGTGCCCTCTGTTTACATTCCTTGTAACAAATATGTCATATGCAAAATCCTTGCGCCCTGCACCCTTTGGTATTGATTCATTCCTTGTAACGCTCTTCTTCAGTGTGCCATTCTATTAACCCTGCAGCCTGCAGTATCCTTGCGCCCTGCGCCCTGAGGCCTTAAAATTGCTAACTCCTCATTTTGTGAAGCTTTAATGGAAGATCTGATAGCTAACATGGCTCTTTTGCGTTGGACTTCGCTCCTTCTTCAAATCAGATCAGCAACTCGAGCTCGATCCACATATGTCTACATCAAGCAAAAGGCCAACCAAGTCAAAGGGTAAGGCTAAGCTTATAGAGGAAGAGATGAAATATAAATACCAGAGGGTCAGAATGCCCGAGTCCCGGTGAAGAATGTGACCTGGACATTAGAGATTCTCGAACTCGGTCACATCGACATGGAAGATTTCTGGGCTAGAACCAGGAGAGTCACAGGAAGTCCTTGGATGGACAAACTAGTGGGAAGTGGATCGCATTTTTTGTCTGGGGGATCCCACAAGCAAGTAAACAATGAGTTTATGATGGTGGTGGCCCACTGTTACAACAAAGACACAAGGTGTGTCGAAAATGAAAAGGGCGAGGTCATAATCAACCTCACTGCCCGGCACTTCAAAATCATGCTAGGCATTCCTCACCACCGACATTTTGTGGCTGTAAGCCAAGAGGACTGCACCAAGGCATGGGAGGATAATGAAGACAAGTGCATGCAACTGATGAATGAAGTGTACTTGAAGAACAAGAAGGTGATAACAGATGGCCACAAGTTATTCACCGTAGTGACTTCTCCGAGGAATTGAGTGATACCATCACATTCCTAAGTAGAGTATTTGGGCTTTCTGATGCCCATTACTTTCACAAATGGATGCTCAGGTACCTAGAGACCATGAATAAGAATGTGCCTGATCAGCGCTTTGAATGGGCAGAGATAATAAGCAGCACCATATCCGAGCAGCTCCAACAACTCACCACAACGGGAGGTTCTACATGAACTCCTACGTAGTCTATGCTGCAGCCTCAGAGAGGGATTATCCAGCACTGAGCCGATGCGGGGTTTGGCCTCAGGTAAAGATATATGAATACTACCTAGAGCTGAAGCTGGAGAATAGCATCTCGTAGTTTACCAAGATCAACGATGCTTTCTTCTATGGCATCGTCTACCTTTTGAGGCCAAATATGACTCATGGTCGAATGACCAAGAGCATAGTCATAGTGACTGAGAAGTGGGGAGCACTATTTACCCAATTCCCCACCTTCACCTATCTCAGAGTAGCTAACTTCTTGGGGGAGCCCACTAAATTGCCAAGGTATGCTGGCCCTAAGCTGATCCTGTTGGAGCTGTCCAGACAACTCATAACATACCATGAGAAGTGTCTGAAGAGGAAGAAGGGTGGAACTCCTTTCCCCCTCACAAGTGGGTAGATATACCTGCACTTCTCACACCAAGGCCCGGGAGATGTTTGCAGAGCTAGAACTGCTCAATCTAAAGCAAACTTCCTGGCAAGGCCCACCTTCGATCCAAGAAATTTCCTTCCCAAGGAAAAAATCGATCCAATCCACATTCCACTGATCGAGGACATCTATATCGACTGTATCATGAGGTTGAACTTAGAAGGAAGGATCACTCCCCACCGGCCCCTCAAGCGGAGATTATTCAATAATATGGCGTAGCCATTGTTCCAAAGGGTTATCAAACTACCGATCAAGAAGTTGATCAGGTGTATCTAGACATAGATGGGGACAACTGGCCATTTGCTGCAATTGATAGAACAAAAGCACCCCAGACCATCAAGAGAGGGTCAAAGAAACATTGCGGTGAATAGAACACTGGTGCAGAATGAATGGCCTTATCTACCTCGGAGTAGATTTCACCACGTCCCCTTTGGGAAATGCACTGTCAAAGCCAAACATCATCGCCAAAGGGAAAAGGAAAGGATAAAGAGGGAGAATCAAGCTCGCTCAAGAAGAAGCTCCTGAAAGCCCTCCTTCCGCCGCACAAGAATAGGTTGTGAGTCTGGTATCCCCAGAGAAAGAAGCGGTGGAAGGTGTTCCGATGGGCACATCCACTCAGGGTGTTGCCACAGCTACAATTACCGAGGTCCCTTCTATTCCTTCTCCCTCTCCTCCTTCCCCTCCTCGTGTGACTCAAACGACCATTCCTTTGGTCGTATCTTCTCCCCCATCTTCCACTGTTCCCCCTTCCTTGTCTTCCATCTTCTCTTCTCTCACGGAGCTGTCCCCCACTATTTCTTCTCTCATCTCTCAGCTCCCTTCCATTCCCGCATCTACCTCACCCTGCAGTGTCTCTTCCTCCCGTAAGCACTTTCTCGGCCTCCCTTTCGATGCCGCCACCAAGTGTCTCTACCCATTTCCCCTCATCCACTGCAGCTGCTCCCTCTTCCACCTCTGGTCCCACTCCCTTAAGTCTAGCATGGATCTCCCAGCACTTGAGCCAGCATAAGAGGAAAGTCCCCATTGCACCAATGGACTTCTCCGTCATCCCAACAAAGGGGGCTAAGAAGAAAAATCCTATAACCCACTTCTCTCAGAGTGCATCGGGAGAAAGAGTAATGGAGATCATGTATCCCGATCCTTCAAAGGAGAAAAAGGATTTGTCTCCTATAGATTATACAGTGACGCAAGTCACAATGGGAACGTCTTCTGAAAGTCTTCAAGGAGAGGCCCTATCTGCGGTGGATGCCCTTTGCAAGAAGCTTCAAGAAGCAAAGGAAGAGAAGAGGCTATTAAAAGAGCAGAACAAGCATCTTCTCCACGCCCTGCAGAAAATGGGCAGTGCACCTCCTACAACTGCCACCGAAACTCCTGAAGTCCTAAGTCAGGATAAGATAAATGAGTACGCCAAAATTGGTGAACAAGGTATGGTAGTTTCCGCCTGGAGAGATCAAATCCTCAAAGACAACGAGGAGGTAATTGTCAAGTTCACCAAATTGTATCAGAACATTAGTCGGGTGAACAAAGATCTCCAGGCAATTACAGGACCTATCTCCGAAGAGTTGGACCATGCTAGGTTGCAACACGAGATGTTCCAGAAAATGCTCGACTACTCAGTCGATGATTTGGTAAAATTTGGCATTTTCGATCACCCCAGGGTACCCAACAAAATCCTTGCTGCGTTGGACTACCGGTCGATCAGATGGAGTTCATCCTGGAGAAGATTGACAAGGTCAAGGAGGAAGCCCTAGATGCAATGCATCAAATGGAGAAAATTGTTCTAAGAATGTCTCTGGGCTTGCTTACTCCTTCTTTCACCTTGAGGAAGGCAAGATGAAACTATCCGGATCTTTAAGGAGATCATCTCGCAAGGGCTAGGGCCAGAAGCCACTTTTGACACCGAATGCATCAATAACCTTCTGGCTTGCCGTGATTTTGTGGGGTACCTGATGGAGGCAGGTAATGAATATTTCAAGCTCCCTGAAAAACTCAGAGATGAGCGGGAGACTTGTGAGGTCATCGGCGATCATACAAAGGGTCCTGCCCAGGATCAACTTCAGCCAATGATCAGTAAATTCATGGAATATCAGACTCAGTTCCACA
The DNA here is from genome assembly GCA_018340775.1 of Taxus wallichiana var. yunnanensis. Lineage (NCBI taxonomy): Eukaryota > Viridiplantae > Streptophyta > Pinopsida > Cupressales > Taxaceae > Taxus > Taxus wallichiana. The sequence continues at coordinate 928,260,520 of CM031235.1, forward strand.
TCACCTCTCCCGAACAATAGTAAGAAGCAAGATACCCCCTTTCAGCCACGAGACGATGATGAATAGCTTTCTTCCTCTTGGCTTCCTTTTTGTAAATATCTAAGAGTATGTTGGTACAAATGATGACATCATCCATGTTGCACCATGGGATGTTGTCATCCACCAAGTTGCCCAAAGTCAACATTGACTTTTAGATATTTTTAGATATTTTGTAATTAGTTGTTGGCTTCCTTTTGCCTTCTCTCTTCTCCTTCTTCTATATATACTTGGATACTTGTTGTATTCAAGTGGGTGGATACTTTTTAGATGAAAAATAGAAGTGAGAAGAAAAGACTTTGAGCTTTTTGTAACAGAAGAAAACATTAATACAAATATTAAGACTTTGTGTTGAATATGTGTGTTATGGGCATTTTAATCTTTCTTATGTCAGATTTATGTGTTTATTCTGTTGAATCTATCTCTACTTTTTTGTCATTTATTCATCAGTATTGCTTTGTTTGTCTATGCAAGTAGGTTCGGCTCTGTTTACTACCAACCCAAAACATAGACCCTCTGACCTTTCTGCTTTGGAATTCATTTCTTTTCTCCCTTCAGATCTATCCTATCTCCTCACCTCGCTTCTTTCCCTCCTTTTCACAGTTGGAAATACCTCTACTGGGATGAGATCCCAAACCCCGAAGGTAGAATATTGTGAGACTTGCATGATTCTGCCGGTAGAATAGCAATAAACTAGTTTCACTTTGCTGACTCAAAGAGGGCTATGCCCTGCACACTGTTGGCTCATCTATCCATAGATCTGTCCACTGACAAATTTTTAGACCAATAGTTTTTGGCGACTCTACTGGGGATCGAATAGATCTAAGATCTATGATAGTGGTATGTTAGAAAATCAATAAAAAAATCAAAAGTCACTACCTGTTTGCAAATTTTAACTTTTGTTCAAAATCCAAAATTTTTGCAAAAGTGATCCGAACTGAAAATTTTCTTCAGGGATCCATAGATCGGGACTAGTTAGAGATCTTTAGTTTCGCTGAGTTTTTACAAAACCCATATTTTTCCGTAGATCTGAGTTTTTGACTGTTTTGCAAAATTTCAAACCCTTACCAAAAAGTCAACTCTAAGATCCAAAATCAGCTTACTAAGTTGGCCATTATTTTATCCTTTAATCTTTGTCATTAAACCGCAATCGGTTTTCAAAAGAGGGATAAAATTAAATATCTAGAAAAGTACATGTTGCTGATTTTTATCAAGAAAATCAAAAATCAGCAAGTACAACCAAAAAGAGTTTTTAAATTTTCTCCAAATATTGCAGATCTGGAGGGTACACTGGTGGGTGAACCATTTACTCGTAGTAGAAGAGCTCGTGGAGTAATCGATCCTACTTTTGATCTACTTCAAAGGCACAACTTCAGTGTTACACCGAAGCACGCTTCCCATCGCTAAGTTCAGCTGGCCGGTCATCCAAAAGTGTCTCACCTCCACGAAGGAAGCATTTCTCACAAGGAGCATCCACATCACTTTGCAGTGCTTTGCTGCTCAGTGGAACTGTGCTTCCAGCTCGTGTCCTTTTTCCAGCTATTCAAATGGTAGTACCATGGGGAAATGCTATGGGCCCTCTCGCTTTGCCACATCCCATTCATGCGCTCCCTCACGGAAACCAAAAGAATTTTCCTAAATTTGATGGTAGCGGAAACCAAAGCATAGATTCACACATATCCGCATTCATCATGTCATGCAGTATCCTGGATGTGACCCATGAAGATGTGTCAGTTCACCTCTTTCTAGAAACCTTGCAAGGACCAAAGCGGAATGGTTTCAGCATTTGCCGGCCGGATCTATTACTAGTTGGGCCACCTTATGGACTGCATTTGAAGAAAGGTATAAGCCTTCAGAGGACGCGTTCGTGTTACTATCCAAGATCACTCACCTGAAGAAGGAGGTCAATGAAACCATGCGTGATTTCATCACCCATTTCAATTCACTAATCAACCGAGTTCCACCTACCATGCTGCCAACGCCAGAAAATCAGAAGTGTTTCTTCGTGAACGCCATGAGCTCAAAAGTAAGTTTCTTACTCTTGCAAGAACAGGTCACTACTTTGGTTCTCGCCCAAGCTGCTGCCATATGGATTGAAGATAACTTGCTAATATCTGGTGAATTAAAAAGAGAACCATCCAAGCCTAAAGCTTTGATCCCTTCTCCCACCACTTCATCTGATCCGGCATTTCAAAAGATGGTGAATGACTTGCTCGCATTAAAGAAACAGCTAGCTCAAGCTTCTCCAAGCACTTCATACCGGATATCCCACGAAGAAATTTTACTTCTAATAACATCTCACAAAGGCCACGCCTACCTGCAGCTGCTCCACGGTTGGCGCTTGAGGCCCCTCCGGTCAATGCTTTAGCTGAAATCAAAGAAGAGGAGCAAAATTATGAAGAACCTTCATCGCCAGGTGAAGATGATCAAGATGTCGGTGAACCGACTGGCGACTCTACTATTGGGTATATGGAATTTGATGAGGAGGAATCTGATGAAGAAGAGGGTACCCAAGGATATGCAAGTGGGCAATCATATGTTGTTTTCACCCACTCGCAAGGAAAAGAAGAAGTTGCTGCCAAGATGTAAAGAGAAGGCCATGTCAAACACGCCTCCAACCATCGCTAAAAGAGGTAGTCCCCTTCCTGCTCAACCTATTATTAAGTCTTTTTCAAAGAAATATTTTTCCCCTATCTCCCCTCCGAATCAGCCCTCTCATATTCCTATCAAGACCAGTAATCCTACCCTACCATCGTGAAATGAGGGACTCATTCCTTCATCAACGCAACCCTTGGCCGCGTTTGACATAATTGATCATGCTAAAAAGACCAAGATCCAAATGTCTGAAGCCGAATATCTTCAGTCAAACCCCGAACAACTTGTAAGATTGACCGAATATATCCAAAGCCAAGCTGTCATAACTTCTCAGACCTCCCCAAAAGGAATTCTTCCCACTCCCCTGCATCTCGCATAAATGTTGCCTCGACTTCTACATCAGAAAATAGAACCTTTCTATCTCTCCCTCCTTATCAATGGTCACAAACTAAGCAACTGCATAATTGATTATGGGGCTTCGATAACGTCATGCCGGCAAAGGTCACCCATGCTCTGGGCCTCACCCTTACCAAGCCTTTTGGAAGGTGTTATTCCTTGGAAACCAAGAAAGTTCCGTTGATTGGACAAATCAAAGACGCGCATTTCGCATTTGCAGCGTTCCCAGAGAAAAGAGTAAAGATGACCGTCCTCATTGCCGATATTCCAGTGGCATATGGAATTCTATTAGGAAGGATTTTTTGCAGTGAGGTTGGTGGAGAGATTCATATGGACTGGTCTAAGGCTAGAATCCCCATCAAAGGTGTAATGCAAACGCTGGAGCCGGAATCTCAAAAGAAATACTTGGTTACCAATTCTGATGATCCCAAAGCCCAAATTCTCTTCAAATCATCAGGGATGGGGAACTATTTTTTGTCTACTGAGTCTGAAAAAATGGATGTTCCCATCTAAGAAAAGGATCTTAACAAGATCTGGACTTTGTAGTTTGATGGCAGCTGCGTGACTAGTGGGTGCGGTGCTGGAGCCGTGCTAATATCTCCGAAGAGGAGATTATTCCTCTCTCTTTCAAGTTGTAGTTTTTCAACATGAATAATACTGTTGAGTATGAATCTTTGCTACTTGGCATGCAAGCCACAAAGGAAAGAGGAATCAAGAACCTAAAAGTACAAGGTGATGTAGAGTTGGTCGTAAATCAAGTTAAAAGGATATACCAAGTGAAAAATGAAAGGCTCAGGCATTACCGCAACGTGGTATGGGACAACATTGAGGAGTTTGACACTTTTTCAATAAAATCCATCCCAAGAACTCAAAATGACATGGCCGATTCATTAGCCATTTCAGCATCCCTCATGCTCCCCACCCAGGTTTGAAAATAAACACCTATACCATTGAGGTAGTTTTCCGCCCAAGCGTGCCAAACAATTCTCAGCACTGGCAGGTATTCAATGATGACAATCAACTTATTGCCTTTTTGGAAAAGGTAGAAAATTTTAGTGAGCTTCATTTTGAAGGATCTACTTCTACATGCCGTGAATCTATTACTGATCAAGACGAAGGGATACATGGAAGTGATGGCATATGTCAGCTCAAAGGAAATAAAATTCCAAAAGGTTTGGTTTCTCTGGAATGTTTGTTCGATAGACATGATCATTTTGTCAAGAAGAAAAGGCAAGATGATCCTAACTCCTCCCCAGAAACCGAACCGGTCAATTTAGGTTCGGTAGAACATCCGCAGTTTGTGAACATCAGAAAATGTTGCACACCCAAAGAAAAGCGGAGATTCGTCAAATTGCTAAAGAAATACATGGATGTATTGGCATGGTCCTATGCCGATCTAAAGTCTTTCAAGCCAAAGACGTCCAAGCATGACATCCCGTTGAAAGAGGATGTCAAACCCTTTCGCCAGAAATAGAGGCACTATAATCCTAAGATCTCAGGTACTATCCAGGCTGAAATTCAAAAGATGCTGGATGCAAGGATCATTTTTCCTATCCATCACAGTACCTGGGTGGCAAACATTGTGCCAGTACGCAAGAAAATGGTGAGATATGCATATGCGTGGATTTTCGTAACTTGAATCAAGCATCCTTGAAGGATAACTACCCACTTCCCATAATGGATCAGGTTCTGCAAGTAGTAACTGGTTCGGAAATGTTGTCCATGCTTGATGGTTTTTGGGCTATAATTAGATTGAAGTCTCACCCGGAGACCAATTCAAAACAACATTTACTACCCCCTAGGGCACATTTTGCCTATAGTAGGATGCCTTTTGGTTTGACCAATGCTGGCGCCACTTTTCAGTGGGCAATGGACTTCGCATTCAAAGGTATGATGGGGAAGGTCATTGTAGTTTATTTAGATGACTTAACTGTGTTTTCTAAATGGCGAGATGATCATTGTGATCATTTGGAGCAAGTATTGAATAGATGCCGAGAACACGGGATTTCCCTAAATCCAAAAAAAGTCTATTTTTAGGGTCAAAAGGAAAATTGTTGGGGCATGTTGTTAGCAAAGAAGGAACAAAGATAGATGCCGAAAGGGTTAGGGCTATTCAGAGCCTTACTTTACCCACAAGCAAGACCGGCGTTCACTCCTTCTTTGGAAAAGTGAACTTTCTCAGCGCTTTGTTCCCGACTTTTCTGAAAAGACTCGCCACATATCAAACATGATGAAAGGGTCACCAACTTTCCGGTGGAGCGAAGAAGGAAAGGCGTCATTCGAGGATATAAAAGCCTCCGTCGCTCATGCACCAGTCCTGGTATGTCCCGATTTCTCCAAGGATTTTATCATGTATAGCTATGCATCTGAGCATACTGTATCGGCCATCTTGATGTAAAAGAATTCTGAGGATGTTGAATCCCCAATTGCATTCATGAGCTCTCCCCTCAAGCCTCATGAATTAAAGATGTCTCAGTTGGAAAAGCATGCCTTCGCCATTGTCAAAGTAGTCAAGAATTTCAGGTATTACATTCTAAACTCTCATACAAGTGGTGTTGGTCCCTGACATAGTAGTCAAGTCAATCTTAACTCAACAGGAGTTAGGGAGTTTGTGAGGAAATTGGATTGCAAAAGGTTCAAGAGTATGATCTAGATATAAAACCCACCAAGCTAGTAAGAGGCAAGGGCCTATGTCAGCTTATGGCTGAAAACTAAGATTCAGAAGACCCTGAGGAAAAGGATGATTGCACCGATGGAGCACAAAGCCAGCTGGAGAAAGCCGATTCTCTACCCATGGTTCTATTTGTCGCTACAATAGCGATGAATGGTATTCTGATATTGCTTTCTTTCTCACTTATGGTGAGTGTCCAACTCATCTAACTTCAAAGGAGAAACGTGCTATAAAGCTCAGAGTAGCCAGATATGTCATCTGGGATGACTGTTTATACAAACGTGGAATAGATGGCATCTTCTTGCGATGTGTTGATAAGCCACAAGCAGATAAAGTTACTTAAGAATTTTCATGATTCAGCCTACGGTGGCCATTTCTCCTCTTCCGTGATGGCACACAAGATCATCTAGGCTAGGTACTATTGGCCAACGCTTTTCAGGATACAACCACCTGGGTAGCAAAGTGTGAGCTTTGCCAACAATTTGTTGGCAAACCAAAATTGGCTGCTTTTCCCCTCAGACCGGTCGTTATTGATGAACCATTCAGGAAGTGGGGAATTGACTTTATCGGAGCACTCCATCCCCAATCGAGTGTGTCGACATAGTTATGTCCTGACAGCAACAGATTACTTCACCAAATGGGTGGAGGCCATACCTATCAAGCATGCCACTTCCGAGGTTGTTTGCAGTTTCATCAAAGAGAATATCATTGTCAAGTTTGGCATTCCAAGCAAGATTGTTGCTGATAATGCTTCTAACTTCTCCTCACGAGAAGTTGTTGGTTTTTTCTATGAACATGGGATAATCTTGGCCCACACCTCAGATTATTACCCCTAGGGAAATGGTCAGGCAGAATCTAGTAATAAAAACTTAGTGACCATCATACGGAAGCTAGTTGATGAGAGTCAGTGAATGTGGCACAAGTCATTATATGACGCTTTGTGGGCGGACGCATTACTCCCAAGAGGTCTCTCGGTATGTCACCTTTTCAAGTGTTATATGGAATCGACGCCGAGCTCCCCATTTCTGCAGAACTTCCTGCTCTACGCTTGGCACGAGCGATTGAAGATGAGACTTTCCAAAATTCTCTTGAAAAGAGGATCATGTATCTAGCAGAACTCAAAGAAAAAAGAGTAAGAGTGGTCGACAGGATCACCGAACATCAGAATCAAGTTAAGAGATTGTTCGATAAAAAGGCTAAGCAAAGAGATTTCCAAGTGGGAGATCTCGTCCTTTTGTGGGACAAACAAAGAGAGCCAAAGGGCATGCATGGAAAATTTGATTCTCTATGGAGAGGACCTTTCAAGATCAAGCATCTCAATGGGGAGAATAGCTTCTATCTCTCATATCTAGATGGAACTGATCTCCCGCTTCCCTATAGTGGGCAAGCATCTCAAAATATTCAGGAAGTAGAGCTTGCTCTCTTCTTTGTATAGTTTGCTTTATGTTGTGTGTTTGCTTTCATCGTGTGTTTTCTTTCATTGTCACCCTTGTTTTTGACTCTAACCCAATGGATAGGCACATGTTGATCTGGGGTTCTCTACCCTTGAGCTTCACTCAAAGATAGTCCCCATAAAGAGCCAATTGTTATCCTGTAAAATTGATGAGGGAAATTTTGCAGGTAACCATACCAAAATTTTGTCCTGGTCCCTCGTCAGAGGTCCCTCAACATTCGGAATGTTGTAAAATCCCTTTCTAGAAATCTAGTTTTCCGAACTTAGTCATTTTGGTCTTTTTTTTGGCTAGGTGCACCTTTTAGCTATGCAACATAGAACAAACTTGTGCCCCTTTATTTCCTTTGGCACAACCTTTGAAGTGTTGACACAACAATTGTTGCGCCTCCCAGTGATGCACCTTTCTTTCCTATGCCAAGGCGCATGTGCCTTCCTATCAAAACAAAAATGTTGCACCATTAATTGGTGTGCCAAGGCGCTCAAAATGAGGTGTTGATAAGACTAAATTTACGCCAAAGGCACGAGATAATTTCATGTGACAAAACCATATTCATGAAAAAGGGCGCAAAGTTTTATGTGTTGACACGTGTTTTTGTGCCCCTTTAAAAAGTGGTTGGCACATTTATTACACCTTTGCCTATATATAGGCGCATCCACCCTGTCACTTTCACAATCAGAAAACACGTGATAAATTTTATTCCTCTGCACCTGTCAGCACGCCCATCCTCCTCGTGTCACGTTCGTGGACCCCACTTCATCTCTCACTTTCTATATATTTCGGGTAAGTGGTCCTTGTTCCTCTTGTGTTTTCATTTTTGCTGGTTGTTTGTGAGTTTGGTGAAATGGATCTGAAGCTTTAAACCCCTCCTGTCGTTCTTGCAAAATCTTTCTTCCCAAGCCATTTTCACCCTCTTTCCAGATCTGCTGGCCAAGAGGGCTCTGCCTAAAAAAATAAATCCAGATCTCCTTACTGTGCCCCCTTCACCATATAAATCCATGAAGAAAGAGGCCTGAAAGACCACAACCCATCAAGAAAAGAGAGAAAATCTAAAAGTTGTTTACGAGCCACATTTTCTCTCTTGGAACAATCGCCACCCTCGCTATGCATAAAAACACAGTCGCGCCTAAGGTGCACTGTTTCTACTTGCAACACGCGCCCTTCTTGCACCATACAAAAACTAAACTTTGTTTGGCGCACTGCGCAATCATCCTTACAACAACACATAGTGCCATGCAAGCTTTCCCTACGCCGCGCAAAGTCCCCCTTTGCACACACAATTTTGGTGTTGCACGCATTAATCTTGTGCCCTTCGGCGCACCAAAGTCCCATGTTACACATAAATTACATGCGCCATTGGCGCATCCTACTCCCATGCAACACAAAAATTATTTATGCCCAGTATAAACCGCATATAACGGCGCATGCGCACTCCTATTTACAACAACAAATATGTCATATGCAAAATCCTTGCGCAGACCTAACTCCCTGCGCCTTTGCACACCTGATTTATTCTGTAAGCTCTTCTTTCATGTGTCAACAAGATCAAAGCAAGATGTCAGATCCACATATGCTAAAATCCAAAAAAAGGCCCCTGTCCTAAGGTCTTTTTTGATGAAATATTCCTCAGTAAATGCCCTTAAGTGCAAAATGCGCCATTCTATTAACTTCACTCGACATGGAAGTTCTTCTCTAGTAGTATCCTTGCCCTGTGCCTTGGGAAGTGGCCTTAAAATTTCTAACTCCTCATTTTGTGAAGCTTTAATGGAAGATCTGATAGCTAACATGGCTCTTTTGCGTTGGACTTCGCTCCTTCTTGCAGATCAGCAACTGAACTCAGATCCACATATGTCTACATCAAGAAAAAGGCCAACCAAGTCAAAGGGTAAGGCTAAGCTTACAGAGGAAGAGATGAAATATAAATATCCAGAGGGTCAGAATGCCCAAGTCCTGTGTAAATGTGACCTGGACATTAGAGATTCGAACTCGGTCACATCGACATGGAAGATTTCTGGGCTAGAACCAAGAGAGTCACAGGAAGTCCTTGGATGGACAAACTGGTGGGCAGTGGTCTACATTTTGCTGGGGGGATCCCCGTCAGTGTAGTAAATAATGAGTTTATGATGGTGGTGGCCCGTTGTTACAACAAAGACACAAGGTGTGTCGAAAATGAAAAGGGCGAGGTCATAATCAACCTCACTACCCGGCATTTCAAAATCATGTTGGGAATTCCTCACCACCGACATTTTGTGGCTGTAAGCAAGAGGAATACACCAAGGCATGGGAGGATAATGAAGACAAGTGCATGCAACTGATGAATGAAGTGTACTTGAAGAACAAGAAGGTGATAACCAGGTGGCCACAGGTTATTCATAGTAGCGACTTCTCCGAGGAATTGAGTGATACTATCACCTTCCTAAGCAGAGTATTTGGGCTTTCTGATGCCCATTACTTTCACAAATGGATGCTCAAGTACCTAGAGACCATGAATAAGAATGTGCCTGATCAACGCTTTGAATGGGCAGAGATAATAAGCAGCACCATATCTGAGCAGCTCCAACAACTCACCACGACGGGGAGGTTCTACATGAACTCCTACGTAGTCTACGCTGCAGCCTCAGAGAGGGATTATCCAGCATTGAGCCGATGCGGGGTTTGGCCTCAGGTAAAGATATATGAATACTACCTAGAGCTGAAGCTGGAGAACAACATCTCGCAGTTTACCAAGATCAATGATGCTTTCTTCTATGGCATCGTCTACCTTTTGAGGCCAAATATGACTCATGGTCAGACGACCAAGAGCATAGTCACAATGACTGAGAAGTGGGGAGCACTATTTACCCAATTCCCCACCTTCACCTATCTCAGAGTAGCTAACTTCTTGGGGGAGCCCACTAAATTGCCAAGGTATGTTGGCCCTAAGTTGATCCTGTTGGAGCTGTCCAGCAGCTCATAACATACCATGAGAAGTGTCTGAAGAGGAAGAAGGGTGGAACTCCTTTCCCCCTCACAGTGGGCAGATATACCTGCACTTCTCACACCAAGGCCCGGGAGATGTTTGCAGAGCTAGAACTACTCAATCTAAAGCACAACTTCTCGGCAAGGCCCACCTTCGATCCAAGAAATTTCCTTCCCAAGGAAAAACTCGATCCAATCCACATTCCACAGATCGAGGACATCTATATCGACCTATATCATGAGGTCAAACTTAGAAGGAAGGATCACTCCCACCTGGCCTTGGTGGAGATTATTCAATATGGCGTAGCCATTGTTCCAAAGGGTTATCAAACTACCGATCAAGAAGTTGATCAAGTGTATCTGGACACAGATGGGGACAACTGGCCATTTGCTACAATTGATAGAACAAAAGCACCCTGACCATTGAAGAGAGGGTCAAAGAAACATTGTGGTGAACAGAACACTGGTGCAGAATGAATGGCCTTATCTACCTCGGAGTAGATTTCACCACGTCCCCTTTGGGCAATGCACCTGTCAGGCTGAAACATCAGCCAAAGGGCAAAGGCAAGGATAAAGAGGGAGAATCAAGCTCTCGCTCAAGAAGAAGCTCCTAAAATCCCTCCTTCCACCGCACAAGAATAGGTTGTGAGTCTGGTATCCCCAGAGAAAGAAGCGGTGGAAGGTGTTCCAATGGGCACATCCACTCAGGGTGTTGCCATAGCTACAATTACTGAGGTCCCTTCTATTCCTTCTCCCTCTCCTCCTTCCCCTCCTGTGACTCAAACGACCATTCCTTTGGTCGTATCTTCTCCCCCATCTTCCACTATTCCCCCTTCCTCGTCTTCCATCTTCTCTTCTCTCATGGAGCTATCCCCCACTATTTCTTCTCTCATCTCTCAGCTCCCTTCCATTCCCGTGTCTACCTCACCTGCAGTGTCTCTTCCTCCCGTAAGCACTTTCTCGGCCTCCCTTTCGATGCCGCCACCAAGTGTCTCTACCCATTTCCCCTCATCCACTGCAGCTGCTCCCTCTTCCACCTCTGGTCCCGTTCCCTTAAGTCCAGCATGGATCTCCCAGCATCTGAGCCAGCAGAAGAGGAAAGTCCCCATTGCACCAATGGACTTCTCCGTCATCCCAGCAAAGGGGGCTAAGAAGCAAAATCCTATAACCCGCTTCTCTCAGAGTGCATCGGGAGAAAGAGTAATGGAGATCGTGTATCCCGATCCTTCAAAGGAGAAAAAGGATCTGTCTCCTACAGATTATACAGTGACGCAGGTCACAATGGGAACGTCTTCTGAAAGTCTTCAAGGAGAGGCCCTATCTGGTGGATTCCCTTTGCAAGAAGCTTCAAGAAGCAAAGGAAGAGAAGAGGCTATTAAAAGAGCAGAACAAGCATCTTCTCCACGCCCTGTAGAAAATGGGCAATGCACCTCCTACAACTGCCACCGAAACTCCTGAAGTCCTAAGTCAGGATAAGATAAATGAGTACGCCAAAATTGGTGAACAAGGTATGGCAGTTTCCACCTAGAGAGATCAAATCCTCAAAGACAGTGAGGAGGTAATTGTCAAGTTCACCGAATTGTATCAGAACATTAGTCGGGTGAACAAAGATCTCCAGGAAATTGCAGGACCTATCTCGAAGAGTTGGACCATGCTAGGTTGCAACACGAGACATTCCAGAAAATTCTCAACTACTCAGTCGATGATTTGGTAAAATTCGGCATTTTCGATCACCCCAGGGTACCCAGCAAAATCCTTGCTGCGTTGGACTACCGGGTCGATCAGATGGAGTTCATCCTGGAGAAGATTGACAAGGTCAAGGAGGAAGCCCTAGATGCAATGCATCAAATGGAGAAAATTGTTCTAAGAATGTCTCGGGATTGCTTACTCCTTCTTTCACCTTGAGGAAGGTAGATGAAACTATCCGGATCTTTAAGGAGATCATCTCGCAAGGGCTAGGGCCAGAAGCCACTTTTGACACCGAATGCATCAATAACCTTCTGGCTTGCCGTGATTTTGTGGGGTACCTGATGGAGGTAGGTAATGAATATTTCAAGCTCCCTGAAAAACTCAGAGATGAGCGGGAGACTTGTGAGGTCATCGGCGATCATACAAAGGGTCCTGCCCAGGATCAACTTCAGCCAATGATCAGTAAATTCATGGAATATCGGACTCAGTTCCACATCACCTCTCCCGAACAACAAGTAGAAGCAAGATACCCCCTTTCAGCCGTGAGACGATGATGAATAGCTTTCTTCCTCTTGGCTTCCTTTTTGTAAATATCTAAGAGTATGTTGGTACAAATGATGACATCATCCATGTTGCACCATGGGATGTTGTCATCCACCAAGTTGCCCAAAGTCAACATTGACTTTTAGATATTTTTAGATATTTTGTAATTAGTTGTTGGCTTCCTTTTGCCTTCTCTCTTCTCCTTCTTCTATATAAACTTGGATACTTGTTGTATTCAAGTGGGTGGATACTTTTAGATGAAAAATAGAAGTGAGAAGAAAAAGACTTTGAGATTTTTGTAATCTGAAGAAAACATTAATACAAATATTAAGACTTTGTGCTGAATATGTGTGTTATGAGCATTTTAATCTTTCTTATGTCAGATTTATGCGTTTATTCTGTTGAATCTATCTCTACTTTTTGTCATTTATTCATCAGTATTGCTTTGTTCATCTATGCAAGTAGGTTCGGCTCTATTTACTACCAGCCCAAAACATAGACCCTCTGACCTTTCTACTTTGGAATTCATTTCTTTTCTCCCTTCAGATCTATCCTATCTCCTCACCTAAACCACCAAATCTGTGCCTACACTGGGGTCCTATCACCTTAAATTAAAGAGTTAAAAAGTATTTTTCAATGCGTGTTTAGATTTTGGGAGTGATTTTATCACTCTTTTCTCAACCGTTTTGCCTATTTTTGGACTCATTAGAATTGTATTGATTTTCTCTTCTTGTTTGGCTATGTTTAGAATGTTGACTGCCTCTCCTTTTGATGATTTTTCACTTCTTGATCGACACATGTAATTGAATTTTTCTTTCCCAAATTTTATAAAATCCAAACTTTTACCCGTATGATGGGTTGGATTTTTCACATTCTTGAGGTAAATTTATGTTGTTGAATTTTTTAGAGGAACCACACATACAACCAGCTCATTTCTTTGTTCTTTCCTACCATTTTCTTTTCAGGTCATTTATTTCTTTTCTTTGTTACTAGCCATCATATGTACATTCCTGGATCAATTGGACTTCATCTTTAGAAAAGGATACAAATCTGAGGAGATAACAAACACATCTCACCTTTGAAAAGCTGCCACAATACAGAATAACCAAAGTTAGAGTTGTACTTAAAATTCTTTGAAGCTTTAGTTAATTTATATTTATAGAAATAATGCATTGTTTTAAGTTGGTAGAATTGTAGAAGTTTAAAGATTTCATCACTTCCCGAATGTATTTATTCTATTCCTAGTATTACTTTTTAGAATATTTCTTATATATTCCTTGATAACTTCTTCTGGCTTATCCTGTGGATATGCTCTGGGAAATTATTTGGAGGAAGAAGTGAATCGTTTATTTCTTTTTATTAGTTTTGATTTACTTCAATGGGAAATTTCATACAAAAAGAGGAAATTTCTTCTAATAATTTTTTCCCTTTCAGAAAACTTTAAGCGTGCTTTTCCGAGAACATGTTTATTTTATTTTATTTAGATTAATAACTTTCGAATACATTCTTTTAGAATAGCATTGTCAGACAACCCTGCAACAGAGGAATAACCACATCCGACTATTCTTTGTTTTTAGTTTATTTTATTAGAAGTAGTATTATTTTATTTTAATTAATTTCTTATGTCTATAGAATAGTTTATTTATTTATTTTATTTAAATTCTAAAAAATACAAAAATATGTTAGTTGTTTAATTAGTTTCTTTCAATTCATTTCTTGCTCAGACAAATAGAATAGATGGTTTACTTTGTTTTATTTAATTAATCGGGAATGAATTTAGCTAATTAAAATATTAAAACACACTTGTATTTTATTTAAGCTAGATTTACTTTTCTTAGTTATTTAAAATGAACTTTCAACATAGTTTAGTATTCAAATCAAACCAGACAATCAAATAATATGGAACTTATGCTACCCATACATAGCCTCTAATTTCCCTTTTCCAACTCAACTCGTAGGAATTCACACTACCCATTCTTAGTCCTTAATCTCTTATAGCTACCTTTATCATCCCCTCAATCCTACACATTTCGACTATCCCACGATCTTGGGAGGTCATGTGTCTAGAATCACGTGTTGATTCTTAAGTGTACAATACCCATGTACAAACTACAATATTTTTATAAGAAGAAGAAAAGGAGAATGGGACTAGAAAGATTGAAGTAGATGTTTAGAAATAGTAGACCTCGCCCCAAGAATAGAAAACAAGTTAAGATACTTGGATTCAAGTGAAGGTCTCGGTAAAGAATTCTACAACTCGATATGAAGTATATAGATATATGATGTCTCCAAGAAGAGTTTCAATGATTTGGTCTTCTTCGTATAGACTAAAGAAGGTCCATCTGCATCAAATAATGTTTATGCCCTTAGGAAGAAAAAATGGTGTATTAAAGATATACCCACTCCATGAAGGAAACCAAAGGCAAAGAGTACGAATAACTATGAAGTTGGTCTGCAATCAAGTGTGACATAGGTCTAGAAAATAGGTTCTCAAGAACTGAAGGTAAAGCCACTAAAGTAGAACTGTCAAAGTATGGGTATGGATCATTTGTTTAAAGAATGTCCATATGAAGTAAAGGCATAATAACCCTCACACCTATAAAAGGAGGATCCAAAAGTAGAGGTGGATCGGTGATGATCTCCAAAATAGTAGAAGTGAAGGAAATACCAAAAGGACACTCTTATCAATGGAGATGAAGGACTCCTTCGAGTTACAAATGTGTGAAGGATTAGAAAATGGAAGAGCAACTCCTATACTACAACACACGTAGGATATGTTAAAATAAATCTAAGTTCTAACAGAAACTCATCCCAAAAGGGTTGCTTGACAAATAGAATCAATGTTTGACATTTGTGTATCACCAACACAAAAATTAGGAGTGGAAGATTCCTCTTATAATGACTATAGAACATAGGCAAATGCAATGAAGGTATGAAGCTGGGAACATGTTTTCCTAGTGTCTAATGGATCTTTAAAGGTGGGAGAGTAAAGAGGAGATTCAACATTCTTTCAAGAGTGACCAAGAGAGGGAGGAGACGTTCCTCATCAATACTCTCATCATAAAAACTAGAAGAACGATTCTCATCATCATAAATCTAAATAGGTAAAAATGTGGCAGCAGAACTATCATCACATGAAGTGGGTGTGGAAACAATAGTATCATAAGGAGTAGCAACTGTAATCTCTAAAGGGTCTCCAAATAAGGACTAGAGAATGCTCCAAATACAGTGTGAGGACACTCTGTGTGTGCCACATGATGGTGGAGAGGCATAGAAATATGCATCAACAAACAACCAACAACAATGCTACATGTGTTGAGCCAATCTTCAAGCTGATCTAGATCACTGGGGGTAGGTACTTGTCCATATAAGAATGGATATAGGTCATCATGAATGAGAAAATGCTCCATGCTTAAATGCCACAGTGCATAATTATCCCTACCAAGAAGAAATGGTAGAGGGTGTGATGCAAAGATTGGTCCTATGAATCATAAGTATATAAAGAACATACACCATTATTCATTCACAAATGAAGCAATCAATGAAAAATATTCATAGGTGAAAAATGCATGCTCTAGATGGACGTCAAAATCATCTAAGAATACATTTAGAATGTAATAAAAGAAGGGTGCGAGAATACACTTAATGTTGCAAGACGTTAGAATCAGCCAAAAATGTTTCTTCATGCGATTACAAAACCCCATAACAATATTTAACACTCTGTTTGTCAGGCACTATATAAATAGTGTGTTGATTACAACAAGGTGTGTTCATGCGGCATTACACTATTGGCCACTCACCTTGCAATTGGCATAAAAATGTGCAAGTATGGAGACCACAATTTAAGTTTCAATTGTATGCGGTGAAACAACACAGTAATAAGCACAATAAAGTCAAAGCAAGCAAAAAGGGGAAATATAAAGTTGTGTGAGAAAAATCATCTCACGTCATAGTTTGGGGGCTCTTGCCACAAATCTTTGGTAGACACACTCTCTAGCCCGCAAGTAATAATAAAAGAACTACAAAACAAAAAATCCCAAAACGAGCCAAAAACCTTCCCAAAACGTTAAAAAGGCCTCTAAAAAGTGCCACAAAAGCATACAAAACAACTTAAAACCTTCACAACACCTTCAAAAATCACAAAAAAAAATAAAAAGGGCCTATGGAAAACGAAAAAACACCCCTTTCGCAAGCACAAATTAGGAAATGTCCAATAACACTAATTTTTAAATATTTTTCCCAATTTAATTAGTTACCAAAAAATGATAAAAATAAATAAAAGGGGTTAATTAAAAGAAATAGCTATCCCTAAATGATTAAATGACCGATTAAATATTTCCTTCCTTCAAATAACAAATCCCTAACCTTAGATTAGTTTAAAATCCTATTTTTAAATTAAATATAACATAAGCTATGTTTAGAAATTATAACTTAAGTCAATAATTAAAACAAACTTTATATAATAATAAAAGGTAGGCTCAAGTTTAAATAAAGGAGGAAAACTAATTTCAAAGCATCAAGGGCAATGGAGGGAGTGTTGCATGGAATGGGGAGAGGGGCTTGAGGTGGTTGAAATGTAACTCGGGTGAGTCAAAGGTATTTGATCAGATTACTGGAAAAGTGACAAGCGAGCGTGGGAATCTACAGGTAACTCTTCCGTGTACCCGACCTCCGCAGGTCGTGCTTGAGACAAACAGCTGGGGATGGAATATGCATGGGATGCAGAAAAACTAGTTAGGCAATCTAATGTCTTCAATACGCACTAGTGGAATTTGTGAATCTAAGGCAAAGAAGGCCCTTCTAACTCGAATCGGTGTGATAGATCGATCGGCGAGGATGATCGCTCAAGGCTCCAATCAATATCGAGCTCTGGTGTGATTCGATCTATGCGTTGTGGAATACGTGGAAAATGACCTGGGATATATATATAATTTCTATTTTTGTATTTTCTGAGAAACCTTAAGAATGCAAGAAAGTAGCTATTTAAACGTATCTAGAATTTGACAACTAATATAAAACTTAAAACAAACAAAATAACCGAGTGTAGTTATTTGTCTGTGCAATTTGTAGATCTATTCTAAATAATGAAATAACTTGCTTAATCTATTTGTCAGACTCTCGATCCTACCTCAGAAGTGAGGAATGAATCATAGTTTCTCAGAAACTATCAATCCCCACAACTTCCCTGGCAATATCAAAAGTAAACTTAACTGAAAAGAAGTGATTATCTACTCTATTTGATATATTTCTAATTTTAGAACTTTGAAAGCTAGAACCTGGATTCTGCAGAACAATGGCGAATCCAATGGCGTGTATGATCTTGTCCCCTCAGTGTGATTTCCTCGTTCCTTCGTGTTCACGTGAATCCAGAAAAGTGTGTAATGCTAGCATTAATGAAGTAGATGTTGGGACAAAGGTAGCTGTAATCATGCATCGAATACAATGCGAGTAGGAGAGGGATAGCGCAAGAGTACGAGCTTGGCTTATGTAATTCCTAGCGGGATTTATCATGAGTCATGCAACATAAAGCATCCGTAACTCCGAAACTATCCTGTTTTGAGGAGCAAAACCTACAACTTTAATGGCTTCCTAAGCTATTTTACTCCAATGGATTGGGTGAAATAACAGTACTACCTGCACAAGATGGGTATGTGGCTTACCAAACAATTTGAACAATGCTAACTAAACATGCAAAGGATTGAAACTATGGCTTCTAAGCAAAATAATAAACTGAACTATTGAAAATGAGAGTATGAGAAGTGAATGAGGGGCAGATCATTTGTTTGTGCACAAACCATTTATTTATAGCTTTTCATTCACCCAAAGATCAAAACCAAACTGAACTCTAAAACTATAAACAATGGCCAAACACTATTCCAGGGGACCAAAAACATAAATGCAAGCCCAAGTCAGCAACAAAAGTGGTGAATCGTTGATTTTTATGTGAGTCGTGTTAAAAACGCTTTCTAGAAAACACATAAAGGACCGCCGCTCTGAGCAGGGCGGTGGTTACAGGACCGCCGCCCTGATCAGGGTGGCGGTCACGAGACCGCCGCCCATGTAGGGCGGCGGTTTCATCACTGAAGAGCAAAAGGCCAAGAAAAGAGGGGAAAAGGGAAAAACAAAGGACGCAGGGACTAAGCGGGGCATGCGGGATGTTAACGCATACTTGGAGATCTTTTCCGGATCCCGAACACCTTGTGAGGAGACCTGTATCATCATTGGGGCACTTGTCACGTTGTTCTAAGCAAGACAAAGACCTTAGAATTTTGGGTACGTACATATTTGCCCCCTGAGAAGCGTTTTAGCCATGGAGAAGCGTAAAATGGTGGGTCCGAGTATGGCAGTCCCGAAATGGGAAGTTAGAAGTTATACCTGACACGTCCGTGTGTTGAAATGATGCCATCCAAAATTCCTGCTACCTGCAAAACAAAAGGAGAACTCAAGTGCAGATAGAAACAATAGTTTGAAAATAAACGCTAAGATAACAGGGAATGAGAACGTACCATTTGTGCGAGGATAGGAACTTACCTCCATCAGCGCTCCAAACCTGTGAAAAAGTCATTTTAAAACAAAACAGAGTGCTATATGTATGAAAGTGGGCCCATTTTCCTATTCATTTGCGCAAGTCGATTTGGTTGATTTTGAGCTCTGGGACCCACGGTGACGGTTTCTTGCGTGAGTAGAGTCAAAACATCCGCAGCGAGATAGTGATCATGCCTCCATGCGCGAACATCGACCTCAGCGATCACAGGTTAGTTTTCTTCAGTTTATTGTTTTTCCCCCCTTAATTTTGAAATGCTAAATGCTCTGCAATGGGGAGGTCATTTTTGAAAATGCTAGTGTTAAAAGGTCCACCTAGGGGGGGCGCCTACTGGGTAGGCTCTGTTTTTAGGTTAAATGGCCGTTTTTAACGTTTTTTTAGGCTTTTTGGGTTTAAAAACCCGCGTGGATTTTCAGACCACGACCGCCGCCCTGCCTAGGGCGGCGGTTACATGACCGCCGTCCCGATCGGGCGTGTGGGCGGTTACACGACCGCCGCCCTTAAGGCAATGCGGTTACTGAAACCGCCTCCGCTCAGGCGGCGGTTTTTGCATGTAATGCAAAAGGAACCTGTTTTTGAGATTGTGTTTGTATTTTTAGCATTTCTACATGTTTTCATGATTTTCTCGGTATTTCCTGGATGCTAACTTACTTTGTTTTGTGTGTTTTTGGGTGTATGCAGGCGAGAGAGGAGTACATCCGATGGAGTAGAGAGAGGGAGTGTGATTGGCTCCTAGGGGTACTAGATGCCCTCTCACAGGACGAGGAGGACACACTTCAGAGGGCCGGCATATTGCGCATATCGCGCGTGCCCCATGTTACACCATCTAGTCACATCCTTTGTGACTTGTTTTCATACTGGGATGCGGACCGGAACACCTTTCGATTGCTGGGGTCCGTGGCGAGTGGACCATTACATTGGAGGACGTCTACCGCATTTCGATGGTCCCGATCATCGGGAGGTGACTCACTTTAGAGACAGCAGGCTCACGGGCACAGATTGCACAGTGGGTGACATATATGGGAGATGTAGCCATCTCCACAGGGTCGAAGAAGGGGGTGAGAGTTCGATCTATTCCTTCTTTTCCTATCCCCGTATTTCGACAGGCCATCATGGGGATCCTTGCCTCGAGATTGATCGGGGACAAGGGAGGGGACACATTATTATACTACTGGGCCCCCATTATTGCACAGATAGAGGGGCACGGTTGGATATATGCTTGGGGAGTAGACATTCTTGGGACCACCTACCATGATCTATACAGGGTGGTTCGTTTACAGGGGCAGTCATTGAGCCACCCGACTCTAGTCATGAGTTGGGTTTATGAGCATTTCATCCCTTATGGCAGGGGTGTGGAGGTGGTAGATCCCTGGAGCTGTTAGGGCAGCCAGATGGACAGACATGTCGGTGCTTAGAGCACCTCATCAGCTAGTTGCCTCCCTGACTACTGCTGACATGGAGGTGACACCATATTAGACTATGGCGGGCATATGGGGCGAGGAGACTCTTACCTTGATCTCCTGCTCCACCCACAGGCAGCTTATTAATAGAGTGGGACAAGTGGAGGTGCACCCCTTTGGTCGGGTTCCTCGGCCAGATTTGGCCTACCATATACTGGGTATGCTTCCCCAGTGGTGCCGGCCTGACGATCAATCCGTGAGGCTGAGGGGGCCTAGAGGCCGAGGTTGGACAGTGGTTACTCCTAGCATTCCCATTGCAGCCAGGAGGATAGTACGTGCTAGAGGGAGAGCCGGTGCACCTCGGGCACCTTTGCTTCAGATTGCTGTGGGTCCTGCTCATAGCAGCGATGACCCTATTGACATTGACTCCGAGTCTGAGGAGTTCACAGAGGGAGGAACAGAGGAGGAGACCGATGACAGCGATCCTGAGTGGCATGACACTCAGGATATCATGTAGGTAGAGAGGGTTGAGCAGAGCGCAGAGAGGGATACTCTAGTTTTAGAGGAGCCACTCTCCCAGGGCCATGGTGGAGAGGATGAGTCCGTTGTGGGCGACACATTGCTCCCGCCACGAGGAGCATCCCCATCTCGTAGCGGCATCCGCGGCAGGTGCCGGCCCCAGCGACCCATCCTGGAGGCCTGGTGATCCGAGTAAGTTACCCTTTCTCCCTTTTAATGTTTATTTGTAGGCTCTCCTTAGTTGTAATCTTGTATTCCTAATTTCTTGTTTGGTTTCTAACTTGTTTTCTCCTTTGTTTGCAGAGACTGTTGATGAGTGGCGGGATTTGATCCGCAAGGTATGTACCGATTCCTTGATGATCCCCATGGATAGGACACGTGCGAGCTATCCGTAGATGCCGGGAGCCTTCAAGCAGCCCGGTAGGCATACCGACATCTTTGCTCCGGTCGGCATGTGGCAGAAGGTATCGACCCTTCACACCGAGCTAGCGGGCAAGTGACGGCCGAGCGCCTTATGAGGATCCGTTCTCGTGGTGAGACTGTGGCTGCTCCTCGAGATCCCCCCTCCATACACTCGAGCGCTGGCGTAGCAGCAGTCCTAGGCATGGACGTGCACCTTCGGAGGGGTCGCGTGAGGGATTGAGAGGCCACTGGCTCTCTTAGATTTTGTTTTATATATCACGGGCTCTTTGAGCATTTTGACCATGCTTAGTGCATGATGGCATTGTATATAAACATTGACTATTTATATATATGCATTCGTTCTGGATCAAAACCTTGGCACTTATGGTTTCCTTTCTATTTCCAGTTTCCCTATGTATACTACGATGTATGTTTATATGCTTTTTAGAATGTATGCAATGGAGAACAAATGATGCAAATGTTTGTTTCCTTTTGTGTTTCATGATGCCGATATATGGTGATGTAGATATAATGTGATTTTGAATCTTAGCTTCTGTAAGCAATTTTGGATACCTCATGTTTGTTTTGCAAAGTGATGAATACAAACCAGTATGATGAACAGATAAACTTGCCCCACTTCTAACTCCACGCAACTAGTAAGATGCGAGGGCTCATCACCGAGAGCTAGAAAGGGCACAAGTTGCGAGGTGTAGCTGAAATGATAGTGATGAGAGATAGACAAAGCTTTGGTGGAACCAAATTGGAAGCTACAAGCTTACTCTACCCGAGTGACTTCATAGTTTAGAATGTAACTTACTTTGTGGTTTATCTAGACTTAGATCCATAGAAGGCCACATAGTAGACAAAATCTGGGTTTTTAGGATTTTAACTCTCTTGGAATTTTGAACATCTGATTCATTTATTTTTACTCAAAGTTTCAAAGTTTGAATTGTTTGTGTATGACCATTTACATTTATTTGTCAAGAGGACTCCCTACACTTTGCCCCATGTTATTAGTAAGAAGCGTGGGTTTAACACCGTGGGCAAAGCGTAGGTGAGTAAGGGCATTTCCATCCTTTCCCAACCCTACGTCACTAGTAAGAGATGCAAGCTCATCACCGAAGGTTGGTGGGGTAAGGAAATGTGTAAAATTAAAATTTTCTGTTTGATCAACGTTTGACTTGTTTTCTTGAGCAAAACGTCAGTATGTGCTTATTTCCAAAGAGATATACATATGGGATAGATGTGACACCATGAAGCTTCTAG
This sequence comes from Taxus wallichiana var. yunnanensis, assembly GCA_018340775.1. Taxonomy (NCBI): domain Eukaryota; kingdom Viridiplantae; phylum Streptophyta; class Pinopsida; order Cupressales; family Taxaceae; genus Taxus; species Taxus wallichiana. Next base: position 928,282,990 of record CM031235.1, read on the forward strand.
AACAGACCATAGGCAAGACACCTACCCTAAGAAGAAATCAAAGTGAGAATAAACTTGCAGATCTTGGTATGGTTACCGTTAAGACTTTGTCATATCTAGCTTTATTTGATAAAATGATTCCGAGATAATTTGATGACATCATGAAAATGGAGAGGTATGATTAAAGAGTTTATGCCAACAACATCATGAGTTTGTAATGAATTGCTTTGAGAATAGATTCCTTGATCACCATTTATGTAAGAAACAAGTGGACAAAATGATCTTAATCTATATGAAGATGCAATGTAGATAGTTATATAAGTAGTGCTAGCTGCTTATGCGTAGAACCACTTGAGGTGCAGGGAATTGACTGTTTCACCAAATTCCTCACCTTCTAGCATACATAAGAGGTATGCACCGTTTCCATAGTCCTTCATGACTCGGTATGGGCCCAACCATTTGGGCCGAAATTTCTTTCCTTCGCCGCTCTTCTTGTTGATCCGGCCTGTCTAGTCTTAGAACTAGATCCCCTTCGTATATGTCACGTTCATAGACCTTCTTTGTCACCGCGGCACATCCGGTCAGCATAAACTCTATGTCACTCACATTCAAAGATCTAACCTAGTTTCATCTAGGGTTTCTAGTTGGGAAAGACGTGCTTCTCTGTAAGCATCTTCATCCGTAATCCTTGTAATGAAATGCGGAGACTCGGGTATTTCAACATCGAGTGGGAGACTGCCTCTCGCCCCAAACACTAGCGAGAAAGGAGTTTCTCCTGCTGGTGTTCTTATTGAGGTTCAGTGGGCCCACAAGGCTGGATATAACTTCAAATGCCAATCTCGTTTGTTTTCTTTCACATTTTTAAGGAGAATGGCTTTTAGTGTCTTGTTCGTCGCTTCAGCCTGTCCATTGGCTTGAGGGTAATATAAGGAAGCCGTATGATGGCTTATCTTAAATTTATTACATAGCTCGCGAACCTCTTCATTTTTAAAAGAAGTTCCATTATCGGAGATAATGATTTGTGGGATACCGTATCTGCAAATGATTTGGTTCAAAATGAACTTGGCGATTACAGAACCTGGTACAGTAGTAAGAGGCATAGCCTCTACCCACTTGGTGAAATATTCGGTGGCCGTGATTATAAAATTATGGCCATCTGTAGATGAGGGAGAGAATTTCCCTATCAAATCTAGGCCCCATGTAGAAAAGGGCCATGGAGTAGCGATTGGTTGCAGAGCTTGTGCCAGCATGTGGATCTCATGGGAGAATTCTTGGCACTTATGACACCTGCGTACAAACTCTACTGCATCGTGTTCTAGAGTGGGCCAGAAATAGCCCATTCGATGTATTTTTCGAGCGGTGGCATGGCCACCGAAGTGGCCTCCACATATTCCACTATGGGATTCATGGAGAATCTTCTTGGATTCTTCTGTGTTGACACATCTTAGGAGCATTCCATCGAACGCTTTTCGATAGAGCACTTGCTCTATAATCACGTATTTAGCTACGATAATACGTAACCGCCTTCTTTGTTGTGGTGTAGCTCCTTCTGGGTACGTATGGTCCATGATATAATTAATGATATCAGTGTACCAAGGACACTCAAGAGATAGAGGGTTGGGTTTTGATGTAGTATACGCACTCATCTAGAAAGTCTAAATCTACTAAATCGCCTCCATCTAATGGGTTATCAGCTAACCAATCTGCGATGATTTGTCCTTTAACCGACTTCTGATTTACAAATGTTAATTCGAATTCCCCCATTAAGGTTATAAAACACCCCACCTTTTAGACAAGGATCCTGTGTGAGGAAAGTTCGTAAATGGTCTGTTTTTACCATGACCCTTGTTTCTTGATTCAACATATAGTGTCTTAAGCGTTTAGTAGCAAAGACTATAGCAAGGCATTCTCGTTCTGCCTATGTATAACGTGTTTCATAGTCAAGTAATGTTCGACTAATGAAATAAATCGCGCGTTCCTTTTTGTCATTGTCTTCTTGGGCCAACATACAGGCCGAGACATCAGTAGCTCGTGAATACAAAATTAACGGGCGGTCTAGCTTGGGTGGCATTAGCGTAGGTGGTGATAACAGGAAACACTTAACTACATCAAAGGCTTCATTGCAGTCTTCGGTCCAATCAATGCTATAATCCTTCTTGAGTAAATTGTTGATTGGATGAATGGCGAAGCTTAAGTCCGGGATAAATCTCCGGATTGCACCCAGTTTTCCGAGAAATGACCTGATTCCAAATTCATTCGAAGGTGGGACCATTTCGAGGACAACCCGAATTTTGGTTGGATCAACATCTATCCCTCGTGACGATATGATGTAACCTAGGAGCTTTCCACCTGTTACACCAAAGACGCATTTCTCTAGATTTAGTGTGACTCCATATTCTATTAGGCGTGAAAGAATGACGCGGAGTACTTCTGGATGGTCACAACACTTCTTGGCCTTAGCCAACAAGTCATCTACGTAGGATTCCACGATTTTATGAATTAAATCATGGAATATATATGTCATAGCTCGCTGGTACGTAGCACCAGCGTTCTTGAGGCCAAATGGCATAACAACATAACAATAGGTTCCCCAAGGAGTTATAAATGTGGTTTTGGCTTGGTCTTGTTCAGATATTCTGATTTGATTGTATCCCGAGAATCCATCCATGAGGGACAAGAGTTCAAATCCAGTTGTTGCATCAACAATGACATCTATGGATGGTAATGGGAAGTCGTCCTTAGGACATGCTTTGTTAATGTCTCAGAAATCTATGCAGATGCATATCTTCCCATTCTTTTTTAGAACAGGAACAATATTCGATACCCATTGAGAGTAATCGACTGGTTTGATGAACCCTACTTGTAGGAGTTTTATTATTTCGTCTTTCACCATGAGAGCCACCTTGGGTTTCATGGGTCTTGATTTTTGTTTAACTGGTTTTGCATCAGGTTTAGTGACGAGGTTGTGCACTGCAATGTGTGGTGCAACGCCTGTCATTTCCTTGTAATTAAATGCAAAAGCTTTGATGTTCCTGAGGATCCGAGTGTGTATTTTTACTTCTTCCAGGGTTAACGAGGACCCTAATTTCAATATTTTTGGTTCATCCTCCGCTCAATGTTAACATCAATTGTTTCTTCGATTAAAGAGGCATTACCTTCTTCAAACTCAGGTGGGGTGGAGGTAAATCCAAATCGTCCCCACTTTCTACCGTGTATACGCTAGGTTCCATTATGGGATTTCCGCAGTAAGAAGATGAATGTGGGATTAAGGACAAATCTATCGTATGATAGGAGAGATGTAGTGCCGCATAGGTGTTTAAGTAATCTAAAGTGGCCATATCACTATCAACATGGTCTAGGATAGTAGATTCATTTTTGTTTAAAAGAGAATTTGTCGTTGTCTTTATCAATGGTTCATCACGAAGGGATACTATGAAATGGGTATCCTCTAACTTATTGCTTGGAGTAAAACGTGATGCGGAAGTTGTTATTGAATCAACGAGAAGATTTTCTTCTCGCGGGATTGTTTCAATTGATTTGAAGTCAAATTCCTTAAATCTAATACAGCTTTTTTGTAAAGCTGCAAATGCTCGGCTTTGGTTTCATATATCTCAGAGACTTGGTTTGCTACCAATTGTGAGTCTCCTAATACTCTGATGTTATTAATACCGATCCTCTTGGCTAAAATGAGGCCAAGGAGGAGGGCTTCGTATTCAGCGCCGTTGTTTGTACATTCGAAATTGAGTTTGAAGGTGAATGGTAGGACCTTTCCTTCAGGGGAAGTAAAGATTACACCAGCCCCCGCTCCATAATGGCATTTAGCTCCATCAAAATGGAGAGTCCAATATTTAGCTGGGAATATGGATGTTGGGATATTTGTTGTGTTTGCACATTCTACTTCCACCATACAGAGATCCTCAGCTGGAAGAGAACCAACACCTAGGGAATTTCCCATGCCCACAGAATCAAATGGTAGAAACATTGGTAGATCTTGTTCTAGTAATTCAATGATTTTTGCAGTAGTTCCTAATGATACTGTTTCTACAATGTTAGCCTCGCCTTTTGAGGTTGGGATTGTCTTGACTAGATTCATAGTCTCAAGATCCATTGTAGGTACCAACTTCTCCTCTAGTTTTGCGTCAGTGGGTTTATTAAGTTGGTTTGTTGGAAGTTCAAATTCGAGTGCACACACGGCCTTTTCTTTAAGTTAGCTAGGTGTATATCAAAAGGTTTTGGATCGCCTTTGGCTACAAACACCTTTCCTAGATGCAAGAATCTTACTTCTTGGAATAACGTAGAAGGGATTGCCTTCATTCGGTGTATCCATGGTCAGCCGAGGATCATATTATAATTAGTTTCCTGATCTATAATATAAAACTCAGTCAGGATTGTTTTGGGTCCTAAGGTGACCGGTAGTATTATAGTTCCAATCGAAGTGGCTTTAAGGCTATCATAGCCTCTCAATGTATTTCGAGTGGTGGAACAGTTTGTTTCCCCATATCCTAACTTTTGAAGGAAAGAGAAGGGGACTATGTTAACTACAGCCCCATCATCAACCATTGCTCATTTTACGTAGTTATTATAAACCCATACTTGTAAGTGTAAGGCTGGATCACCTCGGCGTGCAATCTCAGCATCTGTAGGCATTTTACTTATTTCGAATATGAATTCGACATCCTTGTCCGGCTGTCCCTGAGGATGGATATCAAAATCTACATGATTTACCTGTGTTTCAGGAGGTGGAGTGATGTTAATTAAATGACCTAAACCTAATGCTTCTAAAAGAGCAGCCCTGTGAGCAGGAGAGTTTTTTAGTAAATCTAAAAATGAAATGTGTGAGAAGGTTTTTGTTAGGTCGTTAATTAAATCATAGGCACCCACGGGTTTTTCTACTATTTGTTGACTCTTATCTGTTTCTGGCAGGTGACTTGGGCTTGGTTGAGAGAAATATTCTCGTGTTCTTGTTATAGCTTCGATAGGTAGTTCAGTGTCTAGTTCTACTAAACCCGACTATCTTGGGTCGGCTGATTTCCTAATTGTGGCGCAACTGATGGATTTAGTGAAGTCGAGGCTTCATGATCATTGTTTCCCGTCATTGCACCCTTGTTCGTCCCAGTTGGATTTAGTCTGTTATTATCATGATTTGGGAGTGGATCGTTAAAGATCTTGAGGGAGATTCTCGAGGGAAACCGCCCGCGTGCGTATTTGGTGGTGGTGACACGGGATCTGCCAAAAACAAATCTGTGAAGAACTGTCTTTGTTCTTCTGGCAAACGTTGCATGAATTTATTGTAGTCATGGCACGTTCTAGTATCATGACCTCGAATTTTGTGGAAACCACAATATGAATTGGGATTGTAATTCCTGGTTTGTTGGTTTGGTGTATATTGTGGCCTAAAACTCTGATCAAACTGTTGCCTATTAGGATTAAAGTTTTGCATTTGTTGTTTCTGGCTTTGATTTTGGTTTTGATAACCAAATGAGTTTTGGCTTAGCCCTTGTGTGGGATTTCGCCGTTGTTGTTGTTGTTGTTGTGGATGGTTAAAATCCACTATATTGATTATTCGGGGTAAAGTTGTTGTTTCGTTGGTTGTTTGTTTGTGATGGAGTATTGACAACATTTACCTTCTTGGGCTGATCGGTTACTCCATCTGTTGTTACACCCCGATTTTTGTTAAGGATTTTGGGTCCTTGATTGACATTTTCATGTGGTGGGATAATTTGTAGTGTTCGATTGGGGGCATTAACCTCCGTTTGCTCCTTATGTTTTGCAACCACTATCAATTGCTGCTTGATCTATTCGAAGAGCACTCTCAAGTACTTCATCGTAAGTTCATAATGGGAACTTGGACTTCTTCCTTCACTTCTCTGCTAAGCTTAATGAAGGAATAAATCACATAGTTCCATTTAATCCATGTTTGGTGCACTTGTTGAGGAATAAAGGACCGTACGCCACCTTTGGATGAAATGAGTGATGATTTGTTGTGTTCTTGTTTGATGTGTAAGAACTCCCCGATTCCTATCCTTAACACTTTGTTCATGTCAAATGCCTTAATGAATTCTCGATACGAGTTGTTTAAATGAATGGATGGAAGCCTCAAGTATTCTATAATACCAATCAAGAGTGATCCCTTCCAAAGTTTTGGGGAATATTTTAAGCAACAACCCCATCCCAAGGAGTAGTTCTCGGTATGCTGTCAGCGTAAGCTTTGATATGCGTGTTTGGATCTCCCTCACCTTTATACTTGGGTAAATCGAGAAGGGGTATTAGAAGCATGACGCTTCGTATGGCGAAGTCTAAGGGCTCTTTCAAATATTCGATAAGTCCCTATCGCATAGGTTTCACCATTGATGGTGGTTGCCGAGGGAGTGGTGGTGGAATGGGTTGTTGATATGGCACAAACGTATGCATTAGTAGGGGCATAAGGAAACACTCGTGTTTGAGCAAGCATGCAGAGAGGAGAACATATCTCCTTGTGGTGATTTGGAGTACATGTTTAAGTATGACAGGGTATTGTCCAGGAATGGATTGTTTAATACTAGACCGGGAGGAATGGTGTTAGAGATGATGGGCCTAGTTGGCGTTTGTTGTGGATACTGAGGAGGCATACCTAACGTGCCTACTCCTATGAGAAGATCTACTTGGCTAGGATGGCATGGAGGATTGGAACCCCCTATTTGCACGAATTGTGAATTTTGACTTGCCTGGGCAAGTTCTAACCCTCTCACTTTTTCTACTAACGTTGAAATGACTTCATTTGGTGAAGTCACGATATTCCGCCTTGGTGGCGTTTGTTGTATACTATGGTTTTGTATAGGCATGTGATATCCTCGCTATGAACCGATCGCTATCTTGCCAAGTTTCTCCGAGTATTTCCTATATGCAATGGTATAGAGGTATTTTCTTGAAAACAGATCTCGGGTTGCGTTTGTAAACCTCCTACAGTGTGGGTATATACCCGAGAGCACCTTTGTTCACTCCTAGGATAACGTATTGATCGTCCATCATCTAAGACCTGTATGGGTCGATTGTCTACTAATTTTTGGTCTAAATAGCATCTGAGGAGATGATCCAGATTCTCCGGTGAACGTCATATTATTCAAGCCTGAAAGCTCTGTTTGTTGTTTTTGAGGGGGTTGATCTAACTCCTCAGTTTGAAAAGACGAATTATATCTAACTCTTGGAGTTTGTGTTGACAACTGATTAGTTGAGTAGTTGTCACCCCATACCGAGAGTGATGGTGATGATTTCCTATTCTATGGGCAAGTAAGCCTCAAGACGCAAGAGGGTCTCGCCATGCATCGAATCCCGACATATTTGGGGGTATATGAATACCCACAGAATAATGGGAAGGAGTGAAGGTGGATGAGATAAGATGAAACTTCTCAAAGAGAAGGTGAAACAGTTGTTAGTTTCACGTCGGGTTCACCAATTTTGTACGCCGGAAAAGCGACAAGCGAGCGTGGGAATCTACAGGTAACTCTTCCGCGTACCCGACCTCCCGAGGTCGCTTAGAGACATGCAGGTGGGGATGGAATATGCGTGGGATGCAGAAAAACTAGTTAGGCAATCTAATGTCTTCAATACGCACTAGTGGAATTTGTGAATCTAAGGTAAAGAAGGCCCTTCTAACCTGAACTGGTGTGATAGATCGATCGGCAAGGATGATCGCTTTCAAGGCTCCAATCAATATCAAGCTCGGTGTGATTCGATCATGGGTTGTGGAATACGTGGAAAATGACCTGGGATATATATATAATTTCTATTTTTGTATTTTCTGAGAAACCTTAAGAATGCAAGAAAGCAGCTATTTAAACGTATCTAGAATTTGACAACTAATATAAAACTTAAAACAAACAAAATAACCGAGTGTAGTTATTTGTCTGTGTAATTTGTAGATCTATTCTAAATAATGAAATAACTTGCTTAATCTATTTGCAGGACTCGATCCTACCTCAGAAGTGAGGAATGAATCATAGTTTCTCAGAAACTATCAATCCCCACAGCTTCCCTGGCAATATCGAAAGTAAACTTAACTGAAAAGAAGTGATTATCTACTCTATTTGATATATTTCTAATTTTAGAACTTTGAAAGCTAGAACTTGGATTCTGCATAACAGTGGTGAATCCAATGGCGTGTATGATCTTGTCCCCTCAGTGTGATTTCCTCGTTCCTTTGTGTTCACATGAATCCAGAAAAGCGTGTAATGCTAGCATCAACAGAAGTAGATGTTGGGACAAAGGTAGCTCAGAATACAGACTGAATACAATGCGAGTAGGAGAGGGATAGCGCAAGAGTACAGAGCTTGGCTTATGTAATTCCTAGCGGGATTTATTGCGAGTCATGCAACATAAAGCATCTAGAACCTGAAACTATCCTGTTTTGAGGAGCAAAACCTGCAACTTTAATGGCTTCCTAAGCTATTTTACTCCAATGGATTGGGTGAAATAACAGTACTGCCTGCACAAGATGGGTATGTGGCTTACCAACAGCTGAACAATGCTAACTAAACATGCAAAGGATTGAAACTATGGCTTCTAAGCAAAATAATAAACTGAACTATTGAAAATGAGAGTATGAGAAGTGAATGAGGGGCCAGATCATTTGTTTGTGCACAAACCATTTATTTATAGCTTTTCATTCACCCAAAGATCAAAACCAAACTAAACTCTAAAACTATAAACAATGGCCAAACACTATTCCAGGGGACCAAAAACATAAATTCAAGCCCAAGTCGGCAACAAAAGCTAGTGAATCATTGATTTTTACGTGAGTCACGTTAAAAACACTTTCTGGAAAACGCGTAAAGGACCACCGCCCGAGCGAGGCGGCGGTTCACAGACCGCCACCCCGATCAGGGGGCGGCGGTCACGAGACCGCCGCCATGCGCAGGCAAGCGGTTTCGTCATCAAGAGCAAAAGGCCAAGAAAAGAGGGGAAAAGGGAAAAACAAAGGACACAGGGACTAAGCGGGGCATGCGGGATGTTAACACATACTTGGAGAGATTTTCCGGATCCCAAACACCTTGTGAGGAGACCTGTATCATCATTAGGGCACTTGTCACGTTATTCCTAAGAAGCAAAGCATACCTTACAATTTTGGGTACATACGGTGACCAATGCATACAGAGAAGGGTTAGGAGGTAGAACATTTTCATTTGTGAAGGGAAAGTTTGAGAATGGAGATCTTGTAGGATGGGTCGACAAGTATAAAGTTGTTCCAAATGCGGAATGTAGGCCAATCTTCGAGATGGAGACCAAACCACTAAGCATAATAAGGAATCCACCACATGTTACGGGGATATCAATCTAAGCTCACTTGAATAACACAACGGATGTTGACTTGGCTCGAGAGAACATAGGTTATTGGTTTAAGGTGTGTCTCCACTTTGCAAAGAATTTTCACATGATGTAAGGAGACCATTCGACATGGTGGATAAGCTTGTCTTTAAACTCAAAGGCTAATACAGTTCAACTCAATGTGGGATGTGGAACTCACAAACATAACACAACTCATCACTCTTTAATGACTATATCACATTATCCCGACTCGCATTGGTGCTCGATGACAAGCTTGAAGCTTGGGCGTTAGGATGGGAGAATCTCAATTTGAGGAATTATGAGACGAGCTCGGGGAGCTCGAAAGATCTTAGTTAGGTTGTAGATCTTGGGTTAGGACTGAGATGGGGGTAACTCGGTTAGGGAGTTCTTGAGTTGGGAAGTGACCTAGCCAATCAATAATAGAGTAGGGCATGGTTTTAATAGCAGGGATGAGGGAGAATGTTTAGGAGAAGATAAAAAATCATGATAGAATTTAATGAAAATAACCAAACACCAAAACTAGAAATTAACTCCAAAAGATGTATCTTGCCAAGTTTATTTGTGGACATCCAAAATCGGAAAATAAACCCATGAAATTTTTATGCACCTTGCACATGCACCATACTAAAAAAAACCAGAAAAATCCATGAAAATAATTGTTAATCGGAATAATGCAAGTATGGCACAAAATAAAACAGGATTAAAAACTTACACAATGAACTAATAAAACCCACAAAACTAAGAGTAAGTAAGCAACAACACTTGTGAGTGATATGATTCCCAACAACATAGCTCTAATACCATGTGAGAGAGTGTGAGCATGAGGATCAAGATGGAATGTGTGCACATCAACAAAGTTGCACTCAAATGGAAACATGAAGTAGCTCCAAGCAATAAAAATAATTAACCACCAATAAATTATGCATGCAAGAAAAAGGTCTAACATTCTCATAGATCAAAAATAAGTACAAGTATGAGTGTTATGTAACTCCCATGTATGGACTCATCATACCTCCATAAGGGAGAAAGGAGTTATAATTCAGAAATGGAATGTAACTCCTGTATGACACACACTAACACATATTGTAAATTATGTGATATAATATGTCATATAACTCCTAATGACAACCTAGAGACCTATGACTCACCTAAGTGAGATGACTCACCATGGGTAAGGTAAATTCAGATAATTAATAAATAAAAGATGAAAAATGCCCGTGATATGAACACAATCACCCTTCCTCTTGAATTCGGGCCTTCTACATTTGAAACCCAATTTCAAGACATTGATCTAGACCTCTCCTATAATATTCTCCTCATTTGACCATAGATACACACCATTCTAGATATCCCATCCACTTATCACCATTGTAGCAAATTCCCCTTTCAAGGACAAGATCTCACAATCTAGGGTGATCCCAACCCTTCCATTTCTATAAAATGTTAGAAGCAAAATATTACAAATCCTATGTCTTCCCGATAACTAAATCATCTCTTGATTTAAAACCTAATGAATTTTTGTTTTAGATCCATCAAGATGATCTTCAATCTTCATCTAAAAACCCATCTACTAAATCCAAGTTTAGGATCATTGACATAGATTGTGGAGATTATGAGCTTCACACCATCTTTTATGTCATAAAACTTCCCACTTTACTCAGAGCCATGGCATGCCAACACGCATTAGAAGAAGAAACTATAGTTTTCTATCTTTAGGATACTTTATAAAGGATAGACTTCTTGTAGATGAAAACATTGGTACCATTTTTAGTTTATGGTTGCATGACAATAAATTTGCTTCTTTCTATAAATATTTGGACTATCTTATTCCCAACAAGATGATGAAAAACATGAACTATCAAGGCGGTGGTCTTGGGATCAATAAACAAGGTATATGTATGCCCATAACCATTCATGAGAATATAGATCACTATATGATTTAATAAAAATTAACTTTTGTAAAACCCTAAGCAAGCTATTTCATAGTCACCGTAGACACCAAAATTAGGTCATACTTCCATTAAAACCCCATTCATTAAATTAACCATATCCTACCCATTCATATCCCCTAGTGCACATGTTAATTGAATTAATTATCTTAAAATTAATTAATATCCTCACTTAACCACCTTACCACAGTCAACTCACCTAGCCACCTCACTCAAATGACCCACTCAAACCTCATTAATGACCTAAGACCAAGTCTAAGCTTATCCTAACCAACTAGGACTTAGTCTAAACCTAGAATTAACTCTTATTAACAAACCTAAAAATAATCCTACTTATCTTTCCGTGATCCATCACTCAAGACTCGGAAGAAGGTTAGAGATCACGCCAAAAATAGCAACAATTTGGCTATTTTTGGCCAACCTAGATATTCCTACCTTGATCGATGTCGGTTATATCTCAACCAACACTAGTCCCCTAACCATCACCAGTTAGGTTAAATACATTTCCAAAATCTTTTCCTAGGTTGGTGATTTGATTTAGGATCTCATATGAATAGAGACTTGGAGCACTTGAAATTTTTGAAGCACTCAGGAAAAGGAAAATATATGGGAGCACTACCAACAACCATTGACATTCATCATCTTCTTCATGATCATGGATTCACATAGAGAAGCACAAAGGTTTGAACTATCATGGCATGAACACAACATCTCTTCTCTCAGGATCTTTTCCATCACCATCCTCATCACCTACATTCTCCAAACCTACTCTTCAGTAAGTACCTAACATCTCTTCATTTATCTCATTTTTATTTTAGTAAGATTTTTATTCATCTCAGTGATTTATTTTTCTCCAGATCCGTACACCCCCTTCCTCCTACCAACCTATCACCCGCCTTCACCCTCTTCTATTCATCTCGAGCCTACAAGACCTTTTTACAACCTTCCCTCACCATTTCCAACCCTCGTGCAATTACAAATGGTCTACAAAAATAGTTCTAAGTGATTTTTACTAATTTCCCCTACCAAGCACTTTGGTTAGCCAACCGACATCGATCATTCTACCTAACCGGCATTAGTCACACAACCGACATCGGTTACTATGTCTGGTAATATACCTCAGACCAACGAGCTCATACCCATTTCCTAACAGCTCAGAATCATTTTTAATCTTCACCAGACCTTACCCAGAGCATGTACTAGACCTATAACTTAACACCAACCAATCACCTGACCCGTTTTGACCTCAATCACCTTTTACCTGACCTTTCTTATTGTTTTATATGAGATACCTAAATCGTTTCAATTCCAATAAGATCGTTATTTCATGTATATTTTTAATAGCATTAATATTGTTATATAAAAGTGGATTGACCTATTCAGGAAGCATCATGCTTCCCGGATCTATCTTCCACTAAGTAGTCCACTCATTGTCTTGTTTAATTATATCTGGTGGTATTGTTTTGCATTTACAAGTAGTTCCTCCTAGCCAAAAGGGATCTCTCACAATCAACTTGGATCAATAAATCAAAATGTGCAGACAACCTTCAACCGACATCACAAATAGGTATTCCTCCTTGGCCTACTACCCTTATCTGTTTCATTAATTTGCTAAGGATCTGGTGAAATAGTCACGTGCAATAATATAACAATTAAGTACATAATGTGGCACAAGAAATAAGAAAAGTAATTTAAAACCCTAAGTGCAAGAAAGAGGAGAAAAGACTTGTTTGGTTCATAATAAATCTAGAGCTATGTGGAGTTGGAGAACTGTTAGAACTGGAACATAAGGTGTCATAACAAAATCTAGAAAATTGTAGAAGTGCGTGCAGAAGACAGGACCATGGCACTTGGACTAGTACTAGGGCACCTAAGCACCAAAGACCCTAAGTGGGTGTCAGAGTCTTTGTAGAACCTCATAAACTAGTTTTTGAAGGGCCGCTAGATGTTCATTAACATTCACCTCTGATCACCTGTGTGTCACACTAAGTTCATTGATGTCCCATGAACTTTGTAATGAAATAGATATCCTACAAAATACCAAAACACATCAAATCCTAAAAATAAATATGTAAATGGGGAGTCAAACTGTCCAAGGTCACCTAAGCGAGTGAACTTATGATCTGGATGTTGCACTACATTTCAAACTCCATGTATTTTGTGTGTGTGTGTGTGAAGAATCATGCCCTAGGTGTCTCTTGTGCAATATGCACTTGATAGTGAGAAATAACTAGATGTATAAGATGTAAATAGATGTGTGCATGGAAAAATGAACTTCCCCTCCTATAAAGTGTATACAGAAGAATGTAGTCCCTTATCCCTTGAATGGATGCTAGATGGATGCTTTGATGCTCTTAGAATGCCTTTGGATGTAACCTTAGGTGATGATAGTAAATGCTTAGAGCTTGGTACTTTAATTTGATCACATAGCATTGTATTTATATGATTCCCTTGTTTGAATTTTGTAAATAACCACTAAAAGGTTGACCCATAAGAAATTTTTTATCCCCAAGGGATAGAAGAGGCCCAAAAGTGGCAAGTAAGATACAAAGATGTCAGTGGTGCCCGAGCAACAGCGTATTAGTTGGGCGCTAGTTTCAGACTTAGAAAAGGTGGAGTAAAAAAATTTAGATTGGGCAATAGGGTGTGCAAGGCCAAAGAGAGAATATGAAAGAAATCAAAAAGGCCAAAGACAATGGTCAATTAGTACTTTTCTCACTTAGGAATCATATGAATGCAAGTATGTGATTAGGACCTAAAAATGTACCCTAAGTGTGTGATTTAGTGTCAACATTTTCCCCCACTTTATGTTGTTGAGTGAAATCTCAATAACATAAAGTATATTAGAGCTTAGTACCTAATAACCAAGTAGATTGATGGCAAAAGTGTGTCGAGGAGACAAGAAAAGCGTGGAGTGAATAACATGAAGCATGGAAGCTAGAGGAAGGGGAGTGAAAATGACCCTAGGGGTGAAGCATATGTGATGTGTCATGTTGTACCATTATTGTTATCATGCTCGATGTCAGTGTAAGGATGCCTCTTGTTGTGTATTAAGGATAAACCTACAAAAGAAGAGTGAAAGAGTAGTCAAATATGTGTATAGAAAATTTTTGATCCAAATGTATGAAAAAGTATGCAAAAATGTGAAAAAGTAGTAAAAGAAACATGTGCACTGATTCGTGAAGAGTGAAAAAGATAGAAAAGTGTACTGAAATGTTGATGAACAGCAATTTTTTTAGCGATCTCACACCAAGGATGAGTTTTTGGGGTGATCTCATGCCACGAGAAGAATAAGTGTGGGGAGAAAGGTCTAGTGTTATTCTCCATCCTTTGACTACTTCCTAAAATTTATACACCACTGTAGATGGTGTGATCCTATCTTGCTCAAGTTTGATCCAAGGAAAATAGAAAAATGGAAATAGAATGCATTTTGCTTGCTAGAGGATTGTGCTTGTATTGTAAAACTTCTCTAGAAATTAGTGAAAATAATGTTGATAAGAGAAAAATTGTATATTTTCTCCTTGGTCATAGGCACCTAGGAAGGGTTGGAAGTGTCAGGCACCCATGTCTAAATATGGGTGCTAGTGCCTATGTTGAACCAAAGACCCAAGTCAGAAGCTAGGTTGTATTGTGCCTATTTCGAGCTTTGTTTACGTGTTGAAATGTGTTCTACTATAAATATGTGTTGTTGTATGGGGAGATTGATTCACCCAATGGATTCCCCCATGTTTGGGGTGCATGTAATGTTGTTAGGAGTATGCGGCCCAAAGGAGGACCAAACATTGAGATGAAAGCTGAAATTGATGCCTTACAGGGGGAATGTGCTTGGTAAAAACCAAGGCACATGCAAACAAAGTGGCTGGAAACAAGTGTTAATGCAAACAAGATAAACACACACATAGAAGACAAAAATTTAAGCTAGCAAGCAAGAAGACAATGTAGACCTTGAAAAATAGGTTACAAACATGGTACATCACTCACAATGTCACAAGACAATCGGGGCCAAAGCGGCCAAAAGTATACAAAGCGTGAACAAGCAATGACATAGGTAAAAACCCACAAATAATGGCATATACAAAGGCAAACAAGTGCAATGGCAAAAGAGTAAGAGCGACCATGGTGGAAAATAGTTCCTGCAAAGAAAATGTTGCACATGAAGCACCCATTAGCATGTTAGAAAGATAAAAAGTATGTCAAATCATGTATGATCTTATAGTAGTGTGCTAGTATGAATAAGAAATAATAAAAATCAAAACAATGGCTCTGAAATGTGTATGAAAGTAGATGCCCCTAGGAGCCAATGTGGGACTAGTAAGAGGTATTGTGTCAAGCATCTATGTTGCATGTAAATATCTATGTAAATTTTGCATTCGCAACTAGAATTCAAGTGAATGTGCATGTGTATATGGAAAAGATAATGACATATGAAATATTTTCTAACATAGTAAGTAAAGTGTACATGCGAGTATAAGTAAGCAAGAACAATGTATAACCAAGATATGTAGTATGATGTGAGTGTGAATGGAATGCATTATGAGTGTGATAGGAGTAGTGTGCCTCCGATAAGATGTGAATGAGTATGAGTGAAATGAGGTTCATTTATAAAATACCCCTCGATAATCAAAAATGAACCATAGAACAAGAGTGCATCATTGGGAAATGGTTTGAATTATACACTAGAAAGATATGATCGATAAAGCGTAGAAAGAGAGACAAGTGAGTGAGTGTGGTGAGGTTCATTTTAGATTTAGACCCTCAATAGTTGAGTATGAATCATGGAACTAGAGTGCATCATAGGGAAGTGAGTGCAATATGTAGTAGTAGATGTAAGAAATGTGTATTGTGAATGCAAATTGTGTATGATGTGTAGTAATAGATGTGATAAGGAGATTTAATGCAAAGAGTGTGAAATGTGTAGTGAATGAGGTTCATGTATGTAGAGATCCCTCCTTAACAGTCAAGTGTGACCTATAGCACAAGAGTGCGTCATAGGGTAATGATGATACATGTTGTGTATCAAGTTGTGCAAAATGAATGTCTAGAGATGTGAAGTAGGAAGCATGGAGTGTGACAATAGAAATGATAGACACCTAATGATGTTATAAGGGGGAGAATAAGTGTGATGCCCCCAAGTGTATAAGTAGGAGTAATCTATTTGATAAAAGTGAAGGGCAAGGGTACTCCACCCGATGTATTAGGAATTCATATATAGTGCTCACATTATTCATATATTTGGATGAATAATATTATGTAATATATTATGAGTTGTAATAAACAAACTCATAATATCAGGTTAGTATATTATACGTGAGTTGTTTGGGAGTTATAACAACACATATATATAGATTTGTGGTTGAGTTGTTTCCACTTAAAGGTGAGGCTTGTTCATTATGACCGTATGAATTGAATATAGTTGATTATATTCAGGCAAATCTATCTATACCGAGATGAATGGATCCATGATATATTATGAGGTGAAAATGTGCTACCGAGATGAGAATTTTTTTGTGAGCATTCTAGATATAGTGGCTCGATGATTTGATGAAGGAGGTTGGTGAGGTGATTCAACACCAAATGCATCCATCGAGTTTGATCGAGTCAAGGTGTCTTCACTTTGCATCTCTATGTCAATGCATTAAAAGCGCCTTCAAATTTTCTTTGCTGGGAATCAAAACCACAGTTTTCACATATTCGTGAGTTGCGTCTGTCATGGAAAAACGTGAAGGAGAAGAAACGTGTTGTCTCACGCATCTTTATATTTTAGAGGAAATTAGTGGATACTATGCGTGACTAGTGCGAGTTGGCCACCTGAAGGAATGGAGTGTGATGAGGATCCAAACTTGGGTGTATGCAAATATTTCCAAGGGACACATATTTGTGTATCGTGCTTCTGGATTTCTATGCATTTCACGGTGAGACTTTTTGTGATATACTATAAATGCGAATTTCACTATTGTTACGGAATCTTGCTAAGTGTGTATTCTATACGCATCCATTACCAGAAAACGTGCAAGAAAAATCTCAAAAGCATTTGTGGGCGTTTCGTTTCTAGATCAGATATTTTTTATTGTTATCTATGCGCACACCAATCCGCAATCTTGAAGAAATTCCCAGCTCGCCACTATAATTGCTCTGCACCTTGCAAATAAAGTTGCACAAGTCTGAACTCCAAGCATCTATGATATGCAGAAAGTTTGATAATGGCATAGCGGTTGATGATCAGAATTTGAAGCGTCTTTATCGGATCTTCCCTTAATGCATGCATTTGGTCTTTTTTCCAAGTCGTGTAAGTCATGTTTTATGTTGAGATTTTTAGTTTGGACTCATAAAAAGTTGATGTCCGCCCGTATAATTGAAGTGTGTGTCAATATCAAATTCTATAAATTAAGTCTAGTGTTTGTTTATTATTGTAATAGTGGAATAAAAAGTAATTTCTATTACTTTTTTAAATAGGTATTTAATACTTTTATTAAACCATAAGATACATTGTAAGTATTTTGGTCCTTATTTCATTTACTTTCATAGTCATAAAATTAAATATTTGAGTCATCAAAATATTGTATTGAAGGTAAAGTCAAGTTGGTCACGTGTCAAGTCAAAATAAGGTGTATTGTTAGTCTTTATTCATTTTATAGTTCTCATGGTTATAAGTTTTATAACTTAATCCGCGTCAATTTTTAGTATTTTGGTCTATATTAATGGTAAAGTGGTAGTTCCCACTCAAAGTTTAAAGTTGATTATTATTAATAGGTAAATAATTTTGTAAAAAGGATACATTTTCCTATTCTTCTATCTCACAATGGTCAAGAAAGAAAGAAAACAATGTATTCTCATGGAACCAATTAGAAGAGAGGCATAAAAAATATACAAGATCAAGAAAATTCAAAATCTAAATTTAGAAGAAGGATATGAAGGTGATAGTGAATTTGAACCACCTAGATCTCTAAAAAGAAAAAGGTTCTTAAAGAATACAAAGACCATCTTTACGAAAAATGAGAAGTTCGGAAAATCTCGAGCACATTTTCGACCTTAAGCAAAGATTTCAAATGGAGGATGGAGGCACAGGAGGATGGAGGTCATTCAGTGACCTCTCGTCAGTCACCAACGACGGGGCCACACAAAGCTGTGGTGATAGTGTGTGTGTGAGTTTGCTTTCTTTTTTGAGTTTTGCTTCGATTTCTAATCATGCTGAAAGATGATTTTTTTTTGTTCTATTTTCCCCAATAAGTGAAATGTTCACATTGAGGGGGGGAACATGGTCTCAATGTTCCATTTTCTCTTTTCATATTTGTAATCAGTGAGTGATATTTCCTACATAATTCCCTGAAGGAAAAGCATTGTGGACAGATGAAAGCACAAAAGAAAAGCAAAGCATCATGATATTGAGGTTGTTGGTTGTCCTGTAAAACCATCCCTGTTGAGGTTGTTGGTTGTCCTGTAAAACCATCCATGTTGAGGTTGTTGGTTGTCCTATAAAACCATCCATATTGAGGTTGTTGGCTGTCCTGTAAAACCATCAGATCATGAGCACGCACTGGGCGTGCACGCTGCGAGTAAGGAAGTGCAATTGTTTTCTCCCATGTTCGCACTAAGGGGGAATGTTAGGAATTCATATGTGTGCTGACATTATTCATATATTTGGATGAATAATATTATGTAATATATTATGAGTTGTAATAAACAAACTCGAGGTTAGTATATTAACGTGAGTTGTTTGGGAGTTATAACAACTCACATATATATAGATGGTTGAGTTTGTCTACAATGATCTGTCTCCTATATAGGAGCTTGTTCATTATGTAAAAGGTGTATGAATTGAATATAGTTGATTATATTCATTAAAAATATGTCTATACCATTTTATCTATGATGAGATAAATATGTGTGGTAATGCTCTAAAGGTGGCGGTGAATGAGACTGACGATGTACATGCAATGGATCAGAGGTGGTGAACACCTATAGGATGGAGACCACAAAGGTGAGGTGGACCTAGATGAAGGAGACCGATTAGGCAATGTGTGTCAAGATGAATGTGACTAATGAGGTGATGTGCACCGAGATGAAAGAGACTAGGAGGTGACGAACACCTGGATGAAGGAGGCCAGTGAGGTGATGTGCACCTAGATGAAGGAGTTTTCGAGTAAGGGACCTAGATTAGTGATATGGACTAGTGGACCTCTAAGAATGAGTGTGTCATGCATGAATACGAGAGCTAGGAGTATATTTTTCTTTATATTTTATAGGTCGGGACTTAGATGCTTTAACTAGTGTGATGGCCACCTCAAGAGGAGGATGAGGCCATGGTGTGTATGAAGGGACACATAAACAACTTTGTTGTTATAAATTAATTTGAGATACAAGTGAGGCATGGAAATGATTTTTTGAGTGGCAAGGATCCATGGGAGACCTAAGAGCATGTCACAATCTTTGGCACCAGGTTACAAGGAAAGGCACAAGCATGTTGAGAGGACCGATCGTAACTTGAAGCTTTGTTAGTAAAATTTAGTTTACCTAGGTTAATTATGCATTTACCTTAGATAATTATTAATTAATCGTAAGTTGTTATTAACCATTTATTATTTGTAATTGGGAATAGTATTCCCGTACATGTATTTTGTCTTTATTATATTTGTTATATGGTTATATTGTTTAAAACCATATATTTGCAAATTATATCGACAAGATTATTTATTGATATCATTGCAATGTCTCGTTTGATGTACACAGCTTACAATTCCTATAAAACGCAGCACTTCCCTGTAATTTTGATTTGATTCATTATTAATAAAATTGGAGCTCAATCCCTATTCTTCATCTTACATTTCATACCAGAGAAAGTTGAAGTCGGCTAGGTTAGAGAGAGGTTTTAATCTTGAAGAAAAATATAGAAGAAATCTGCACTACATGAGATTACCTCCAAAAGCTTACCAAAACTCCATGAAGTCCCACAACCTCATGTTTGATCTAGTAAACGTAAAGAAAATGTTTTTTGGGGATAATTCCCCTCTGCACCAAGAAAATTTGTTTCAAAAGCTAATCATATGCTGAAATATTTTTAAAAAATCATTTTTTCCCCATTAGTGGTTTTGTCACTAAATTTTGAAGAAGATTTGGCTAAAAACAACATACTCTTAAAGGTCTCTCAAACCATTTTTGGAGGTATCTCCCCCATCGACATGCCTTTCTCATTACAAATGAGTCGAGTTTCATTATTTAACGAGCTTCTATGGAAAAATTGTTGAAAGCCCACAAATTCAACACGAGTCACTTTAGATTATTTGTCTCATTGATCATTCCGAGCTCTCAAAGTATTAGAAAGGTGTTGAATTTGGAATTAAGTCGACTTCAATATCTAAACAAGCCAACACTTTAGCATGCAAAATCATTGCCCTCCATTACTCTTTTTGAAGGGCCATGTCCAAAGGGAGACTTTCGAGCCAAGAGCTCAACCACTAAGATCGGTGTGTTTGGATACCCTTGCCAAGTCCATTCCTCTACAACTGCCCGACCTAAACCGAGCTCAAACAAATTGGGAAGGCAATTGCATGGCATTCAATTTTTCATAATTTTGAATGTAATTATATACTTCAATGTATTGTACTAATTTGTAGGTTGTCATATTCAACCGTAAACCATTATAACTGTTGTAAAACTTACAGAGATTTGTACTCAAAAATATTAAAAATTGGTTATGTATCACTCATGAGATCTTTGATCTCATTCGCAGTGTTCGGTATAAAAAGTGCCTCTGGGAAGCGCTTACGGGTAAAGTCATCGCGACTACTACTGCACTTAATGCCTAATATAGTTGTAACAACATCATCTAGGCATCGACCCTTTAAATCGATGGGGAGTAATAAGGACACAATGCACACACTTTTAGCCCTCCCATTTTTCTATGAATGACTGCTTTCGACTTAAATCCGGAATAAGAAATTATCTGAGTATATAGCAGCGAAGTTATGCGTGCTTATGATGATATTTCTTTGAGTCGGTGTTAATAATCACATAGACCCCTTTCAGTATTGTCTTGGTACCATATATCAAATTCTTTCACGTATTTTAACGCCTCTTTCACATATTTTCAAGTATAGAGAAAGGGTGAGCTTCTTCCATGTATCGAAAGGTATATCGGAAGGGTGCATATATAGAAAGGTTTGGTATATCAGACTGATGGTATATAGATTGGGAGACTGTATACCTGGAGTGATAAGATCCTTACCCTTTTTTAGTTGATTCTGCAAAATGGGAACCAACACCCCAAATTCTTTCTTCCAGATTCACAACTTCTTAGAGGAAATAACTATGTAGCATGGAAGACAAAAATCAAGACACAACTTGAGTTTGAAGAGATTTGGACTATTGTGAATGGTATTGTAACTAGATCAACAACTGATACAACACAACAGAAATAGTTTGATAGATCCAATCAGAAGGCCAAGCTAATCATCTTGTTTGGAGTGTCCGATGACGTGCAACCCCACATTCGAGATGCCAAAACAACCAAAGAAGTGTGGGATAAGTTAAGCATGGTGTACGAGGCCAAAAACAAGAATTTCATATTGAATTTGTAGAGTCAATTACACACATTGAAGTTTAAACACAATGAAAAAATAGAAGCTTTCTTGAGAAGAGTTGCAAAGTTGAGGGCTTCACTTCTAGCCCTAGGAGAAGTGGTCATTGATGAAGCTCTCATTCCCATTGTTCTAAGAGCCCTCCCTCCTTCATACCACATTTTTGTGACAACACTAAACTTGTCGATACTGACAGTTAGTTTTGACAAGTTAGTGAACCTACTGCAACAAGAGGAAGCTATGTATAATAAAGATGATGAAGAGGAGCAGGCACTTTCTTCTCATCAAAAATGGAAAGGAAAAGGAAAAGGAAAACCTAATTCCTCTCAAAAGTCCCAAAATCAGAATCAAAGCATCAACAAGGGGACAAACAACAAAAGAAGAAATGTCCAATCTACAAAAGAGGACATGAATTGAAATATTGTTGGTATAATACATACAAGAAAGGTTCATCAAGTAATTATGGACCTCAACACCAACAATCTCACAAGGGACATTCTAACTACAATCAAGGGCAGAAAAAGGGGAACTAGAAAAGAAAACCCTATTAGCAAGGAAATATTGTTGAGCAAGAAGAACATTCAGATAATGAAGACTACTTGTACACTGCTCAATCAAGTGAACCCTCCACGTCATCTAGTGATGTCTAGTATGTTGATTCGGGAGCCACTTGACACATGACTAGCCACAGAGACTAGTTTACTTCAATGAGGGACATGCCTTCAAAAAAACTATGTTTCTTTAGGTGATGATTCTTTGTACACAATACAGGGGATTGGGAACATTTATCTACCCCTTGGTTCACAAATTGTAGATTTTTATATGTACTATGTCCCCCAGGTTGACAAAGACTCTTTTTCAGTCAATCAACTCCTAGATCACAACTTGAAAATTGATTTTGATACACATTCCAGCAAGAAAATGTGTTTAATTCGAGACAAATCACGAGGCTCGAAAATAGTTACAAAATCCTCCAATGTGGGACGCATGTTCCAGCTTGATTTTTCCATGGAAATGATCAGAACTTGTGGCTAAGAACTCTACCTTTGCAGTTGTGGCATTGGAGACTTGGTCATATCAATTTCAAGTATCTCGAGACACTTCACTAGCACAATATGGTAAAATGATTACCATCTCTCCAGAAGGATACAGACAAGTGTCCTCACTGCCTAGTAGGAAAACAACACAGAGCTTCATTCCATAAGAGTATTTTTGAGCTCATGGTAAGCTTGATTTGGTTCATACCGATCTTTATGATCCAATGCAACCTGAGTCATTCTAGATTTTAGTACTTCATGCTTTGTGTTGATGACTATTTGAGAAAAATGTGTATTTTTGTCTTCACAAGAAAAGTGAAGCTTTTGAAAACTTTCAAGAAGTTCAAAGTGGTTGTTGAGAATGAAACTGGTCATCACATCAGAACTCTCTACTCAAATCGAGGGGGAATTCACCAGTGATGAGTTCAAATCCTACCTACAAGCTCATGGGATTCATTGACAAATGCCTCCTCCACACACAGCAGAAGAATGGTGTTGTTGAGAGAAGAAATCATACTATCATGGAAATGGTGTGATGCATGATCGATGATTCTAGAATAGTGAGGAAATTCTGAGCAGAAACAACAAAACAACAGTTTATTTATTGAATAGAGTGCCCATAATTTCTCTTGATGGAGTAACGCCACATGAAGCATGGTCAAAGAGGAAGCCATCTGTTGCACACCTCAGAGTATTTGGGTGCAAATCAAGTATGCATATACCCAAGCAAGAATAGAAATAAATTGGATATGAAATCACAAAAACTAATCTTCATTGGGTACAGTGAAGAGACTCTTGGGTACAAATTGATGGATCCAAAGACTAGGAAAGTCTACACCAGCTAGAGATGTTGAGTTTTTTTAGAAAAAGGAAGCAGAGAATCCTCCTCCAAACTCACCTAATGTATATTTTTCACCAATTGTAAAAATAGAATTTGATGTTCCCACAGATGATGAAATTGATGATGGGGATGATGGTGATGATCATATAAGACCACAACCCATGGGAGTAGTTCAACATATGCCCAAGTGGTATACTAGCATGCTATGAGATGTAAGAATGGATGCTCCATTGGATACATCCACCACTGGACCAAGGACTCGCAGTAAAGCAAGAGAAGAAGTAAACTTTGCTTTAATGAGTAGATTTATTGAATCTGATGAGCCCTCCAAGTCCAGAAGCCCTACTGATCAAAATCTTGGAAAGATATCATGGATCTTTGAGTAACAATCAGTGATGAAAAACAACACTTGGTAGCTTGTCGATCTTCCACCAGGGAAGAAACCCATTAGATGTAGATGGATATTCAAAAAATTACAAAGTAGATGGGACCATAGACAAGTACAAAGTGAGACTAGTAGAAAAGGGGTATGCACAAAAAGAAGGCATTGACTACGAGGAGACATTTACTCCCATAGCTAAGATCAAAATGATTAGGATGATCTTTTCTCTAGCTTACACTCAGTTTGGTTAGAAATTCCATCAAATGGATGTAAAAATTTCCTTTCTAAATGGAGATTTACAAGAAGAATTCTATATGACTCAACCTGAGGGATATATTGTACCTAGTCAAGAAGCAAAGGTATGTAGACTCAGGAAATATTTGTATGGCCTTAAACAGAACCACCTTGGGCTTGGTACATCAAAATTGATGAGCATCTCATACAACATGGATTTGTTAGAAATCCATACGATCCTAATATCTACCTCAAAAATAAAGGGGGAGATTGTGATTGTGGTTGTTTATGTTGATGATCTAGTCATCATTGGTAGTTTAATGAGGATGATCGATGCAATGAAGAAAGATCTTAACCAATCATTCAACATGATGGATCTCAAAGCTCTTTGCATTATTGTCTTGGATTAGAAGTATGGAAAAGGGAGAATCACATATATTTTTCTCATTTGAAATATAACAAGACAATGCTTGAGAAATTTAGGATGATGGATTGCACACCTATTTCTACACCTATGGAGAACCAATTGCAGTTATCTCATTCAAATCTATCTCCTGCGGTAAATGCCACTCTTTATCGGTAGTTGATTAGGAGTCTCATTTACCTCACATACACTAGACTAGATATCACCTTTCCAGTGAGCTATCTTTCTAGGTTCATGCAGGAACCCAAATTTTTTCATTGGAAGAAAGCAAGGTTAATCTTGAGATATCTCAAGGGAATAGTGGATCTTGGTCTAGAATACAAGAAGAATGATAATTTCTTCTTGTCTAAATATTGATTCAGATCATGCAGGAAATATTGATGATAGGAAATCCACTTCAAGGTTTTTGTTCTTTATGGGATCTAGACCAATATCATGGGGAAGTAAGAAACAACACTTTGTTTCTTTCTCTTCCATAGAAGTCGAGTATCATTCTGCAGGTGAAGTTGTCTGTGAAGTGATATGGCTACGTCGCATACTTGAAGGACTTGGAATACCACAAGACAAATCGACCACCATGTATGTAGATAATGAAGGTGTTCTCAAACTTGTTCGTAATCCATTTTTTCATGAAATAACAAAGCACATTGAGGTACATGTACATTTCATACGCGAGCATGTCTTAAAAAAAATATACTGACTTCAGATTTTTCCAACGGTTGAACAACGAGTAGATCTCTTCACAAAGTCACTTACACATGACAAGTTCGAGTTGTTCAGAGAGTTTCTCTCCTCATCCCTTGAGACAATCAAAAATTAAGGGGGAATGTTAGGTAAAATTTAGTTTACCTAGGTTAATTATGCATTTACCTTAGATAATTATTAATTAATGGTAAGTTGTTATTAACCTTTTATTATTTATAATTGGGAATAGTATTCCCGTACATGTATTTTGTATTTATTATATTTGTTATATGGTTATATTGTTTAAAACCATATATTTACAAATTATATGTGCATGGGATTATTTATAGTTGCAATGTCTCATTTTTTCAGTACATGGCTATACAATTCCTATAAGAATTGTAGCACTTCATTGTAATTTTGATTTGATTCATTATTAATAAAATTACCAGGCTTCCATCCCTTTTCTTCATCTTACAAGCTTAAAATAACCATAAGAGCGAAATTGGATATGAAATTTACAAGAGTAGATAGCCGATAGTGACAAGAAGTGAAAAAAGCATGCACTTACATGAAATGATGGATCAACCATGGTGTTTTATAGAAACAGAACCAATAGAAGCACCGATGTGCAAACGATCAAAGGAAAATATAGAATGATAATCGTTGTCATAAAATGTAATAAGATGTGGAGACGAATCAACATGAGAAACTAGAAAATCCAGAGCCCATAATGATGGAGGGGTACTACATGATTGGACAAAGATTTCGTAGCTTACTTTTCATGATTTGGTGGAGGATTATTGAAGATTTTTAGATTTTATTTTCATTGATAGGAGGGGATGTTGATGGTTCAGAAGATCAATTTGATTGTTGTCAATAAGATCTTGAATAAGATGTCTTAATTTGAAACAATGATCAATAGAATGTCCAACACACTGGTGATAGTCACATCTAATATTTTTGTTATAGTTGTGGCCCTTAGGGTAAGATGGATCCAAAGTAAGTGGAGGAGGAAGTGTAATAAGATTGCTCTCAATAAGTTATGGCAATAGAATATGTGGAGCACAAGTCAATTTAGTGAATGTATTCTTAGGTGGTTTCCATTTAAGATTTTCAGAGGGTAGACACAACGTTGATAGTAATGACCTTTTCCTCATTTGTTTTAATAGATGGCTTGAAAGGATATTTTCTTGGAAACTTATTAGAAGATGAGGCAACCTGATTTTGATACTTAATTTTTCCCATAGTAAGAATTTTCCTTTTGCATAACTTAAGAGTGTGACAAAGATGGTCAAATGAAAGAGGGGTCTCAAAGATGATGCTTTATTATAGTGGAGATAAGAGACTCTTAACAAATAGATCTTGCAATCCTGAATCAAAAAGCACATTAGTCATCCTAGCTAGGTTGTTTTTGTAATGTAAGACATAATCCACTAGGTGCTCATTATATCGTTGTTTGATTTGTTCGAGTTGAGCATATGATATCTTTGATCCGATATTGATTGAAAAGTGAGTAATAAAATCATCGGCTAAGTGCATAAAATATGTTACGGAATGAATAGGTAGATCATAGAATCAACGCATAACATGAAAGAGACCGATGACATACTTTTTATCTTGGAGACTATGAGGAAAGAGCTCAGCTAATAGAGTGTGATCATCCACATAATCTATACAATCCACATGAAAGATTGAAGATACTCTTAAGGATCTTTGTGGCCATTGAAAATTGGAAGCTTAGGAGCTAAAAAATTGGAGGGAGTACATATGTGGAAATAGAAGGTGTGAAAGGAGTATGAAGGAGTAAAATGGAATCCAAATATGGAGAGGCACAAGAAGTATCCTATTGAAGTTAATGGATTTGATATTGAAGATCTTGATAAAGAGAGGCTAGATCTTGAGTTCCAAAAGAGGAAACTTGTGTATACAAAGTTAGAGGTGGAGTAAAATGATTGGTAGCAGTAGGAATGGAGACAAACACAATATAGATGGGTGGAATGGTAGAAGGAGGAGGTTGAGTAGCAATAGGAAGAGAAGTGGTAGCATCGTAGTTCTTGTGTTCATGTGTAAGTTGGTATAGCTATGGAATGAAGCCTAGAACACTCAAGAAAGCTTCAAAGCTTGCCAAAATTCAACAATGAACCATCATATTAGAGCTAAACAAGAACTATCTCTTTGCATGCATATATAAACTTGAAATAAACATTCAAACCCTAGCATATCTATATATTTCTCTACTCCATGAAAGCTAATCAAATATTGAACCTAAGAAGATCAATCTAGCAATCAGTTTGTGTTTGTTTGATAATCAAGGGTTTGAGAGTGATATCTCACCATTAATGGATTTTAAGGCCAATGGTTCATCCCATTTACTCAAGCTTGATGTTTAGAAATGCAAATGGTTAAAGCAAAGATAGCTCAAATAACAATGAAAACTACTAAATCTAAAGATGGCATAAGCTAGTCTAAAAATGGAGTGTTCTTAGCAAAAATGGGGAGGGGTATGCTTGTATTTATAGGTTTCTAATCCTAGGAAGAGGAAAGGGATGTTTTGGACTCATGTGGGACTAAATTCAAAAAGGCAAAACTCAAGTGAAACTCAAATTAGAAAGGTGAAATTGACATTTGGAAAGCTAAGTCTCTTTTTAGAAAGTCAACAAAGGTTTAATTATCCTCAAATAGGCTAATTAATAGGATAATGACTTATAGAATCCATTTAGAAGGGTGTTAACATGATTTAGGGGTTTAGAAGAGGTTAGAAAGGGTAATTAACTAGCATAGTGTGGTCAATTAGTGGGTATTGGGATAGTTAGTGCAATTTTACTAATAAAGTTGCGTAGACCAAATTATAGGTGTCTACATTTGCCCCTCTTTGGGGTGGTGTAAGTAACGTCACTTCAAAGAAAGTAGACAAACAAAAATAGCTAAAATTTTGAAGGGGTAGAAGAAAAATTAGTAAGCTAGATGGATGCCCCTCGAGTGTCGATGGGGTGATGAAAGAACTCAATGGACAATCGAAAAGATGACAAAAGAAAGAATAGTGTGAAGAGAAGAAAGGGGATGGGAAAGGGATTGGATAGAGGAGAATAATGATAAAAAAAAAGGTATTGAGCTATCAATGAACCATGCGTATAGTAAACAAAAACATGTCATCATATTGCTAGGAATCTTCATCATGGGCCCTTATTAAAAATGTAAGCATATGACAAGGGTGTAAAATGACACAAAAAGCCACAACACAAATGATGTCCATTGCTAAACTACCAACTCCATGTAACATACAAAATGCAATGCAATATGAGAAGCAAACAAGCTGACCTAATAGGGAAACAAGTACACACACATACTTGGTGTCCCCGAGATTTCACCCGAAACTGGGACTACCCCTTTTAAAAAATTCATTCTTTTCAAAGTAACGGTCGTTTTTGTGTTTTTTTACTTGCAATTGTTTACATTTCTCTAAGGTATCCCCAAAGAGTCATAAAATCCAAATTCACCATGTACCCACATGTTGAAGCTCACTCAATTCCTTCATCGATCTTATTCTGCAAGTGTTTTATTTATTTTTTATAAAATAAATAAAGTTCTTTTAAAAATAGATTGAGCTAAAATTGGAGGATTTAGGTTATATAAAGCACTTCACCCCATCATTATTACCATAGAAAATTCACTTGGGGGGAAGAATTTTTGTAGATCAACTAATTAGAGAAATTTTTTGAGAAATTGCCCGCAACTTTTTTGTTTTGTTTTATTTTTTTTGTCTTTGTTTTTGTTTATTTTCTCTAGCATTTCCCATAGCCTATTCATTCTTCTTGTCAGACCTTTCCTAGGCCTAGGGTTTTGAAAAGCTATCTAGTATTTTTTAATTACTAATCTACCTAAAGGTGATCAGAGCTCTAGATTCTTTCAGGATATTACGAGAAGTTGCTTGGTCCAAAAAGGTGCAAAAATGGATTTTATGAAAATAAGAAAAATATTTCCATCCGAGAAAATATAAGTTTTTAGAGAAAATGACACCTAAAACGGAGCCACGGAGTGAAAGTTATGGCACTTGTAAGTTTTTGTTACTACATCTTCTTGGACCCTTTCCAAAAATGGAAAAATTTATTTTGTACTTTTTGGGAAGAGAAATTTCTTAATGCAAGTCACACTTTTTGGGAAGAATCTTTCTTCCATTCAAGTCACACTTTTTGGGAAGCAAGTCACACTTTTTGGAAGGAAGGTTCTTAAGTGCCAATGGGAATTTTGGTGGTGGAAAGAAGGTGAGAATTTGGAGCCTTCTTGGAAGGTTACTTTTTCCCATAAATCACTTAAGTGCCAATGGGAATTTTGGTGGTGGAAGGAAGGTGGGAATTTGGAGCCTTCCTGGAAGGTTGTTTTTTCCATCATTAAAGTTAAATCACTTAAGTGCCAATGGGAATTTTGGTGGTGGAAGGAAGGTGGGAATTTGGAGCCTTCCTAGAAGGTTTTTTTCTCATCATTAAAGTTAAATCACTTAAGTGCCAATGGGAATTTTGGTGGTGGAAGGAAGGTGGGAATTTGGAGCCTTCCTGGAAGGTTGTTTTTTCCCATCATTAAAGTTAAATCACTTAAGTGAAAGATGGGAATTTTGAGCTGTCTGGAAGGGTAAAAATTCCCACTTCCTTGCCTTTTTATTTTAACATGACTTCTAGCCAAAAAGTGTGACCCATTCTGGCATAGCTAAATGCCTAAAAGCTGACTTTTTAATTGTTGGGAAGCATCCAGTTTTGGCGCCTAGGGTTGGAAAGGCTTCCTTTTATTATTCTGGCTATTTGCATGTTGATGAGAGTGCACAGTGAATAAAATAAAAATGTTATCTTGTTTGGCATGCAAAAAAGTCTAAAAATAGAGGGCTGCATGCTTTATAATCGAGATCTCGGTGAAGAAATTAGATATTCATGCTATGAGGTTCATGTGTGTCTAAATTATTTGCAGAATACTTAATTTCGCCCATACTAGAGAAGAATTGCAAAAGCTTCAAGGATAGAGGGGAAGACATGTCGGAGGTAGTACCCTGCAAGAAAATCTCGATCAACTTCTTCCAAATCCAGTTTGGTGAGAATCAAAAGAAAGGATTCAACAACATATGGGAGAAAAAAGCATCTCAGATTCAAGGCAGAGATATCATTTAGATCATTCATGAGGCAAAGGTGCAATATAGTTTGAATCAACATGCAGAGTATGGAAGAAGAGTAAGACTGGGAGTGTTGCAATAGGAATAACTTCTTTTCTCTCTTCTTCTTTCTCTTATTTTCTCCGATAGAGTAATTGAGTAATCAATTAAATTGTAAAACTTAGGTAATTGATTGGAAAGTTGTTACTTCAAGTTACTAGAAAAAGTCAACTACTTGGGAATATGTGGCATACATGCAGGGCATTGATTTAGTCTTCAGATGCATGTCATGCAAAGAGAAATTTTAGGGGAAAAATGCCGCCATTATTTCTCTTTTTCATAGATTCCACATGTGTAAATTCATTGAAATCTTCCTATTTGTAATTTCCCTCTATACACTGTAAATAGAGGAGGAAGAGCCTATGGGTTAAAGGATCACAATTTTTAATCAACATTCTTGAGTTCCAGACTTTGTGTTACAGCCCTTGATGTCATTTTTGTGAAAGATGAGGAATTGAATAAAAGGAAGATTTTTGAGAACTTTTGAGTACATTTGTTTCTTACTTCTATGTGGATCTTTAAATAAACTTTGTGTTATCTGATATTTAGATTAGAAGCTTTTATTTTCCTTTACTTCTGAATATTGTGAGATCTACTTGTTTATTTAATCTATATGTATGAGACCAACTCTATAAAATATTGTTTGAATTACATATCTTCCTTTCTTCTTTCCCAAATTTCATTATTTCCCCCTTCTACAAATACTTCATAAACAACTGCTTACTTGCAGAATTGCTTAGCTATGGTTCATGAGCTTTGTAATTAAAGTAAAACCCCAAAAATAGTTATTAGGATTTATACTTACCATATTGATAAACATCTTACATGGGAGCCTCGTCGTTAAATGAGGGAGATTTATCTCATGATTTCCTAGGTTTTTAGTTATGCAAAAAATCTAGCCAACAATAGTCAAACCAACAACATTTAAGAAAGTTGCACAAATGTTTTGTTATCGAGCTTTAGTTCCCAAATGTTCGTGACAAACAAAAAGGGTAAAAATTGATGCCCTAAGCAAGGATATATGCGAGGGAGTTTGATGAAGGATATAATGTCCAATGATAAAGCATTGTGCACAATGACACAATACTAGGAAATTTGTATGTGCCAAAATAGTACAAATGAAGCAAACAAGCTAGCTTTGTTGATGGGAGGTAGATCCAGACGATCCACAAGTTGTTTGTGATAGAAACAAGTGAAAATGTCAGCCAGATATGATAAGAATACCATGGATGAGACACAAATTTCAGCTTTGTATCAACATGTTACCAATTTTGTGATTTTTTTATTTTTGAACTTTTTTATTTTTGTGAAAATTTTACAATTTTTAGGAAGATTATGATTTTTGCAATTTTTTAGATTTTTTTTTTTTTTGTAATT
Source organism: Taxus wallichiana var. yunnanensis (assembly GCA_018340775.1). Lineage (NCBI taxonomy): Eukaryota > Viridiplantae > Streptophyta > Pinopsida > Cupressales > Taxaceae > Taxus > Taxus wallichiana. The sequence continues at coordinate 928,314,989 of CM031235.1, forward strand.
TTTAGGATTTTTGATCGGTCAAAAGAATTTAGAAAATGGAAGATTACCTAAAGCACACGAAAATGCCCAGGATGACGAAACGGGTGTCAAGTAGCAAAAAGATGCCCCAGCGAGAAGAAAAGGGTGTTAGGTGGCAAATAATGCCCAAGATAGTGAAAAATGAGTTAAAAATAATTATTTAATAAAAATAATTATCACGGCAAGTAGAAGAAAGTGTTAGAGTGATCGTAGTGGTCAAAACATGCCCGAGGGCATCACGGTGGGTTAAAATGGCTAAATATACCCCTCTAGGGGGTAAATCATCACGACGAGTTCATTTGTTACTGAGCTTTGCTTTGATTTTTACCGCATAGTGATTTCTTAGCTATAAGAGAGATGGCACGGGTCCAGAGGTGTATGAGGTGAGTTGACACCATTTGGGAGTATGCACAGGAGGAGGATGACCCTCCATTTGTGAGTGCATGAACCTTTCTTGTCCTTTTTTGCATTTAATAGCTCTTATTAGCATTATTAGGGTTTACTATGGGGTGAAATTGTGTACGCGTGCCCTAGGGCGCGAGCATAAGCTAGTTCAGGGAGGTGGAGGGGATGATGCCACTTGGTTTCAACAAATTTAGTAATGCAGATGGCATAGATTACGAGCCTATGGCGTAGTAGTTGCAAGCCCATATTGAGACGATTCTTGTAAAGAGGGACCGATTTCTGGCCAAGAGGATAGTAGGTCACGCTAAGCTAGTAAGATTACAGGAAGAGGTGGCTTCATTCTAATAGACTGATGGAGCCACCATGACACCATGGATATACATGAACTTGGCTACGACCAATGGCAGGGCTTCCTACTATAAGGCCATGTATTATGATGTTGTTCCAGAGGGTCAGAGAGTACCCAACTTTAGTGAGCAAGTCAATGGGTAGATCACAGAGGTCACAGAGACCAGAGACATCAGCGAGATCTGTGGAGCAACCACGAGATTCCTAGACAAGGTGGTAGACATGAAGAGCAGAGTACATAGGTGATGTGCCCTCTGCCAAATCATAGGCCTTCAAGTCCCCATGAGGGATCGAGTCAGACATGACTTGGTTTTGATTATACACATATGTATGTATTTCTGATGTATGCCTCTTATGAAGGCTCGTTTTTATCGATGATGTATGATGTATCATTTTTGGATTATGCCTCCTGATGAAGGCTTATTTTGATCGATGCCCTTGATGGCAGATTTTGTATCGATGTTGTATATCTTTTTTTTTGAGACAGACTTTATATATGTGATGGACATTCAATGTTTATACTTGTCATGTATTTATATGACTTATGATGATGATTATGATCTATGGATGATGTTGTTTGATTTACTTCTTATGTATGTATCATGATGGATTTTGATGATGTATCACATCATATGTTTTGATAAGATGTTTTATTGCTTTACTTTATCATATTATCATGTATGAGTTAGCAGTAGATGATAGCTCTCTTGTGGATGAGATACTATATGATGTAAACCACATTTTTATTATGGATATTGGTGTGGGGGATAGATTTGTGATCATGCGCAACCCCTCTTTCCCCATTGATGATACAATATATGATGATTAGCTTTAGCATACATGCTTGATGTAAAACTTTAGCATTTTATTTATCTATAGATGATGTTGTTAGATGTGATGATATATGTTTATGATGATGATAACGAACAATGTGCATGGAACAAACAAACACAAGAAAAAGTTAACAAAACTAAACACAACACAACTATATGCAAATAAGAATGAACTCAAGCATGCTTAACAATAAATTAAATTGATACTCAATCAAAGCAAGTGAATGAATCCTAATAAATGCATATAACTAATGATGAAAACACACCAATTTTTACAAGTATGAAAGTTTAAAATGAACTCAATGCAACATACAACAAATCAAATAATATTTAATCTAAGTCAAGCAAATGAATCCATTTTAAATCATACAACCGAAAAGATACTACAATCAAAACTCTACAAACTGAAAACTAAAAGTAATCAAACCACTACCTTGTTTTTGTGGGATAGTTTTGATTTGTTTTCTAATGTTTTTGGTGTCATTCTAAAGACAATTTTCAAGGCTATTGTTCACATTGTTTTTGTGATTTTATCCTTAAAAGGGTTTTTCAAATGTTTAGGTTTTTCTAACATTTTGAATGTTTTGTGTTTTTGTGAAGCGAGAAGCGTGGATGCCCCTAGCGTGAGATGGGAATATACAAAGGTAGAATGCCATGCGTTATGTCCAAGAAAGAATATGTGAAGCTACCCCAATGTTAGATGGGAATGTACAAAGGAAAATCTTCACAGCGATAGACAAGAGTAGAACAAGCCAGATCAAGGCCGCAATGGATGAGCTTGAGAGGATTCCTAGACCTAAGCAACCTAGCCCTAAGAACAACAAGTATTACATGTCTAGTTATGAGAGTTCTTGTAAACAATGAACCCTCCTAGGTACTAGAAAACTAGTTTTCACCCAAGGAATTTCCCAATGTGCCACAATTGTGTGGTTTTCACACTTGGATGACATGTTTTCTTTTTACTGTTTTCTTGATTTTTTTGATTTTTTTGCTTGTTTTTTCTTTCTTTTCTAAGGAACCTCTTATTTAAGCATAGAAGTGCTTGAGATGCATTGCGTTCATTGGTTCCTTTAATTCCTCACCATCTAAGTGAGCCAGTTTATAAGCCCCTGATCCATATTTCTTGGTGACTACATAAGGTCCCAACTAGTTAGCCTCAAATTTTCCCTTCTTTTCTTTGTCTTTAACAATGTTTTTTTGGTTTTCTTTCAAAATGAGATCACCCACCTCAAATTGATGAGGTATGATCCATTTTTTTACCCTCATGAAACTCGGTTCTGATAAAATTTTAAGTGATTGAGGGCTCTCATTCTTTTCTCGTCAATAGCTCCAATTCTACCAGGTGAGCAACTCTGTAGTCTTCATCCTTGTCTAGATAATCCCAGAGAGATATTCTCAGGGAGGGAAGCTCAATTTCTAGGGGTATAATGGCCTCAGTACCATAGACTAGTGAGTATGGAGTAGCACCAGTAGGGGTGCGAATGGAGGTTTGATAGGCCTAGAGGGCGGGATGAATTTGGAGGTGCCAATTACGGCATGTTTTTCTAACCATTTTCTCCATGATTTGAACAAGGGTTTTATTTATGGCCTCTACTTTTCCATTACCTTGAGGGTAATAGGGAGTAGACCATTTAAGATGGATTTAGAAGCATTAGCATAACACTTTAACCATCTTGTTCTTGAAGGATTTTCCATTGTCTGCGATAATGGTGGAGGGGATGTCATAACGGAAAATGAGACGATTCATGATAAATTTTGAAATTTACACACTAGTTACATAAGTTAGAGGGACAACCTCTACCCATTTGGTGAAGTATTCGGTGGCGGTAATGATGTGGGTGTGGCCATTTGAGGAAGTTGGAGTGATCTTCCTATGAGATCAAGTCCCCATTTGGAAAATGACCAAGGTGTTATGATGGGCTAAAAAGCTTGTGCTGGTGCATGTATCAAGTTGCCATATTTTTGGCATAGTTCACATTTCTTGACATGCTTGCAACATATTGTTTTCATGGTGGTCCAATAATAACTCGAAATGAGAACCTCATATTCCGTAATGTTATTTGTGTAGGGGAATCCTAGATGAAAGGCTTATGGGATTATCTCTCCAGTAGGGGTGATAAGTATCACTCCTGCTCCTGAACCATGATAGGTGAATGATCCATCAAAGTGGACTTGCCACATAATAGATTCTTCTATGTACATCATGGATGTGTCAGGAGATCCAGACACAATGGTTCCATTCTTGGTAATAAAGCTTTAGTTAGCTGATTTGCGAGCACCTATCCTTTCAGGGATTTTTATTGGAAAATTCAATATCAAATTCACTAAGGAGGATGATCCAATTAGCCATCTGTCCTATTAGGGAAGGTTTAGATAAGAGGTATTTTAAAGGGTCAACCTTGGATATTATCTTGGTTTTATTGTTTAGGAGATAGTGGCATAATTTCGAAAGGTGAACACCACAGCTAGGCAAGCTTTCTCAATCGAAGGTAATTTAACTCATAGGCATGAGGGTACGACTTAAGTAATAAACCGCTCATTCTTTATGGCTTAGGTCATATTGGGCAAGTAGTGCACCAATAGCAAATTGAGTAGCTGAAATATAGAGCAATAAGGGTTCATCGGGGTAGGCGGCATTAGAACAAGTGGACTTGCTAGATATTGCTTGAGTAGTGCAAAGGCTTTCTGGCAATCTGCTCCCCATGTAAAGGTAACATCTTTCTTCAATAGATGCATAAAAGGATGACACTTATCCACAAGTTATGATATGAATCAGCAGATTTCCTGAATTTTCCCTTGTAGACTCCTTAGTTGTTTAAGATTCATGGGTGGAGGCATCTTTGTTATAGCCACCACTTTAGTGGGATCCACCTCTATTCCTCTTTGTGAGACAATGAAACCCAATAATTTTCCTGATTGTACACCAAAGACGCTTCTTGGGATTCAACCGAACCTTATAATCTTGGAGACATTGAAAAATATGCCTTAGTACTTCAGGATGCTCTTCCCTAGTTTTTGATTTTGCTAATATATCATCCATGTAATCTTCCATGATATCATTCATCATATCATGGAAAATAATAATCATGGCTCGTTGATATGTTTCCCCAAGCATTCTTGAGGCTAAAAGGCATGACCTAATAGAAAAATGTCCCCAAGGGGTAATGAAATCAGTCTTGTGTTGATCTTCCTCTATGATCTTGATTTGGTTATAACCTGAGAAGCCATCCATTAAAGATAGCATCTCATAACCAGCAGTCAAATTGACAATCATGTCAATGTTAGGAAAGGGAATTCATCCTTAGGGCATGCTTTGTTGATGTCCGGAAGTGATGCATATTTTGATACCAATTGGTTTCTTTTAAACTAGGACTACATTAGATATCCAATCCGAATAGTCAATAGGTTTGATAAAACTTGCTACTAATAGTATTTCAAGTTCCTCTTTGACAAGTAATGTAATTTTTGGATGCATCTTTCTTAGTTTCTACTTGATAGGTTTGGCATTTGGGTGTACAAAAAGGTTGTGTACAACCAATTTGGGTCCAAACCTGACATATCCACATATGACCATGAAAATATATCCACATACTCTTATAATAGGGCTACGAGGGTCTTATGTTCTTGTACTAAGAGTGAATCTCCCATTTATCATCTTAGGCTCTTCTTTTGTCCCGATGTTGACACTGATTGTTTCTTCAACCAAAATTTTTGATGCATCCTCCATCCATGTAGGATCAGGAGGAAGATTCAAATCTACTTCCATAGGTGGTTCAGAGAGATCATCATCTTTGAGTGGGTAAACTATTTTTTCCATCTATTTTTCTAATTATTTTTCCACAAGTGCCTCAAAGAGGTTTTCACTATGTGTCTTGGTCTGTTTCTTTTCCAAGGCTTCTTAGTAGTATTTTTTCCCTCGAGCTTGTTGATATTTAGTTGACCACACATTTCTGCCTCTTCCCCAAAATATGCACATGCATCTAGATCAATGGAGAAGCCCTTTTTGTGATCACCTATTGGAATGTTATCCTTGATTCCCATGAACTCTTCAATTGCCTCATCATTTTTGAATAGATCGATTGGCACATGAAGTTGTTGATCCCAATCAATTAGGTCAGGATATATTAGGTTAACTTGGGAATTGGCTTGGGGATTTGTTTTGGAAAGAGTAAGGATGGAAGAATCTGGAAATAGGTTAGTAGAGGCAAGATCTTCATATAATATATTTGGGAATGCGTCGTCATCTAAATTAGATAAGTCATCCTCACGTTCAGAGGAAGTGTTGTTTATTTCTGCAAGTAGAGCTCTATGAGGCTGAATGCCAAGGCCATGCTTATTATACTTCCATGGGGGAAGTGGAATAGGTTCTAATCTACCTTGTGCATTTGGGCTACATCCAGCTCCTTGATATCCCATGACTTGCATCATGCGGTGTGCTTTGATAAAATGTGGAGCTTGGTGACATGAAGCCATAGTTCCTTTGGGTACCCAACTGGTAGGTGTATCTAGCATCTTCTCGTCTGATAAGAGACCACTAGGAGTAAACCTTTTAAGGGGCTTAGGGAAACTAGCCTGAGTGCTTTTGGACTGGAAATATGGTCTACCACGTGTCTTAGGTGACACAAAAAGATCAGATATCAATAGGGCTTGTTCAAGATTGAATTGATCTGTTGGGCCGTATTTCCCAAACGTTGCTTCCCATGTAGAAAAGGGATTAACCAACATAGGAAAATTTTGATTGCATGGTGTCAACATATATGGATCTACACAATCCTTCATAGCCTCCATTTGTAATGGAACCAAAATATCTGCAGAAGGACACTCATACGTTGTTCATGAGAAATTATACAACACTCTGTAGACACTAAAATTAGGTCACACTCCCCTTTCGTCCCTCGACAAATAAGCACCCTTTATTACATTTACCTAGCCATGACCCCCTTCACCCCACTAATATTAATTTAATTTAATTAATGCATTATCCTCACTATATTCATTATTTAAATATCTTATTTAAATAATATCTACACATATAGTTCACTTAGACATCTCACCAAGCTAACTCAACCTAAGACCTATTCTTAGCAAGTTCCCATAACTAACTAAGACTTACCCAAACCCTAAAAATCAATGCCTACATTCCCTCTAACCACATTCCTGCATGCTCGCAAGAGGCTCGAGTCCAATCTCACGGGATAACGACATGAGATCTAAGGAAATCAGGAGGATCTCCCTAGTTTAGTAAACCTAGGAAATCCCACCTTGACCGACATCGGTTACCCCTAACCGTCACCGGTTAAGCCGGACCACCATCGGTTACCCCTTTTAACCCCTAAACTACCTTATTCTCAAGGTTGGAAAACATTGGGAGAAATTTGACGAGCAAGAATAGAATCTTAGTGAGATAACGCATCTTCAAAGAGAAAATTCCAGCAAAAACTCATATCCAAGGAAGGAGATTGAGCATCTTCTCCTGCATAGCCATCCTAGCCACGATCTGATCTATCTAAGCAAAGAGGAGTGTGCATGCAACCCATAAAGAAGATTTTCTTGGTTGGTTATCACTTGCAGCCTTCAAACCCATCATTCAAGCACCTCCATTCTTCACACAGAGACCTTCAAGAACAAAATACAAGTAAGTACAACATCATACTTTCCTAGTTATTTCATTTCATCATTATTTTATCACCCATTGTTTATCTTTCTCCCTATTGACCTTCTCCAACATTTTCACCTCCATAGACCCATTAAAACCTCACAAAATCCTACTCCGGTCACCCAATACCTCGTCCTACTACCGACCAAAGTCCTTTATGAAACCAAAAGGAGACCAAAACCCCATTCATGACATTTCTAGATCCCAAAGTAACCAAAGCACCAATTATACCTAACCGCGTCGGTCACCCCTGACCGACACCGGTCTCTATGTTTGCCCACATAACCTTAAACAAGACCTACCCACTAATTTTACCTCACCCTCACTCACATGTGACCTACCCGAGACTTTTATCGGACTGCAGAGACCCAAAACCAATCATTTGACCTTTGGATTCTATTCTAGTTTGGCTTGTTAGATTAGATCTATTTTCTTATTGTGTTTTAAGTGAGATACCTAAATCATTTCAAAATAACAATAGGATTTACTTTTTTACATCATTAATTTGTTTGAAAAATGGTGACATGACCATCTAGGAAGTATCATACTTCTCGGATCTAGCTTACGCTTAGGAAATTCACTTGCCCATATTGTTTAATTCCTTTTGGTGGTCTTGTTTTCATTACGGGTAGTTCCTCCTAGCCAAAAGGAAGTTCTCACGGTCAACTATGGATTTGAAAGTCATATGTGTGCAACAACCCATAATCGATTGACATTTGAATAGGTATTCCTCCTACCCCGTTACCCTATCTATTTCATTAACAATTCAAAGAAACAATCTAAGAAAAAGGTGAAACATTTTGGCACACCCAATGGGACCCATCCAGGGTTCCTTGCATTTCATTCATTCCTAGGAAAAAAATTGTGTGTTTGTTTCCCTTCTAAAAACATACACACTAATTTTCTTCCCTGGTAATCCACTTCTTCTTTCTATTTGCTCTAAAGGAAACTTTTCTTTTGGTGTATTTAAAAAGAATCATTTCTTCATGTTTTCTGCATTATAGTGAAAGAGCATCCCTCTTCCTCTTCATCTTATTGTGTCATCCAATTTCACATTTTCGATTTGGGTTTAAAACAATTACATTCCATTCTGATTTATTGCATTAGCTCACATTAATTGAGGGAAACCTATACGTTGGAAGTCATGACCAGTTGATGGTTGACAAACGAATCGTAGAAAAGCACTTCTATCCTTTTCTCTTTCTCTAAGTCTTACCAAACCACACAAAAATTCAAAATACATACATTCTTAAACAACATCCTACTTGGAAGAAGTTGTAGGTGATCACATGATCACGGCATAGTGGGCACCCAGCTCACTACTCTATCGAGTCATACTTCAAAGCGAAGCCCGCCCCCACCATAACATACCTGAAACCTCACCTTTTAGATCTCCTTCTTTGTAGGAAGCCATCCTCACCAAAAACTATATTTCACAATTCATGTGTCGGTCCTAAATAGCATAACCTAAAAAACATAATAGAAAAGGGCACTCTTAAGATCACATTTTCTTAGTGTTTCGCTTGGCTTGTGTTTTGAGGTGAAAGAGCACATTCATCACTTTTTTTGTTCATCCTTGCACGCTCCTCATCAAGCTAGTGTATTCCATCTTCACACCGAGTGTGCACTGGGCCATATTATTATCATTCCCGAATTTTGGGTTTGATTCCACATCAAATTTTAATTCACAACCACTTTATTTCATCATTATTTCAATTCCACAAGAACCATCATTGGTTATCTCGACCGCCATCGGTTATACCCAACCGACGTCGTTCTAGGTCCTTTGCTAACCTACTTGAAAGGACATTTTCACTTCACTTTCTTTGTAAGGATATTACTTGTATAAATCATAACATATACGGTAGAATAACATGAGAGAACACCAAAATATAGGTAAATGATGACAATATGATCATATAATAGCTTTACCACTTCGAGGGGCAACCTCAATACCACTTCGAGGGGTAACCTCCAAACCATACAATACCACTCCAATACTCAATATGATGATTAACTACAACCTTCTAACCCCTATATATACCATTCTAACATATGGCCAATCGAGGGCCGACCTCCTAAGCATAATAAATCATAAATGAATGATATAATAAGATAAGGGGATGTGTGCTACATGCTCGGCATCTCCATCATAACATTATATCCCATGTGAACCTATTGGTTTGAAAATCACACTTGGGTAGATATGCATCATAACGGTGTGCGTGGCATAGCCCCTCTTTGAGTCATCAAGTGAAACCGGTTTATTACTATTATACTACTAGGAATATATGCAAGTCTCACAATATTCTCGCCTTCGAGGGTTTGGGATCTCATCCCAAAGAGGGTGTTTCATGCGAAAAGAAAGGAATGAAAGAGAGGATGAAGAAAGATCGTGTCCGAAGGGAGAAAAGAAATGAATTCCAAAGCGTAAAGGTCGGAGGGTTTATGTTTTGGGATTGGTAGTAAATGAGCCAAACCTACTTGCATAAACGAATAAAGCAATACCGATGAATAAATGACAAAAAGTAGAGATAGATACAGAATAAACACATAGATCGACATAAGAAAGAAGATGCCCATAATACACATATTCAAAGACAAAGTCTTAATATTTGTATTAATATTTTTCTTCTCACATAAAGTACAAAGCCTTTTCTTCCCACTTCTATTTTTCATCTAAAAAATATCCACCACCTGAATACAACAAGTATTCAAGTATTTATAGAAGGAGAGAAGAAAAGAAGACAAAAGCAAAACAACCACTTAATTACAAAAATATCTTTACAATAGATTACAAAGTCATTTGTTGACTTTTTGACAACTTTGGTGGATGACATCATCCCATGGTGCAACATGGATGATGTCATCATTTATGTCAACATGCTTTAGATAATTTACAAGGAGAAAGTCGGGAAGAAGGAAACTATTCATCGTCCCCTACTACTGAAAGGGGGATCCTATCTTGGGAGACAAGATGTGAAACTAGGCACGATACTCCATGAACTTACTAATCATGGGTTGAAGTTGATCTAGGAAGGATCTTGTGTCGATCACCGATAGCTTCTTCGCAAGTCTCTTCTTGAGCTTTTCTTCGGGAGTTTGGAATAATCATTTTGCCTCTATCGTACCCAATAAAGTCATGACATGCCAACGAGGTTGTTGATGGATTCGGTGTCAAAAGTGACCTCTGGTCACTTAGAAACGATCTCCTCAAGATCTAAATAGTTTCCTCAACCTTTCTTAAGGCGAAAGAAGTGAGCAAGCCCGAGACATTCTTAGGACAATCTGTTCCATTTGATGCATTCATCCACGCTTCCTCCTTTATTTTTTCGATCTTCTAGGATGAACTCCAGCTGATCAACCCGATAATCTAGAGTAGAAAGGATTTTGTTGAGGGCTCTGGGGTGACCAAGGACGCCAAATTTGAATAGATCTTCATGAACAATTGAACATTTTTCAAAGGTCTCATGCTACATCTTGGCATGGTCTAGCTCTTCGGAGATGGGTCCTGCTATCGCCTGGAGTTCTCTGTTCGCCCGATTGATATTCTGATACAAACTGGTGAACTTGGTGATTACTCCCTCGCTTTCCTTGAGGATTTGGCTCCTCCAGGCGGAAACTGCCATACCCTACTCACCGATTTTGGTATACTCATTAATCTTATCCTGGCTCAGAGGCTCAGGAGTTTCGGCGGTAGTCAGAGGAGGCGACCGCCCATTTTTAAGGCATGGAGAAGATGTTTATTCTGCTCCTTTAATGCCTTTTTCTTCCTTTGCTTCCTGGAGCTTCTTGCAAAGGGCGTCAACTACAGATAGGGCCTCTCCTTGAAGGCTTTCTGAAGATGTCCCCATTGTGACTTGGGTCACTGTGTAATCTGTCGAAGACAGATCCTTTTTATCCTTTAAAGGATTGGGGTATGCTATCTCCATTACTCTCTCCCCTGATGCACTCTGAGAGAAGCGGGTTATAGGATTTTGCTTCTTGACCCCTTTTGATGGGATGACGGAGAAGTCCATTGCGATGGGAACTAACTCAGTCTTTGGGAGATCCAGTGGACTTATGGGAGAAGGACCAGAAATAGAAAAGGGAGCAGCTGCAGTAGTAGAAGGAAAAAACGTGGAGACACTTGGAGGTGGCATTGAGAGGGAAGCCGAGAAAGTGCTCACGGGAGGAAGGGATACTGTAGGGGAGGTAGACATAGGAATGGAAGGGAGCTGAGAGATGAGGGAAGAAATGGTCTCTGCGAGAGAAGAGAAGATGGATGATGAAGAAGGGGGAACAGTAGAAGATGGGGGAGAGGACACGACCAAAGGAATGGTCACTTGGGTCACTCGAGGAGGGGAAGGAGGAGAAGGAGAAGGGACAGAAGGGACCTCAATAGTTATAGTAGTGGCAACATCCTGAGTGGATGTGCCTATCGGAACATCTTCCGCTACTTCTTCTTCTAAGCTTTCCGGGATTACAACCCATTCTTGTGAAGTGGAAGGAGGACTTTCAGGAGCTTCCTCTTGGGTGGAGCTTGACTCACCCTCTTTGCCTTTCCCTTTGCCCTTTGGCAGTTGTTTTGCCTGGGAAGGTGCGTTGCCCAACGGAGATGTAGTGAAATCAACTCCGAGGTAAATGAGGCCATTCATTCTGCACCAATGCTCCGTTCTCCGCAGAGTTTCCTTGACCCTTTCTTCTATGGTCTGAGGCGCTTTGGTTCTGTCAATTATAGTGAAAGGCCAATCGTCCCCACCCGTGTCAAGATATACTTGATCAACTTCTTGATCAGTAGTTTGATAACCTTTTGGGATGATGGCCACACCGTACTGGATGATTTCAGCCAAAGCCAAGTGGGAATGGTCTTTCCTCCTGAGCTCGACCTCATGATATAGGTCGATATAAATATCCTCGATCTGTGGGATGTGGATCGGATCGAGTTTGGCCCTAGGCAGACAATTCCTTGGGTCGAAATTGGGCCTTGCCGGGAAGTTATGTTTCAGATTTAGCAGCTCCAGTTCTGTAAACATATCCTTTGCTTTGTGGTGAGAGAGACAAGTATACCTGCCCACTGTGAGGGGGAAAGGAGTTCCACCCTTCTTTCTCTTTAGGCACTTTTCATGGTAGGTTATAAGCTGTCTTGACAGCTCCAACAGGATCAACTTGGGGCCGGCGTATCTCGGCAATTTGGTTGGTTCCCCCAAGAAGTTGGCTTCCCTTAGATAGGTAAAGGTGGGGAATTGTGTGAACAAGGCTCCCCATTTCTCTGTAGCTGCAACAATGCTCTTGGTCATACGACCGTGAGTCATGTTTGGCCTTAAAAGGCAGATGATGCCGTAGAAGAAGGCATCATTAATCTTTGTGAACTGGGGGATACTATTTTCCAGCTTCAATTCTGGATAGTATTCATATATTTTGACTTGGGGCCAAACCCCACACCGCATTAAAGCTGGATAATCCCTTTCTGAGGCCACAGCATAAACTACGTAAGAGTTCATATAGAACTTCCCTGTTGTGGTAAGTTGTTGAGCTGCTCAGATATGGTGCTGCTTATGATCTCTGCCCACTCAAAGCGTTGATCTGGCACATTTTTGTTCATTGTCTCTAAATATCTCAGCATCCATTTGTGAAAGTAGTGGGCATCAGGAAGCCCAAATACTCTGCTCAGGAACGTGATTGTATCACTGAGTTCCTCTGAAAAATCACTTCGATGAATGACTTGTGGCCATCTGGTCACCACCTTCTTATTCTTCAGGTATACCTCATTCATCAACTGCATACACTGATCCTCATTATCGTCCCAAGCCTTGATGCAATCTTCCTGGCTTACGGCCACAAAGTGCCGGTGATGAGGAATGCCGAGCATTATTTCGAAGTGTCGGGTAGTGAGGTTGATTATGACCTCGCCCTTCTCATTATGGACACATCTTGTATCTTTGTTGTAGCAGCGGGCTACTACCATCATGAACTCATTGTTTACGGCACTAACTGGGATCCCACCAGCAAAATGCAGCCCACTGCCCATCAGTTTGTCCATCCACGGACTTCCTGTGACCTTCCGGGTTCTGGCCCAGAAATCCTCCATATCAATGTGCCCGAGTTCTGAGTCTCTGATATCCAGGTCACACTCTGCCTGGGATTCGGGCATCCTGACCCTCTGATATTTGTACTTCATTTCTTCCTCTATGAGCTTGGCTTTGCCTTTAGATTTGGTAGGTCTCTTGCTTGATGTTGACATATGTAATTCTGAACTCAGTTGCTGATCTGCAAGAAGAAGAAGTGAAACCCAACGCAAGAAAGTCATATTAGCTGTTTGATCTTCCATTAAAGCGTTGACAGAAGGAAGAGTTAGCAATTTTAAGGCCTCAGGGTGCAGGGCGCATGAATACTACAGATTGTAGGGTTAAATAGTATGGCACACAGAAAAGGGGTGCTGCAAGGGATAAATCGCTGCAAAGGGCGCAGGGCGCATGGATACTGCAGGTTGCATTTTTTTGTTGTTGCAAGTAGAAGTGCGCCTGCGCCATATGTATGCATTTTATAACAGGCGCTGATATTTTTCATGTTACACGGGTACAGGATGTGCCAAAGGGCACAGGTTTAATGCGTGTAACATCATTTTTTCATGCGCCACAGGGGAACTTGGCACGGCGCATGGAAGGTCTGCATGACATGATGTTGTTGTAATAATGGATGTACCTATGCCGTTAACATTTATACTTGGCGCAAATAAAGTTGATGTTGCATGGATGCAGGGTGCGCCCATGGCGCAAGTTTTAACAATGCTACACATGAGTTTGGTGCACCAAGAGGGCGCAGGGAAAGTGGGTGTTGCAAGCAAGGAAGTGCGCCTTGAGGGCGCAGCTATTTTTTATGCAACAGGCATGGTGGATGCGCCATCATTGGCGCTGATGTATATCATGTTGCAGGGGTGGTGGATGCGCCAAAAGAGGAATAAATACAGTCTTATTTTTAAGCCTTGATTCTTTTCCCTGAGGGGTTTACATGTGTTTAAGCTTCTTTGCAGGGTTCCTTGGGTGATGAAGAAGCTAAAACAAAGAGTTTCAAGCAATTTTTCCAAGACAGAGTCCTCTTTACCAGCAGATCTGGAAAGAGGGGGAAGTGCATGGGGAAGGATAGAAAAACAGCAAGGGGGAGGGTTCATGGTTTCACAGATTTATTTAATCTAATCCCCACAAACAAGCAGCCAATAACCAAAACACAAAACACAAGAGCAAAGGACCACTTACCAAGAATATATATAATGTCAGAGGTGAAACTGGGTCCACGACGTGATATGAGAACGACAGGCGCGCTGACAGGTGCAGAGGGAAAAGAATAATCACGTGATTCTTGTCTGATGAAAATGACAGGGCGGATGCACCTATATATAGGCGAGGTTGTAATAAATGCGCCAACCACTTTTTCAAGTGGCGCACCAAAACGCCTGTCGACAACGGAAAGGATGCGCCCTTTGGCGCATCAAAACACCTGCTAACACGAAGTTATGTGTGCCTTTGGCACACCAAAAGTGTTGTCAACATAGAAATATGTGTGCCCTTGGCGCACCAAAATGCGGTGCAACAAAAGTATTGTTGACACAAAGGCGCATGCGCCTTGGCGCATGCAAGAAAGGTGCAACATAGTGAGGCGCACCAAAATGCATGTCGACACTTCAAACCGTGCACCAAAGGATTTAAAGGGGGCGCATGAACACTTTATGTTGCATAAACATTAGGTGCGCCCGACCAAAAAGACCAAAAACGGCTAAGTTCGGAAAACTAGATTTCCCGGGAAGGGATTTTGCAACGTTCCGAACGCAAGGAGTCCCTGACAAGGACCCGGAACAAAATTTTGGTAGGGTTATCTATAAAATTGCCCTTGCCAATTTTACGAGATAACAAACCCATACATATAACTAAGGGGATGTGTGCCACATGTCGGCATCTCCATCAACCCATATACATTATAATATTATATCCCAAGGTACATAGCATTGCCTCCCTCTTTGACATGTTTCGTCCCCGAAACATAAGAAGAAGCCATATAATGAGTGTGCTTTAAATTATTGCACACTTGTCGCCAAGCTCGATCATCCAACCACCCATATGAAATCCTATCCTGTGTAGCAGCTTCATCATCAACATCTTCTTCTTCTTCTTCTTCTTCTTCTTCTTCGATGTTGCTTCTACTTCTGATTCTTCTTCTTCTACTTCTTCTTCTTTTTCTTTTTTTTTCTTCTTCTTCTTCTTCTTCTTCTTCTTTTGTTGCCCATCTGTCCATGAAAACTTGTTCCAGTTCCTGCAAAGACCAATTAGACTTTTCCTTTTCTAACTCAGAAAAGAAAATCTGTGCAGGGCCACTAATCCACAACTTGAATAACCAAATATCTGATGGTTTAGAGAATTTATCCCTAAATTTTTTCCACCATTCTCTAGCATCAATCCTGCCATCTCCAAAAAAAGCTACCATCCCCATGATCCACAAAACTAGGGTTTTAGGAATAGACCCTTTTGATCAAAAATTTTTCTAACCCTTTTGGCTAAAGTTCGGCCAAAAATCAGAAATCACAGAACATAAACCCCAATTTAATTTTTGAGAGGTTTCTGAAAATGTAAGAAATTTAGGAAAATTCCTCAAATTACGGCCTGTGGAGCAAAATAGTGAAAAAAATAAAAATGAAATAACTATGACAAAATAGATCCAAAAATATTTAAATTTCATTGGTATCACCTTTGAATATCATACCATCAACCCAAAAAAAATTATTTCCTAATTCATCATTATTCAGAAGATATAGATGAAACCATAAAATTAGGGTTTCAACCCTAAAACGGACACAACTTTTGCAAAACAGCTCCAAAAACTCTAAAATTTGGAGGGAAGATCACTTGAACTATGTATCAACTCCCCACAAAAATATCTCGAGCATATCTTCATATATAGATGAATCACCAACATTAGGGTTTCATCCCACAAATTGCCCGGATCACTGCTCTGATACCACTTGTAAGGATATTACTTGTATAAATCAGAACATATATAGTAGAATAACATGAGAGAACACCAAAATATAGATAAATTATGACAATATGCTCATATAATAGCTTTACCACTTCGAGGGGGCAACCTCCAATACCACTTCGAGGGGGTAACCTCCAAACCATACAATACCACTCCAATACTCAATATGATGATTAACTACAACCTTCTAACCCCTATATATACCATTCTACCATATGGCCAATACTGAGGCCGACCTCCTAAGCATAATAAATCATAAATGAATGAGATAATAAGATAAGGGGATGTGTGCCACATGTTGGCATCTCCATCAATACATATACATCATAACATTATATCCCATGTGAACCCATACATATAACTAAGGGGATGTGTGCCACATGTCGGCATCTCCATCAACCCATATACATTATAATATTATATCCTAAGGTACATAGCATTCTTCCACTTTCCACAGGTCCTGTCACTATCATTATTCTCATTGACGCGTTTTAAATGTCTTTGATTTGGCATACCATCGATTTTACGTTCTACCTCACTCGTTTACTTACTTCATGTCCATTTTCTATAGTTCTGGCGGTGGTTACCCCCGACCGATGTCGTTTTCCCCTAACTAGTATCGTTAGCCTATTTCACATTCCAGCCACCGTTCATTACTTCATCCATTTTTATCACCGATTCACCTATTTCTATTGTTTTATGTGTCATTTACAAAGAAGCAAACCCTACCGATCAAATCTGGTTCGCATGGTGTTGACCGAAGACAAGCAAGCGCCCTCATGTTCCATGCAAGTTTCCAACCACTCCCACCTAGTCCTTCACCACCTTATATTTTATCACCAGCCATGGATCCCAACTAGCCTACTACTATCGCTATCGGAGATAAGGAGTTCGCACGACTCACTGCAGAACATTGTCACCTTGCAGCTTTACCTCTCCCACTCGTCCACTCGAGACACCTCGGGGTCAGTTGATATACAAAATTCTCGTATCTATCCCCCGACTCTCGTACCCACTTCCGCATCGGCGCCATCCGGCTCGTGCTTCCCGCATCCATGTTACCCCCGGTCGTAAGCGATTAGGTTCTATACCCACTATGACTACCGCATCTTTTGTCTCTCGTGGCACCCATTACATCCACCATACCATCAACGGCTACCCCAAACACAACCTCATCTACCCCTCATGTCTCACACATACCTATAGCTACATTCCCACCTCCAGTGTTGGTGACTCCTACCCCATTTCAGAATGTGGTTCTTTCCATTCCACAATCACTAGCCCCTATTGCCACTAGGGTTACCACAACCCTTCCACCCCCATATACATACTACCAACAACCACTTGTTTCATCTATTATTCATTCCGGTACGTACCCCCTATTTCACTACCTTCTTCTCCACCACCTTACATGGCAGCCCCATACACTGGAATGCCACCCCATTATATACCCAAAACCAACCTCTTCACATTGTAGGAGGCATCCAATCATCACAACCCACCAATGACCTAATTAAATTGATGTTGGACAAGATGTAGACACTGGAGGCATCGGTTTCCGGCTCCCACAACACTCTCACCTATGACGATATTTGCAATGAGCCTATTCACCCATCCATTCCCATCCGTTCATACCCTGTGCATTGGGAAATGCCTAAATTCAACCGCTTCAAGCGAGGAAGACCCACAAACAACATTTGTGCTCATTCAAACACGGGTGTTATCGATCGCTCATGATGATGCCCTACTTTTGAGAACTTTTCCCGTGTCCCTCTTTGGACCAAAGCATTAGATTGGTATAGTGGGTTACCTAAACACTCTATATTTTCATTCAATCAGGTAGCCCAAGCTTTCTTGGATCATTTCTCTATCAATATTGCCAAGAAGGTTACCATGACCGATCTATATTCCACACGTCAGTATGAGGATGAATCTATCATAGATTTTGTCACTCGCGCAGCTTGATCAATCAACTTACCTTCCAACTACCACAAACTGAACTCATCGATCTCTTCACACGAGCTTGCGCTAGACATATCTCCCGACCTTGCAGGTCCAAACTTTTGAACATTCGATGAGGCATTCACTATGGCACGAAAGTTAGAGATTCGGGCCATCAAGAGAAGAAAATCCAATTACAAAATAAGAATTCGGACATTCAAGTCGAATGAAACCTCTTCTTCTTCCAAACCACCAACCAATTATTCAAAGGCTAAGGGTACCACTAACGTAGTGGTACTCAAGGCCGGCCCAACACATCCATCCAATCAAGCTACACCCTCATCTAATCTATCACTTGTCAGGCTTTTTTATTCAGACAAGAGCAGCGAAAATATACCCCAATTGGGGAACCTTACTCTTCTATCTTAGAAAATCTTATCAAAGATGGAGCCATCACCCTTCCACCCATAAAACCACACACTGGTTTTGACCTTGCTCACCCCATGCCTGCATGGTATAAAGAGCATGATTTCTGTAACTATCACCGAGTGAAGGGTCATAGTGACGACAACTACATCACTTTTAAGAATATTGTCCAAGAAATGCTCAAGAAAGGCAAGTTAACTATGGATAATCCCAACGCCACCCCTAACCAAAATCTACAAATATTCAAAAACCATTTCCCAACCATGCCCCTTCATCCAATCAAACCGGTGAGACATCCACTCACGATACCCATACCCGTGAGGTTCACGCAATCTTTAACGAGGTACTTGTCACCTCTCAATTACCTCACATCCCTTCCATAAAGGAAATCTTATCCCAAAATCCCCTTCCACATTGGAAACAACCTCCATTATTCCTTCACCAACAGAGGAACACCTTTCATCTCCTTCATCACCAATGGAGGAGTCTTCCACTAAGATCGAGCCGCTCTCACCCCTAGCTTCACCACTTAGAGAGCCTTTACCTACCGTACCTCCTCCACCCGCAGAGGAGCTCCCATTACCTCATCCACCCATAGAGGATCACCCCTACCTCCTCCAACGAGGAGCACCTATCCATTCCTCCACTTATAGAGGAGCCCCCATCATCTCTCGTCACCCATCATAGACCCTAGTGGAGATACCTTTGCCTCTTGGCAAGCATTCCCCATTGGCTACCCAACATCCAATAGACCTACTTTCAGCTCTCTTACCCACAGAAGCTAAAGCTGGCCAATTCCCCGTCTCTAAGATACATTTTACGGGAATTCCCATTAGGTCCTCACCAACTCCACCCACAAACGTGTCGTTCTCACGTTTGGCCGATCACTTAGATTATGTAGATAGGGCTTTACTATGGGGGTGCCTCTTACTCCCTGTCTCAACATAGATGCAGAGATCCCTCGATGACACCTCCACTATCTACCCAAACACATTTCCACCCATCAAACCACATACAACCATTATTGTCACAACCCCTTCCACGATACCCGTTAGCACTCACACCACACCCTTACCCATAACCCGACCTATATCTAAACCCAAACCCATACCTACAACATCTACCTCCACTAAACCTATTACCACTTTAGGGGTCACCCCGACCACTAGCCTCACTCATCCACCTATTAAACTAGATTTAGCTACATCCTCCAACGTCAATGCCACACCTACTCGACACCCAAACCAAAGAAACAAACTCATCAACCTCATACCCCGACCACACCAATCACACCTGGACTTGTCCCATCTCGCCTTCAGACCTCAGCTTCCCAACATGGTCAAGCACCCTTCACCCATCCATAAACCGATAACACAACAACCCATTCCTTCCTCACATACCTCTAACCTACCCAGGCACACAACATGACTTATACCCACACCTACAGTCTCTTTACCACCAATACCTCCATTACCTTTAGCTATTTCTTCACTACCCACTACACTTGGTCATTATCCCTCACACCCCAAGTACGACCCACATCACCTACCTTCATAGCAGCCTCGTTATCCCCATGGGTAACTCACCCTCTTCCTCCATTAGCTTTTCCTTCTATACCTCGTACACCACATTTCCTTTACCCAAGAAGGTGTGACTCAAAAACAAAACCCCATTACCCCACAACAAGGTAGTCAAAACAACCCCACACCCTCCTACCCATCCATCTACTCTGTACCCTACCCAAACGAACTCAACCGATACCTCAAACCACACCTAGTACCTAAACCCATAGCTCGACCCATTCCTACACTTCCAAAAACAATTCCTAGACAACCAACTACACCTACACCCAAACCCACATTCACTTCCCATTGTGATCCACTAGTAGGGTCCTATGCCAAAATTTTAACCAACCTTCTCGAGACTTTGTTATCACATTACCACCACTCGACCTTACGACCCCCTCAAACCCAGGCCAAAAGGGTTTGATGATACTTAAATTTGTGCATACCATCATGTGCCAGGGCATGATGTGGATAACTACAAGGCCTTGAAAACCATCCTTATCTAATTGTGTCCACCATAAACCAACTTTGACGATGATGACCTTAGTGACGAGGATCCTACTTCACCAATACCCATTCCCACACCGCCACTCAACAACCACAACCTCCACCTCACAACTCCTCACAGAGCCACCCTCAAGATTTGAAATTAACATGGTTCGCATCGAGAGAACTTGCCACACCACCACCCAAATTTCATTACGCCCAACCGACCACAAGGATTTTCTCTCGCCGAGTAGGTTTTTGCCCTTCATTTCATTATACCACTCATCCTACACCTTCTCCATTTTCTAACTTCCCTCGAATCAACATGGTACACGTCACTACACATGCGCAGAAGGGAAAAGAAAAAGCAGCTAACCCACCAACCAATCTATACCCAACATACCATCTCGCACCCATACCTAAGATAACTATCAGTGGCCCCACATACCCCATTTCTAATGGTGTCACACATCGCACCATGCTCAAACAATTACACCAATCTCCCCTCAAAATGTCCTTATATGACCTCATCCAAACCTTGAAATCCCATCATCAAGCTCTTATGGAGGTTCTTCAATCTATTGAGGTTTTACCCAATGACCCTACTCCCGTAGCCTCCATTATCACACCCCATCATGTAGCCTCTCTCACCAAATTACCACCTTCATCCTCACCTCACCTTGTTCACCAAGTGGCCTTCCTCGCCTTCTCGAGGAGGAGATCGCGCCACACCAAAATGATGACCGGACCAGCCCTCTTCATCTTTGTCCACATTGATGACACATACGGGTACGCCGCCGTGTGATGATTGATGGAGGCGCTAACATTAACATCATTTCATCCCATGCATTTTCTCAAATGTGCATACCTAACAATTACATGTATAAACATCCAGGTCATGTTGCGTTCATTCAATGATGCTATCACCTCCACACTAGGCACTGTCATCCTTCATGTTAGCATGGGCCCCGCACTATTCCAAAATTGTTTTACATTTTGGAGGGGAATTCAATATAACTTTTGTGCTTGGTAGACGGATCATGTGTCATGGGTTGTGTTCCTTCCACTTTGCATCGTTGTGTGAAGTTTGAACATGAAGGACACACTTATACCATTCCAACTGACCCATCACCTTTCAAAACATGCAACATGCTTTACCGACCTAATGATGTGCTCATACCTATTAAGCCATCTACCTCTACAACCACTACCACTTCACCTACACCTCCACCTACTAGTACAGCCGTTGCTTTTACCACACATACCTCCTCCATTCCTATCGCGCTTTATAACCTCCACGGCCTGAACCATTAGCTACCCAATTCATTAACTCCACCTCTACATCAACCTCAACACATCATCCATACCAGCTACCTACATACCAACCACTGATCCCTTGGAAGGTGTTTTTCAACACCTCACTCTAGGGGAGTACCACTTATATAGTGTCAACACATTCCTTACTCCGCATGAGTATGGAAGTCTTCACCAACAAGCTTGCTATGATCACTATATAGGAGAACACCTCCTTTATGGTCCTCCTCATCTTCGTACTAGTCTCACCTATGGGGACTTGATACTAAAACTTACACACACCGAACCACCATCACAACCTCACCCATTTTTCGTTGACTTCCAATCACTTACCAATTGTCATTTCACCCATACCTTCCTGCACCGTTGTGCATGGAAGGGTTTTGGTTTTGGCTTTTACGAGAAAGGCCACCATACCGTTATTCCATGTACCACCCGTAAACATAATGACCGTAGTGGTATCGGCTTCCCGAACCTCCTACCAAACAAGCCTACATTGAACTCATTGAGGACCCTAGCCCTTCTCCACCTTCATCACCACCCTCACCAAGGAGTCGATGGATCCTGAATCTATCCCTCATAACTCTTTTTTTCATAAACACCATTTCCTTGGGGTCTTTGACTTATCAACGTGAAGGTGAGGCCCCTTCCACTCTTCCATTCATGTATCCTGAGATGATCAATGATGATACACCTACCATCAACATCATTCAATGTCAGGATGATGAATCCATACTCACCTACCTTGGCATACGAAGACTCATATATTCATCGGTTGTTACCCTCTGAGACACAAACCATGTTGAATGAATCGACTATCGAGATCAACATTCATACTCAGGATGACCCACACATCCTAAAGATCGGACAATATTAAATCTTGTTGAACAAGAAACCATCACTTCTTTTCTCCGAGATCATAACCACTTTCGCTTGGTCTTACGTAGACATGCCCGATATTGACCCCACCATAGTGGTCCACAATATCGTAACCATTCCGATGCCAAACTTGTCAAACAAAAGCCGAGGAAAATGCACCTCGCATTGCTCTTCTCGTCAAAGAAGAACTTCAGCGTCTTCTTTCTGTTTCCTTCATCTTACCCATTGATTATCCTCGTTGGATTTCTAACATTGTCCCTATTACTAAAGTAACAGGGGGACTCTACATTTGCATGGACTTCCGTGACCTCAACCTCACCTACCGAAAGACAACTTTCCCTTGCCTGGTATTGATCAACTGGTTGACCTCACCGTTGGTCACAAGATGCTCTCACTCATGGATGGTTTCTCGGGTTATAACCAAATTTTTCTTGCCCCAAAAGATCAACACAAGACCACATTCATTACCCCTTGGGGAACCTTTTGCTATCGAGTCATGCCTTTTGGCCTTAAAAACATTGGTGCTACATATCAACGTGTTATGACTTACATCTTCCATGATATCATGCATCACATATTGGAAGATTACGTGGATGATCTCTTGGCCAAATCTAAACGTCGCACCGAGCACCTCACCATCCTCGAAACCATCTTTGACCGCCTCATTAAATATTGCATCTACCTTCAACCTAAAAAGTGCATCTTCGTGGTTCTCTCAAGAAAACTCTTGGGATTTATTATTTCCCTCCGTGGTATAGAAGTTGACCTACTAAAGTCAAGGCCATTCTGGAAATGCCTCCACCCACTAACCTCAATAATATGCCCTTAACCTATTGCTTGTATTAGGATATGAGTAGCCAACTTGTGGCTTACCATATCATTTATACTTTCTCATGCTTAGTAGGTTGGCCTTGGTGATGGCCATAACATATGAATAGTATATATAGGGGATTGTAGGTAGTAATTCATCATCATTAGAGCATTTGAGTATTATTGTATGGTTTGGAGGTTGCCCCCTCGAAGTGGCGAAGCTATTATAATTGCATATTGAGATCATTATTCTAGAATATTGTGTTATTTGGTGTTATATTTCTGCTCATGATCTGAATTATACAAGTAATTTCATTACAAGTGGTATCGAGCTATGATTTGGGGCAAAAATTAGGCAAAAACCTAATTTATTGTTTCCACCATATATTTGAAAAAATGAATTGGTGGAAGATAATTTTACAAAAGTTTCAAAACATTTAAATTAAGGTTCCCTGAAAATTTCAAACTTTTTTGATTTATTTTACAAACGTTATTACAAATTTAGGTTTTTTCATAAAATTGCTACCTAGTGGTGCAAATTGTGAATTTTTCAAATTCGTTACATTTTGAAAAGAAAAACAAAATTTTTTGGGGTTTGTTCTTTAAGTTTTTTCATATTTTAACAAATTCTTATCGAAATCCAAAACCCTAAAATTTGGTCGTGATCCCTACATCCTACTATTTTGGGGCATTTGAGGCATCCACAGGGGAAAAAAGGCCTCACTTTAGGTAAAACACCGAGAAAAGGATGATATAGTAGTTGGGAGTTAGAGAAAAAGATATAATCCCATTCACTTAGGGTTAGGGTTTTTAGACAGGACCATAAAGTCAATGACACATATGATGGATAATCGACATAGATGGAGGATTTCATGAAAAAATTCAATACGCATATGATGGGTAATCATACTTATGTCGATCCTCATGTCAACATAATAGACACATGAGCCAGAGTGGATCTTCGAGTGTGCACAATCCAAATACGAGCACTCTGCAGGCCCGTACTATGTTTCCAAAAGTGGAGATGCGCAAGTTTGATGGAAAGGATCCACTCAATTGGATCAACCAAATGGAGAATTTCTTTGAACTACATCAGATTCCATCAGGACAAAAGGTGACCATGGCATCTTTGTATCTCGAACCTGACCAATTCATATGGTATCGATGGTTATGTGCTCAAAGGCAGAAGAGTGGTCTTAATGTTACATGGACAATATTCACTAAAGAGTTACAATTACACTACAGTTCTAGTGTGTCAGATAATTACTTCAGCCAATTAGCAAAGTTGAGGCAAACAGGATCTGTTAAGGATTACATTCATCACTTCCAAAACCTTTCTCTACGGGTGGAAAATATTACTAAAGAGAATCTGAATGACCTATTTCTTGGGGGTCTTAAGGATCACATTGAGCATGAGGTGCGTATGTTTAATCCTCATAAGGTTTATGATTCGATGATTATGGAAAGAAGGGAAGAGGAGAAAAAAATTTCAAGTAGGAGACAACATTTCACTTTTACTAGAGATCGCAACACCTCGCCCCAAGCACTCCTCGGCTAGTTAGATCGACACCTCAACAAATTGAAGAAAAAGAGAAAAATGGTTATGTTTTAGCGTGATTGTAAATTTGGACCCAAACATAAATGTGCTAAAAATAAGTTGTTCTACATTGATGGGCCTAGTGAAGATGAAGAGAATAATGAAGATGCAGAATCGAGAGGTCTTGAGTCGGAGGTGAGGAGGAGGAGTCAGGAGATCCTCAGCCAATGATCTCATGCCATGCAATTTCAGGTATTAGCACCCCCCAAACCCTAAAGGTGGTTAGATTCCTAAAAAATAGAGGGTCACAGTGTTGATTGATTCAGGAAGTACTCACAACTTTATCAATCATAAGTTAGCAGTGCACCTAAATTGTTTCATTTATCCAACTCCTGAATGTCAAGTAATGATTGCTAATGGAGGTATTGTTACTTGTTCTAGAAAATTCCATAGCATTAAGCTTTCCATGGGAGATTACATACTAAATAGTCCCATGTATGCCATTTCTATGGGAGGAGTAGACATTGTGTTAGGGGTTCAATGGCTTACCACTTTGGGAACCATTGAGATGAACTTCCAAGACTTGTTCATGTGATTTCACTCTGAAGGAAGGACTTTTGAGCTAAGAGGCTTAAGAGAAAAGTCTCCACAAATAGTAAGTTCTCATCAGATGCACAAAATGCTAAAAAGGGTGCAGATGGATTTGTGGCACAACTCTTTTCATTGGAGGCTCATCATTCTAAGGACATTATACCATCAGATATGCAAGCAATGTTGGATGCACACTGTTGTATTTGAAAATATACCAAAGGGCTTACCTCCAAAGAGAGATCATGATCATGTTATTTAGTTATTACCAGGAAGTCAACCACCTAACATCAGACCTTATAGGTACCCATATGTGTAAAAGAGTGAAATCGAGAAGATTGTACAAGAGATGTTGGAAGCAGGAATCATCCGCCATAGTCGAGTACTTATTATTCTCCAATCGTGATGGTACGGAAGAGAGATGACATGTGGCACATGTGTCCTAATTATAGGAACTTAATAAGTACATAATCAAAGATAAGTTTCATATTCATTTTATTAATGATTTTCTTGATGAGTTACATGGTGTTGTTTATTTTACAAAGCTTGATCTTCATTTAGGATACCACCAAATCATAATCAAGGATGAGGATGTTCATAAAACTTCCTTTCGGACACATGAAGGCCATTATGAATTCTGGTAATGCCTTTTGGACTCACAAATGCACCTTCTACATTTCAAAGTTTGATGAATTCTATTTTTAAGTCATTCCTACGGAAGTTTGTCTTAGTGTTTTTCGATGATATATTAATTTATAGCAAAACATGGGAGGAACATTTACATCATGTAAATAATGTTTTGGAAACCCTTGAGCAACATCAACTTTATGCAAAGCCCTCTAAGTGTTCTTTTGGACTCAAGGAGGTTGAATATTTGGGTCACATTGTCTCTCATGAAGGGGTTAAAGTGGATCCTAATAAGATCAAAGCCATGATGGAGTGGAAGGTTCCAAAAACCCTAAAGAATCTACGAGGATTTTTGGGGCTTACAGGTTATTACCGAAGATTTGTAAGGCATTATGGAAGCATAGTTGCACCTCTCACACTTTATTAAAGAAGGATTCCTTCCATTGGAGTGAGGATGCAACCAAAGCATTCGAGAAACTAAAGGAGGCCATGTGCACCACTCCAGTCTTGGCTACTCTAAATTTTTCCAAAACATTCATTGTTGAATGTGATGCATCAGGCGTGGGTATGGGGGTAGTTCTCATGTAAGAAGGCCATCTTATTACCTTTTTGAGCTGTCAATTTAAAGGTAATAATCTTTCCAAGCCAACTTATGAGAAGGAAATGCTAGCCATACTTCATGCAATAAAGCAATGGAGACCATATCTCATAGGAAGACACTTTAAAGTGAAGACAGATCATGATAGTCTAAAATACTTCTTGGAGCAATGTTTATCATCTGAAGAACAACAAAAATGGGTCTCCAAGATGTTGGGATATGATTTTGAGATTATCTATAAGAAAGGGAAGGAGAATGTAGTTGTGGATGCTCTATCACGGAAAGATGACTAAATTGCAGCCTTGTTATGTGCCATATCCATATTACAGGAAGATTGGATAGATGAGGCAAGGTCCGAATGGAGAAATGACCTAACCACACAAAACCTCATTCATCATCTCCAAAATGATCCAAGCATGTCTAAAAAAATTGTATTGAAAGGGGATGTTTTATTGTATAAATATAGATTATACCTATGTAAGAACTCCACTCTTAAAAATAGGATTCTATCTGAGCTTCACTCTTCTCTAGTAGGGGGAACTCTGGATTCTTGAAAACTTATCATCGATTCAAACAAGATTTCTTTTGGGAAGGGCTCAAAGGGGATGTCCAAAAATTTGTGGCAGAATGCATGGTTTGTCAGCAAAATAAGGGTGAAAGCAGTTTGATCCCGGGTCTTCTACAACCTCTATCTATTCCTAGCCGGTGGTGGGAAGAGGTTTCCATGGACTTTATCATAGGATTTCCTAAATCGAATGAAGGAAAAAATGTCATCATGGTTGTGGTGGATAGACTTACCAAATATGCTCATTTTTGTGTCTTGGCACACCCATTTGCTGCAAGCACGATAGCAACAACCTTCATGGACATAATTTAGAAGATTCATGGGTCACTGAAGATTATAGTAAGTGATCGAGACCCTATATTTACTAGTAATTTTTGGACTGATTTATTCTCATGTTTGGGTACTCAATTAGCTCGTAGCTCTTCTTATCATCCCGGTCGATGGGCAAATAGAAGTTGTAAATAAGTGTTTGGAGGGATATCTTCGTTGCTTTACGTCAGATAAACAAGCAAGATGGGTCCAATGGTTGCCACTTGTAGAATGGTGGTATAACACTTCCTTCCATACTTCATCTAAAATGTCTCCTTTTTTGGCACTCTATGGGTACCATCCACCATCCATCACATCATCATTGAGAGGAAAACCGCAGGTTAGAGCAGTAGAAGAACACATTCAATATCAACAAGAGGTCCTCTCTAGTCTCAAGGAGAACTTGGTCATGGCACAAAACCACATGAAGCAACAAGCTAATGAACATTACACGGAAAGGCATTTTGAATTCGGTGATTGGGTTTTTGTGCGGTTATAGCCATATAAGAAAATGTATTTGAAAAACAACAAAAAAGGATAAAAACTTTCACCAAAGTATTATGGCCCTTATCAAGTATTGTAAAGATTGATCTTTGTAGCATACAAATTAGAACTTCCACAATCCACTAGAATATATCTAGTCTTTCATGTTTCTTCCTGAAGAAAGTAATTGGATAGAGAGTATCATCCCAAACAGTGTTACTTGAGCTCGATGAGGAGGGGAGGGTCATCTTGGAACCTAAATGCATCCTTTAAACACACTTTGAAAGATTGAGGACACGGGTTATTCGAGTACCTAATCAAGTGGAAGAATATGGACAATGAAGATGCAACATGGGAAGATATGACATTCTGCGTAGAAGACCCAGAGCTTCTCAACATTGGGGAAAATGTTTCTTTGAAGGGGAAGGGCATGTTATGCCCTTAACCTATTACTTGTATTAGGATATGAGTAGCCAACTTGTGGCTTACCATATCATTTTATTATGTCATTTATACTTTCTCATGCTTAGTAGGGCATCCTTGGTGATGGCCATAACATATGAATAGTATATATAGGGGATTGTAGGTAGTAATTCATCATCATTGGAGCATTTGAGTATTATTGTATGGTTTGGAGGTCGCCTTGAAGTGGCAAAGCTATTCTAATTACATATTGAGATCATTATTCGGAATATTGTGTTATTTGGTGTTATATTTCTACTCATGATTTGAATTATACAAGTAATTTCACTCACTCAATCAACTCCATACGCATCGATCAACTTCACATCGATCAGCTTCACGAAGGCCTCAAGGAGTACCATATTATTTATCCCATATAGACTTCCCACATCGATCAATCTATCAAAACAAAAAACCTTTTAGTCATGGACTTGCCCATTGTGACCTCGGACCTCTTGCCCAAAAGACCTGTCACTCACAACATATACAATTAACTATCTTTCACCCACCTTACCATTTCCACTTTCATTTCCTAAATCACCTCAAGGGACATCTTGGAATTTCGACATTTGGTGATCCTGTGACTACTTTCACCGTAGAACAGTTAATCGTGCAATACCTTTCGGGTCTTGTGTTCACCACCCCCTTCAAGGTATGATCTACTCGGTATGATCCTACCTAATCAGTTTGCTTTATTGCCCCCCTCTTATCTTTTAACCATCTTTATTTACATTTTGATTACCTTATATAGGACTTGGTCCTTAACACTTACCTTTGAGGTAATCCTCCCCTTTCACCATAATAACCTTCACCTGCAATATTTTACCTATCATCTACCCACACCTATTAAACCTAAACCCACTACATGCCCACAACCCTACCAACTCATTCTCATATTCTTCCCTAGCTCATGGGAGAACTACATTGGCCTGAGGTCCCTTTTCGTTGGGACTATGTAGGCAGCACTCCAAGGGCATGGGGCCCTTGGAGGTTAGCTCGGCCATTCTCTACCCTAAACAATTCCTCAACCATGCCTAACTCACCATTTACCCCACATTTCACTTAGTTCCCCTTTTCTAACAAAATTGGAAATTAAGCCACATACATTACAAGTTGCTTACCACAAAGCATACATTTATTACACCTACCATCCCTCTATCATCACTATGCATCGATTATATAATATTTCACATATGACCCATAATATCATTCATCGCAAACACTAATGAATCATAAACCAACCTAACTCGATCCATGCCTAACCAACCCGACTCATCCATGCCTACACCGATCTGACTCGATCCATGCCTACACTGACCTAACTCGATCCATGCCTACACCGACCTGACTCGATCCATGCCTAACCAACTTGACTCAATCCATGCCTAAACTGACCTGACTCGATCCATGCCTAAACCGACCTGACTCGATCCATGCCTAAACCGACCTGACTTGATCCATGCCTAACCAACCTAACTCAATCCATGCCTATAACTTGACTCGATCCATGCCTAAACTGACCTGACTCCATCATGCCTAACTCACCTAATTTCCATCAATATCAAAATAACAAATCCATATCTCATTTAACACAAACCATAAAACCGATATCTCATAAACACATTAACACATCACCAAATACCATGAATCTCATCATATAAATCAATAACTGTGTATCTCAAAATACATGCCTATCTCATCATGGCCATCATCTCAAAAATGTCGGCACACAGGCCGATATACAATATGAAATGTCATCACAAGCACGTTTGGTATCATATATACAAAAATAATGAATGAATCAATACAAAAAAAATCTTCACACGCACGCCGGTATATGCTCATAATATACAAAAAAATACATCTTGTCTTCGCATGCAGCGGTATGTGATAAAAATACAACTTTCTTGCACACAGACGCAGCCGGCATATATATCAAATAATCACTAATATACATCAAAAATCGGGTGGCCACATATCAAACATCTCACCGGATGTCCTCCATCTCTGTGTCCCCGCACCTGGCCTCATGTGTCCCTGCTGGCACATCACCTAGCTCTGGTCGCCATGTGCTGGTGGCCTCACCCTGATCGGGCCTTGGAGCTCACTACCTTATGGTGCTCTCCACACTATGTGTGTGGGATCTCATCCTCTCACTAGACACCTGTTGTGCCTGTACTCTCCATAAGAGAGGAAGTCTATCTTGGCCTGCCATGAGATGGTCCTGATAGTGTATCGCGCCACACCTAGGGCATCCCAGTAACCTAGATATAGGCATGGTCTGTGGTGGTCCCATAGGTCTCGGCCCTTGTATCTACCCCCGTGCCATCATGTGAACTAGGACCAACTCCTGCACTGTGGTGGTGCCCCGCCCTCGTGTGCCTTTATTGGGCCTATAAGACCCCAATCTATGTCCAGGGCATGGCCAAATGGCCCCTGTAAACCTACGCCACTGTGCCTATAAGGCTGCCACCTGACCATCTCTATCTCCATCTCCTCCACCCTCTCCCTCTGCCATCTGGGCTTGCAGACTAGCCACATGTACTCAGCTCTGCTACTCGCCTCTCGACCTCTACTATGTCTGCAGATATACCTATCTACGTGATCAACCCCTGTAGGGCATCTCTATATCTTGTCATGGTAGTAAACCTGCTCTACATGCAGTGGGGGTATCAATCGAGCCACCACCACACCTATACCGTATGTGCATCTGGTGTCATCAATCCACCGATCCACTGGCTACTCCTCCTCTCCTGTAGGCATTGTAGGCTATGGTAGAGGGAGAGGCCTCTCACGTCATCTCTTTGAATCTTGTGGGAAGGGCGGGAGGAATATTCTATACGAGCCACCATCGGACCCTTTCCACCGGGATCATCTCATCCTCCTCAAGACGTGTGACCACATAATCCACCACTCTACTGGAGCTCGGCTAGCTCCTCATGCATGTGCCTATATGAGGGGAATCCCACATATGGCCTCCAGATAATGTCCACTCTGGACAACCCCTCTAACAACTACCAAAAATGGGCCACATCATATGTCGGCCTATCCGACCTCGCTCTCCTACAACCGACACCCATCTCCTGTATCCCAACCACACACATCTCGATGGGAATGCATCTACTCTGGGGCATCCCTATAGGTTGAACACAAACTATGTGCTCAAAGGCTAAGAATGTAGTATAAATGTGCAACACAAGATGAACCGCATAGCCGCCCATACGCCCATAGCTCTCTGTAAAGCTACACCAATAATGCTAGTGCCCAGGAAAACCATGTCTCATGCACCATCATATCATGGAGCACCCCCATCAATGATCAGGGAAAGCATCCACCCTCTACATCAAGTAGTGCATAGCAGCACACTACCTCCATCAACAAAACTACTAGCCTCGTCTCATCCAGACGGGCTAGGTACATCTCGTCATAGCTCAAACTGGCACCGGAAGCTCAACTCCATCACCCCCTCACCAAATATGGTCTCGATCAGCTCCTCCGAGGCCTCGAGGAGATAGAGTATACCAGGCCCCTAATATAGGTAACCTCAAAACGGAACACGTCCTCGGGGTGATAGTCATCTCACCCGTCGGAAGGTGGAACATGTTGGTCGGAGTCCCATCTATCGATGAGCGTGACCATCAAACTAGGCTGCCGAACAACATGTCGGTAGCGCCAAATACCACTCAAGCCCACTACCTCCACGTGTTACAGCTCCAACGGGCTCGCTAGGCCATGTAATGTCACCAATAGTGGTAGAACCCTATCCCGCATATGTAGCTGTGACCTCCCCTACATCCAATCCAAAGCACAACATTAATCTACCTTTACCATGACCATATTCATCACTTATCATTACCCACCACCCTATTTTTACCCTACTCATCTCAACCACCTAACCTACATCATTTTTTGGACCCTTTTATCTAAAATCTCGATCGGTGTCGGTTCATCCTAACCGACTCAATCACCCTTAAACTGGCATCGATCACCTATTAGGTGACCGATCCATGTTCTACCCGACCGACAATTATTTGGTCAAGCTTGACCGACGCCGGCCACTATCGCGAAAATATCCACAACTTCCCAAACCCCCTTTTTTCTAAAACCCTCCCACCTATCCCTTTTACCCCACCTACAATGACCTACACTACCCCAAAACCCCTACCCACCCCACCTATCCAATTTCCTCCCCCCTCTTTTTTTCCCATTTTTCCCCCATACCCAATTTAACTTTTTTCCCACCCACAAAATACAAACACCCACAAAACCCAAAAACAAACAACTATTACACCTCTACTTTATCTAATTAACATTAAAGAGTTAGCGCTTACCTCGTCGCGTTGCCCTGTCTCGATGGCACGTCGGCCCCGGTACGGTCGGTGGTCGTGCGATCCTCTCCCACCTCTCGCCATCACCGAATATCTACCCACACTCTCCGACCAATCGAATCCCTCGCAAAGATCTCGTGGACCCGCTACTCACCATCCCAACCACCATCAACTCACACAATGCCAACTCACTTTGTCTCATTTCCTCCAGATCTAATTCTCACTTTTCTCTCTTTTTGTCCTTTCTTCCCTTCGTAATTCACAGATGAATATTAAAAACGCAGATTTTTTTTATAAAAAACCTAACCTAACCGATGTCGATTTCCTCCCTTGGTGGCATCGGTCTCATGCCCTACCAACCATCGCTAGTTTTCCTATACCGACATTGGTTATCCATGACCGCCATCACCACCCTTACCTACACATGCACCTACTTTGCCATTTTACCCAACCCTTTACCTTGCTCCTTTACCCCCTCCACCCTTTACCCAACCCATAACCTTACCCTTCCTGACCTCATCATTTACTACCTCCATTTTTCCTCCTTTGGGGACTCATTATTTTACCCTTACCTTCAGCCTTACTCTGTCGCAGCCCTAGATATTTGGACCTAGACCATCGCTAGTGACCTTTGACCTCATGTGTTCATTATACCTTACGGCACTATTACCTGTGTTGATTGACCTAATGACCTTACCTAGCCTATTTTCGTGACCATTTATCCTGACCCTACCTTTGGTGTACCGGAACATAGCTTAACGTTCTACACCTAACCTATGTTGTGCTTCATGACCTTATCCTATACCTTGGATACTAGATTCACTTCAACCTTGTTTGGATAAACCTATCGACCTTAGATGATGTAGAGTTTGCCTGCTCTTCAATCCAGATAACGTGTCTATAGTTTATATGTGTGTGTGCATTTAACAATTGATACCTTTGACCCTGACCCATTACCTAGACCACCCGAGTAGACCTTTTCACCCCTTTTCCCTTGTACCCATTTGCCTTTTCTTCACATTTACCTTTTATCAAACCACTCACCACTTCAGCCTGCTACCTTGTCAGTTCTGGTTTGAGGGGATCACCTTCACCCTCACATGGGGTAACCACATCTTATTTTTGTTAGCATCACTTACCAATACAAGCTATGCAACAAAAAGGGGCAAAATGTAGACACTAAAATTAGGTCACACTCCCCTTTCGTCCCTCGACAAATAAGCACCCTTTATTACATTTACCTAGCCATGACCCCCTTCACCCCATTAATATTAATTTAATTAATTTAATTAAATTAATGCATTATCCTCACTATATTCATTATTTAAATATCTTATTTAAATAATATCTACACATATAGTTCACTTAGACACCTCACCAAGCTAACTCAACCTAAGACCTATTCTTAGCAAGTTCCCATAACTAACTAAGACTTACCCAAACCCTAAAAATCAATGCCTACATTCCCTCTAACCACATTCCCGCATGCTCACAAGAGGCTTGAGTCTAATCCATGGGATAATGACACGAGATCCAAGGAAATCAGGAGGATCTCCCTAGTTTAGTAAACCTAGGAAATCCCACTCGACCGACATCGGTTACCCCTAACCGCCGATTGGTTAAGCCGACCCGCCAATTACCTCTTTTAACCCCTAAACTACCTTATAGGTTGGAAAACATTGGGAGAAATTTGATGAGCAAGAACATAATCTCAGCGAGATAACGCATCTTCAGAGAGAAAATTCCAAGCAAAAACTCATATCCAAGGAAGGAGATTGAGCATCTTCTCCTGCATAACCATCCAGCCACGATCTGATCTATCTAAGCAAAGAGGAGTGTGCATGCAGCCCATGCAGAAGCTTTTCTTCAGTTGGTGATCACTTATAACCTTCAAACCCATCATCAAGCACCTCCATTCTTCACACACAGACCTTCAAGAATGAAATCCAAGTAAGTACAACATCATACTTTCCTAGTTATTTCATTTCATCATTATTTTATCACCCATTGTTTATCTTGCTCCCTATTGACCTTCTCCAACATTTTCACCTCCATAGACCCATTAAAACCTCACAAAATCCCTACTCTAGTCACCCAATACCTCGTCCCTACCAACCAAAGTCCTTTGTGTAACCACAAAGGAGACCAAAACCCTGTTCTATGACATTTCCAGATCCCACAGTAACCGGCACCAGTTATACCTAACCACCGTTGGTCACCCCTAATCGACACCGGTCTCTGTGTTTTCCCACACAACCTTAAATAGATACCTACCCACCTAATTTTACCTCACCCTCACTCACATGTGACCTACCCGAGACCTTTATTAGACCTGCAGAGACCCAAAACCAATCATTTGACCTTTGGATTCTATTCTAGCTTAGCCTGTTAGATTAGATCTATTTTCTTATTGTGTTTTTAAGTGAGATACCTAAATCATTTCAAAATAACAATAGGATTTACTTTGTTTACAACATTAATTTGTTTAAAATAGTGGACTGACAAACCATCTAGGAAGTATCATACTTCCGGATCTAGCTTACGCTAGGCAGTTCACT
The DNA here is from genome assembly GCA_018340775.1 of Taxus wallichiana var. yunnanensis. Classification (NCBI taxonomy): domain Eukaryota; kingdom Viridiplantae; phylum Streptophyta; class Pinopsida; order Cupressales; family Taxaceae; genus Taxus; species Taxus wallichiana. The sequence goes on from CM031235.1 coordinate 928,350,734, forward strand.
ACCCATATTGTTTAATTCCTTCTAGTGGTCTTGTTTTCATTACAGGTAGTTCCTCCTAGCCAAAAGGAAGCTCTCACGATCAGTTGTGGATTCGGAAGTCATACGTGCGCAAAAACCCATCAACCGACATTTGAACAGGTATTCCTCCTATGCCTGTTACCCTATATGTTTCACAACAATTCAAAGAAATAATCTAAGAAAAGGTGAAACACACTCTACAATGTGTAAATGGTTTAGGGTCACCCAAAATGGTGATTGTCTATCCTTCATGAGGAAACTTGATACACTGATGATAAGTCAAAGGAACAACCTTCATGGCATGAATCCATGGGTGTCCTAAGAGCATGTTATATGGGAGGTCCAAATCAAGAACCTGGAACTTTGTATCATGATAAGCATGCCCTATCTCTATGGGTATCATTATGGTACTAGTCATCTCACATTCCTCATTATCATATGTTGTGATGGTGATGGTATTAGGATCCAAGTATGCTTCTATGTGGCCCAGTTGCCTGACAAGCTTCAAAGTGTAGATATTCAAACCAGATCCACCGTCTACAAGCACTCTTTTGACTTTGTGACGAGTAACAAATACTTCTATATATAAGGGCATATTATGGCTAGGTTTGTTATGTGGTATCTCATTCAGCCAAAGGAAAGAGATGTACTAAGAGTAATTTTGCAACCATTGCTTAGAGATTTGTGGGATCTACGTCTGTGGATATTCCAGACCCCTAAAGGGTTTTATACATTATGTCCTTATGACTGTTTGAGAATTTTAGAAGATCTAAGATTAAAATCTTAGCAGTGGTCTTCTCTAATTGGTCTAACAAGTCATATTGACTTTCTTGAGGGATAGATTGAGTAAGCTTTGAAGTTACTAAGTGTGGGCATCACGTTCCTATAATGAAATTGTCACCTACAATCCTAATGGTGTTCACTTTTTCATTAGATGATTAAATACAACCTATAAGGGAGTCGAAAGGATTATCAATAGAGGTATACACATAATTTACAGTCCTATAATTATTAGATGAATCTTCTTGATCCGGCTTCTGTTTGCCTATTTCTTATGGTCAAGGAAAGGTTGTTTAAATATCCCCATTTTTGTATTAGGACCTTCCCCAGATTCAGGTGAATCCACCTCAATCTTTCCTTCTTCAATAAGGTCCTATATATAGTGTCATAACCTCATACACCTATCAGTCTTGTGTCCTTTGACATGATGAAAGTCACAATACTCGTGCTCTTTATACCATCTTGGTTTAGGTGCATCTTCAGGGAAGGGTATTGGCTAGAGGATAGGTGACCATGTTCACGATATCTAATTGTTTTAAAATTGTAGACAATGGTTCAATTAGAGGCGTGAATGTCCATTTCGGGGTTCTGTCCTTGTCTTGATGAGGTCCTTGTGTGAGTTTTAGAAGAGGACCACTCTAGACAACCTGGACTCTCTTGGAGTTAGTGATATTGTCTCCTATGACATTCTTGTTTTGTTTAAATAATTTAGGCTTCTCTGTAGGTTTTGATTCAATATATTTATCCTTGGAGAAGGGTTTAATAGTCCCTTTCCGATGAGAGCCTTTTTAATGTTACTGCCTTTCTCTATAACTTCTTTGAAGTTAGAGACACAATGAATTTGTAAATGAAAGGCTATGTTTGGGTTTAGGTTAGGTACAAATATGTTAACCATATGTTTTTCAGGGACATTGCAAGGAAAATGGCTAGCCAAACCACACCATCATTGTAGGAAACTGGTGAAGGATTCATTAGGTTTCGCTTTGTAATACATAAGTCTAGCATGGTTATATCACTCTCCATGTTAAAGGATAAGTGTCACATAAACTTTTTAGCTAATGTGGGCCATGTAACAATTGTTCCCTTGGGTATGTGTAAGAACCACTCTAGTGCTTCTTTCGCCAAACTACGAGGAAATAAATGAATAAGGTAGTTGTCACTATATGAAACTTCCTAGCAAGCCATGTAGAAGTATTTTATATGATCGTGAGGATCACCCTTACCTTTATATTTATCAAACTTAGGTGTATCAAATTTTTTTGGGAACAACATTCATAACATGTCTCTATTAAAAGGGTAGGGACATAGCTCCTTATATTGATATTTCTTGCTAAGGCCCACATTACCAGCATTGAGCATGTTTTTCATCTATGTAGCGTTATGAGCATGTTTTTCATCAATTATAGCTCTTGTGTAATGAGTTGTTATTTCGTTGGATATGGTGGTCTATTTATACTAACCTTTAATGCTTCATCATTGTGAGGGTTAGTGTATAGTTCACTAGATTTAGATTTATGTTTCTCCTTTCGTGGACCTTTGTTTGCGTCTTTAGATGTGTGTAAGTTTTCCAACCTTTGGCTGAGTTTAAGTATTTGTCTTTGGATGACCTCTTCTTCGGTTTGGTGGTCATCTTATGTGTCATATTGAGGAGGTATCTCCTTTTTTTTGTTTGATTTTGACCCTACGTGAGGCTTTAAAAGGTACCCTTCGTGCACCATTATTTTGTTTTAGTGCTTCACTCTTAAAGTTGTTATTTTCATGACAAGAAGTAGAAGCATATCCCACATCAAAGGGATTAGTGTGAGTCGTACCATGCATGTCGATAAGAGGAGGTATTTGTGACTCTTCCTCATTTATGTTAACCATTTTAATAGACATGTCATGGTCTTGTGGTAGCCTGGATCCTAATTCTAGGACATGCGTAAGTATTTGATCTTTATTTAGGTATAAAGATCATCAAATCATGTGATATCAAGGTTATTCTTGCCTTGTGATGAATCTATGTCATTTTTGCTTGGATTAACCCATGCTTCAGTGTATTTTACTTCTAAAAAGTGAGGATTTAGGTTAGTACCAGAAAAGGGATTGTTCCATAGAGCGTTGTTAACACCAAAGGGGTTTTCTTCCACTTCACGTTCCATTCTTCTAGTCATCATCCTTGTGATAGGTGGCATGGGTACTTTTTGTTACATGAGGTTTATCTAGATTTGACTAAGTTATAATCAATCTAAGTATAATGTAATTTATCTTGCCTAGATGTCTCAAAGTGGCCTAGTCTCTTTCTCTAAAGAATGATATGCCAAAAGAATCAAGGAGCAAATGATCTTCCCTAGGTATAAGTATATGTAATCTCAATCATACAAGGAACAAATCATGCAAGTATAGGTAACCAATCAATCGATCAAAGTGTTTACACCTTTCATTTCCAATGATAATTTTTGACATTAGATAGCCAACTCTATGTCAATGCTTAGGTCAAGTTCAAAAATGAACAAGGCGTAAGTATTAACAAAGCATAAGCATGATTCCCAATCAAAGGATACCACGATGAGTTTAGCAACCAACAAGGCCTAAATGTTAAAGGGTGAGGATTACAAATGTAAGCCACATAGCTACACCAATTGGACACATTGATCAAGCTTTGCAGAGAAGTGAGATATTAGTGCCAAAGTGGTATTGAAATAATGCAAACAAAGTAAGTGACACCTTTCAAGATTTGGGACAATGTCTGAAGTCAAACTAAGTCAAATTATACTAAGGAAGTGCTAAAATGTGGGCAGTGTATCGCCACAATGCGGACACTTAGATCACATTTACGAGAAACACGATGTAATTATGTTGAGACAATGCGAACAAGGTAACACATTCTAAGGGGATAAAATGATGAACCAATCCTAACTATGATGATGATCTTGAAATCAAGACTAAGTGGCTATCAAGATGTAAATATATACCCACACACTTTATATGTTTAACAACTCAACCGCAAACATGGATGAGCGTAAATAGACAAAAAGTGGTGAACACTATCTATTGATAACACTCGCGAAACATGCCTTCTCTTGTCCCAAATGGGCAACAAGAATGTAAAGGAATAGACCAAGTGGTGGTGAAACTAGCTAGTATAACTTTGGCAGAGTTTCTCCTTGCCTTAGAGCAAGTGAAGAACTAAGAAAAAGTGATATGTTGTGAGCTTCATGATGAATATCACTAGACCCTAACTTCGAGAGACTCTCCCTTGTTCGTCAAACAAGGTTTTGACTCCAAAGAAGTTAGTGTTTCATGATGGCTCTTTGACTCGATAACTTGGACTAGCATAAGTTGGCCTCTTGAAGAAATGGCTTTCCTATTAGATCTCTCAACTAGGTGCTACAAACACACACAATGATACTCGATTTACAAGAAAGTTGCAATGACTAATCTTGGAGTATCTCATCTTTACTTTACCCCCTTCGAATATAATGAGCGTAAACACGTTCTTTTATATCGTCACTAGGGTTGCAATATATTGTATGTTTTAGCTCTAACTCACAAAATGCTTTCTAGTCAAGTGGGTAAAGCGAGGCACTTCCCATTTCATCCATGAGGTTACTCAGCGGTGGACTACTTTAGGGTTCCTAGAACCACCCCCATTGTTGTAGCTTAAGGCATTATGCCAAAGGGGTTACGTTCTAGTTAAGCAGATAGGGACGTACCCTTTTCCGAACCTGCATATATAATGTGTTGAATGTGGTGTGTTTTTTTATCTTTTTAGACTTAGTGTGGTTTTTCGCACACCGTTTGGCAACCTATATCAAACACGTTAGTATTATTTTGATCCCGATTCTTTCGCAAGTGGATTTTGGTCCTACACACAATGATTAATAATTTTCCAAGTGATCAAAACATCATATAAAGGAGATAACATGTTGTTTCTGATTTCCAAGATCATCCTAAGATGCAAGGAAAGAGCATACGTAACACGAAACCTCACTAAACTTGTAAAAATGGAAAATATTTAATCAAATTGTAAGAAATAATGTTCTTTTTTGCCAACTTTGAAGTTCTTTTCCATTTAGAAATTTTAATTGAAGTGTTTGGAAAGCATAAGAAAACAAATAAAATGAAAACACCTCAAATTAAGTTAGTATACAAAAATAATCGGTGAGAACCTACAAACCACTATCAAAAACCCGGAAGAATGTCGAAAAAAACAAAATATCAAAGCATGCAACCCGCGAAAAAAATAGATTCAGACAGAGAATGTCCGCATGCCCTTTTGGCATGTACATGCGAAGTTTTGTATGTGCGCACCCTTTAGGATAGGTGTGAGGGTCTGTGGAAATGATAGAGGGTATTTATGTCTACATGTCCGTAATGATGCATGTGCGGGTCTTTCAATGTGTGTGTGCCTCGAGATGATGTGTGTGCGCGTGTAGGGTAAAGTGGAAAATGACACAAAGGGTGGATTTATAGGTGCGCATCCATAATGATGGGTGCATGTACTTTTAATGTGTGCGTGCATGTAGGTTTGGACAAGTGTGTGGCTCTAGTTTAGTTGACATGGTTAAGAACAACTGCAAGCATGTACGTGGGCAAGAGTAATGTATACATTCCCTTTTCAACTGTATGTGTGGGTTTTCCAACATGTGCGCGTCCTTTTTACGTTTGCGTGTGTATCCCTAATGCCTACGCGTGGCCCTGAAAAACCACCAAAAATGATGGAAACCTTAAAACTAAAAATGCAAATAGGTCCTAAATTATTCCTTTAAATGTCTTTTAACACAAACCCATTAAATACCTATGCTAAAGGGAGATTTAACACATATAAGTTTACCAAATGCTTGGAAAAATTAGTTTTCCCTCAAAAAATCATAAAAATGGTTAGAGAAAGCATGTAAATGACAAAATTTTAACAACTTCTAATGGACTATGGGGTTAGTCCCATCGGGCGTGTCATATGTGTTCATGTGTAAGTTGGTATAGCTATGGAATGAAGCCAAGAACACTCAAGAAAGCTTCAAAGCTTGCCAAACTTCAACAATGAACCATAAGATTAGAGCTAAACAAGAAACTATCTCTTTGCATGCATATATAAACTTGAAATAAGCATTCAAACCCTAACATATCTAGATATTTCTCTACTCCATGAAAGCTAATCAAATATTGAACCTAAGAAGATCAATCTAGCAATTAGTTTGTGTTTGTTTGATAATCAAGGGTTTGAGAGTGAGATCTCACCATTAATGGCTTTTAAGGCCAATGGTTCATCCCATTTACTCAAGCTTGATGTTTAGAAATGTAAATGGTTAAAGTAAAGATAGCTTAAATAACAATGAAAACTACTAAATCTAAAGATGGCATAAGCTAGTCTAAAAATGGAGGAGTGTTCTTAGCAAAAAGGGAGGGGTATGCTTATATTTATAGGTTTCTAATCCTAGGAAGAGGAAAGGGATGTTTTGGACTCATGTGGGACTAAAGTCCAAAAAGGCCAAACTCAAGTGAAACTCAAATTAGAAAGGTGAAATTGACATTTGGAAAGCTAAGTCTCTTTTCGAAAGTCAACAAAGGTTTAATTATCCTCAAATAGGCTAATTAATAGGATAATGACTTATAGAATCCATTTAGAAGGGTGTTAGCATGATTTAGGGGTTTAGAAGAGGTTAGAAAGGGTAATTAACTAGCATAGTGTGATCAATTAGCAAGTATTGGGATAGTTAGTGCAATTTTAATAATAAAGTTGCATAGACCAAATTATAGGTGTCTATAGTTCCATTAACCTCAAAGAAATTAGTGGCCTCCTCGTGAGTAGTGAATAAAATCATGAAATGCTCAAAGCAATATGATCATGAATTTCACGAAGATGGGCTTGGTGAATGGACAATAAGATTTAGCCATGATAAAAAGATTACAAGGTTGGGTCCGAATAGATGAGTTCACCAAATGATTTAACAAAAATTAACTTTTTGTGTAACCCTAAGCAAGTTATTTCGAGTCACATGCAATAATATAACAATGAAGTAAAAAATGTGACATAAGTAATAAGCAAAGTAATTTACAACCCTAAGTGCAAGAAAGAGGAGAAAAGACTTAGTTGATTCACAATAAATATGGAGGTGTGCAGAGTGGAGAACTACTAGAACTGGAACATAAGGTGTCACAACCAAACCCAAAAATTGTAGAAGTGCAAAGCAAAATGCGGTGACCAAGGCGCCTAGAATGGTATTGGCATGCCTAGGCGCCAGAGACCCTAATTGGGCACCAAAGTCTGCACTGAGTAACCTCATAAACTAGTTTTTGCGTAGGTCGTTATATGTTCCCGATCTTCGCCTTTAATCGACCGTGTCCCGCACTAAGTTCGCTAATTTTTTGGTAACTGTACTAAAAGGTATGTCCACAAAACCCCAAAAACATCAAATCCTACAAATAAAGTACGCAAATGGGGAATCATACCGACCTCGGTGGTACCTAACTAAGTGAACTTACAATTCGGATGTTGCACTACATTTCAGACTCCATGTAGTTCTGCGTGTGTGTGTGAAGAATCATTCCCTAGGTGGCTCTTGTGCAAGATGTACTTGATAGTGAGCAATAACTAGATGTATAAGATGTAAATAGATGTGTGCATGGAAAAATGAACTTCCCCTCCTATGAAGTGTATGCAGAAGAATGCATTCCCTTTTCCCTTGAATGGATGCTAGATGGATGTTTTGATGCTCTTAGAATGCCTTTGGATGCAACCTTAGGTGATGATAGTAGATGCTTAGAGTTTGGTTCTTTAATTTGATCACATAACATTGTATTTATATGATTCCCTTGTTTGAATTTTATAATTAACCACTAAAAGGCCAACCCATAAGAAAAAAGATGCCCAACGACTAGAAGAGGCTCAAAAGTGGTGAGTAAGATACAAAGAGGTCAAGGGCGCCAGAGGGACGAGGGCACCGGGTATTGACATCATGGCTAGGTGTCGGTGTCCAAACTTAGAAAAGGTGGAGTAACGAAAGTCAAACTGGGAAATAGGGTGTGCAAGGCAAAGAGAGAATAAGAAAGAAATAAAAATGCCAAAGACAATGGTTAATTAGAACTTTCTTCGCTTCGAATCATATGAATGTAAGTATCTCGATTAGGACCTAGAAATGTACCCAAAGTTCATGATTTAGTGTCTACATTATAGTATTTAAATGAAATTGTGTTGTTGGATCGATGAAATCAATGACACCTCTTCAATTATTGAAGATGACTCTTCCAACATTAGACTAGGTCCCCCTTGTAGCCTTTACAGGATCAAGCCTTTACAAATCTCTTTTATGATAATGTTATTTTCACCTTTATCAAGCCAATATCAACCTAACCCTACAATACCCTAACCTCGTTGATTGGGTTCAACAGATCACATGTCAATAGATCTCTTTCGTAACGAGGAATCCATTGCATAATTTTTGGGAGTCTAATATGTTATCTCATTAGGGAATCAAAAGAAAGGCTTCACAATTTATTTGGATGCATGTTCTTACTACAGGAAAAGTTTGGTTTACATGGTAAATAAAGATTAAAAACATCAAAAAATAAAAAAAACAAACCAAAAAGTAAAAAATTGACCTTGTAGTTAAAAACTTTTTGAGGTGTTATCTAACAATCAAAATAAAAACAAGAAGAAAATAAAAAGTGACTAATTCAATGGTGAAATCCTTTCCAAAGAACCAATGGAAATGAAACTCAATATCCTCCCTAGTCTTATGTATATGGAAGATGGATCTAATGTTTTTGTGGAGAAATCCATAGATATCAACATTAGCACAAAGGAGAAGCCTCAAATTCTTAAGTTGGTGGCTACCCTTAGTCGACGAGAACAAAAACCCTCGTTGCCCTCTTACGATAAATTTTAAATGTATTTGCTTAGTCAAATGTAGACATGTTTGGGTTGATCCTCTTTGGTTGTTCATGAAGTAGCTAAGTGTGTCAAGAATTTTTTTAAATGCACCCTCAAATCACCCTTTTATCAAAGAGGAATTTCAAAACTCTTAGATCTATGGTTTATCGTACTTATTACCTATTATGAGTAGATATTTAACATTGTTCTTGTCGAGAAGAAACCCATAGGAATTTGTATATACACAAATTTTATAGGCATAAACTATTAGACCATGATTTTCGTTAGACCAAAACCTATAGGCATTAATCTCCACTACAATCACTAGAGTTAGGATCCACAAGAGGGGTTAACCCATGTCGCAAAACCCACGGGAGTGTTAGATGCACATGTCAACAATTTCCCCCAATGTTACCTGGTGAGTTTTGAACTGAGACCTATCAATTTGATACCATTTGTTATACCACGATTTCCATTAGACCAAAACCTGTAGGAGTTAATCTCCACTACAATCACTAGAGTCAAGATCCATGAGGGGGTTAACCCATGTCACGAAACTCATGGGGAGCATTAGACACACATGCCAACATAAACATTTTTTTCCCAAAGATGAAATTTTTCTATCAAACATTAACATGATTATGGATTCTACAACATGACACAAGATGTTATATCTTATGGATGGGTTTTTCAAGCTATAATCATATTAAGATTCGCAACCAAGGATCAACATAATACCGTGTTTACTACACTTTAGGGTACCTTATATTATCATGTCACACCTTTTGGTTTGTAAAACATAGAGCAACTTATCAATGATCCATGACATTTTCAAGGATTACATGGATTACATATTGGGTAAATCCAATACTAGAACAAAACATCCCACCATCTTAAGAAAAATATTTTAAATACTAAGAGAATATAAAGTTCACTTGAATCCCCAAAAGTGTCTTTGATGTTACATCAAGAGAGCTATTCATATTCATCATAACGAAAAGAGGAATTGAAGTCAATACTTTCAATTTCAAAGCAATCATAGAAATTCCTCTTCTAAAAGTATCAAAAATTGAAGCCTCTAAGGAAAAATTCAAGCAAGTCAAATATTCATCTCATAGCTAGCAAAAAATGTTATCTATTCACACATCTCGCTAAAAAGGACATTATATTCCATTGGAATGAAGAATCGTAATATTCCTTTGGCCATCTTAAACATTATCTTGTTAATCCACCAATCTTAGTTCCACCTACTCCAAGATAACCCCTACTACTTTATATCTCAATAATGTGGTTTGTTTTGGGATCCATATTGGCTCAACATGATAAACAAGGTAGAGAAAGGGTCCTTTATACCCAATCACACTTTGATAATATATGAGCTTAACTACCCATAAATTGAAAAGGAATGTTTATTTGTTTCCTTTCACTTTCTATAATCTTAGACACTATTTTCTTAATAATAAAATTAAGCTCATTATCAAAGTTGATCCATTGAAATATCTTTTTACAAACCATCCCTTATAGGTAGAATGACCAATTGACTTATCTTGTTGATTGAATTGTACATATATGTGAATTAGAGAGCTAGCAAGGGATAGGTAATCACAAATTAACTTGTAAAGGCACTGTCACTAGGTACCCAAACCTTTAAGCATCAAGTTTCTAGATGAAGCCATCATGACTATTGATGGGTCATTCGAGAGGAATATCTACTTTGATGGTTATTTCACTACGGGTGGTTAGGGTATGGATCTTATTTATCACACAAAATGGTGATCTCATCCCCAAGGATTTTATAATTGTGTTCCCTTACACAAATAACATCATCGAATATGAAGAAATTATCTCGAGCCTTAAAATATCCATTTGTTGGGGTATCTAATAGTTATCGGTGTTTTGGGACTCTTAATTAATTATGAGGTAGGTCAATTATGAATATAATTTCAAGGATAACAAATTGATTCCATATATGAGAATGGTGGATAGCTTGAAGGGGTATTTTTCCCATGTTAGTTTTGAAAAGGTCTCTCATGTCTACAAATAATCAATAGACATCATGGATAACATTGGTTCCATGCTTGAAATGCCCAATAAAAATGAGTGATATCAATTCCTAGTTAAGCACCTAATGATCCTTACAGATGAACCGATAGAATATTGTTTGGTATGTGAAGTTATTGGTCCCTTTTCCCCTTGGTTTGAAGACATGAATAATTACCTTAAGGGAAATAATACCCCTCATTATCTATCTCGAACCAACAAAAATCTATCATCTAATGCATAATTCGTTATAGCCTCCTTAAGGTAACTTTGTATCATTGAGGCTACAATGGGACCCTATTGCAATGTTTAAATTTGGAAGAGACAAACCTAACTATAAAAGAGGAACATGAGGTCATCTGTGAATCTTATACCAACAACATGATGCTTGTCATAAATCTCCTTTATGTTGGATATTCCTGCCCACTATGGAAACATATTCTTGCTAGATTATTTTCAAATTTGTTGCATGTCAAAATCATGGAAATCATATCCATACACCATCCCAAGTGTTGCAACTCGTCACTTCTCCATGAGATTTTTCTAAATGGGGCTCTATAACAAACAAACAATGAGTAAGGGTTCTCCTATGATGTTAGTGATATTTTTACAAGAATCCTTTTTCTCAATTGATTATTTTTTTATTTTATTAGTGGAAACCATTTGGAATTTACCATTTAACTATTTTTAACATTAATGCATGATAAAATAATGTAAAAATACACTATAATCCATTTATCTTTATTCATTGAATATGAAATATTTGGGGGTGCCTAATTTATTATGTAGATCTCATTCATGGAGCTCAACCCTACCTCATTTGATGGCCACAAGCATATCATTACCACCAAATAATACTTTACTATGTGGGTCACCTTTCCTCTCACTTATGTTACTAGTAAATAGATATCCAAATTCATCCTAAACCATAACATGTGGCATTACAACATCACTAAAACCATTATCCCCGATAATGATAAATCCTTCAAAAATAAATAAGTTAAAACCCTTTTCCACTAATTTCATATCAAGCAAAATTGGTCCATGCCCTATTACCCCCAAGGTAATGTACAAAAAAATGATACAAATAAAACCATTATCATGATTATGGATTAAATCATTAGTAACTTTGGTAGGAATTGACACCTCCAAATCTATCCCAACCTATGGGCTTACCACACTTACATCCACACTCCTACAAGAGCCCCCGATACTCGCTCATCTTTGAAGACAAATCCATCATTCCCCCAAATATCATCCTTGTGCATCTCCTTAGAAGACCTAATTGATGATGAAGCATACATAATAGCCCACCTTACTAAACTATAACACCTAGAGGAAAATGGATCCATGCCTTGGATCACCTCAGATTTTATCATAATAGATTGTGTTCTGCAACTATAACAAGCACATTATCGCTAGAGATTTTGAAGTCGTGACCTTTTCCTCAAAGAAAACTAGAAAAATAATACCGAGAAAGGGAAAAGTAAGGGAAATTCAAGCCTAATCGATTAGGGCCATATTTCATCATTGCAAAATATGGTTCCATAAAGATATGAACTATCCACAAAGGATGGTGAAGAACTTGTTAATCCCGTGAACAATTATACACCTCAAATTATTCTATGCCTAAAATGTAAATATCTAATCCCATAAAAAGTAAAAGAAATAAAAATCAAAATAAAGGGAGAAATAAATTTGTCCAATAATGAAAACCATGTTTATGGCACCTTGGATAAGTACCATGATGAAATCCAATTTTGGGATCATTTGTAGATCGAGTTTTCTACAAATACCCCAAACTTGGGGGTACAACCTCACCATCCTATTTGCATCCACCCATTCATTAATCATATCTAGATAAGTTTGACCTTGATCCTATACTAACCTAGTTTGACGCATTGTGTGGGACAATATCTTGGTATATCTCTTAGCTATCATAAGGGCATGTTGCAGCTATTAGACTTTTCTTGTGCATAACCTAAAAACTCAAATGTACCAAATTAATAGAACATTCAAAAATCCAAAAACCATAGAAAATCTTAAAAATCCAAAAACATCAAAAATCCCAAAAAAACTAAAAATAACAAAAAAATTAGGCATATCCATAATTAGATCTTAACACGTGTAAAAATCATCATCATTATACATCACTACTTAGGGAAAAATCATGGTTGTCATCATCATCATTAACTAGGTGTGAGAGATATTCGAAAAAGATCACAAATTGATTTATTTCTTATGGTTTGATTATTCTTGTTTACATTTTGTATGCGTGTGTTGTTATTTTCTTTTGGAGTCAAAATTCATCATGCATATTACAATGGTGTCATCATGGTTTCCCATATCATGACACATCTTATCATATGTTATATTAAAATTAAGATTCTCAAACAAATATATGGATCTTTGTGCAAGGCATGCAACATATTTTACAACACTAGTGTATCACCTATCACCTAAAAATCCTCATTTCTCCATGAGCCTAATATTTCCACCTCATAATTACATCCACATGTATCATCTCTTCAACATTTCCCGAAAGTTCCACCTTAAAAATTCAGCCTAGCAATCTTTCTTAACCACCTATTCAGCGTGGAAATCTTGCTCAAGGATCCTCCTTGAGGCAAGCTTCCATGTATACACATCCTTGGCCATTCTTGAATTTTATCTCCATTTAAAAATTCCTCCTCCTTGATCATCTATACCAACCATCCCTCAAAGTCGTCGGTGATATGAATTATCCTTGGTCACATCATCATTGGTTCCCCTCTCCAAAAATTTCTTAGCACTCATTTGACCATTCCACCACCCGTTCAACCTATCAATCTTACTCAAACACCATCATCCTAACCAATTTGTTTTCCCATAAATCCTCAACTATAACCTCTTTTTTTTTTAACCCCTTTGACTATCATTCCTCCCACATCTTCCTCTTTTTCATTCTAGATTCGTTGCCTCACCCACAAAAACACTCATCCTCTTCATCATCCCTCACTCCATATTTTTCATACTGTAGAGACAAAATCTATGCACTTGGGTACACTTCTAGGTCCTAGAGCATACTAATATATACATGATTCCTTAAAGAAGAAAACTAGTAATTGACAATGTCTTTTGGGCCTTTCGCTTTGTCTTTTATACTTTTATCGACCTTACACACCCTACAACCCTGTCACAAGATTTGACTAATTTATCTTTTATGGCCTTGGACACTAGTGTCGATTTAGGACGAAGTGCCTGTGTTCTCCTATCCCTTCACGGGCACTCCTGACCCTCTCTCCCTTTTTCTCACTCTTTTGGGTCTCTTTTAATTTTTGGGCATCTTTTAATACTTTGGGTTGACCTTCCAATTGCCAATTATGAAATTCAAACAAGGGAATCATATATATATATATATACACATAGTTATAGCTCTCAAATCAAGGCCCAAGAACTAACATTATCTACTGTCACATAAGCTTGCATCAAAGGCACAAGAGCATTACAAAACATCCATCTAGCACATTCACTCAAGGGACAAGGGGCTACATCACTCTGCATACACAATATATGAGGGAAGTTTAATCTATTCCATTCTAGATCCAAATGGCTATCATTGTGCAACCTACATAAGGGCATCCTAAGGCATCATTACACACACATTCACACAGAACTACATAGAGTCCGAAATGTACTACAAGGTTCAAGACTAAGTTCACTCTTCGGGTGACTACAGAGGTCATTCCGACTCCCCATTCTGCATCTTCTTTATTAGGTTTGATGTGGTTTGTGGGTATGTGTAGCTAGGTATTTATTTTACAAAGTTATAGGTGTGAACAACGACATTGGGACAAATATAAAGAAACAAATAGAGATCAACAACAAAGCTCCTCCGCACATAAAATATCAAAACCTCGAGCATCCTGGGTGGACACTAGCACCCATATCCAGTCACTAGTGCCCGGGTACTCCTATCCTCCTGGGCACTACATCTTGCACATTTATGGGTCTTAAAACCTCTAGTGAGCCTTGACAATGCTACTTTCAATTTTTTTCAACTATTCACCTACCCATATCACTTCCAAATCACTTAAAAATCAGCTAAGTCATCTATCTCTCTCACTTGCTTAGGGTTTCATATCATTGCTTGTTTATTGTTTGTCCATTTAATGTATTTTATCATTTGTATATCATACATTATAGTAGTTACTCTAAAAATAGATTTAATTCCATTTATATTAAATCAATACCCTAGTGAAATATCACCCTCATAAATCTATCCAATATCATCACCCTTATCATCATCCTTTTTCACTTCACCTTCTCACCCCATCTTTAGATTTATTATTTTACCCTATTTGCACTTCCCTCCTTACCCACATTCTTAACTTTATTGGTTTAAAACCATTTCTTTGTGACCCATCTAGTTACACTTCCCCCAAAAAATTCCTCACCATGATCAACACCACCGCCTTTTCACATACTTTATGCTTTCTTCCCCTACACACCATCACCCATATTATCCTTGGTTTAAAATCGCTTCCCCATGATATATCTACTATCATTATCATCTTCCTTTCTACTTGTCTTGATAATCCCATATTCTCCTCAGTCCACTTCAAGACTCTTCCTCATATAATTCCCTAAACATAGACTCCTTCATGAGCCCCCGATCGATTTCCATTCCCTTACATATTCCTCTACCAACCCCAAAATTATTACTCAATGCCATCATCTAGATAAGCATTTTAATCTCATTTTTATTCACTCTTGCACAAATTACCTTTCTTTCCAATTATCTCGCTCCTAACTACCTCCCCATTTACTCTTATTTCACTAACTCCCACCTTCCTCTTACCAAGTTCATCTTCTTCATCATGGTACGTATCATATCTCGTAGTCCATCGTCATTATATTCCTAAAAATTGACACCAACATATTCTATATCCTTTGATGGCTACATATAAATTTATTCTAGTAGTAGTCAAATCATCCATTTGGGTATGATCATCGAATGATCGCCACTTTCTTACATGTCCATTCAATCTATTCCATATTGATTTAATCTAAATTGAATTAAATTTAATTTCAAAGTAACTACATCAGAATAAATAATATTCAGATGATAAAATACATTAATGTATAAGTACTGATGATCAATAATGATTTTGACTTTAATGTATAAGGGAGGAATGATGACTTAGCTAGTTTTGTGCGATCTCGAGTGATCATGACTATATGAGTACTAGATCTAGCTAGAAACAACATTGAAATGGCTTGCAGAGGGTTCGGAAATCAAAATCAGATTGGGATGTAAGCACCCACAAGAGGGAAAAATCACCCAAGTGTTGGTGACTGCTCTCAGGTCTTAGTGACATCGTGAATGCTCGGGATCTCGATCTTTTTGGGTCAGAAGGTCTCCACTTATATTCACTCTTTGTCGCTTTTATTTCTCTGTTAGGGTTTTGATTACACTGTAACCTGTAAAACAAACCCCGACTATCTATACAAGCTCACAAATACATTAGGTCTAAATAAAATATGCAATATGTGAAGTCAAACCGACTCCCGACGTGATCACTGATGAGTGAAATTAGTATCGAGCATTGCCGACCGCATCTCATACTCCATGTAGTTCTTTGTTCTTATGTGTGAAATGGTGTCCTTAGGTTTTCCCTCACGCTAATGACACCAAGATAACAAGCTATAACTAGTTTTGATTTAAGAAAGCATATGTGCGGTATGAAATTCAACACTTCCCTTCTTATGCAATGTATGCAACCCATAATGCAGTCCCTTTAAACATTAGTAGTAATATGTAGATGTGATAGTCCCTCTTGATTTGCTAGCCATATTGATAGCTAGTATGTTGTGTATATATATGAGTCCCTTGTTTGAATTTTGACACTAGTGACACCGAAGGCCGACTAAGAATGCGAGATAAGGATAAGAAAAGAAACAAGGCCAACCACAAATGATAAAAATGTGCATAAAGAACAAGGAGGATAAGAGCACCTAGAAGGGACACTAGCATCAGGTGCTAGAGTGTCTAGAGTGGGTGCTAGCGTCCTAAGACCAAGAACGATAAATGTGACAAGACAAATAGATAGGGATCCATGTGACCTGACCAAAAGTGGATACAAAAATGAGAGATGTATAAAAGAGTCACAATAGAAATCAATCAAAGAATATAGATGGACAAGGGACAATGTCACTAGTGAGTACTTTTCTTACTTAGGATTCATGCGTATAACAACATACTAATGGCATAATAAAGTGATGATATGTGCATAATTTTGTGTCTACACATACCCACCGCATACCATGCCGACACCCACCCTCCCTCTACAAAGATAGAAACTACAAACGAAACTTTAATACCACTAGGATATGATGAAGTGAGTTAATGCTCTAATCCCACTAATTTGAGGTCCGGGAAAAGATCCGGTGGTAACACTCTAAATAAGAATTTAGATGTGTTATGTGCGGAAAATGTATTGTGAATGATACAAGTTGAAGCAAATATAAAAGTGCTAATGCAACAATGAGGAAAACAAAAAGACAAGAGACAATAAATGTAGAATTATAATGAAAAGTTATATTATTCATAGTCCTATAAAAGATCAGAGAGGTCGAATGTCAAATGTTTACATAGTCCTTACTAGCAAAACTCTTAACTCAATCCATAAAAAGATTAAGAGAATGCCTTAATTTACAAGGAAGAAGATTAAGTGTTGGCTAAACCATTACACTCACTTCCTAAATAATCATCAATCCATCATCTTCACTTAGTAGCAGAAGCATGAGTTGCATAATACAATGTTGACACCTTCAATCAACAATATTGTAGAGTTGTAAAATACAATGCTAACATTACACAACTACACGAATGGACGGAATTCAGAGGAGTTAGAACCTCATGATATGCACACATATGTGTAGTATGATGTTAAATACATTGGTGAAGTCAAATCGTGATGTGGAACAATGTTATGGTGCTCGAGGCCTTAAATCCTCCTAGATAATACGTGGTACACAATTCCCCAAAACAAATTCATTTTTTTGTAAGTCTAGAGTTGGTAGTCGATTAGAGTTTAACATAAAGAAGACAAATTTCTCAATGATTGAAAATAAGTTCTAGAAAATCAAGTTAGGTTTTCAAAAAAGAAATTTATAGTTCGAAACAATTTTTGTCTAGATTGGGTTTTAACTGTCCATATAATGCATTTTCTGGATGCCACAGTTTGGAAGGATGCCTCCATTCACTCTAACTTTCTAGTTTTTTTTAACACTAACCAATATTCCCCAATTTCAAGATAAGCTACATTCTCATAATTTGACAAGTGTCTCCCGATTTAGAGATGAGCTAATTTCTTGTATGATCTTATCGTACTCTAATTTTGATAGTTTAATTAAGTCTAATTTATTGATTAATATCTATTTTATTGATTGCTATTACATGGTGTAATCTCTTTTGGAAGGGTAAGGGGAAGGGGTGGGGTTGCATTATTGTTTCTATCGAAGAAAAGAAATTAAAAAGAATTTAGTTCCATGTTTGGAGGGAAATATTTTGTTGCAACAACCGATTGGCGCTCTAAGAGGCAAAGCATAAAATGAGTGCGACCATGCAAAGCGTAAAGCGGATAGAATTTTAAACGAAGTTTGTTGAGCAGGAGAAGCATTGGTATCAGTATCAGCATCGCCCAGGGTCGAATCCCGGTAAGCATCATAAACCTTCTATCTTTTTTTTTTTTCTTTTATTCTTCAGCTCGTTTCTACTGCAATTCCATACCGGAAGTCCTGGGATCGAATTCCTGTAGATCCGCAAAATTCTGATTGATAGGAAAGGGTTAAAAAAGAAAACTTTGAGAAGAATGGCTCTGGAGGTCACCCAAATCCTGCTGAATGCACAGTCTGCAGACGGCGGGATTCGAAAACTCGCCGAAGAGAACCTAAAACAGTTCCAAGATCAGAATCTTCCGGTCTTTTTGATCTCCCTGTCTCACGAGCTTGCGAACAATGAAAAGCCTTTGGAAAGCCGGAGGCTCGCGGGGTTGATTTTGAAGAATTGTTTGGATGCGAAGGAATCCCACAGAAAGGCCGAACTGGTTAAGGGTTGGAGATCGTTGGAAAGTGCCGTCAAAACCCAGATCAAAGAATTTCTTCTTCAAACCCTAAATTCTACGGCGAAGGATGCCGGTCACACTTCTGGTCAGGTTATTGCTAAAATTGCGGGCATCGAGCTTAGCCATGGAGAGTGGCCTCAGCTGATAAAGGTACTTTTGAGTAACATGGAGGCCCCCAACCCTGCTCATCTTAAGCAATCAACCCTAGAAACCCTAGGGTTTGTTTGTGAGGAGGTTTCTTCGGATGCACTGGCTCAGGATGAGGTCAATTCTATCCTTACCGCTGTGGTGCAAGGGATGAATTCTAATTCGAATTCCCACAGGATAATAATGGCGATGTGAGATTGGCTGCAACTATGGCTCTTTACAATGCTCTGGACTTTGCACAGAGTAATTTTGATAATGATATGGAGAGGGATTATATCATGAGGGTGGTCTGTGAGGCCACACTTTCGCCCGATATCAGGATTCGTCTGGCTGCATTCGAGTGTCTGGTATCTATTTCGTCCACTTACTATGGGAAGCTGAGGCCTTATATGGAGGATATCTTTACTATTACTGCCAAGGCAGTGAGGGAAGACAAAGAGCCTGTGGCTCTGCAGGCTGTTGAGTTCTGGAGCTCGATCTGCGATGAGGAGATTGATATACTAGAGATGTTTGGGGATGATTTTGATGGTGATTCGGAGGAGGTTCCCTGTTTCCATTTTATTAAGCAGGCGCTTCCTGTGCTAGTGCCCATGCTGCTGGAAACATTGCTGAAGCAAGAAGAGGATCCGGATCAGGATGAGGAAGCCTGGAATCTGGCGATGGCAGGAGGCACTTGCTTAGGTTTGGTGGCAAGGACGGTAGGTGATGATGTTGTTCCTCTGGTCATGCCATTTATTGAAGAGAATATATTGAAGCCAGACTGGAGGTGCAGGGAAGCAGCTACTTATGCATTTGGTTCAATTTTGGAGGGTCCATCTGCTGAGAAAATTAGTCCCCTTGCTAGTCTTGCCCTCAGCTTCATGCTTAATGCAATGAAGGATGAGAATAATAATGTCAAGGATACAACTGCTTGGACCCTATCTAGGATATTTGAGTTTCTGCACGGTCCCTCGGTACACACTCCTATAATCACGCAATCAAATCTGTCACTCATCGTCTCTGTTTTACTTGAGAGTATGAAAGATGTTCGGAATGTTGCAGAGAAGGTCTGTGGTGCATTGTACTTCCTGGCTCAAGGCTACGAAGATGTGGCAATGAGCTCGTCTCCACTTTCTCCATTTTTCCAGAACATTGTCCAATCTCTTCTAGCTGCAGCTCATAGGGAAGATGCAGTTGATTCTAGGCTTAGAGCCTCTGCTTATGAGACATTAAATGAAGTTGTAAGATGTTCAACTGAAGAGACAACACCCATAGTAATGCAGCTGGTTCCAGTAATCTTGATGAAGCTCAATGAGACCCTTGAAGTCCCAAAGCTCTCTGCAGAAGGCAACGAGAAACAAAATGAGCTGCAGGCTCTTTTATGTGGTTGTTTGCAGGTTATTATTCAGAAATTAGGGGCTTTGGAGTCTACAAAGTATGGTATTCTACAGTATGCAGATCAGATAATGAATAGTTTTCTGAGAATATTTTCTTCCACAGTGCAACAGTCCATGAGGAGGCAATGCTAGCCATTGGGGCACTTGCATATGCGGTTGGTGTGGAATTTGGCAAGTATATGCAGGAATTTTATAGATATTTAGAGATGGGTCTTCAGAACTTTGAAGAATATCAAGTCTGTGCTATTACTATTGGTGTGGTTGGGGATGTCTGTAGAGCATTAGATGACAAGGTGCTGCCTTATTGTGATGGCATCATGACACAACTTCTTAAGGACCTATCAAGTGATCAGCTACATCGTTCAGTGAAGCCCTCAATATTTTCATGCTTTGGAGATATAGCGCTGGCCATCGGGAGCACTTTGAGAAATATTTGGGTTATGCAATGCCTATGCTTCAGAGGGCAGCAGAGTTATCTGTGCAGTCTGTAGGTCAAGAGGATGAATTGATTGAGTATACAAACCAGCTACGCAATGGAATCTTAGAAGCATATTCAGGAATTTTTCAAGGTTTCAAAAACTCCGCAAAGAAAGAGCTACTGATGCATTATGCAGGTCACATTTTGCAATTCCTTGAGAGTATTTACCAAGACAAGGACAGGTACTGACATTTCTACATTCTTACTACACTTTTTATGTTTAGCAAATCTATCTTTACAGTTGAGCTTGCCTGCTTAATTTTTAAAAGCCGCTCTTGATAATTTGTGTGGTGCTGTAGGGATGATGTTGTCACAAAGGCTGCTATCGGTGTTTTGGGAGATTTAGCAGACACATTAGGTGCAAATGCTGCTCCACTGCTATGGCGTTCTGTATTTTATAAAGATTTTATAAATGATTGTTTGTCTTCCGACGACCCTCGGATTCAAGAGATTGCTGAATGGGTGAAACAAATTGTCGGTCAAGTGCTTTCAGGCTGATTTCTCTGGTCTGAGGTCATTTGGTTAGTTCGGTTATTTTGCATTAACAGGTTTTCTTTACAACCAAACTACCTACTTGTCCTATGGGGTTTGCCAACATGATTGAGGTTCCTTAAGATTTTGGCATTGGTCATGAGGGTTCAGGAGTTGTCCCTGCCTCTGTTAACTTCTGGTATGTTTGCTTCCTTGGCAATAAGACTAGAAAACTCTGGTTTGGTCTTTTGGAAGTCCAGCTTGTCCAGCAGGTTTCCATGGGAGTTCCCACTGTAGTCATGAATTTGAAAGTGGCCCCTAATATCTGCATCCAATCAAATTCCACATGAATGGGTTGATCATGCATATCAATGGTCGCATGCCTATTTTTGATGCATGCCTTTGTCCTTCTGCTAACTCCAGAAATTACATTTCAACAAAGACGTAATTCATGGTACTTGTCTTTTTCCTTGAGCCAATCGTGCTTTTGTCTAGCTTCAACCTGGACTGGTTTCCGTCAAGCGCTTTGCAAACTAATTTGTATACCATGTTTATAGTGATTAAATCTTCGGTTTACAAATTATATAACTTATTCAGCCTTCATAGCATCGTCTTCTCAAACATTTTGGATCCATCGTTCAAGTTCTATTGCTCCTGATTTTTTATGATATTTGGAGCAATGATGACCGGGTTTCTGGCACGACATTTATATCGATGCCTTGCTAATCTGAGTTATAGTCGCCATGTTGATCGTACTGATTCTTTTTTGCAATGTATATTCCTATGCCATTGTAAACAAAGGATATAATCCAGAACTGAAGTATCAAACATCCCTATGGTATGCTGATTTGTGTATCAATTGTATGGTAAGTGCATTGTTATGGGAAAGTATTTAACTTATCCATTTTGGCAAGTTATTTTTTGGCTCCAAGCTTTGAAATAGTAAATGCGGCTAGTATTCTAGCTGTTAAGTTGGATGCTTCATCCTCAAACATTTAGAGGATTCAATCCATGTTTTATGTAAAAATGAGGTTTCTGAAATTCAATTAAAATTAAAATGTCAAACAATACTTAAATTTTACATGTTAAGTGAAGAACATGCACGAGTATATATGATACTCATACATTGGTTATTTAGTATTCTTCTAAGGTACCTTTCCATTATGTTCACCCGAATGTTGTGTTTTGGGTTAGTAAAAATAGTTATAATGTATTTGCATGAAGCCTGAGCTATGTGCCCATTTGAACCTGAGACCATCCCATTGTTCTCGCCTCGGTTGCAGATAATCAATGGTCAATTGAAAAACACAACAAATATTTAATGTAAGATTCAAAGCAAAATCTCTTATTCTATTAATTCAAAGTTTCTGGTCTGTCTATTGTTCATGGATAGAACCTTCTCTTTGATCTATGTTTTTTTACACCTGTTTCCTTGAAAATTTCAATATGAACAGTTTCTTTACTATTGTGACTGTTTACTGAGAGTGGTGTTGCAGCCTGTGAATGTTTTCTCTCTCTGAGTTGTGTGTTATTTTCAGTTTGATGGCCTCATGATCCCAGAATCGAAAGCAAGTCAACTTGCAAGCCTTAGTGCTTGCAGACATGACGAGGAAAATAAAACAAAATTCTATACAAGGAAAAACATATCAAATTGAGAACAAAATTGTAATTCAGACTGGACCTTGCCAATTTGAATTGCATGCTACATGTTGGGTGATTTCTTATTCTATTGGAGGCAGTTATTCTAATTACATGTAATCACAACAATAGTGTTTGCAAATTCTGAAAGTTTCAAATTCCCATGCAAACATGACGGAGAAAATAAAATAAAATAGTATAGAAGTAAAAACATATCAATTCGAAATAAGAAAATTATAAATCAGTCTGGACAATGCCAATTTGAGTTGAATGCTGCATGTTGGGCAATATATGGACTCTTTGTGCTGTTCCCCCTGTGATTTCATATTCTATTGGGGCCAGTTATTCTACTTACAATGTAATCACAACAATAGTGTTTAAAATTTCTGAAAGTTAAACATTCACATGTCACAAGTTGTGCAATGCATGCACTATTCTGTGTCTTTTCGCTCTTGTGATTTTTTATTCTATTGTAGTCTATCCTACT
Organism: Taxus wallichiana var. yunnanensis; assembly: GCA_018340775.1. Lineage (NCBI taxonomy): Eukaryota > Viridiplantae > Streptophyta > Pinopsida > Cupressales > Taxaceae > Taxus > Taxus wallichiana. The sequence goes on from CM031235.1 coordinate 928,374,129, forward strand.
AATTACATTGTAATCACAATAATAGAGCTTATAATTTTTGAAAATTTTAGACCTCCAAGCTACATGCTGGATAACGTACGCACTTTTTGTGTTTACCTTGTGATTTCTTATTTTATTTTAGGTCATTATCGACTTGCACGTGACATGTTGGGCAAAGCCTCTTTCATTTCATTCTTCGTGATGTCTTACTCAATTGTAGGCTATTATTGTAATTATGACATGTTGGCAAGATTTTATGTCCTATGCTAAATACAGTGTTTTGACAATAATATGCAATACATAATCCCTCTTTAATTGTGAAGAGAGGTGCCCTTTATTGAAAGCCATAACGAGCAAGAAAAATATGTCCTTTAATTGTGAAGAGAGGCCCTTTATTGAAAGCCAAAACGAGCAAAGAAAAAATGTATACAATTTATACACTACACTAACTTGTGGGGGTGGGATTTTACTCCTCGAGAAAGGGATATGAGGTAAGAGATAAAAAGTGGGAAGAAAGAAATGAGGGAGAGAGAAGCTTGCATTTCAACAACCAAACATGGATTCTATTCTAGAGAACACTTTTAGTTGGAATTTTGCATGCATAAGAACACAAGACATTAAAAGATGGAAACACAATTCAACAAAATCTCTTCACGTTTCTTCATGATGATGATACAAAGCTTTATGTATTTTTGCTCTTAAACAAGGTCTTGTACAAAATTCCAAGAGTCAATAAGTGTCATTTCAGTGCCTTTTGGAAAGCATTGTTACCACTAAAATCTCTCTCAAAGTGATTCTCTAAAAGGTCTTCAATTACGCAAAAAGTTCTAGATTACATGGATGAATTTCATATTTATGTCTAAGCTACATAATTGTCATTTTGTGACTCTTTGACTTTCCTTTAGCAGTAAAAGATGGCAATGGAACAATTACAAATCTCCATCGTAGTTATAAACTTTGGTTGGTGCTAGTGCAAATGGCAAATGGGGGATGTGTAGCCAATGCGTGGGTGTGTGAAAGGTTGTGGAGTGAACAAGGCGGAGGCTACACGTGGTGTTCGCCAAGAGCTCACACTTAATGTTCAAGCACGTCGAGCCCGGTTCTCCCACACACATCTTAACCTTTTCGTGCATGCGCAAAGGTGCCACATTCCTTATGTCTACACCCCATTTGAAATCAAGTCCTCTTCCGTGTGTGCAATTGAATGTTGACTACTTGTAGTTGGGGTGTTAGTCTTTGCTACTTGGCTGCCTCATATTCTCCTCTCGGATGTGACTGTGTTTTGTTAGTTTTGCTCCTAATGTTCTCTTTATGCAGGTAGGTTTTGCTACCCGACTGCCTTATATTCTCCTCTCTCGATGTGACTATGTTTTGTTAATTTTGCTCCTAATGTTTTCCTTCCACTCGGATAGGTGCTCTTTGTGCCAATTGTGTTGCCTTGAGATATTATCTTGTTGCGGGCAAGAAGTTTATTTGTTAAAAATGTGCGGGCAAGAAGTTTATTTGTTAAAAATGTGCGGGCATTGCTGTGCATGCCACATTGGTTGTGTCAGCATGTGAGCTGAGTAGGTTCATGACCTACAAGTTTGCAAGGGAAATAGAGTGAAAGGGAGAGATGGTCATGCGAATATAAGGTTGTGATGAAGGATAAACAATGGCGGGCATGTTGGAAATCATGACAAGTTGGTGAGTGGTGAACGTGTAGGATAGTGAAAGTGGAGGGGAGAAGATGGCATGACCTACAAGGAAGAGAAACACAGTCGTGGGGGAGGGAACTCACGAGGTGGTGAGCATGAGCTACATGGAGAAAGGAGATCATGCAAGCATTGCCACAAAGAATGAGCATGGAGTTGGAGCATGTGGGTGCATCGGAAAAGAGTAGTAGAGCGATAGGCATGAAGTGGGATGATGAGCAAAGCAAGTAGGTTAAGGCACTGACAAACTTGGCTTCTCGCCAAGCGAATTATGCTTTTACTTTATGAGCTCAATTTAGGCTTGCCTCCCATTTGGGTTTATACACTACAACCTCTCACATAGGTCATGTTCGATCTTCCCTAGACCATCACCTTAGGCTTAACTAACTATGCTTGGTCAATGCGATGTAATCACAAAAATAGAGCAATTTTTGAAAGTTAGAAATCCCAATGTTACTTGTTGGGCAACATAAGCACTCTTTTGTGTCTTTTCCCTCTTGTGATTTCTTCTTATATTGAAGGCTAGTATACTAATTAAATTGTAATCGCAATAACAAAAGTTTCAGACCTCTAAGAAATTAATACATCTTTTTATATGTTTCCCTCATGATTTCTTATTTTCTCGTAGACCTTTCATGTAATTATGATGTAAGCACAATAACTTATCCATTTTTTTAATTGAAAAGCATGTTTCTATTAATAATATAGATTATAAAGCTCTAATCGTAATAAAAGAGTGAAGGGCATCACTCTTGAAGTTAATTGTAAAAAAATAGTGGAATACATGGTTCATTGAAGTTTCACATCAAAGCCCAAGGGTTGAGATAAAACAACTATTTTAACATACTTTTTTAAAAAAGTCTAGTTAGCCGATGATCCAGGAGATCAATTTAGCGAGACAAAGTTCCCTAAATTTCCCAAGATCATTACAAGTATGGTACAAGGCTCGAGAGTTTTTGTTGCCTATTTGAATGCGAAAAGCAGACTCGTTGGAGCAAGTTATCATGTCCGTAGAAGTTTCTAGTTGGAGGAGAAAAAAAAGTAGGGGCGGTGGCCAATTAGGCAATGACACATGGCAAAGTGAAATTGTGCAAAAGAGTAAAAATTGGTTTTGCATGACTCGGTCTTCGACACTCATTTTCGAGAGGGTGGGCCACATTATTTTTGTCGGGTGGGGCCCTCGGCCGGGGGTTGACACACTTTTTTATCGGAGGGGTGCCTTTGCCGTTGTTACTTCATTTTGCTATTGCCACAATATTGTATATATTTGCCTCTCAATTTATTGGCATGGGGAATCTAGATATTGCATTATGTTGTATTATGCTATGCAAGATCAAGTTGCATTATGGTTTAGCTCGCCTAAGCCATTCATCACCTTGACCGACTTGCCAACTTGCCAACTCACCTAACCTCATGGTTGGCCTTAATACATCACTCGACCCCCTCCATACTTGGCATATATATCCATCAGCCTACCGGTGAGCCAACTCAAGCAAGCAAACAACCAACCGACCATCTACGTGGCCATCCAAACATAGCTCCCACCGCCGAACTTAACATCACCATACCGGTCGGCCTCCACATGGCCAAACAAAATGCGGCCCTAAGCCACCAAGGCTTACCCACCAAGCCATTTTTAAATCCTCCACTCACATATACCTCGAGTAATGTGGGATCTTTTCCCACTTGGGAAAAATTAAGCAATGGAGTTGGTTAGAGGGGATCAACCCCCTAACCTCACTGTTAGCAAAAATAGCCTAGTCACTACACCATAGGTATTCGACAAGCCATAAAATGAGGCAAATTATATTTGAACATGTTAAGTCATATGACTATGAAAATGCTAATAAGAAGGAAATTTTGGAAATCCACCATTTTGAAGCACTTAAGGGAAAAATCAAGTTGACCGCTTCTAAGGAAGCGTACCGCATAGAGTTAGTGGAGGAAATCGGTGACATGATCACTCTCCGACCCGAGTCTTTGGCCTACCCTTTGCCATGATTTTCCACCCATGGATGTATCAGTTTATCTGTATCATCCTTGCCAAGAGAGAGTTTGTGGATTGGGCCACTATCATCATCGATACTCTTCACAAAAAGTTGATTGAAGTGAAGATGACTAGATGTTTCTACATGACATCATACCTGACTTATGTAGTGGCTAGAAGGAAGCTATTTTCGGGGCTAGAAACAAAAGGAGTCATGGGTCCATCAAATAATGTCTTCCATCATTATCCCATGAGTTAAGTTTCAAAAATAACTCTCATCATTTCAGGAGAGTTAACGATGCATTCACCTTCCGCGTGATTCGAAACTTGAATAGGAATACAAAGGAAAGATTCTCTAAAGATGTCATGGATGTCATTTCCCAGTGGGGAACATGGTTTATTCAATTTCCATCCTTTTCCTACATTCATGAGTGAGCTTTATAGGTACTCCATGGAAGCTTCCTAAGTACATCAGTGACAAGTGGGCATTAATGGAGCTTGCGTGACAACTATTCCAAGTTCCATTGTCTCCTTAGTGACAAGCATCATTCAAGAATTCATTTCCCAATCCAAATTGGGGAATACCAATGTCCAAATATCTTTAGTGTGCAACTCATGGAGAAAGAGTTTGCTCTCATCACTATTCATCCATATGTGAAGAGATTCCAGTTTGATATCAATGGATATATGCAAAATATTCTTGGAGCAAAGTATCAACACAATCCTACCATGGAAGATTTATGGGCTTCTTGTTCATATGAACATGAAGTGAGAAGGCGAGAGTTTTTCTGCCTAACCCTTGTTCAGATCAAGGCCTTTCGCATCAGAAACCCTCTATGTTCATTGGTGGATGATGATGAAGATGTTATTGATCCCTCATATGATGTCATTGCCTTTACTCCGTTGCCCCTAAATTGATTGGACCAAAAGAGATGAATTTTCTCTTGATAACAAGAATCAACTGATCCTCGAAAGAAGCATATCCTGGTATGAAAGAGAACTTGCAAAGTTACCATCAATCCAAAATCATACCTTAGGATTACAAAAATTTCCAACTCGAGGAGGTATCCAGCCAACCAAAGCTTCTTCTCAATCAACCTCTGTGCCATCTACCCATACACATCAAGTAAGAAAGGAGTGGTTGCCAAAATCCACTTCACGAAATAACATGTCGTGAGGTGAAATATCTAAGGGTCCTAGCCCTAGTGAAGGAAGAGAGCGTGTATTGGTAATTTCCACTTCAAGTAGAGATTTTTCTACTCACATTGCTGATAGTTCAAAGAAGCTCATAAAAACACTCCTCAGTCGTGTCTTGCACAAGAGTCCACTCAAGTGCAAGTAGTTCAGATATCGAACGCTTCGAACCTATAATTCACAAAGAGATTTCTCAAAGTCTCCCTGATGTTCAAGAGGTTGATATCGAGGTTATTTCTCCAGAGATTGAGGTCATGGAAAGGATTCTTGTAGAATCTAATGATGTTGAGAACAATGTGAATGTCGCTTCGGACTCCAGGCTCATGTATGCGGAATTGGTAAAGGAAACTCCTTTTTGGGTTGATTGTGAGATCAAGAAAAGAAAGAGGGTTGTCAAGGAAATTGACATTGACTTCGATGCCCTTTTCAAGATTTTGAATGATGTCATTCCCAAGAAGCCTAAAGTGCTCTCCGGATAATGGTGGATGATGATGGAAATAGATTTGTGGATCTTGCCATCCCATAAGTTGACAAGGAACACGATGCCATGACATCTGTTGATTATGAAGTTTCCAGACTTGGACTTGGGAAGTCCACATTGGAAAGTGACATGCCAATGACCGAGATTCAATGGATATTGTGCTAAAGAGGCTTGAGAAATATAAATCTTAGAACTCTCAGCTCAAGGCCGAAAAGAATCAATTGGTGGATTATGTTCAACATCTGATAAATCCCATATCATCCACTTTCCCAGTACCCGATGTAGTGGCTGCCCTTGATGAAGAAACTCTCAATTTGTGAAAAGAAATAAACACATTTGGCCATGTCACTAAATCTTGGATTTAAGAGATTCTCGTTTTTGGTGGAGAGATGATCAAAGCAACCATTAAGCTCCATGAGGATATTAGTTCATATCTGGATCTAATCCTTTCTCTTAAGGAAAATTTTGTTTCTAACATATCAAATTTGGATGAGGTATTGCCTAGTCTACAGGAGATGACAAGTATGGAATCTTCAACTTTATCCATTGAAGGAATTCTTGAATTCGAATGTCGAGGGACACGCTTTCTTTGGTGGCTACATCTCAAGTCAAGAAAGACACTTCTCGAAGATTCTATGATTCATTACGAGAGCGTATGTAATGAAGCTTTCACTTCACTCGCCTTGATTCAGGAGTTCATAGCTGAGATCCCTTGTGATCTTGTAAATGAGCAAAATCAAAGGCATTCGTCAGAACATGTTGAGGAGCAATTTTCACAATTGTTCAAAGACATGTACACTCCCACCATCAATTTCTCTTCAACTTCAATGGAGCGTTGCATAAAATTAAAGAACTTGTTTGAGAATGTTCAATCAAAGATGGTCAATCTGAATGATATGTTAGGTAGGATTTTGGAATTGCAGGTGTTTTGTGAGGCTATGCTCCAACCAAGTGAACCTCTAAAGAAGAGAAGATGTTCAAAGCATTGGGAAGGTTTAGATCCTTTCAATTGGCGAAGGTGGCAGATCCTAATTTCACTGATGGGACGAAGAGATAGTTTTCTGGTATCTAGCAGAGTGGGAAGAGTCCATTTCTCATACATTTGAGATAGGCACCCCACCCAATGGATAAGGCATTGATTTTTGTCATATGTTTAAATGATATTTTAAGTGGGTTATTGTTAAACTCACTTTTGGAAAACTTTGGATAATTTAAGTGATTTCTATTTTTAGTTGCTTTTTATAAAGTTGGTTGAAAAAGTCAAAGTCACTTAAGATGCCCTATTTAATGTGCATGTAAATCCTAACTACTTTGTAACCAACTTTTGGGTTATAAAAGGAAGTTAGGGGCTCATTTGTAAGGGTGACTTTGAGAGAGGAGAAGAAACTACTTTTTGTGCAAGCTTTGTTTTAGGAAAGAAACTTTGTGTTCTTTTGTGAAGATATTTTGGAGTTAATGAAATATGAACTTTGTGTCCCATTCATTATGTCTTATAGCATTTGATGTTCTTATGTTCATTAGATGTTAGTGTTTTAAATCTTGCATGTGAATATTGTTTTGGATCTTATTGTGAACGCTACTAATATGTTTTTCTTGTTGACAGTGATCAAGCTCTGATATTTACTTGCTCATGTGTGTTCCCTTTTACTTATTCTTGTTTAGCTTATTCGAACTTTGCTTTATTTGAGTTAGTTATTCATTGTTTTCCTCTATGAAATATTAGGCTTTGCTTTTACCTAGATATTGCATGTTCCTTCCTTTCATTTTTTCCATTTCTTTCCTTCATTCCATTCCATCTCCCTCATTCACATTTCTTTCCATTTGATGTTCCAAAACACCCCCACATACAATTTTGAATGTACAGATGTAAATACTATTTTGGTTTTCAATAAAGGTAGCCTCACCTTCATTGAGGAGGGACTTTGTCCCTTAATGTTGCATGTCATTTATATGCATGCAAATCCATATGCTAACAATTTTTGGCGACTCTGTTGGGGATTGAAGAATCGTTAACCAGTGCTTGGTTAAATCTTTATGACTATCCCCTCTGCACAAGCTCCAGTTATTCAACCGAATCTTGTGCCCAACGAATATTTTCAAGGAGACATTGCTGCCAAACTTCGGATAGTAGCTTGGGAAAACCACAAAATCTTGTAGCAATTTGTGGCTGTTGATAGAGCCATTGATAGAGAAATCTACATTGAATATCTTATAAGAAGAGCACCCACACTTGTGGCTGAAGACCTCCTAGATACATATTGATCGTAGTACATCGATGCAACCCTCTTCCACCAAGGCAATAATCTGTATGACTATTACAAGAAACTCACCTATCTTATAGCCAAGTCTTATTTTTGCGAGATACTCAAGAAGACATATCATCATATTTGAGGAAATCTATTTGGGAAAAGCGCACGAACGACTATCATTTTCATCTCGCCGCATCAATATTGGATAACGAAGAAAATCAAGCTGCGAGAGTTAGAGTTATTCAGGTGCAAAGAGATCGAGAAAGAGAGTGAAGAGAAAAGGCTAGAGCTGATCAGAACATGTCAGTGATCCTTTCACAATAAAGATTTCAAATTGGCAGGAAAGAGGTTTACACGAGGAGAAAAAGCTAAGGGTCAATCAGATCCCATTTTTGAATTTCAAGGAAAGTTTGGTTTCAAGTTATCTCCTCCAAGGAGGAACATGCCCCATAGATCTGTAAGCCTTGCATCAAGTCCTGAAAGAGCAAGCAAGGAAGGAATCACTACAAGTCAAGCACTTGTTCTTGCTCACGTTGTTTTTCCTTCGCATACCACCTTTCCCAAGATGGCAATTAATGTACCATGGGGAAATGCCATAGGCCCATTGGCCTTACCAACTTGACATGACCTCCCACAAGGATCGAGGAAGATTCTTCCTATGTTCAATGGAGATGGGAAGACTTCACTTGATGACCACATTTCCACCTTCTTTGTTGCATGTGCAGTTTTGTCAATGGAATATGAAGATGTTGTTGTTCGCCTCTTCGTTGAAACATTGCATGACGTTGTCACAGATTGGTTTCATCATCATCAAATGGATGCATTACAAATTGGAATGATATGAAAACTAAGTTTGAAGACCGATTCAAGATGACAGAAGATGAACATGCCCTTCTTGCCCAACTATCTCAGGTGAAGAAAGAGCCAACATAACCCATGAGGAATTTCGTGGCTAAGTTCAACAAAATGGTGAACAAATTTCCTACTGGGATTCACCCGAACCTTGATGGATAAAAATGTTTCTTTATTAACACAAAACAACCAAAAGTGTGCTATCAAATGAGAAGAGCTAGAGTGGATACTTTGGAACTTTTTCAATCCTTGGCAATAGAAATTGAGGATGAATTAATCATGGCAGAAAATTCAAGAAAAATTCCCTCAAGGGAAAGAGTCAAGAAACCCCCAATGCTTTTGATACCATACTCACTAAGTTGGCTAATGATGTGCTAGCTTTGAAAAATCAAGTTGCTCAAAGTAGTAAACCTGGATCCTTATAAAGATATCCCAAGAAAAGGCTATGTTCCCAACAAATCCAGAATTGCAGGCCCTCCAACAAGACTTGCTATTGAAGTAACTCCTGCAACTAACTCAAAATGTGATGTCGTTGAGGAAAGCGATGATGAAGTCAAGGTCATCGAGGTTGACGAAGAAGAGCCAAACTCTAGAACATCTGACCCTGAAGTCGAAGATCCTGAAGGAGAAAGTAATAATCATTTCTTTGAGTACCATTCAAAAGAAGAAGACTAATACAAATAAATTGTAGAAGATATGAATAGTCAATATTTCACTGTCTTCACACATTCTCAGAAGAAGGAACAGAGTACCACTAAGGTGGAAGATAAAAAGAGCTCCAAGGAAGTTCCTAAATAATCTAAAACTAAAGACACTTTCAAAGAATCCAAGACAAATGAAACTCCTAAAGAGTCCAAGATGACTGAGGTTCCCAAGGTCAAAACTATCTTAAAGAAAGGAGGATCTTTGTCAAGTCAATCAATTGATAAATCAGCTATGAAGAAAGTTTCTTCTTCCACATTAGTATCAACCAAGCCCGAAGCAAAGGTCAAAAGTGTGCCATCATCAAGTTTGAAAGAACTAGTATCTAAGACATCAAGTACAATCATTTTGCCCAAATTTGATATCATTGATCATATCAATAAAACAAAATTCCATGTCACAAGCAGAGTACTTGAAGTCCAATAAGGATCAACTTGAGAAATTGGTCCAGTTTATCAAAGGTGAATCTACTGTTCATTCCTCTAAAGGAATTCTCGAATAACTCCAAAACGAAAAGAATTAAAATATTGTGGCAGACCACTACACCTTCAAATGAAAATATTGAACCTTTCTTTGTGTCCTTTCTAATAAACAAATGTAAACTAAGTAATTACATTATAGATTCTGGAGCCTTGGATAATGTGATGCCTGCAAAAGTAACACATGCCCTTGGGTTGAATTGTACGAGAACATTCAGATCTTTTTACTCTATGGAGACAAGACAAGTTCCTTTGATTGGGTAGATTAGAGATAGTTAAATGGTTTTAGCTCAATTTCCTCAAAAGCGAGTCAAGGTAACCATTTTAGTTGTTGATATTCTGCCATATGGTATGTTGTTGAGCAGAAAATTTACAAAGATTTGGGTGGTGAGATTCAAATGTACCTTGGTCTCATGCTATGATCCCTATCAGTGGAGAAATGAAGAAGCTAATGTCGAGACTCAAGAAAAATTCATGGTAACGAAAACTGATGATCCCCACGCATAGGTCTTGTTTCAAAACTCAAGTATGGGTAATTATATGATGACTACAAAAGTTCATGTACGAGGTCACTTGCCAAGATCCCAATGAGATTTGGACTCTTGAGTTCGATGGAAGTTGTTGCTCAATAGGTTCCGGTGTAGGAGTGGTGCTTATATCTCCAAATGGTAAAATATTTCCTTTTTCTTACAAACTCCAATTTTCAAATACTAACAACACTGCAGAATACGAGGCATTAATCCTTGGCCTCCAAGTTGTAGAAGAGAAAGGGATAAAAAATTTGAAAGTCTTCGGAGATGTAGAATTGATCGTGAAGCAAGTTAAAAATCAGTTTTAGGTAAAGAATGATCATTTGAGACACTATAAAAATAAAGTGTGGGACATGATAGAAACCTTCGATGCTTTTTCCATAGAATCATCCCTCGTGAAAATAATGACAAAGAAAATTCTCTAGCGAGCCTCAACTTCATTTAGATCCCTCATGCAAATTTTGATCAAGACAAACACACCATTGAAATGGTTTTTAGGCCAAGTGTTCGACAATTTAGAAAATTGGCAAGGCTTCGATGATGATCAACAAATTATCACCTTCTTGGAAAAGAGAGATAATTTTGAACAATTGTACTTTGAAGGAAGTGATTCTACATTTCGCTAATCGATGATCTCGCCCATTGAAGGAGTTGAGAATGAGGATCTTGGTGATGGAATCATTCAACTCAAAGGAAATAAAATTCCAAAAGGATTGGTTTCACTTGAAGAAAATTTTGATAAACACAACATGTTTATAAAAGAGAAAGAGCAGACATGACCTGCAAATTCTACTGATTATAAACAAGTTAACATTGGTACCAAGGACAAACCTTGCCTAGTCAACATTGGTAAGTGTTTCTCACTTGAGGAGTGCAAGAAATTTGTAAGCCTCCTTACCAAATATTTTGACGTCTTGGCTTACTAATATGAAGACTTGAAGTCTTTCTAACCTAGGGAAATGGAGCATGTCATACCCTTGAAACCTGGTGCAACTCCATTCAGGAAAAAGCAAAGACAATATAATCCCAAGATAGCAGGGACAATATTCCATGAGGTTCAAAATATGTTAGACAAAGTTTTTCCTATTTGACATTCAACTTAGATAACTAATATTGTATCGGTTCGCAAGAAAAAAGGAGAAATTAAGATTTGTGTGGATTTCGCAATCTTAATCAAGCTTCCTTAAAGGATAACTATCCAATGCCGGTCATGGACCATATTATGCAGCGAAGAATCGGATCAAAGATGTTATATATGCTAGGTTTCTCGGTTATAATCAGATTGAAGTGGCTAGAGAAGACCAACATAAAACAACATTCACTACCCCCTGGGGTACGTTCACATATAGAAGAATGCCTTTTGGTTTGATCAATCCCGACGTGGATTTTCAAAGGGCTATGGATATGGCATTCACATATTATAAAGACAAGATCATCGTGGTATACCTAGATGAATTGACCGTGTTCTCCAAAAAGCAAGAAGATCATCTAAGAGATTTGTAGAAAATATTACAAAGGTGCAGACTTCATAAGATCTCCCGAATCCAAAGAAGTCAATGTTTAAAGTTATGGAAGGAAAACTCCTAGGTCATATTGTTTCTAAAGAGGGAACTAAGATTGATCCTGAATGCGTTCAAGCTATCAAGAATCTTTCCTTACCTATAAGTAAGCATGGAGTCCACTCATTCTTTGGGAAGGTGAAATTTTTGAGAAGGTTCATGCCAGATTTTGCCGAGATAACCAAAGAAATTGCTGACATGATGAAAGGAAAAGAATCCTTCAAATGGTTGAAGGAAGGTAGAGAAGAATTTGAACAAATCAAGGATGCTATTACAAAAGCTCCTACATTAGTGCGTCCCGATTTTAAGAAGGATTTCATAGTCTATTGTTATTATTCCCGCACACGATCTCGCCATCCCGACTCAACACAATCAATAGGGAATCAAATCTCCTATTACATTCATGAGTTCCAGATTCAAGAAACATGAACTAAATTACACTCCCCTTGAGAGGCATGCGTACATAGTGGTTAGAGCCTTGAAATATTTCAGGTACTATGTGTTGAATTCACACACCATAGTCTTAGTGTCGAGCACCACAGTTAAATCAATGTTGACACAACAAGAACCATGATCTAAAAGAAGTAACTAGGTCTCCAAGATCCAAGAATATGACTTGGACATCAAGCCTACCAAGTCAGTTCGAGGAAGAGGACTTTGCCAAATCATCATGGAAAATGAGCCATGAGATGACTCTGAAGAAGAACCAGTTGAAGAAAGTTTACCATTGTTAGTTTTCGTCAGTACCACAGATGAATGGTATTTTGATATCACTTATTTTCTCACATATGGTGAATGTCTTGAGAATTTGATAGCTAAGGAAAAAAGAGATATCAAATTAAGAGCTTTCAGGTACATCATTTAGGACAACACCTTATTTAGGAAATGAATTGATGGCATGTTCCTCAGATGTGTTGATAAAGAACAAAAACCGAGGTTACTTGAAGCCTTTCACAATCATGCTTGCGGTGGTCATTTCTCTAGACCAATGATAGCTCATAAGATTTTGTGAGCACATTATTACTGGCCCACTATATTTTATGACACTCAAAAATGGGTAGCCAAATGCAAAGCTTGTCAACAATTTGTTGGAAGGCCTAAATTGACATATTTGCCTTTAAAACCAATTGTCATTGAAGAACCTTTTCAATAATGAGGGTTGGATTTCATCGGGGTTCTAAATCCAAATTATAGTGCTAGTCATACTCACGTGCTCATGGCAATTGACTACTTTACAAAGTGGGTAGAAGTTATTTTGCTGAAACAAACATATATTGCGGTAATCTATGACTTCATCAAAGAGAATATATTGATTCCTTACGAAATTCCACAAAAGATCATGACGGAAAATGCCACCACATTTTTTCTATAGAGATGGTAGGTTTTTGTTATGGGTATGGGATATCTTTATCTCATTCATCGATTACTATCCATAGGAAACAATCAATAAGAATCTCAGAATAAAAACATCATTACTATCGTGAGCAAGTTAGTCAAAGAAAATCAAATAACTTTAAGCGGATAAAGTTTTATGATGCATTGTGGGCTAACCGCATAACTCCCAAAAGGGAAAACAAGTAATGTCTCTATTTCAACTCTTATATGGAACCGATGTTCAAATTCCCATCACATCGAGTTACCGACATTACGATTGGCTCAAGTAGTTGATTTATGAATGCTTCGCCAATGCATTGGATAAAAGGATCATGTTCCTAAGAAAACATGAAGAATAGAGAATTCAAGTGGCAAATAAGATCGAAGAACACCAATCAAAAGTGAAGAAATTGTTTGATTGAAAAAAATTAGGAGAGAAAATTTCAAATCAATGACTTAGTTTTTCTCTGGGACAAGAAACGTGAACTCGAAAGGAAAACATGGGAAGTTTGATTCACTGTGGTTGGGCCCTTTCAAAATTAGGCATTTCTATGGAGATAACACATATTACTTGGCATATCTGATGGAACTCATTTTCCTTTGTCCCACATCGGGAAATATCTCAAGCATTATCAAAATTGAAAATGGGTTGTTCCCCGTATGTACATAGGTAATTAGGTTTTTGGTTTGTCTCGTTTACTGCTTTTTCAATTTCCTCTCTTTTTCATGCCGCTTTTGTGCACCGTCATTTTTGGGATCATGTTCATTAAATTTTTGGGTTTGGGTCCGTTGCTTTGCATCCGTGAAGTCCTTGTCCCCAATTAGAGCCAGTTGTTATCAACTAATTTTGACTTCACAAAATTACTAAGTATAATTTTTTTAAAAAAATTCAAAAGTGTTCTTTCACATGATTTCTCATCCTCATCATGATTGTATTGTTCTTGTGATCATTCTAGTCTTCGTTTCGTTCATTTCGGGTGAGAACTCCTCCCACTAGGTTATAAACTGCGTTAATTATTAATTAATTTATTACCCTTTTATTTAATAAAATTAATTTTATTAATTTTTGGGGTTTTTAATTAAATAAATATTTATTAAAAATCAATTGACAATTTTTCTTTATTTTGGGAAATTAAAATTTCGCTTCCGATTGTCGGGTGTCTAAATTGGCTTTCCGCACCTGCAATTCCCCCTTACTTGGAAAATTCTTCCTTTTTTTCCCTCTTGTGGAATTTTCTCATTGACCGCCAACCCGACTGATGAAAAATTACAAAAGATCTCCCAATTTCCATCATGGGGAAATAAATGGGAATTGTCACCGCTTTACCATCAGCCACCATTTATGAATGATCAAGTTTTTCCCATCTTTCCCCGACAATTAATTCCTACTACCTGTGAAAGAAAGGGAAATTGGTTATTTCAACGGAAACAAAGAAACAATTATAGAATATTCTTAGGGGGATGAACCTACGAGGGGGATGAACCTTTGGATGACATTGCTCGTGATCTCCGAACATTAGTAGTGCCACCTCCCAGCGGCACCAACGGATAACCCTTCTAGAAGATTCGAGGCCTTAGAGGTCGAGCTTAAATTGTCAAGGATGAGGTAAAAATCTTGCTAAGCAAAAAGGCAAAAAAGCATTGAGGAGAAGGGAGCACGGCACAGCCACTTGATGAAATATACAAAAATCGACCTCCTTGACTCCCGACTTGGGAAAACGAAGACTAGGCATGAGTATAATAATTGCAGATTCGGTGGCCATAGAGGAATTCATCGAAGGACATGCAAGAAGTGTTTCGCAACTCGCGGTGTCCCGATGACTCTTTGGGGCAATGAGAAAGAGAGTAAAAGAACCAGAGAGGAGCTCGATAAGACGGATGTCTGCTCATATGACCACTGGTATGTACCATGCTTGGAAAAAGTAAAGATGAGTATTGATCGCGGCCAAGTAGTAGTCCTGTTTTTACTACCGCTTCGGGCCGAGGCTGCTTTTTTGCCGTTGTTTTTGTTAAGTCTCGTTTTGTGTTTCAGCTTTAGGCTTAGGTGTTCTTTCTTTGTAACTTTTGTGCTTTGATACGCCTTTCTCTCGCTCTCTCTCTTATTCTCGGCTTTTAGGCCTCCTTTTGTACACAAGGGTATAGTCCCTTTCAAAAACTATTTACCAATATTAAAAAATTATAGAATATTCTTTAATCTTCGCAACAAATCCTCCGCGAAACTCTGTGGAAGAAGTCGTGCGTAAGAAGTTGAGGCTCTTTATTTCTAACTTTTTTTGTTATTTCCAAATTCTTCTTATTTCCGTGAATGTTTGTAGAGAAATATTTTTTCCAAAGATTCATTTTCATCACAAGTTTTGAAGGAGAATAGTTTTCAAACACATTTCTTCACGCATTGCACACCTTGCAGTTCAGAATTCTCACGCAAGTTTTAGGAAGAGTTTCCAACGCATTGCAAGATGAGAATCTCCACGCTTGGTTTGAAAGTGAGAAGCCACGTTCCACACAAGGATTTGTAGGATTTTGCTGCGCCAAAACCCAATAATCCACCACGCATCCACAAGTAGTACAAGGAGATAATAGTCCAACATTCCATCATTTGCCAGGCAACAAAGGAGTTTTCCAAACAATCCAACGAAGGATTAAATTCCTATGTAGGAAGAGATGAATGAAAACAATTTCCCATGCTAAGGCAAAGACATAAATCCACGTTTCAATAGGTATTCCACGCTAAACAAGGAAGAGTTTTCAACGCAGAAGTTTGAGAGAGAGGCCACACATTGTAGGGAAAATATCTGCACCAAAATAGTAGGAAACAACCATGTTCTAGTAGTTGCCATGAAGACAAGAGTCCACGTAGACATTCGGGCAAAGATCCCACGTTGCAGAAAATAAAGACCCACGCAGCCAAAAGAAGCATTTGCCATGCCAAAAGGATACAAAATTCAATGCAGCAATAAAATTATAGTCCAATGTTGGGAGGAGAGAAACAATAAAATGCCAAGCTCAACCAAACAACTCCGCCCGCATTTTCCAGAAGGTAATAAAAATAAATCATTTCCAACACATCCAGAGAAAGAATACAGCATAAGAGTGAATTCATGCAAAAATAAAGAAGTTTCAAGTATTCACACATGAGCTCTCCAACAAGGAAAGGCTCGCACATGCAAGGAAAAATAGTTTTTTCACGCAGATGTTTGACAAAGAATCCATCTTTGGTAAGAATTTATTCCATGCACAAAAAGGAGCACACATTGTAGAAGGAAAATCTACGTTCCTAGACAAACTAGGAAGTGCTCACGCAAAGGTTTTTGGTCAAGAAATTCCACAGGGGAATTTAATATAAAAATTATTATTATTCATGCATTCATGCAAAATAATTATTCGCGCATTTGAATGCCAATGAAAAGAAAAATTACAAGTTCAAAGTATTGCTAGAAAATCAAAGCAATTCTTCACGCTGAAGCAACTTGAATCGGGCAAGGTGAAGAAATAGTGAATTAAAAATATTAAAATTGATCCTACGTGAAACCATTACAATCAGGAGAATTTAATTAAAAATAATAAAAATTATTATTGTTTCCCAATCTGGAATTCAAGCTTAATCTCGATATTTTTTTATTGACATTTTAAAAATTTGTAAGTCGAGATCAATTATTATTATTATTATTTTTAAAATAATAATAATAATAATAATAATTAAAATTAAACGAGCCTTATTTCTCTTGTGTTGATGGTGGTTTGGAGACTAAGACCCGACATTGTTTACATCATTTTACATGCTTGAGTCATTTTATATTAAATTCATAATGGCCGAAAAATCTAATAAATTTGTGGGAAAATCGAGGAAGCCAATGGAGAAATCAAATAAGTCCACGCTCAAGTACGAATTCCAAGGAATCATCCCTCCCACTTCCATCCAGTCTGCATATGACAATATCACTAACACAAATCTTGGCCACATCAATGCAACAATTTTGTGATCGGGTGAAAGATGAAGGAAAACCATATTCTGGATAAGCTCTACCATAGCGGTCTACCCTAAGTAGCAACATTTCATGTCTCAAAGGCAATTCCTGTGGTTGGTCATCGCCGCACAGCAGCATTATGATCCTGAGAGGTGAGGAATTTATAAAGATAATCACGAGCCATTCCTCTTGATCACACCAGAGCACATCGAGGAATTGCTTTCAAAGATACCCGACTTCCCTACGAATGTTGACATCACTTGAAAGTCGAACAATATTTTTAGGATGAAGAACCCCTCAGATGGATCAATATGGTTAATAACAATTGGTTAGTGACCAAGAGGCTTGATGCAACCTAGAATTTATTATGAATAACCCAGCGCGGTGACACATAACTCACCCCGAGCCAACGCTCACCCGAAGCGCACAAAGGCACCATGTCCCCTCTTTATAGTTGCTTGTATAGAATGTTAGCATGCTTTGGTGCATATAGGTATTCATATTCATTACCAATAAGTAAACACCACATAGTGCATAAACCAAATCTAGTTCTTAGAATATATATAAAATGAACTAAACAATGACTATAACAATATTTACCATGCAAGAACCAGATTCAGTCATGTTCAACACCATTATCCAACCAATATGAACCATTGTATTAAATACTCTAAAACACAGAAGCTTCTTACATTACATAAGTATCTCCATGAGTCATGCACGCGACAAAACCAACAACATAACTCTACAATTTGACACACACACACACACAACACACACACACACACACACACACACACACACACACACACACACATATATATATATATAGGGGTGGGGAATTTCCCTTCACCTCCCATGCACTTCTCAAAATAGGTCACATGCTAATAATAGCCACATGCCTTTACAAAAGGATGCACAACATGCAAGTGCTCTTAAGAATAGACTTCCTATAGTTAACTCTGAGTAGAAATCCTATTATTAGCTTAAACTATGCATGGCGCTTAGCTATTATCTCTTGTTCCCAAAATACCATTGTGTGGACCACAAGTCTTTTTGTCTGTGTGCTCAACACGCTATCTCCCAGAATATCCCTTATCCACAAAATGGCTAAGTCTTGAATTTTAAGTTATTCTGCATGCGCTTATTTCGCTATTATTTTGCACCCTCAAATGTGCCTTGCTCCAATGTGTGCATCCTTTATGTGCCTTCACCTTAGAGAAATATGTTATCTTCTCAACATTACCCCACACTAAAGTACATTTCTACCCCAATAATGGGAATTCCTTCTTATCTCCAACAATAAAGAATGAAAGAATGAATGAATCATTGTACAAAATAATGAAGTTTACTCTATAGTACCCTCTTCCTCAGGTAGGACTAACTCTGGATATTCATTTTTGAGTTCAGCCTCCAAGGTTTGCCAGTCACTTAGCGTGCTCCCTATCTTTTCCGAATGTCTGTCACTATGGCATCCATTTCATCCTGAGTGATATTTTCCTTTTCATTCTTGCAACACTTGGACAACATGTGCCATACTTGAGACCATTCCCTCCATGGAGTCCATTTTTTGCACTATAAGTTTCCCAAGTTCATTGATCCTATCTTTGTGTGGATCTTGGGCTGTTGTAAGGGCCTTGCACTTTTGTTTTACTAGGCTAACCTCTCTACATGCCCAAGTGTTTCGTCCTTCATTGCCTTTAGCACTTCATTATCCTCTGCTATAGTTTTGATTCTTATTATGGCATCCAACGCTGCACACATGTTCAAAGCTTGATCTACTTTCTTTAGCTCATCTTTCAATGTTTGGAGCAAGGCCTCAAAACTTGAAATTTTCCTAACAATGGTAGCCCTTGCTCTTGCTATTTATTCTATAGGATATTTTGGTGTGGCCATAACAATGAGCTCTTTATTCAAAACTAGATCCACCAGAGTGCGCAAATAATGCATTGCAGAGGGAAACTTCGAGGAACTTTAGACTCCAAATGAGGCCTTACCTTAAGGATATGATCACCAAGTTCCTCAGCCATGCTAATAAAGGCCTCATTCTTTTCCTCTTCTCATTCCTTCTCTTCTTTCAAGCGCTTTATCTCTATAGTCTTATCCTTGTTATCTTCAAGTAGTGCTCGAATGGTGGCTACCTTATCAATGTTCCTCCACGCCACTTCAACAAATACCTTGACCAAGGCATTTCTTACTTGCTCATCAAACATTATAGGAGGTTTAAAATTCATGTGCCTAATATACGATTGCTTCTTTACCCAACCGAGACACATGACTTCTCACACACATCAAAATCTAGTTCATCCATGTGTGTCTGCATGGACCAGAAAATTGCTTTCTAGTCCACACATTGGCCTTTTCGGGTCCATTAACTCCCATCCATATAAATCATTTGGCCCTACTATGCTCTAGAACCTAGTACAAATGATCTTGTTGGATTCCTCTATGTACCCCATAGCCGAAGTCACATAGTCCTCACCTACCTTTCCTTTCTTTTCTTCTTCTTGGGAACCCGGGCACTAGAATTTGTAGTGGGTCCTTCACCTTCCTGTGTGGAGTGAGGTGCGCTAGATGGCTCACCCATATCCTCTTCTATCTCTTGGACCCCTCTTCATCATCTTTCATTTCCTCATCACGAGGCTCCTCTATATTTTTGGGCTACAGGGGTCCCTCGCATTTTCACCAGACTCATCCTCTTCATCCTCCCTAAGCTTTAACTTTCTCCTCCTCTTCTTCTCAGGTACTTCTTTCTAAGGGGATATCCGAGGTGATCTATATGGAGGTTGTGATGGCCCCACACTCGAGTCCTTGTCCTTCTAAACACCCTTTTAAATTGGTGTTCCTCATTTATTGGGTCTGCATGTAAGTCTGGCACGTCTATTTCTAAGTCTTCCTCCTCTTGTTTCTACTGGGGAGGAGTAATCTCATGCTCACTTTCCTTAGTGTCTGAGGGCTACCTCCATCCCCTATGCACTAAACCACTACTGTCCTCCTGTTTCATCATCTTCTTCTTCTAATGGTGAAGTGGGATTTTCAGCCCGCTGTGCTCCCAATTGTATGTTTCCCCTTTGGCGGGCATGGTAGCATAAATTCATTTTCAACATACTTACCATTTTCCAGCCTAGGCTTAAGCTGGATATAAATTAGCATGGCCCCACTATTGCCAATGGCCAAATTGACAGCCTCATGGTTATATCATCTGATATGAACCTCTCAATATAAGCATACCTACCTAGGTATGTGTAAGTCTTTCTCAAGGTATGGTAGTCACAATCTACCTTGTCTGCATTGTAGATTAACCTTCATGCATCGACAAACTTGTGAACTAATGCCTAGAAGAACTATGTTGTAAAGGCGTAAGGGAGTTTACACTAGGGACTCCATGTCCCATCCTTCATTATAAAGCGTGCAATGTAAAAGTGTTGGTACACAAAATTGTACCGACTTCCCAACTACTGATGGCAGCTCCTTAGGAATTCTCCATTCCTCTTCAAGGCCACACGAAGTCTGTCATACCACATCTATGCCCTTTTCTTGAACGGGCCACTCATAGATCCTTCACATAAATACTTCTCAAACCTCTCTGTCTAGAGACTTATTCTCTACAGGATACTCCCAAATATTATTCTTTGGCCCATTGGGCACTCCAATTTTAACAAAAACAAGAGATAAAAAAATGGTGCCAAAGCTTATCTTCTCACCTTTGTGCACTTCTTCAATGATGGTATCTATTATGTATCCTGCCAAGTTGTAAATTTCTCCTTGTGACATCTTCTTGGCAATGTGTAGCCACATGGTGTTCACTTGTGACCACCTTTCCTGATCATTCAACTTTGTGAGTAAGTGTGCGGCCACCTACACAATAGGGTACTTCCTTAGCTTGTAAATATCCATTCTACGTGGACCCTTTGAGTAACCCAACTCCTTGTGGGTGGCCAAAATAGTTTATTTGTCAAATAAGTCATTGGTAATCTCTATCCATGTTCCCTTCAAACCTATCAAGCTCACAATTAAGGGCATGATGATCCTCATCCGCCACCCAAAAAAATAAAAGAAGTCCTCATGGACTCTGCTCATAAGCCATTGATATAGTTTCTCATGTTTTCCAAAGTAAGGGAGTTCATATAGCTGTAAGACCCCTACCTTCTTCAACAACTTCTCTCCAGCATCATCATAGATAGGCATGTCATCGACTGTGCACTTGTTTGTCTTTTTGCTTAACAGGGAAGCTAACTCTTCATTGTTGTCAGTTGTGTGATGATTGTAGTCTCTTACCTTGCTCCTGTGAACGTGAGAATCCCAATCACGTCCCATGATTACATCCTCTGGGTACAAAACTTTTGAAAACTTGCTTTTGGGGGCATCCTTGATCTCTACCTCAGTTTCTACCTTCTTCTTCCCATTTATTCTTGCTCAGGTGTTCTCCTTGGTGCCATGGTAAGACAAGGTTGCACCTTTTTACTTCTATCGAGAAAAATCCCATGCCCTAGCTTGAAATTACATGCCCTAGCTTCAAATTTCCTGCCCTAGCTTATTCTCAAACCCTGACGCTCTATTTCTCCTCCTCGCACACCTCTCGCTTCACTCAAACCCTTCTCCAATGGGGACGCAAGCCAATTTGTGCACAAATCTACTCTCCTTTCCTAGTTTCACAACTCTCTACACCTCAACATGTATTTGCTTGGCTCGGTCGCAATTAGCTTCTCAAATACTCATGATCACAAAGGTAAAAGTGAACCCGCATCACGTCCTTATATAGATTTGGAAAAATTTATCGCATTTATTGCTCCTCCACCTACCACTAATCCTCTCATTAATTGACCATTTACCAAATTTCCACGCGATACACCTACGTGCCACAACTATAACCTTCTAGTGCACCTTTCTACCTTTTGGCTACAGACCTCCTTTCATGTGCTTCCATGCACCGAAGTACCTTGCCATTTTCCTTCCTCTAAGTAGTTTCTACAACCACAACTTACCTTGTGTTACACTATGCATTCATTTTTTCCAACTATGGTCTTCTTTAGGAGCAATTTTCTTTCTAAGCAGCACCTTTCCATACTATCTGCACTTTATAACAAGAGAAATCACTTGCACAAGTATTTCCTTATGCATACCCATGTTTGAATGACAACCACCCCACACTAAGGGTATGTGCAGTCCTCTGCACATAAAAACACTTCAGATTGTAATCATCTTTAGCGCGTAAAGCACGTTTATTACACAAAACACTAAACTAAATTGACAAAGCATAATGACGAAGAAGGAAACACATTAAGGGAAAATACAGTAAGGGAAATCTAATCTAAATGGAAATACTACCTTATTACAAAACACTTTATTTATAGTAGGGCTTCAGCCTACTCCCATTGAAGTAACTGGGTAATCATGTTCCATCAAGCACCTCTAGCTTGGAAAGTTCCCGAGTCAAGTATATGAGTGATAACATACGGTCCCAACCAATGCACCTTAAGCTTTCTTGGGTGGTGTAGAAACTTTGAATCATAAAGAAGTACCATCTGCCCAACCTTGAGATTCTTTTCCTTGATGTGCCTATCATGCCATGCCTTTTGCCTAGATTTTTCTTACTTCTGAATCCATCGTGTTATGGCGCGTCTCTCATCCAACTATATAAACTTGTCAATTATCTCTTCCAATGCTTTCTCATCAGCTAGACCTCCTGCGCACGCAATACATAAAGAAGGTAACATGAATTCCATGGGAAGAACTACCTCTATGCCAAACACCAACTGAAAGGGTGTTTCCTTATTCAACCTTTTTGTAGGTTGTTCTATATGCCCAAAGCACATCAAAACTTTATTATCCCAATCTTTCCTTCCAACATCACAATTTTTTTCAAATTCTAACTCAATATCTTGTTGAAAGCCTTAACGGTCTCATTTTCCTGAGGGTGATAAGATGTCGTCTTATGGTGTGCAACCATATTTTCATCCAATAATATCCTGATGCTCTCATTAAGGAAATGAGTGCCCCTATCACTTTTCAAACTTAAAGGACATCCATACCTAGTAAGAATATTTTCCCATAAGAACCTTGTTGATGTTGTTGTACAATACTTTGTAGGTGCCACTTCTGCCCACCTTGTAATATAATATGTATAAGTGATGATATAGCGCGACCTAGCTTCTTATGCACAACCTGGGAAATAGGACCCATAAAGTCAATTTCCCATTTCTCAAAAGGTTATGTGCTAGAAATAGGCCTCAAAGGCATTTCATCTCTCTCGCCTGTGTTTTCCAAGGTGCTGATGGTGATCACACACCTTACAATACTCCTTGTAATCCTTGTACAAGGTTTCCCACCATAAACCAGCTAGTAAAATCTTGCACGTGGTGGTGTCACCTGCATAGTGTCCACCTGCAATACCACCATGATCCTCCTCCATGATTTTGTGCACTCATGCTCCAATACACACTGGTGCAAGACTTCATCTCGACCTAGTTTGTATAAGTCACCACTGATCAACATGAAAGGTGCAACGTGAATTGCAAGTTGTTTCTTTTCCAAGGCCTTCATTCCTTTGGGCACCATACATGTGCGTAAAAAGACAACAATATCCTCTAGCTCGAGGGTGCATGGTTCAACCTATATAACGTGCATCTAGCATTGTATCTTCAATACTATGCTCTCTCCTGATTGAATCCTTGACAAATGATCTGGACCAGAATTACTTCTACATGGCTTTACCACCACTATAAAGTCAAACTCCTAGAATAAGACAACCCATCGAATATAGGCCCCGTAAACGGGCTTATATACCAAGTATTTCAATGTCATGTGATCTCGTATAGAACACAAAAGGTGTTGCTAGCAAGAACTTTATGAACTTATTCAATGAGTAGATCATTGACAAAGCTTTATGCTCCATAGTTTTATAATTATGTTTTTGCAGAGTCAACTTCCTACTATCAAAACAAATAGGATGATCTATAATACCTTCTCCAGCTGAGCTAGAACTATGCTAATGGCCATAACAAAGACATTCAAATGTACATGAAAGGGTGGATTCCATGAAGGAAAACATAAAATAGGCTCCGTAATAAGCCTCTCCTTTAGTGCTTCGAATGCACATTGCTGTGGTTCTCCCAATAGAACTCCCCTTACCTTTTAATAACTCCTCCAAGGGGCGGAAATCTTAGCATATCCTTGGATAAAAATTTGTAATACCCTATGTGGCCCATGAATCCACACACCTCACTGATTTGTGGGTTCCTCCAAGCCTAAAATGATTGCTATCTTAGCTAGATCTACTAACAAACCCTCCTTGTCAGATGATATGCCCTAACAAAGTTTCAAAAGGTGTAGCAAATACAAAATTCTTGATATTTAAAGAGATGCTTAACTTTCTTCACCTCTAAAACATTAACCACAAATTGTCCCAATGATCCTTGATAAGCCCATATATGATCCAATCATCCAAGTAAACCTACAAGAATTTGTGAATAAAATCTGGGAACGCTTGAACCACAATGCGTGAAAATACTATGGCGTGTTCTTCATTCCAAAGGGCATCACTCGTGTATGAAAAACTTCACCATTCGGTGGTGAAATTTTTCTTCTCTTGATATTCCATAGCAATTCTTACTTGATGATACCTAGAGAATTCATTTGTTAAAGAGTAAATTTCACGTCCCGTAATGCTTTCCAAACAAGTTGAATGGTGTAGGGAAAGGATCAATCACACATGCAACATTCAGCTCCATGTAGTCCACACAAATCCTTATTCTTCCATATTTCTTTATGTTGATTACCATAGGGCTAACCCACTTTGATTCCTCTATGGGCTCAATATGCCAGATTCCAACATCTTATCAATTTATTCTTTAATGTTTATGTGCAGGTTAGGGTTCATCCTGTAAGGTCTCTTCCTAATCGGGCGCACCTTCCTTTAAATTAATTTTCATCTCACCAAAGATTCATACACTCCTTTCAACTCATGGTAGCCCCTAGAAACAAGTCTTGGAAATCACATAACAACTCAATTATCTTAGCCACTTTAGAGTCAGACCAGTAATCTCCAATTATGGCCTCCTTAGGTTTAACATCCATGCCAATGTTCACTTTCTTCATATTCATAGGTTCATGGTAGGTGTGCGCCTTCTCATCCGCATTGTCTAAGACCTCACATGTACCCTCTGAATGATCTATGTCCAAATTTTCCACTTCTTCATCATCCACCATATAGACCATCTTTCCTTTCTCCTTCTCTAGGCAAGTGTGCTCAAGCAGTTTTGCATCTGTCTCATCTACTTCATCAAAATGCGCTTCTAGGTTTGACTCACCAAATAACTCTTGAATGATTTCTTCAGCCTTTGCACTATCTCCCATAGTCAATCACTTCATAACTTGTAATGCCTCTTTCACCAAAGGTTTAGTGGAGAAGTAGTCAAAAGTTTGGATCATTCCTATAGTCAATTCTTGCCAATTTCCAGTCTCTCTATGCAACTCTACATAAACATACCAAGTGCGTGCGTAACCTCACAAGGTGAAATAAAGTTTGTGCACCCACAACAAAGGTGGTAAAGCTTCCACATCTCTTTCTAGAGTCTCTCACTACTGAACGTGGTGTTGAACAAGATTATTACCATGATATTCACATATTTGAGTAGGTGCATTACTCTGAGAAATCGGGATGATAGAGAAATTCTCACTTCTCTCCATTCTATGATATTATCCCTATGAACCATCCACCAACACGCTACTATCCCGTGCATGGTATACACTAACATATTCCTTCTTTCCACCTGATCCTTCCACTATACTTCCATGGCTCGTAGGAATACCTCATGGTTTCCTTCACTAGTGTACCAGGTACCATGTTGTTTCCTATCTACCTAACACAATACAGCTTGCTTAAGTGTGCAACTTTGCTTCTTACTTCATGCGCCCAACCATCTCATAAGTGCCATGTGCCCAATTGTCATAGGAAATACTTGTAGTATCACTGATGGACTGTGCATCATCCCAATGGAGAATTCCTTCCTTAAATGGCTCAAACACTTCTGGATCTCGAATGATGTGCACATAAATTATGTTAAGGTATTCTTCACTTAAGGACTCAACATAAGGTGCAAATTTACCATATGTCAAAGGGATAATAACTCATTCTTGTTCTCAAAACTAATATATCCCTTATTGAACCGTAGATCATCATTATTTTCATAACACCAAGGGCACCCAAGTAGAGCTGGGAAGCTATCCGCTTTTGCAAGTGCTAAGACCTCAAAGTCCCCAAAGTGAACTCGACCTCCTGACAAGTAATGGATGCATCATTCGATACTCCAATTGGTGTGGCCTTAGTCTGATTTTCCATATACAACACATTGGAAGATGGATGCAATGGAGGTTTTCCCATCTGAACCCATGCATCTAAGGTAAGAACATTCACTTCCGCACATGTGTTGATAAAAATATTTCTCAAAATCCATCCATCCACAACAACATTCAAAGTGATCTCCTTGTCATAATCCAAGTTATGGGGAGGGATATTAGCATGTAAAATATGTCATCCATTCTCAATGTTAGCATGCATGAAGTGTTTCCTTTCAACCAAATCCCTAGTAATGGGATAATGTTCTCTGTGAAACATCTTGGATAATTCCTTCGATCATCCACATCTAACTAGAAAGTGTCATTTTACTTCTTCTATTCCAACTTACATGATTGTTCCTTTAAACATTGTATTTCACCTTGTATATTTATGAGTACCTCCATGGTTTCCTGATAAACCTCCTTCTGATGTGTAGGATATGGATATTTTGCATGTAAAACCTCCTCCTTAGTGATGATAGGATTTTTTTGTAATGTTTTCTATGGCACACGCAACCTTAACGCATGTAGTAGTAATTTTCATAGGTACTACCTCAGGATCCGATGCTAACTTCGACATCCATTGGTTTTCCACACGCATTATATTCTAACCATCCTTGTGCCCTTGTTCTCCTATTTGTGCTTCTTGATAATATGTTCATATAAGTTTGGGCACTCTTCATAGTTATGATTCTTTCCACAAAAATAACAAGTAATGTTTTAAGGACATTCATGCTGTAATGGTCAAGGGATCCACACGTATAACATGTTCCACGAGGGAACTCACTTCATCCACCGCCATGGCCTTGACCTTTGAATCCACCACGATATCCTTGACCTCTACCACGGCCTCCCTCAAAGCACCCTTCATTTTGATCATAGCGCCCTTGAGTGTGATCATGATCATGTTTCTCACTTTTATCCTTAGAGTTATTTGAAAATCCCGTCTATCATACACCAATATCAATGACATCATGGATCTAATCAATTGACCTATACTCTTCAATATTGTGAGTCGTGGACCGGAACATTTTACAGTAGTAGGACACATTATTTCTTATCACGTTGCAATAATGGACAATGGCTTACATCATGGTCCAAATGACATATCTCACATTCCAGTAACAAGGAGCGCATCGATCTATGAGGAAAAATATCCTTAGTATTCCTCTCTACTTCATAATTTGTGCACCAAATTCCACTGTGTGTCTCATGTGTTGTATTGGTTGATAGTATCTCCAACTACTTTGCCATTGCTATAATATGAGCTTCCAAGAATGGGCTCACTCGATGTTTATGCTCCCAAATGCCTCATGCGCAAAGCTGATTCAAGTGCCTCACGTGGGTCTATATATATCTTATGTGAGAGCACCCTCTTAAAAGGCATAATCAGGCCTCGACGAACCATTGTGCATGCTAACTTGCATGGATATCATATGATAGTTTAGACAAGAGTGTTTTGAAATAAGCATCATATTCTGGACACTCTTAGTAGTTCCTTGCTTGATATCCTTGAGCGCACTTATACTTTTCTACTCAAACTTAGGGATATAAAATTCTTTAATGAAAGCATCTTGTAATGCCGTATAATCCACACAAGTCTGATCAAGGTCAAACTTCTGTACCAGTTGTGCACGCGTCCCTACAATGTAGTTATAAAATGACTAGCCTTACGCTCTGTAGATGTAATTCCTTTCGCACACCATAGTATCTCACACATATGCACATGCTCAACAACATCTTCTATTCCCTATACTCTAGGAGACAAAGTGACATCTCCATGTAAATATTATGGGGCTAGTGAGGACCATGCCCACCAGATCAAAACCTAATGTGTTACCTCTGCCCCAGATCCACCAAATCTGCTAGATCCGAGCCACCTATTCCTCTTGATCCTCCACTTGTAATAGGAATTAAACCAGAGGATGCACTGCCCTATGTCTTAACAATGGTGCTAAAATTAACTCCTACAGTCTATGAAGTTTTGCTACTACCCGATGTGAGTCCAAAGTTCTACACGCATGTGTTCTACACCGAAAATGACACACTAAAAGGGTTCCTCCAAGAGGTCCTCCAAATAACAAGGAAGATGTCTAC
Source organism: Taxus wallichiana var. yunnanensis (assembly GCA_018340775.1). Classification (NCBI taxonomy): domain Eukaryota; kingdom Viridiplantae; phylum Streptophyta; class Pinopsida; order Cupressales; family Taxaceae; genus Taxus; species Taxus wallichiana. The sequence goes on from CM031235.1 coordinate 928,402,607, forward strand.
CCAGACCATAAATGTACTTTGCTATTTGATTCACTCCTAAACTTTTGATAAGTCAACTCTACCTCTTGCTACTCTATTTCCCAAACTATCTTGCTAACTACTGGATGTACTAGAAACTAGAAAACCAAATGCAAGGGCTAGGTTTTCAAGTAGATTAAAATGCACACTCACGTGGCCCAATTGTCTCTATTTTCATGCTCTCATAAGAGGCTGATGAGGGTTCCTTGTCATGCTTTCCCAAATGGGGGAGTTCTAGATGCTTTGGCTCCACGTCCTCTACGTGAGCTCCAAATCCTTCATGAGCCATCTCTCTCCTCAACACCATCTACTCTACAATCTCACACTGCTTCTCTAAATCCCTCTCGCGCACCTCATTGAACTTAAGCCACATTTCTTCTCTTTTCCTCTCTGCCGCTAGGTCCGCCATCCTTCACCACACCTGCTCTTGCCCCCACGTGTGGTGTGGTTTAGATAGTCATCGACTTCACTTCTAAATTTAGGGTTACCATCAAGATTTTGATTGCCAGTGGAATGCCTTATAGATAGGTTCCCTTGGGATAACATAAAAATTGGAACTCAACTAACTTGGACAAGAGTAAGTGGAAATTGAGTACTCCAAAATATAGCTATTTAGAACACCAGAACCAAGTATCCATAATGCGTGTCCAAATCAAATCAACATCATAAAGAGCCTAAAATTCTTCTTGCATCCAGAAAAGTGTGTGAAACCTCCAATTCCTTTTAGACACATAAGCAACCAACCACTCATATAGCTCTATTGGGAAGATAACAAAGAAAATTTCATATAAGAAGTCATATAGATTCTACTCCACCCATGCGCGTGTGTCAAACTCAGATCCAGTGTTGAATATCCAAGCGTACTCTTCTTCAGAGCTACTATCAACTCCTCAACACTTGCCAAGGTCAACCAGTACGTCTTCATCATGCAACATCCGAAAACATCTAAAAAAGAGGTCCCGATAATAGAACCAATGATGCAACCTAGAATTTATTGTGAATAACCCAGTTGCATTCACACATCATTCAACCTAAGATGAGCGCTCACCTGAAGTGCACAAAGGCACCAAGTCCCTCTTTAGAGTTTCTTGTACAAAATGTTAGCATGATGGTGCATATAGGTATTCAAATTCATTACCAATAGTAAACAACACATAGTGCATAAACTAGATCTAGTTCTTAGAATATATATAAAATGAACTAAACAATGACTATAACAAGATTTACCATGCAAGAACCAGATTTAGTCATGTTCAACACCATTATCCAGCCAATATGAACCATTGTATTAAATACTCTAAAACACATAAGCTTCTTACATTACATAAGTATCTCCATGAGTCATGCACATGACAAACTAGTAAGCATAACTCTATAATTTGACACACACAAAACCATGTAAATCAATACATATATATAGGGGTGGGGAATTTCCCTTCACTACCCATGCACTTCTCAAAATAGGTCACATGCTAATAATAGCCATGCACCTTTACAAAAGGATGCACAACATGCAAGTGCTCTTAAGAAAAGACTTCTTATAGTTAACTCTGAGTAGAAATCCTATTATTATCTTAAACTATTCATAACGCCCAACCTGTCACTTGTTCTAAAAATACCATTGCATGGACCGCAAGTCTTCATCTTTTTGTGTTAGTACACTATCTCCCGAATAACCCTTATCCAAAAAATGACTAAGTCCTGAATTCAAAGTGTTCTCGCATGTGCTTATTCTACTATTCTTTCGTGCCCTCAAATGCACCTTGCTCCAGCACACACATCCTTTATGTGCCTTCACCTTAGAGAAATATTTATCTCTGCTAAACAAGGCCTCGAGTTGATCAACTTCCTAAGGAAGGCTGTACCACATTGAATTTGTGGAGGAATCGGTGACATGATCACTCTCCGAGCCGAGTCTTCTTGATTTACCCTTTACCAGGATTTTCCACCCATGGATGTATCAGTTCATTTGTATCATCCTTTCCAAGAGAGAGTTTGTGGATTGGGCCACTATGATCAATGATAATATTCAAAAACAATTGATTGAAGTGAAGATGACTAGATGTTTCTACATGACATCATACCTAACTTATGCAGTGGCTAGAAGGAAGCTATTTTTGGGGCTAGAAACAAAAGGAGTCATGGGTCCATCAAATAATGTCTTCCATCATTATCCGTAGTTAAGTTTCAAAAATAGCTCTCATCATTTCGGGGAGTTAACAATGCATTCACCTTCCACATGATTTGAAACTTGAATAAAAATATGGATGAAATATTATTTAAAGATGTCGAGGATATTATTTCCTAGTGGGAACATGGTTTATTCAATTTCCATCCTTTTCTTACATTCACGTGAGTAACTTTGGGTAATCCATGGAAGCTTCCTAAATACATCGGTGAAAAGTGGGCATTAATGGATCTTACATGATAACTATTCCAAGTTCACTATCTCCTCTTGACAAACATCATTCTCGGGAATTCATTTCCCAATCCAAATTGGGAATACCAATGCCCAAATCTCTTGATTGTGCGACTCATGGAGAAATAGTTTTCTCTCATAACTATTCATCCATGTGTGAAGATATTCCGATTTGATATCAATGGATATATGTAGAAGATTCTTGGAGAAAAGTATCAACACAATCATACCATGGAATATATATGGGATGCTTGTTCGAGATGAACATGAAGTGAGAAGGCAAGAGTTTTCCTACCTAACCCTTGCTCAGATCAAGGCCTTTTGCATCAAAAACCCTCCATATTCATTAGTGGATGATGATGAATATGTTATTGATCCCTCATATGATGTTGTTTCCTTTATTCCGTTGCCCCGAATTGATTGGACCAAAAGAGATGAATTTTCTCTTGATAAAAAGAATCAATTGATCCTCAAAAGAAGCATATCCTGGTATGAAAGAGAACTTACAAAGTTACTATCAATCAAGATCATACCTCAAGATTACAAAAATTTCCAACTCGAGGAGATCTCTAACTAACCAAAGTTTCTTCTCAGTCAACCTTTGTGCCATCTACCAATATACATCAAGTAAGAAAGGATTGGTTGTCAAAATCCACTTCACCAAAGAAGGTGTCACGAGGTGAAATATATAAGGGTCCTAGCCCTAATGAAGGAAGAGAGCGTGTATCAGGAATTTCCACTTCAAGTAGAGATTCTTCTACTCACATTGTTCATAGTTTGAAGAAGCTCATAACAAACACTCCTCAGTCATGTCTTGCACAAGAGTCCACTCAAGTACAAGTAGTCCAGATATCAAATGCTTCTGGACCTACAATTCATGAAGATATTTCTCAAAGTCTCCCTAATGTTCAAGAGGTTGATATCGAGGTTATTTATCTAGAGATTGAGGTCATGGAAAGGACTCTTGTACAATATAATGATGTTGAGAACAATGTGAATGTTGCTTTGGCCTCCAGGCTCATGTATGTGGAATTGGTAAAGGAAACTCCTTTTTGGGTTAATTATGAGATCAAGAAAAGAAAGATGGTTGTCAAGGAAATTGACATTGACTTAGATGCCCTTTAAAGATTTCTAATTATGTCATTCCCAAGAAGCCTAAAGTGCTCTCTCGGATAATGGTGGATGATGACATAAACAAATTTTGGATCTTGCTATCCCACAAGTTGACAAAGAACGTGATGCCATGACATCTCGCTGATTATGAATTTTCCAGACTTGGACTTGGGAAGTCCACATTGGAAAGTGACATGCCAATGGCCTGAGATTTAATGGATATCGTGCTAAAGAGGCTTGAGAAATATAAATATCGAACTCTCACTAATGGCCAAAAAGAATCGATTGGTGGACTATGTTCAACATCTAATCAATCCCATATCATCCACTTTCCTAGTACCTGATGTAGTGGCTGCCCTTGATGAAGAAACTCTCAATTTTTAAAAGAAATAAACACATTGGGCCATGTCACTAAATCTTGGCTTTCAAATATTTTCATTTTTTTGTGGAGAGACGATCAAAGCAACCATTAAGTTGTTGGGGTGTGGAGCCTATTTTTGGTCTTCTCAAATCAATATTGAAGTGTGGAGTTCATTGAGAAGATGAAAGGTCATGACCATTTCTTTTCCATCCATGTGAAGATGAAAGGTCATGACAATTTCTTTTCCAGCTATGGGAAGATGAAAGGTCGTGACTTTCAAACTTCTAGGGTCAGATTTTGGAATTCTTAAAGGATTGTCATCCTATAAATAGAGGTGTTAGGGTATCTTGAAGATATATTGTGTGTTCAAGAGGTCTTGAGTCTTAGTGATCAAGAGGTGATCAAGAGTGATCAAGGTTAAGCAATTGGGTGTCAATTGTGGTTTAGCATCTTTGGAATTCTGTTGTGAGTTCATAACTGAGAGAAGACTGTGAGAGTTGTTTTACTCTTGTTGATAATAAAATCTGAGCAAGTTCTTGGTGGACGTAGCCCACATTGGGTGAACCACGTTAAATCTTGTCTTGTCTTCTTTTGTGCATTATTTATTTATGTTGTTATATTTCTACATGTATAATTCTGCTATATAGTTTCCTACTATTGTGGTTTGAGGAATTGTTTCCGCATATTTGTTCTCTAATTCTAACATAAGCTCCATGAGGATATTAGTGCATATCTATCTAGATCCAATCCTTTCTTTTAAGGAGGATTTTTTTCTAACATATCAAATTTGGATAAGGTATTTCCTAGTCTACAGGAGATGATAGATGAGATCCCTTGTGATCTTGTAAACAAGAAAAATCAAAGGCATTCATCACAACATATTGAGGAGTAATTTTCATAATTGTTCAAAGACATGTACACTCCCGCCATCAATTTCTCTTCAAAGTCAATGGGCGTTGCATAAAATTAAAGAACTTGTTTGAGAATGTTCAATCAAAGATGGTCAATTTGAATGATATGTTAGGTAGGGTTTTGGAATTGGAGGTGTTTTGTGAGGATGTGCTCAACGAAGTGAACCTCACGAAGAAGAGAAGATTTTTAAGCATTGGGAAGGTTCGAGATATTTTCAATTAGCGAAGATGAAGGATCCTAATTTCACCGATGGGACGAAGAGATAGTTTTTCTAGTATCTAGCGGAGTGGGAAGAGCCCATTTCTCATACGTTTTAGACAGTAGACCTCACCCCTAATGGATAAGGCACTAGTTTTTGTCATATGTTTAAATGTTATTTTAAGTGGGTTATTGTTAAACTCACTTTTGGAAAAATTTGGATAATTTAAGTGATTTCTATTTTTAGTTTATTTTTATAAAGTTGGTTGAAAAAGTCAAAGTCACTTAAGATGCCCTATTTAATGTGCATGTAAATATCAACTACTTTTGTAACCAAATTTTGGGTTATAAAAGGAAGTTAGGGGCTCATTTGTAAGGGTGAATTTGAGAGAGGAGAAGAAAATCCTTTTTGTGCAAGCTTTGTTTCAGGAAAGAAACTTTGTGTTCTTTTGTGAAGACATTTTGGAGTCAATGAAATATGAACTTTGTGTCCCATTCATTATGTCTTGTAGCATTTGATGTTCTTATGTTCATTAGATGTTAGTGTTTTAAAATCTTGAATACAAATATTGTGTTGGATATTATTGTAAATGCTATTAATCTATTGTTCTTGTTGATGAGTGATCAAACTCTAATATTTACTTGCTCATGTGTGTTCCTTTTTACTTATTTTTGTTTAGCTGATTCGAACTCGCTTTATTTGAGTTAGTTATTCATTGTTTTCTTCTATGTAATATTAGGCTATGATTTTACCTAGCTATTACATATTCCTTCCATTCATTCTTTTCTAATTCTTTCCTCATTCCATTCCATCTCCCTCATTCACATTTCTTTCCATTTGATGTTCCAAAACACCCCCACATATAATTTTGAATGTACAGATGTAAATACTATTTTGGTTTTTAATAAAGGAAGCCTCACCTTCATTGAGGAGGGAATTTGTCCCTTACTATTTCATGTCATTTACATGCGTGCAAATCCATATGCTAATAGAATCCCATATCATTTTTCTTGTATACAAATTCTGGTGAACCCGATGTGAAGGATTGGTTTCTTCTCATTTCCATTTTTAGTCTTTTTCCTATTGTTGCATATTCTCCTCTTCCATTATTTTTCGGGTGTTCATACACGCCTCGAAAATATCAGTCAAGATTATAGTAGTCCCATTTTAGGCCTTGAAATTTATTATACTCGCATGAATGCTCAATAGTCACCCTTTTTGTCCTGGGTGGGCTGAAAATTACTCCCAAAGTCCCCTTTACTATGTGTCTCTTCTACCGAAACATAAAATCTTCCCTCTAGTGTGAGGATTGAAGAAATTGATCAACTATCAACCTATCAGGGCCCACAACCAAATATTTCTAGCTCTAATAACATGACATTTACTGGAGAGCAAGGGCTATACCCATGAGTCTTGACAAGGCCATAGATTAGCATGCAGTTTGATTCTACCCCATCCTATTTACATCCTAATGAGGAGATTTTGGCATGGTTTGGACAAAGTGGTGACTTACTTAATTCCATAGATGGATTCCTAGATAAGTTGCAAGCATACACCGATACCCTTGTATAAAACAATGTTCCTTCTTCCTTACCAAAATTAGAAAACATACCTCAAAGGGGGTTGTAACAAACGAACAATTTATAAAAGGTTACCATATGTCTCCTTTGCAAAGCCACATGCAACATGTGCCCAAAAAAGTGCCTCAACCTTCAACAAAGGATGTTATTTCCAAATTAGTAGGAAGGATTAGAGAATTGAAGAATTCCCAAACCTCGCAACCAACCCACGTATCAGGGGAAAACACCAAAAATCATGTCAATAATCAAGGTCATACCCTCTTACCAATCCTCAACCATATGTGTTGAAATGAGGTAGTATGTCATGAAAAGTAAAATTAGTGTGTCATAGATCATGGATTTGGATAAACAAAGTACAAAGTGGCAAGATGCAAGTAAGAAGTTGTGATTGTGATGTGCATGAGACCTTGGAGGACAAGGATAACTAGTGTAAGGAAATCTAAGGCCAAGACCAAATAACGACTCTCTCTCCATGTACTATCTCTAACCCATAATGGCTACATGAATAACCATTCCCCACTCTCGGTAGGCCCCTTAAGGCACCCACTCTAGAAATAGATGCATCAATGACCCTTATTTGCACAAAGAAATTGTTAGTAATAGGTATAAAATATGAAAAGTGAAAAAATAGGTGTATACGATATCCCTCTTAGGAAATAGAAACCACTCTTACTTGTTAATTGTATATAATATCAATTGATATTAAAGAGGCATTACACACAAAAAACTCAATGATTATAGTGACATGAGTAGATGTAGCCACCTAGAGTTTCTATGGGAACATGGATTTGTCAAAGTATGCAATTTTTAAGAAGTCAAGGATGAAGTACAATTTCTACTAGTTTGTCCACTTTACAATAATTTTTTTTATGGGGACCCACCATTATGGCCCCATTAATACAAACATATATCCACACACATTAATATAAGTTCATATTCAATGTATGCCTTAATATAAAGTTATATAAATTAATCAACACCGAATAAAGTTGGTTGGGATATGAATTGTTATAACAATTCATGGTTACAACTAATCCCATCCTTTATAAACCTTCTAAATTGTTGGATAATGTATCATAATTAATTATGTTGTATTGAAGAAGTGCGAAGGAGATGTGTATCGTTGGGTTATGTAACAAATTTCTCAAAATTTCTATCAATAATGATAGTGATTTCTCCATGGGTTTTTTACCTTACAAAGGTTTTACCACGTAAAATTGGCATTAAGTGTTATATGTTTTACATTTCAATTTCAATAGCAGTGTATTTAGTATCATGCAAATCCATATTTTAAAATGCTACATTTGCTAGAAATATATTGTTCTGGATAAGTTTAGTTTCTTTGACATGTTATCAAAACCAAGTGCTTTCTAAGTTGTTGTGCAAGTTAAAACCTTCGCTATGTGGAATTCAAAAATAAGAAAATTGTAGTAAATTGCTGAAAATTATGTATTTTCTAGGTGTTATAGATGTATTTACTGAGTGTGTGTGCTTAAAAATTTGTAATCTATTTGATCCTCTCAATCCTCATACGTTTTGATTTGGAAATGAAAGATTAACACCGCTCATATCAATCTTGGTGGAGGTTGTATTCTTGTAATCCTAATCAAAATATTTATCTCCTCTAGCACCAAGCTTCTCCTATTTTAGCTCATTATTTTCACAAATATTGATCTCCTTGTTATAACAATCTCGATGGTAGTGGATTCTCAACTCTCAAATAGACCCCTTGAAACCATCACTCCTCAACTTGACTACATTGCATATTGTTAAATAATAACATCTTGATTTAGAATCCACTTATCTTGATCTAACTCAAGTTGTATTTGACACATCAAAGATTTTTTTTGATGGTAGAGCCTCAAAATAAACTAAAACTATGACCCTAGCTCCTCATGTACCTACATGTTAACCCTTAAATTATGTCCAACCAAATGTAGGAAAATAATTATCCTATTTTTAACTAAAAACTTGAAAACACAATCCATCCCAATAGATTATCTAAATATTAAATCCAATCCAATAAGCTATAAAATAAGGATGGTCAAACTATCTTGATCCTACAAACTCTATTCATCAATCCTAATACCTAAAATAAAATCATAATTTCAAATAAAAAGTTTCTTGACTATGGAATATACTTGCCTCTTGGTGGAGAGCGCACATGACAACTTTAGTTAACTTGCATACTTTGCATACACAATAAAGAATCACATATTCTTTATAACTATGATAACTCAAGTAGGTAAATAAGTACAAATTGATTCAAACATGTTCATATCTGGAATACATATGGTAGTATATCGAGACATTAGGGAGAATGATCTAAAAGAGTAAAATGACATTGAGCATAAGCATAATAATGGCTAGTACTAAGAAGGGGTCATGGTTTTTGTCTATCACAAGGTGTAACACAAACCTTTTGACATCCTTCTACAAAAATTCCAGCTTGCATTTCGAAAAAAATCGAGGTTGGTTTTTCCTCAAATGCATATTCTTTCTCAAGCTTCTTTAATGGCTTATACCTAGGCCATGAGCTCAAAACATCAAGCTTCAACAACAAATCAATAGATGAAAAATTATTTCGAGATCAAACATGAAGTTTTGGTTAAGAGTTTGTTTAAAAAGAGAAAATGTCTAGAAAATCCTCCTTGGTCGAGGCTTAAATCTTGTTTGTGTCTAAAAGAAGGTTTTCTGTTCTATGATATTAAATTCTATGAATAAGGGGACCACCATCACATATCTTCAAGACATCGTTGATTTGAGACATACAATGATAAGGTATTTGCATCTTGCCAACTACTCCCATTTTTCTTACATTAGATTTTCATACATGCATCCTCAAAAGAAGGGATCGACATGGTATACATGGGTATGGATACTACAACTCGAGATTGTGTATCTGACCATTTTATCTCGAGCAATAATAAGAATTATGAGCCTCTTGCGGTTCTTTAGGAAAAATCTTGTAAATATGTCCCCGAGCACCATGAAATTGTCAATGTATATGAATGTTTACTCATTTTCAAAAGTTTCTTCATATATATCTCTTGTTCTAGAGATCTTATCACATTACAACCTTATCCAAAGCCTTGAACTTTTGGCCACTTCTACCTCCTATGTCTCCTACAACTCATGGTGACATAAATTGATCTTTGTTCGGTGTCATTGGCTCTTGCTTTGTAAGTTGTTGTCAACATTTTCCTTACTGCAGCAACAAAAGAAAAAATGTGCACCAAGCGGCAGTACATGAAGACCCTTCAAAACTCAAAGGTGGGAGAGAAACACTTAGATCAATTTAATAAAACCTAAATCGTAGTAGAAGAAAAAAATATATATTGGCCTCTTCCTTCCATACGAAAAACCCTAAACTCAAACTTGTTATTTCAATTATCGTGTGGATTTGCCAACTCAACCCATGACCCAATAGTGTTTTGTAGCAAAAGCGTTACAAATAATATCAAATACATAAGTATTTGATTTTTCTTTACATTGAATGCATTTTTTTGCATGATTGAATGAAAAATCTTTAGAGCCACCCATAAGTTAAATCTAATGGTCACCTATATCCCTAAACACATTTTTAAAGTGATGGTAATTTTTCAATATTACCCTTAAAACATATAAAATATTGTTATTAATGCATTATTAATGAAAGATATAAAATATTAATCTTTCTTTATTTTATTTAAGTATATATTTGTATAAATTTATATAAAGAAAAAAGTGATGTTCGTATATATAGATCTTAAGACTTCTAGTTAAATTGGCTACATTGTTCTTTTTATATAAACCTTTAATAGATAAATTTAAGGGTTAAAAACCCCTAAACTTTAAATACTATATGTATATGAAAAAATTAAATTAAAAAAATGTTTTTGAAAATAATTATTAATTATAATTTTTCAAATATTAAGTCATTTTTTATATTTTGAAATAAAAAATTTAAAAGGTTTTTATTATGAAAAATTGCTAATTTTTGTTGTTGTTGATCCTTATATTGTACTAAAAAGTGGGGAATAATTTTGTTCAAAAGGGTAATTTTTCAGTCATTTTAAAGGTCAAGCAAGTTATAAATTGTTCTTGGCATCAAAGGGCTCTACCTAGGACCCCACGAAACGATGTCACCCCTGACTCCATGCTCCCCAACACCATGTTTAGTACATCTAGGGATTTAATTGTAGTCGGGAGTTTGGACCATTTTTTTCGAATAAAACTTGGCCAATTTTGCATACTTATAATTCTAAATATATTTTGTGACATCATATGGTATGTTGGACTAAAAACTACCACGGGTTGTAAAATTATCTTGTACAATTAATTAATATCTTCATTATTTCTTATATAAATGATGTTAAATATTTGGATATTGTGATGTTGACCATGTTGGTGATGTTTTAGATATAAAATCTATTACTACATATATTTTCAAGTTTGGTACATGTGTTATTACTTGGACCACAGAGAAGCAATCAATAATGCTTCTCTCTCTCTATTAAAACAAAGTATAAAAGTGTTAAAGAAGTCATGTGGCTAAAATAATTATGGGAAGAACTCCACATGGATGCTAAAGGAAGTACATCACTTTTACGTAATAATCGAGTTGCATATCTCTTGTTGTAACACCCTTAAATTTTCAACCAAAATCTAGGCAATTTTTTGTTTTGTTTTACGCACTACTTATGACACTTGAATGGATTATTTCTTGATTTGTGCATCGATAGGATGCTTAGTGAGTTTTCCTCAAACCACGTGGGTCATCCTTGCTCAGAGCAATGTTAATATTCTCTCGTATTGTTCTAGTTCTATTAGATGTCTCTAACAAGGGTTATCCAAAATTGGTTTATATCCTATTGCTCAACTCAATGCCTTTGGTTTTATTTTAGCCATGCACTAACAATGAATTGTATTATAATATTATAAATTTTATACTAATTCATATTAGGATGACGTTATAACCATTTCAACAATATTATATTATATATAATATAATACTCAACGATATAACACTATAATAACACTATGTTATGTATAATAATATTATCATGTATAATGTACTATTATATATAATATACCATTTAACCATTGTAATATTACGATAACCTTATATTATAATGAACACTATAACCATTACAATGTTATTAACGTTATAATGTTAATCCAATATTATTTATAATAACAATAGTATATATATTATCACTATTACATTCCCAATATTATAACATTAAACAATTATATATATATATATATATATATATATATATATATATATATATATATTCAACACAATATAAAATATATATTATATAACAATAATTACATTTTATAACAACTATACATGTATATCAATGTAGTATAAACTATGTAACTTATTAAAACAAATATCATATTAATATAAATAATATTATTTATAAAACTTAACCCTAAACCTATAAAAGCTACCCGCCCCTTTTCCTAAGGTTCTATTATATTGACTTGGGGCATTCTCTTTTTTATTTGTTTCTATGTTTTATTCTTTTGTGGCAGGGATGACGCTAAGAGATGGGGAGCATGGGGAATGGCCGAAGGTGAAGGGCCAGAGTGGCCACGATGGCCAGCTCGGGAAAGTGTGGTGGCTATTAATTTATTTATTTGTATATATTTTGTGTTATTGTGGGGTTAAGATTCCCCCAAAATATAATAGAAAAACCAGTGTGTTGTGGTTGTAGGGTATACATAAACTGGTTTGCATGCAGTTTCAAGAGAGTGATATTATAATTAAAAAAATATGGAAGTGAATTTGTTTTAACAATTTACAAGGTTCATACTCAAACAAGAATGAAATTCTTTCTATTTTAGCAACACCCAATTTTGTAATCTCTAAACTTAGTTTCAATTTCGAAATGATTAATTCCTTTCCATTCCAATGTACCAAGAATATAAAACAACAAAATTAACATTTAACAAAATATTAACAACAATGTTTTCTAACCCATGATGACACAACAATAGAATTACAAGTTTTATGAGATGCAAAAATAACGAGTTAAAAAGCGGTAGTGGTGGTGCACTGGAAATGCTCGCCCTTCTTTATATTTTCCATGGAAGGAGGGCCTTACCCATGTGTATCCCAATTAGAAAGAGCACACTTACCGTGAAAGTGTCCTCTTATTAGCTAGGATGCATATACAAAATCACGCACATATTGTTATTTTTACTATATCGCCACTTGAATAAGAAAAGTATTCACTAGTGACACACTTCTTAGTACATCCGCTTGCTTTGATTGTTTTAATTGTCTTTATCTTTCACATTTTTCATGTTTACACCTAGTTCTAGTAAGGCCACAAGGATCCCTGTCTATTAGTCTTCTCACATTTGTCGTCAGTTATCCCAAGACACCAACGCCTAGTCTGGACACTAGAACCCGAGGCGGTCTTGTCCACCCAGAGGCCCTCATGTCCTCTTTGTTCTTGTTCACATTTTTGACATTTGTGGTTGGCCTTTTCGGTTTTATTACTCTTATATTGAGGCCCTATTTGGCATGTCGTGTCACTAGTGTCGAAATTCAAACAAGAGATCCTATATATACACAACATACATACCATTATAAGGGCGGGAAATTCTAAAGGGAAAGCATATCTACATACTATCAAAGGGACTACATTTTTGGGCTGATTACTCTGCATACACTGCATAGGAAGGGGAAGTTTCTGAATTCCATCCCACACATTTACATTTTATCTAGATTTATCCCGCTATCTTAGCGTAATTGCATGAGGGAAACCTAAGGACACTATTTCACACACAAGCACACATAACTACATGGATTATGGAATGTAGTGTAGTGATCAGTCATAAGTTCATCCTTCAAATGACCGTTTAGGTCGATTTAATTCACATATTGTATTTTTTTATTCCAATTTGATGTGTTTGTGAGCTTGTGTAGGTAGCTAGGGTTTGTGTTAAGGTACCTCGGCGATCCAAGTGTGACATACAAGCGATCAACAATGAACAAGTGTGAAATCCTAACAACATAGGAAAAAGTAGATTATGAGTATTTTCCCTCCTAAATTCAATTTATCCACTTTATCATTATTTCCCACTTTAATCCATTTTAATCACCCTTAATTAATCATCCCTAATCATCCCTAATTAATTCTACCCCATTTAATTCATTTATTCTCCCTAAATCCTCCATTTTATCCTCCCTAGGCCCACATTTAATAAATTCACCTCCCTTTTGCCTTTATTTAATATTTTTCACCTCCACCTACCCATTTATCCATCCTAAGCAACCCTAACTCATCCTACCTTTAAAACCCTAATCCTACCTCTTATAAGGGCTCATTATCTTGAGCTCATCACCTTCCACCACCCAAATGGATGGATCTCCGCAATCAGTGGTGACCCATCTGGGGTCATTCGTTGACCCTATAAAGCCACCCCTACCCCTCTTTTCTCAGGATGTAATTTTGAGATTTTAGATTTCTTGTGATCTTGCCTTCATTTTTTGATCTCTCTTACAACTATCATCATCATCTTGGAGATATTGTGCTTCACTTTGGGAGATTTGGAGATTTTTTTCTCTTGCATGCTTGGATCTATTATTACAATTTATCATCATATTCTTCATCAAATATTGTGTAGGTTCAACTATCATCCAGGAGCCCTGTCTCTGCCTTCTCAGGTCTTCATTTTCATCTGTAGATCTTCATTCTTTCCATCATTTTTTTCCATCAAACCTAGATCATCCCGATCATCATCGACCTTGCCTAGTCACCATCGACCCAACTCCCATTTTGTTAGATTCTTTTCATTTTAGATCCCCATCCCTTCCCTTTCCGATCTTACCACAGTCACTCAAATTCATATATTTCATTTTCTCCTTCTTTCTTTGTCACCTCATATATTTATGCTCATCTAGTCACATCGACTTCGACTCAATCTGGTCATTGTCATCATCAGTCATTCTTTCATTTATTCACCTTAGATTTCATAATTTTCTTGCATCCTTTCTATCAGATCCAGTTCCAGATCTCTTACAAGTTCTTGTTTCTTCATTTTCCATCATCATCAACTTCAGATCTTCCTCCAAGGCCTTTAGATCTACATTTTTTGTCATTGTTTTTCCAGTTGATCTACTCCAGTCACCATTAATCGGGCCCTATAGTCTGGGTCGCCATCGACCCCATAGGTTTGGTTTAATTTTTTTAGATCAGATCTACATTTTATCATCTTTTATTGCATTTTTTAGTTTCTTTTTACGGTTTGATTCTCTGCTACATCCAATTTATCAATCATTATTTTATCTTATCTTTATCAAAATGTGGGTTGACATCCATCCTAGGAATTTTTCACTTCTCGGACTGACATTGTCAAAAACCCACCCATCTATCTACTAATCCATTTTTCATGTTGAGTTCTCTTGATTTGTAGGTCATCTAGCTTGTTATGAGGAGGATCTCTCATTTTCACCGTATCACATCATCATCCCATCTAGAGGTACCTTAAACCCTCTCATATACTTGGAGTTTTCTTGTTTCTTGTTGTGATTTCACTAATCTGAAATAGTAGAGGAAACTTGTTCAACATTTTAGCACATGGTGGGACCACCCTTCTTTGGTGAGTCTTTTATTTTTTTTTTCATTTTTTTTTTCTATCCATCTTCTACTAACTAACCTGTAGTAGAAGGAGTTTCTTTTTTGCTTTCTTGTGTGGGTTGCTTTCTTGGATTTGATTTTTGCTTTCTTAAAAATAAAAATAATAAAAAGGAAAAGTGTTATCCAGGTATTCCTTTTTTTCTTAGTTTCTCCTTTTGCATCATCGTACTTTCCTTTCTTTCTTGATTGTCTCATCAAACATAACATTTCATTTTGGGATCTAAAAAGAACCTTCATATCTTCTTGGCAATCTAGTCTAATTAGGAGGTTAACTCTTTGCATACACTTTATCACACACATCCAAAACACACATCAAAACTACACATCTAAACATCTCCTCCTAGGTGGAACTATTGGGATTTCATCACCCAATAGAAAATCCTCTGTAGTGTGTTGCCACATTACAATTTTTTTGGCTATCGGTATATTGGCTAAGCACCCGACTCCCTTATTGTTGTGGGACCGTGAAGTGAGGGGTAGGCCCCAATACCAAGCCCCTATACCAATAGTCATCACAAATTGCCTCACGTACCTTTGGGTATATCGAGGACTCCAACCAAAACTACCTAAAACCATCCATAGATGACCATTTCCTAGGCTCCCTTCAAGCCCATTTTTCATTTCTTTTCACATCTTTAATAATCAAGATAATCAAAATTTTGTTGTGACTTGTTTGAGATTAATTAAAAATCAACATAGTTTTTTTTATTGTTTGTTTCATGTCAGTTATTACATGATCCCAAGCAAGACAAATGGAACAAAACATGTCATCAACAACATTCCTATTTCTATTATTCCTCCCAACAAACTTTCACACTTTCTATCATTACCTCCACCCCTTTGGTCACCTCTTTATAGTTACTCAACCAATGGTTCCATTTCCTCTCTTCAAGAGACTCAAATTGGTCTAACCTAACACCCATGTTGAAACCAATCCCTTTCTTTATCATCACTCCATCCCATCTAGACCACAACACCCCCTTCCACCACCTCTATCAAAGCTTTTGGGCCTCCTATCATCCCTCGTGGGTGTGTGGAATTTCAAGAGCTTCTCGATGCTAATCCAGTTTCCCTTCATGACTATCTCCTTTGTAAGTCTACCAACCTCCCCATTGATGGACCTCCTTTCAAAAAATTTATGCCTACCATTCCAATCCCGAATCTACTCAAGTCCTCACATCACAACTTGTTGTATTCTTTCCTAGAGCTATGAATGAACTTTCCATGGCCCAACATGAGCTTGATCCTCACCAATCTTCTCCAAATCCCTCACAATCACCAAACCACTCAATTGGTGGTCCCCATTCCCCCTAATTTGCCTCTCATGTTAACACTACTATCACCTCTTCTATCCCATCACCTCATCATCTACTATGGTCACTTGTGCCCCTATCCAATCATCTCAAGAGTCTCACTTGCTTCCTCCTCCACCCAAAACAACATAATTCAACTTTACCCCTTATTTCCACTTCCCATGTCCATGAAAATGTGATCACTTCACAAGCCCCATCCTTTGAATCAACTCAAACCCATCAACCTCCTCCTCGAGGTGCTTATCACTACATACTTCCCAATCAATCAACTCAAGTATCCCAACCACCCATTACTTACATCCCAACTCATCCTATACCAAACCAATCAAATGTCCCCATCTCTCAACAACCAACTCAATCTCATCAATCTTATCACATCCCCATTCCCAACAACAACCTTTATCTCAACCCATTCAATCACAACCCTTCAATTACATCCCCCTTATCAACCACTTCCACCAACACCTACTCATCCTCAAACATATCAACCTTATCAACAACCTAACCCATCTACCTCATATGCATCACAATCTCATCCTTCAACTTCTCAACCCCATCCATCTAATGATCCCATGCAAGAATTATTGAGTAGAATGGATAATCTTGAAGCCACTACCTTGGGATCCAAAACCACATTTTCATATGAAAAATTTGTAATGAACCTATCAATCCATCATTGTCCCCATAAAGCCTTATCCTCCTCATTGGGAATTACCAAAATTTCTAAGTTCAATAGCAAGGAGGACCCACAACAACACCTTCGTGCTTTTAGACATTCATGTTACCTCATCATCGCCCATGATCAAGACCTTATGCTTCACACATTCCCCATGTCATTAGCTAGACCCACATTGGATTGGTATAACAACATCCCACAACATTCATTATTTTCCTTCACCAACTCACAATTATTCCTATAACACTTTTCAATCAATATTTACATGTAAGATCACTATCACAAACCTCTACACCATTAGATAATATGATGATGAATCTATCACAGATTTCACATGATGGCATGGCATAATCAACCAACTATCATTCTCCCTTCCAGATTGAATTAATCAAACTCTTCTCATGGTCTTGTGTGAAGCATATTTCCTCTACTCTTCAAATCAATCATTCCAAACCTTTGAAGAGGCATTTACCATGGCTCTCACAAACTTGAACTCACACCCCTTGAAAAGGCCATCTTAAAACTTTGATCAAATAAACCCAAGTCCTGAATTCACTAAATCCTCCATGCATGGTGAAAATATAAGAACATGCTAATGCCATCATGGTTAAATCATCCTCCACATCCACTTCTCACATGGAGCCTCCACAAAGATCTCCTAGACCACCTCCTAACTATACCCCTCTTGGGGAATCTTATAGTCAATATTTGACAAGTTAATGGTGGTCCATCTTATTCGACTTCCTCCCATCCGACCCTTTGATGAATCATGACCCAAAACCAACATGGTATCATTGAGGAACATTACTATAAGTATCATCAAGTCCATGGTCATGACATTGAGAAGTGTCACACTTTTAAAGACCTCATCCAAAAACTCATAGACTTTGGTGACCTCCAAGTGGATAATCCTAATGCACCACCTAATCAACCTCTTCGATGTCTTCAAACAACCTTTTCCTAATCATCCACCTAATAATCAAACTCCACCCTCCACATCACAAAACACCTAATGCCCATACAATCAATACTATAAATCAAGATCCAACACCATCACCTACACCCATCATCTCATCATCCATTGCATCATGTCTATTTTAGACTCTTCTCTCCACATCACAACTTCATCAACATCTACACCTATCTCTACACCTATTACATCTATCTACCTCAACTATGTCCACAACTACCACATCCACATCAATCCTAATTACACCCACTTCCCCATCCATATCTACCACATCCTCACCTATCACATCTAGTCCTTCACCTATATCTACCTCAACATCCACCTTAACATCTTCATCACACATCCTACATCCACACCCACTTCCACATCAATCACATACTACTATGACATACCCACATCAACATCAAATCTATGACCACATCCATACCATCTCCCTTGAAATCATCCACCATAAACATCCACACTTACATAACCTATAAAATGAGACTCTCACCCCATCTACAACTCCAATCATTCCTACACCAATGAATCCTAAACCTATAACAATCTACCACCCCTTTAGATCTCATCAAGTGCATCATACAAAAACCACTTCCACCTTCAATATATCCACCTCTACAACACAATCTACATTACCTAGTTTTACCTCCATAGATCCCTGGTTGAAAATCATCATCATCCTATGCCAAAGGTAAATCCTCACAACCAAAGTCTAAGAACCTTGGCATGCCCATCCAAAATCCCTCACACATCCACACAAAAATTTGGAGCTTCCTCCTCCCAAGACTAACCCTCCTAAGCAATCTAATGTCACATCATCACTCTTAGGAGCATCATCCATCCATCTTAGGGCCAACCCTTCATCCAAGTCCCCCATTATCAATAAAAAAAATCAAATAAATCTCATCCTTCCTCTAAATATGATCTCTCTTCAAAATCATCCACATCTTCAATATCAAATCAGAATCCAAACCATCTAAGTCACCACCAATCATCAAAAATGAAACCAAGACACAACCTTCTTCTTCTTCTTCTAAGTCCAAGACAGAATCAAAGGCTCCCATAAAAGCCTCATCAAAGAAAACCATCCCTCTTACCATTCATCCACCATTCTTAAAACCACTTCATCTACAACCTCTTCTTCAACCACCCCCATTGGTTCTTACAAAAATATTTCAACACCTACTTCAAGCATCTGCAATACCCTTCCACCTATAAACCTTTTGATCCATGTGGCCCAAGACCTTCATGGTTTGATTCTAATCTCATTTTTTGCATACCATCATGCACCAGGACATGATACCAAACATTGTAATCTCTCCAAACTATTATCCATAATCTTATCGATGAGGATGATCTTCTCATTGAAGGGGATCACCCTCTTCCATCTACCAATCTCGCTTCTTCATCCCAACCTTCATCCACCAAGATATCTAAATCTCCTCATTCATCCAAGAATTTCATTTCCATCCCTCCTCCAACTATGACCTCTCCCAAAGAAGGTCCTCCTCTCTTTATTAATGTTGTTGGATCACCACTCATTTCTCACCCCCATGACTTCCAACCACCTACTCAATCAAAATAAAAATTCATTTTCACCACTCCCTCTAATGAGCCTACTCCTCCTCTTCTTCATCAAAACCTAAAGTGTCTATCTTAGCTTTCCCCTCGACCTGCTGCTATTGAACAAAGTGTTATGAAAAAAACTTCATCAGGCCCCCTAGTTAAGATGTCACTTTATGAGCTCATCCAAAGCTCCTGGATCATAAACAAGCCCTCATTGAAATCTCTTAAATGTATCCCTACTCCTAATGATGAGGCTCATCCTTTTGCATATCTTGTTGGAAACTTGCCACTTCACCTCCATATCCTTTGACAATACCAAAATTCCTGACATATCACCAAGAACATGACCTTCCCTTTTCATCATATTGTGTATCAATGACACATTCATCATCATTCTATGATAGAAATGGAGCTAACATAAACATCATCTCATCTCATACTTTTGATCAACTCAAGCTCCCTAATTCCATTTTTTCCCAATCACCATGGTTCTTTCTTCATGCATTAAATGATGTTGTTCCCCGCTTGGGGCAAAATTATTATTCTTCTATCCGTGTTGGTGAAAAAATCCTCCATGAAGTCTTATATATAGAAGGGGATTTCAAATACAATATCCTACTTGGGACATGGATGGATTGTCATTCATGCATTGTGTTCCTTCCACCCTTCATCGATGCATCAAGTATGAACATGAGGGAAGATCCTAACTCTCCCCATAGATACTCCTCCATTCAAAGCATGTCACATGACTTATCAACCTAATGATGTGCTCATCCCCAAACAAGATTCTTTTGAAGCATCCACTAGCTCATCCATCTCTACATCCAAGCTTCCCAATGATGATTCTTAGAAAAAGTGATGGATCGGCTCATGTTGGGGGAGTATCATCTTCTCACACTTAATGCTCTTCCCATGCCTAATAGACTTGGTAGACCCGATAAAGCTCTAATGTATCAACCTGACATCGGGGATATATTCCCTTTGGTCCACCTCATCTTCACACCAATCATCATCTATGGTGGTATCGATCACCCTTCCTCCCACATTGACACTCAACCACACACAAAACCATATACAATGGGTTTGAATTTATTTACAAAAATCCTTTTCCTACACTTATCTTCATCACTATGCATGGAAAGGATTTGGAATGGGGTGTTATGAACAAGGCATGCATGACCTCATCATTGATCAATCTCACAAACCCCATGAAAATTTGGGTTGGGTTGGGATTTAAGGAACAATCTATCGACCCTCTCCCTCCATCTTTAGCTCTCATGGACATCGACCCTCCATCTTCTCCATCCCACGAGGTTATGGATATGGATGACATTGTGTCCATCTCCTCTATAGATTTTTTTTAATCTCCACCATCACCTTGGGACTAGTCACTTATCAAGTGTGAAGGTGAAACTAGGTCCCTTCCTCTTCAATTTCTGGATATGATAGAGAATATTCCCTACCATTGACATTCTTCAATGCACCGATGATGATTCCATCCTTTCTTACATGGGGAAAAATATTCCTATCTTCATAAGACCTTACCACAGACACATCCACCCTTCTTAATGAATCCACCATCGACATCAACATAGGGACTCTCGTAAGAGCCCCACATCCTCAAAGTGGGTCAATCCCTTGATCCACAGAGAGCTTGAATCTTTCACCACCTTCCTTTCTAGACATATCCAAGCCTTTCGCATGGTCATACATGACATGCTAGGTCTCGATCCTTCCATTTTTTCCATAACATCGTTACCTTTCCTAATGCTAAGTTGGTTAAGTAGAAGCTTCACCACATGCATCCTCGAGTTTCTCCTTGTCAAAGAGGAGTTACAAATGCCTTTCTTTCAATTAATTTCATCATCCCTATCAACTATCCACAATGGGTTTCCAACATTATACCCATTTCCAAAGCTTTTGGAAAGCTCGCATCTGCACTAACTTTTGAGATTTAAACCTCACTTTCCCTAAAGATGATTTTCCTCTTCCTAACATTGATCAACTTGTGGACCTTACCGCAAGCCATGAGATGCTTTCTCTTATGGATGGTTTCTTTGGGTATAATCAAATCCTCATCACACCAAGAAGACCAACATAAGACCTCTTTCATCACTCCTTGGGGAATTTTTTCTATCGTGTTATGCCCTTGGTTTGAAAAATTTAGAGCCACCTATCAATGAGCCATGACTTACATCTTTCATGATCTCATCCATAAGACTATAGAGGACTACATTGATGACCTTTTGGGTAAATCCAAGCATCGACATGAACCACCTTACCATCCTTGAAATCCTTTTCAAGCACCTTATCCATTTCTTCTCCATCTCAATCCAATCCAAAGTGTGTGTTTGGAGTGCTAACTGGAAAACTCCTTGGCTTTATCATTTCTATCAGGGGTATTGAAGTTGACCCCACAAAATCAAGCCATCCTTGAGATGCCTCCTCCTTCTAATCTAAATAACTTTAGTATCTTCTTCAAGGCCAACTTCAATCATTCTTTCACTATTTCATCTCACAACTCTCTAACCTTTTCCAACCCTTTCACCATCTTCTTCGCAAAGACATTGATTTAATGGGATGATGATAATTCCAAAAAAGCCTTTAATGATCTCAAAAATATCTCCTATCCCCACCTATGCTTACACCTCCATGTGAGGGGGAGCCTTTTTATCTTTATATCTCTACCTAATCATGCTCTGGGTGCCATGTTGGCACATCATGATGAGAAAGGAAGGGAAAAGCCATGTATGTATTACATCAGTTCACACCCTTCACGATTATGAGACTCACTACACTAAAGTTGAAAAGTCTGTGTTGTACTCTTTTCTTTGCTACCTCCAAGCTTCACCATTATCTTCTCAATCATAAAACTTATGTCATCACTAGCTTTCATCTTCTCAAGACCATGCATTCTAAGCCTTATCATAGTGATCGCATCACTTGATGGCTCATGCTCATGACTGATTTTGACCTAGAGTTCATCTCTCAGAAATCAATCAAGGGCTAAGTTATCACAAATCAATTAGTCGATGACACCCTCTTCTTGATAATCATCTTCCTCATGAGAGTAATTTCTAGAAAATCTATCAACACCATTGATCATGGATTTCTCTCCCTTAAGATGACACTCTTCTTTGATGGATAAGTGTCGAAAAGGGAGGTGCTGACATCATTATCATTCCTCCTTGGGATACTCCCATTCCTATTGCTTATAAAGCTTAATTTTGAATGCACAAACAATATGGTTGAGTATGAAGCTCTCATCTTAGGCCTTCAAACCATTATCTTACTTGGTGTCCAAATCCTTGATATCTATGGGGATTCTCAACTCATCATTAATCAAGTCAAAGGCATCTATCAATGTAAAAATGAGGTCCTTCAAAAGTATAAGGACCATCAACTTCCTTCTTGGAGCATTTGATTTCTACACCTTCAAACCATTCCTCAGTCATCTAATCATTTTTACAGACACATTATGGTTTCTCTCACATCTCTCATCCTTGGTCTATGGAAGAATCTAAAACTCTCTCTTATCATTCATCTTATTTGAAAAACCAAATCACCTTAGCGAGATTCCCCTGACATTAATCTTATCGAATCTAATCCTTATGATCTTTGGTATTCTCAAATATTTGACTATCTTTCTCAATCCATCATCCCCTCTAACCTATCTAAAAATGGTAGGAGGTCATTTCTTCAATGTGCATACTAACCGCTATGTTATCCTTGGTGGCATCCTCTACAAATGCATGGCTTTGATGGCATCTTGCTTCATTTCCTTAAGTCTCATGAATCCACTCAAGCTATCCAAGAAGTCCATGATGGTATCTGTGGTGGCCATTTTAGTGGTTTGGTTATCACCAAGTGCATCCTTTCGCATGGGTTATTATTGGCCCTCTCAATCAAGATTATTGTGAATACGTTAAGAAATGTGTCAAATGCTAGTAAAATTCTAATCTAATTTGCATTCCTATTAAGGCCTTCACAGTGGCTCAGATCTTTGGCCTTTTCTCACAATGGGGACTTGACCTCATTGGCCTCATCAATCCACGTTCTTCTCAATACCATCATTCTATCATCAATGCTACTAATTATACTTCACCAAATGGGTGGAATCCATTCCACTTGCATCAACTAAAGCTAATCAAATTATTAATTTTTATCTAACATATCATTTTATGTTTTTGCATTCCTCATAAGATCATCACAGATAATGAAAGTCCTTCAAAAAAAATATCTCAAGAAGCTTTGTAACTCTTTCAATATTAAGATTAGCTTCTCTTCTCCATACTATCCCTTAAGCTAATGACCAAGCCAAAGCCACTAACAAAACTCTTCATAATATTCTTGCCAAGACTATTGATAAATCAGTCGTAATTAACATCTTCATATCCCTTCACTCTTTAGGATTATCGGACTAGCATCCACACCTCTATGGGCACTACTCCTTTCTCTCTGTTTATGGCTCTAAGGCCATTCTTCCTCTTAAATTCCAAATCCCATATTTGTGTGTTTTTTCTTCATGACTTCATTTCTGATGAAGATTATCACCAAGAGCATCTAAGCAACTTGAGTTGTTAGATGAATGTCACCTTCTCACTCTTAAACATCATCATGTCTATCAAGAGTGCATCAAACATAATTATAAAAACACCTCAAGGAATGTGACTTTAACATCGGTGACCTTGTCCTTAAAGAAAATCAAAACATCACTACTCTAGAAAGGAGTCAAAAAAGTTTCTCCTAACTATGGATTTAACCTTATATTATCACACACAAGTATATGGGTCTATACCATATTGTTTGGCCTCTCTGATGGTAAAAGAAAACGAAACCTCTTAATGCATTGCACTTGTGGCCTTTCTATTGTTAACATACCTACCAACGTGAACTTAGTCATCTCAAGTGGTCATCCATCCATCATTAGCCTCTTCCATATTTCATCATAATGATTTGGAATTATGTGGTCTATTGTCACTTTCCTATCTATGACCTTGAATATGGGGGCACGTAGCTCTACTCATAGCATATTCCTTATGGAAAATTTCCTCGTTATAGGTAGGAACCCCGTAATCATTACATCCACTTCCTTCTTATTTACCTACTAGAACCACGCTAAGGGTCAATGGGTGTCACTTGTACATTCTTCATCCCCTCCTAAGTGGTATACCTAGCTATCCCTAGCTCTTCCATAAAAAGTTACAATTTTCAAATGCTCATCTTATAAGCTATCTTACTAAAAGAAAACAAACTTCTCCCTCGAAGGATAGTTGTTCAAAAAAAAAATATCAAAAGAATAGGTTGATCCCTAGAAGGAAAACTACCATGCATATCTTATCCTTCCATTTATAAAAGAAAAATTGAAAATCAAAAAATCAAAATCTAGACCACTCCCTCGAAGGATGGCTACCATCTCATATCATGGCAAAGTAAAGGATTCCCACATCGATCAACCTTCTATATACTTAAAGAAAAATCATAAAGTTTTGAAAAAAAACATCCTAAGAGAGCTTTCCACATTGATCAACTTTCTCACCCATAAAAATCTCCTCTCATTGATCAGTTTGCACCATATTGCTTGGAGCTGAGGCATAGACCTAAGAACACCCACCTAAGGAGAAACTATGTTCCCATGTACGAGTTTCATATGAAACCCCTTATGTCATGTTAACATTAGGTATATAATTCCACCTTGATACTTTCCCTCGTGACCTTTGGGATTACTAACTACCGATGATTATGTGTTAACACCTTCTATTTTGGTGTAAGTGTAGACACCTAAATTTGGTATCTATACCCTTATCACCCACATGCACATATTTATTGAATTCATCCCCCTTATTTAATTAAATTCCCATTTATCCTATCATTATCCAATCCTCATCAATCAACATTAATTAATTAATCCCCATTAATTAATTAATTATCCATCCACTTTCCTAACCAACCTTCTAATTATGATGATTTTATCCTACACATAAATCCCCTTGCTTTTATATCTTTTATCCTATCTATTTTTATGCCCTAACTACCCATATCTCATCCCTTGCCTGCCTAATGCTTTAAAGCACTACCTAATCTTTAAAAGCATCAAATCTCGACCAAAATCAAAAAATCATGCCCATTGGGGAAAATTCCCCATAATTGGTGGCGACCCAGCCTAGTTAACATTGACCCTATAAAGAAAAGTGCTTTCCTCCCATTCAAGATGAGAGGCATGCACATATCGGAGTTTTCCTGTAACCTGTGAACATCTCCTCATGCACGAGCATCCCTGCGCAACAACTGAAACCTCCTTGAGCTCCTCTC
Source organism: Taxus wallichiana var. yunnanensis (assembly GCA_018340775.1). Lineage (NCBI taxonomy): Eukaryota > Viridiplantae > Streptophyta > Pinopsida > Cupressales > Taxaceae > Taxus > Taxus wallichiana. The sequence continues at coordinate 928,428,688 of CM031235.1, forward strand.
AATGTGCCTACATCACTCACGATCATCCTTCGTGATATTATCTCTATCTTTATATTGATTTAACCAAATTTTATTATATTATCATTGCTCTTCTTGTAGCTAATATTTTGTAGGTACAAATAATCTTTTGAAATACTCGAGAGCTAGATTGGCATGCTTTTATCCCAATTCCTTTTCTTGTAGGTTGTATTTTCCATCCATTTATACTCAGCCCTATCACAATCTCCTATATTCATCATCGATCCCACCTAGTTCACCTTCGACCAGGTCATGTTCATCTAACAACTTATCCACATCCTTTCTTTTTGCCCTTTTCTTTATTTTTTTGTCTCGGAGATCATTCTCGCACGTCATCCTTAACATCCATTGGCCTCTGTCATCCCACCATTTGCACTCAAACCTTACGGGTTTGGATACTTCAACTACGATCTAGATCTTCTCTCTCAAGTCGTCGTCGACTTACCTCTCATGTAGCCCCAGTCACCGTCAACCTTACCGGGTAATTTTTTTGTATTCATCTAGATCATTTTTATGTACCTTACATTTCTGCATATTTTAGTTTCTGTGTGCCTCAAATTTTGCATATTATCCAGCTTATTATTATTTTTATATTATCTTATTAAACACAGGGGTTAACATCCGCCAAGGAAGCTAATCACTTCTTAGAGCCAAAATTGTCCAGGCAACCCCCACATAAATCTATCTAATCAAATATTTCTCTAGTTTTACAGTTTATATATATAGCTTGCAGCAGAGATCAATCACCTTTGTGCCCATTCATCCATACCACATCCGAGGTAATATAAACCCTCCATCATTTCTGAGTTGCTAATTTCTTTAGTAGCTAGTGCATTAATTTCATTACGAATGATAAATTTGGATAACATTCTTGACACGTTGGGTGGACCACCCTTCAGGTGATCTCTTGCATCTATTACTTTGGTCTTTGATTTTGTTGTCTTCCACTAACACTCCAGTGTGAGGCTCCCCTTTTTTAACTGCTTGCTCATGTTGGGTTCGTGGCTTGGATCCTCATCACTCAAGAAGTGAAGATAAATAGGAAAATCATTATCTACGTATTCCTCAATTTTTCCCTATTTGATCCTTTTTGCATTGTACTTTCCCTTTCTACATGTGTTTTCATCAAAAATCACACTTCGATTTGGTTTTAAAAATAATGTTCCTTTTACATCCTTCTTGCTCATATAACTTAAGTATGGGTTCAACTTACTCGCATATCACATCTTATCACACACGACCTGAAACTCACAAATACAATAACACATCAAAACACTTCCTTTCTGTCGTATTGTTTGGGATTTGATCACCCAACAGGAAGCCACTTGAGACTTCCCAAGCCAAAACATACATGAAACCAAACATAGATTGCCTTCTCCTAGGTACCTCATTATCCATTTCCCCTTTTCTTTTCATACTTTCTTAAACAAAAACATAAAAATAACTATTTTCCTAACTTGTTTGATTTAAAATGGAACAAAACTTCACCCCAAATGGTTCTGCACAAACATCTACCACAATTGATATCTCATGCTTGTCTCCTTCTAGATCACACCGACTAGTAGATTTTATTCCACCCCCTTGGACTATCCCTGCTTTGTCCAACATCACCATGCATGTCTAGCCTATTGATATTTTTGTTCCTCATACATTAGATCTTCCCATCCAATCTCAACCATCTTATCATGTTTCTCCTTCCCAATATCATACACCCCCTTAACCAATACAATCTTCACCACTCCCTAACATTTTAGAGAGCCCTTTCCTAACCCACCACCAAAAAAATTGTTCTCACCAACCATACCAAAAAAATATAACCCATTTTCAATCGATACCATACCTCAAACACCTCTACCTCCTACTCCTTTAGAGGCCTCTAATCCTCCCCCTAACCCCATCTATGACTTTCTACTTCATAGACCCCCTAAAATATCTCAAACCTATCAACCTACTCAATCGAAGGATTTTATTCCACCTACATCTTCTCTCGGTAAACACTATCCCTACTTCCATGGTTTTACCAATGGAATACCCATCCAATCATCACAATCTACCAACATTCACACTTCTCGTGTGCTCCAACAATAAAATATTTTAATCCAACCTCAAACATCCTATCAAACATCTCCTCCAAATTTAACACACCAAGCTTCCTTATATCCTTATCCATCCACTCCTTATGTTGTACAACCAAGACCATCCAATACTTATCCTACACCCACATCAACCATAACTACAACCCCCATGCCTATCACATCAATTACCGCCACTCCTCAAACATCTAGCATGATCGATATCTCGTGTTTGTCTCCTTCTAGCCCCATCTATGAATACTTTCACTATAACTCTGGTTCTCAATCATGTCAACCAGAGGGTCCTACTCCATCCCCGTCACCTTATGCCAATGCCATCCCTACTTCATCTACCACACTTTATGTACCTCAACAATATCACCATCCTACTATGTCCCTACTTCCCAATATTACATAATCCCCTAACCAATTCAATCTCCACTCTTGGATATCTTTGAACAAACCTTCCTAGATCCACCATCAATAGATCCATTTCTACCTTCCACACCATATGATTTTAATCCTTATTCAATTAATATTGTACATCAAACACCTCTTTTAGTACACACATACCCACATCTACCATTGATTCCACACCTATATCTACCTCATCCACTCCATCATCCACATCCACATCATCTTCCCCTCCTACATCATTTGAAGAACCTTTGAAAGCACTTCAACTTATGAAAAATTCAAATGATCCTTACACCTCATCAACACAATTGAGTCAATCTTCAATTTTTGTAGATTCCATCAAACAAATGTTGCTTCCTACGCCTATGCCAACACCACCTCGGTGGAAATTTTTGTCGTTCCTCCTAAGGATGCAACCCCAGATAAAATATACAACCATCAATACATTACCTCAAAAATACCTTATACATTCCTATAAGGAAATTGACATTCCTACCTCTAAACAATCCAACATGATAACCTTTTCATCAAGAACATTTCATCAACTAAAACCGAAACCATTCAACACTAAGGCATTTACCAATACCAAAACTAAATTCAGACCATCAAGACATCAACATGCTCAAACTTTATCCTCAACATCTAGATCATCTCAAACATCCACTTCTTCTTCAAAGACCAAGATATTCTGCAAAGACAAAACACCTCCTAATGCTTTGGTTGAATCATGTACAGGTCTTCCAACACTTGTTACAAATTTCTACAATCACGCTTCCACCTATTAGGGCCTTTGACCCAAATAGCAATAAGCCATCGTGGTTTAATTCCAACCTCATCTATGCATATCATCATACCCTGGACATGATATTGAACATTGCAAAGCACTTCAAGCCATTGTTCATAACTTCATTAAGGATACCTCCTTCCCAAACCAAACCAATCTCTTCCTTCCACTTCAACATCTGCACCTTTGACTTCATCTATCCAAATGTAAAATTCCCTCATTCTTCACAAAATTTTACATCCATTTCACCTCTAAATGACAATTCTTCTAAAGAGGATCCTTCATTATCCATCAAATTTGTTCAAGTAACCACTTGGTCCAGTCCATGTGACCCTGAATCATCAACCAACACTAAAACTGAAACCAAAACACAAAACCTCAAAGAAATCCACCCCATCCTCAACATCCAAATCATTTCATACATCCCAAACATCCACGTCCAAATCCAAGTCTAATAATTCCAAAGAAAGGATATCTGCAATGATAAAACCAAATCCAAAAAATCCAATCCTCCAACCAAAATTTATTCATCTTCCAAGACACCTAATCTACCCATCCAATCTACATCCGTACCTAAATCCAAGCCAAAATTTATGTTAAAACCCATAAGATTTATCTTCCTTTGAAATTTTGATTGGGTCCTATGAAAATATCCTTCAACATCTAACTCAAATATCTAGCATCATGCTTCCTACTATCAAAAATTTTAATCCCCATAGTAAGAAACCATCATGGTTCGATCCTAATTGCATTTACACCTATGAATGTATTCTAGGCCATGACATTGAGCATTGTAAGGCCTTTTAGACAATCATCCATAACCTTGTTGAGAAGATAATTTCCTCATTCAGGGGGAACATCATTCTCCATCTATAACCAATCCAATTTGTATCCCATCCATCAAGTTTCCCAAGATTCCTTCATCCACACCATCCTTTGCATCTCTCCTACACATGACATTCCCCTAAGGAAATTATCCCTTATTCATTGATATTATGGACCTTACCAATCATCCCTATGGTCCCAACCATCTATCCAATCCAAATATAAATTTATAATCAACAATCCCATTTGATCCCCTCGCATACATGCTCTCATCCACATCCAAATCGCCCAATGTGACATAGTCTCTTCTCACTAGGGGAACACCTTCTCTTCATTTTTGATCCTCTCATCCACGCATCCTATCCACAACAATGCATCTTCCTATCCATCTAATGCCTCTTTTGATGTTGGGAAACTTCATTCTAACATCGCTTTATTTAACCTCAATCAATCCAATCCATCTCATCCAATCTTAATCTAAATTTTATCTAAGTCCAAATCTCAATTAAAGTCCACCTTTATGGCCATGTTTTCCTTCCTTTAGGGGACCATTTATTCTCGCTTGAAGTCCACCATTGTGGCCATGTTTTAATCTTTTACTCTTCTCATCCTAAGCCCGCCATTGTGTCCATCCTTGTTTCTCCCTTGAAAAACCATATTTTCCACTAAAAGTCCACCGTTGTGGCCATGTTTGTTCCTCCTTTGAGGGACCATTTATCTCCATCTTCATCAAATTCCACCTTTGTGGCCATATTCATGCCTCTCTTGGGGCACCATCTTCATCAAAGTCCACCTTTATGGCCATACTCATGCCTCTCTTAGGGCACCATATTTCCATCCCTTTCATCAAAGTCCACTGTTGTGGCCCTATTTTCCTTTCGTTGAGGGACCATTTCATCTCATCAAAGTCCACCTTTGTGGCCATATTCATGCCTCTCTTGGGGCACCATATTCATCAAAGTCCACCTTTGTGGCCATATTCATGCCTCTCTTGGGGCACCATCTTTATCAAAGTCCACCTTTGTGGCCATATTCGTGCCTCTCTTGGGGCACCATCTTCATCGAAGTCCACCATTATGGCCATATTTGTGCCTCTTTTGGGGAACCATCTATTTCATCCTAAGTCCACCTGTTGTGGCCATGTTTGTTCCTCCTTTGAGGGACCATTTATCTCCATATTTTTCATTCAAAGTCCACCTTTGTGGCCATGTTTGTGCCTCTCGGGGCACCATATTCTCATCATAAGCCCACTCTTGTGGCCATTTTTTATCTTATCGGAATGCATATCTTTTCCTCACTTCCTCACTTTTGAAAGGTAGCACATAGTTTCCATCTTATCTATCTTGTGACGTCTTATCTAATCTTTCACTCTCATCCTAAATCCATCGTTGTGGTCATATTCACCCCCTTGGGGGAACCATTTCATCTTATCCTAAATCCACCGTTGTGGTCATATTTGTCCTTCCTTGGGGGACCATCTACTCGTCTAGTTAGGGACACATATTTTCACTTCCTTAAAGGGTAGCGCATATAGTTTTTACCTTCACTCATCTATCTCATCATATCCCATCCTATCAAGCTCTCATCCCATCTTGAACGTGAATTTAATCAGAACATTGCATGGAAATTTTTCCTTCCCTTGATGGTAAACTAGAAGTGGAGCCTCTTAACACTTTGCACTTGTGACCAGTCTATTGTTAGCATGTCTATCAATGCTCTTAGTCATATTATTTAGATCATTCCTCCATCTTAGCCTCTTCCATCTCTCATTGTGATGATTTGGAATTATGTGTTCTTTTGTCACTTCCTAGATGTGACCTTAAATGTGGGCACCATAGGTATTCCCATAGCATATTCCTTATGGAAAGATTCTCCCCTTTGGTGGGAACTCCATCATCATCACATCCGACACCTTCTTATTCACCTATTGGAACCATTCAAAGGGTATATTGGTGTCTCTTGTACACTCTTTATCCCCTCTAAGTGGTCTACTTAGCTAGTCCCAACTCTCCCATGTGTAAAATCAAAATACATGGATTCTTAAATCGAAATCAAAGTTATAATAAAAAACAATATTGATCCCTCAAAGGATAGTCATTCATGCAAAAAAAAGAAATCAAAAGCATGAAATCAAAATCAAAATCAAATAAATAGACTGATCCCTCGAAGGACAACTATAATATATGTTATTCTTGTCATATATTTTGTATAAAGTAGACCATACCCTCGAAGGATGGCTACTCCTTATGGAATTTGAAGGCTTCCTACATTGATCAACCTTCCATTTTATCAACATCCTAAGAAAGCTTCTTGCATTGATCAACTTTCTCTTTCCCCTTCCCAGAGCTAGGGCATAGTTTTAGGGAACACCACTTTTGGAGAACCCTCTTCCCACGTACAAGTTTCATCTCAAACCCCTTTGTCATGTTGACATTAGGTTTATGATTTCATTTCATTCATCCTCCTTATGATCTTTGGTATGACCAATTGTCATTAGTCACATAGTAACATTGGTTTTTGTTGCATGTGCCTTGTGTTACCTAGATCCCCTCCTTGTTTACCCCTAATACAGTTAGAGGCATATTTTCCTCACATGTTCCTTGATATGACATAGTGTCATTCATACCCATAGATCACCATTATTAAGTTGCATCTAACTCTTATCTCATCTAAATCCAATCTAACATTTCATCTAATATTATCGATCTATATGATATTGTCCATCTATTTCATCAAAACTTATCCAATTTATCTCATCTTAAGTACACTTTTGTGGCCATCTTTGTGTTCCCTCTCGAGGCACCATATCTCACATTTTTCTATCTCACCTTTTGGGCCATATTTGTGTCCTTTGTTGGGGTACCATTACTTTCATCTATTTATCCTCATTTTCCTCTCAAATTCCACCTTCGTGGCCATATCCATTCTGTTGGGCCCCTATTTTAGCTTCCAAATCTTAAGGGCACGTAGGCGCGCATGGCTGGGGGAAGCGCGCAAGTGTAGGTGCACAAGGTAGAATTCAAAAGGATTCTTGAAGAACCCAGGATGTGCACACTATGCGAAGAACAATTTGGGACTTAGCCATTTTTGGCCTTTGGGACAGAACACATGAAGAACATGTTCTATTTGGATAAGGTTCAGCTTGGCGATAGGGTGTCCTGGAGGGAATATACCTTGTGATAGAAAGATCCAAAAAGTTAATCATGACATGGAGAGGCATGCGCCGGGGTGACCCACACCTTGACACTTGGGGCCAGATCTAAGGCTGCAGAGGAGTTTGTTAGAGCTCAGAGGCCTATTTATATGCACGCCCTTGGCAAAGAAGAGAGAGACGAAAATGAGGTAGCAGAGCTCTGCAAGAATTACTGCGAGAACTATGGGATGAAAATGGGTACAAAATTCAAGTAAGGATGTAATGGGGAAATGGGGAATGAAATTTTTGTCTTGTGAGAATACATGTATGGATCCACATATGGCACATGACTACGGTCTACCTTCTGTAATCTTTTATAAGTAAACACTATGAATGAATGTGATAAGGTTTCCATGACAAATGTATCAAGACTCTTTCTCTATATTATCTGCATATTACTATTGCACTTCAGTTCTTATATAATCATAAATCTTGCTTAAATGGTTAAGTATAGTAGTAGATGTACAACTCTTAGTTCTATTATTTTTGTTGCGCACTTTGGTTCTATTATGACTGAAGGGGTGTAGAAGTCGTCCTGAGCTCTATAGCCCTTCATGTCTATTAAATCACTAAGTCAGAATCATGGGCTATGCCTTCCACTAGACTCACATAAAAGAGAGACTCGGATCCCTCTCGCGTGCCTCGGGTGAGCACCCAGTGCCCGTTGGGTGATAGGCCGACGCGCATGAGGTTCCCTTGTTCTTAGTGGGTGTAAAAGTGACTACATCTTGGTTCCATTTTGGGACCTCTTTTCGAAGTTGTAGGGAAGCATGGCATATATCATGATCTCTATAAAAAGTGATGGCGAGAATGCTTAACACTTGAAGGTGTTGAAGATTGGTTTAAGAGCACGGAGGATGAATTTTCTCAGAGATTTAGTACCAGATCTGGGTTTGATATGTGAAGATGGGTGGAAGACACTCTTTATCATGAGTTGTACGAAACCTTCTTGTTGTTTCCCAGTAGAGTTATTCGAATGGCTCTTAGCTTATACATCTAGATCGGGGTGGTGTTATAGATCATACCCTTGGACCCAAGAAACATATCAGAACCTGCAAGATGTTGATCTAACGTGGACCCATGTTATAGATCATTAGTGGAAGGGAGTACTAGCTAGCTACACTCTGGAATACGCTATTTCCACGTATTCTACCCGTAAGTTGCTGTTGAGTTTGAGTTCTTACGAGAGCCCAGGGATCATTTTTGCATGTTATTCCCCTTGTGATCAAAATCTTGATGGTAACCATGGGTTTAGAGGAATTCCCTATGGCTAGCTAAACCACCCTAAGCGCTAGGCAAGAAAGCCAAGTTGGGGAAGGATGGCTGATCTGATGAATGAACAGGAAAGGGAGGAGAGGTAACTCAAGTATAATGAAGCGCATGAAAAGGAGATTGATAGACAACGGGATTACAAGTGGGTTATGGAGCCAGACATGGTGGAAAGGAGTTGAGGTTCACGCGGAGGATGTCGAACCCAAACAGTCTGTGGTACCCCATCTTGGTAAGTGCGGAAGAGAAAACCTTACGGATTCTGATGAGAGTCCATCGCGTAGAGAGAGAAGAGTCGTTGGTGTGCATCTGACCCCACCTAGTGACCGGACCTTGGTGCTTGGTTTGTTCGAATGAGGGAAGAGTATAGTTGATCCATTTGATATCGGTGGAAGCAACCGATCGGTGCCTAGAACATACAATTTCTTGTTTGGGACTTCTATGGCTTCACACACTATTCCGGTATTCGGTGGAATGTTTGGGCAAGGCATGTATATGGCTGGTTTTGGAAGTGTGTTAGGAGGTGGTGGAGGAACTATGACTGGGAGTGGTACTAGTTCACAAACTATTGGTGTGCAATTTAGTGGGACGATGGGAGCACTCGGCATGACAAACACAGGCCCTGTACCTAACACAGGAGGATCTGGAGGTGGAAGTGGTGGAGCTAGTGGCTCAAGATCCAATGGATCCGGTGGAGGAGGAAACACTAGGGAAACCAAGGGACTAGATCGGGAGGGCAAGGGCCTCAGCCACCTCCTCAAGTATTTTTCAAGATGTCTCTACACTTGCTAGATTACAGTGGAATAGAAGATGCCGTGGAGCATGTGCATAAGTGTGAGCTGCTATGGCGCGCGAAGGGAATCACGACCCAAGATCGAAAGGCCAGTTAATTTGTGATGACCTTGCAAGGATGTGTACATAGTTGGTATAGAAAGTATGACCCTCATCAAATTGTTGTGGATTATATTGTCTTTGAGAATGCATTTTTGGTAGAATTCCACATTCCCAAGTTTGAACAGAAGAGCATTAGCTCTCTCAAAGAGATCCAGTAGAGGATGTTAGAGAGCGTGTAGGAATATGATGTGTGTTTCAAAACTCTTTTTCTAATTTGTCTTATGATATTCACCCCTCATAACATGCTCGGTGGTTTTTGGAGGGTTGATCACACCCTTTAGGAGGGCCTTATCCCATAAAACGTTCACGAACCCGCACGAAGCATTGGAAGCTACTTTATGCGATGAAGTAGTTGGTAGTGTTGAAACTGGTGTTAGCCCATTTCTGGAGGCTCAGATTACTTTATCATGGCTAAGCAATTGGAGAAATTGTCTTCCAACACAGTTCTAGAGATTCACGAAGGAATGTGGTGCATGGATTGTAACGTGGAAGGACACACAAAGGATAATGGTGGGATATGTACTTGGAAGGTGGTACGTCTTTGTGGTAGTAAACTATGAAATATGTCATGAGGACCATGATGCAAGTAGGTGCCCCCTATTGTAGCGCGTGATCCACAAAAACATATCTTGTTATTAAAAATATGTACCTCAACCACACATGACACCAAGGATTGTAGATTGATTGACTAGATTCATGAGGCAATTGATCTTGGTGTGCGCCAAACTAGCATTGCCAATAGTTCCAAAGGAGATGAACATCGGTATGAGGAGCATAGAGATGGAGATGCGCGTGGAAGAGGGTTTCGTAGAGGATTTTGTGGTCATGGTAACTACGGAGGAAGAAGTGAGTTCCCGTGTGGGACGTGTTTTAATTGTGGAGCCACAGACCATTATAAGCGTGAATGTCTAGATCTTCTACAATGCTCCTGGTGTGGAAAAAAACATAAGTACAAAGAATGCCCAGAGTTGTACAAACATATGAGTTAGCAGCACCAAAAGGATAAGGGTGCTGCCATGGTGAGTATTAAGAAGGTTGATGCATAATGGCTTCCACGAGTAATACGAGAATCAGAACTAGAGCCTGTTATGGTAACAATGAGGGTGGAATCTGCATGCGCAAGGGAAGCACCTAGGTAGAGACCTTTGGTTTTGAGAGAAGTAGTACATGGGAAGTATCCAAACCCGGCTCACCAGAAAGAAGTTTACTAGGGAACCATGGATGTAATTCAAAGTTTACAAGGGGAGATCCAATTCTTAAAAGAGCAGAATAGAAAATATGAGCAAAGGAGACCAATAGAAGCACCAAGGGATTACTTGGATGAGGTTAAGGAGGTGTGTAAACTGTTGAGGCGGGGAGAATATTATTCCCCTACGAGGGGCATGGTTGAGAGAAAGGTGCCACATGCCGAGGAAGAACATGAAAGCGCAGATCCTACATGCAAACCTCCCACCTCACGGCCTTGATTATGAGAAAGAGATTACCACGAACACAAGTAGTGGATGGATGGTTGCTTGAAGAACATCCTCATTGACACGGACGTGGAGGTTAATGTTCTCACTCGGATGCCTAGCATCAAATGGGAAGACTTGCATTACAACCATCTTCAAATGTTTTGTATATGACAAATAAAACAAAGGTGATGCCCATAGGTGTCTTGAAGGATGCAACCATTACAATTAGGGGGACTAGGTTCTTGGGGATTTTGAAGTCTTGGCGCTTGCCGAGGCGAGATAATTTTCACTCTACTTGGCGCCCATGGTGTTATAAGAATAATGCAGATCTCTGGTTTAACAAGGGGTACATAAGCTTTGAAAACAAGGAAGAGTGGGTAGTTATACCACTGGTTGATGGGAAGTCCACCCCCTATAATGAACCCCTTGGGGAGGAAGTCACAGACGAATATATGTGTGCTCCATAAGAGATCCAGAGACCATCCACCCTACAGAAGGAGTCATCCAGTTTGATGATGCTCAATCTGTCAGTGATACTACCAGTATAGCATGTGATAATTGGGTGCATGGGACTTATGAATTGATTGGGTGACATCTGAAAGGATCAGTAACCAAGGTAACAACGGCATGTACAATTCGGTGCCTAGGAGGGAAGATAATAACAAAGTATTCTAGGGATGCATACCCTGAGGTATTTTTGAGAGAAATGGAAGCTCGTTGGAGGGAGGACGAACAATGAAGTATGCTAGGTTATGTTTTGATAGGCACAACAGCAAGGTGGTGGGCGTGCATAGTGAGAACTTGTTCGAATGGTGTGAAGTTTAAATTACGCTCCTTTGTCTAATTCTTTAAAAGCAACATACCCACCATTATTAAGGATTACAATGGAAATGGACCCACCTCTTCCCACATCCAAGCATGTGAGAGGGTCTGGGGAGAAGGCATGGAAGATTTACCACCCTCTCTTTGGGTGTATAAGCTGAATTCAACACTCCAAGGTTGTGCGCGCGCGTGGTATATCCATTCGAAACACGCCGCCAAACAGAGAAAGTTGTTGGGAATTGCTGGTGACTTGGTCCACACATTTGAGTCTTGAAGTACCAACAAACTAGTTGATGAGGCGTTGTAGACTATCAAGCACCTCACTCTCGAGAGATTGCACCATGGTGGAAGATAGGTTAATAAACTTACTCGGTGGACCTAGTTTGAAGCGCGGTTCGAAGAGGAGGAACCAAAGACATACAATTGATTGCGCGCATGTCTTTGAAAAGGAGAAAGGAAAGATGGTATACCTTGTTGATGGAGAGGAGATAGAGAGCCTGAATGTCGACCATTTGATTGGGGCATGCAAAGTAGTTGACAGTGTGGATGCATGTGCGCGCGCGTATCATGAACCACTCAAAACCAAGAAATTTAACATCAGCTCGGAAGAGGAACCCAAGGAGGCTATCATTGGGGACTATTGGTCGGAAAAGGAAGTATCAAAGATCATCGATCTCTTACGCAAATTTGAGGATTTATTCCCATGCGGATACCATCTAGTATGCTCTCAGGGTACTATCTATCTATTATGCTCTCTCGAGTACTTTTTACATTATCTAGTATGCTCTCTGGGTACTATCTACACTACCCCAAACTACTACATAACCTATGGAAACTTTACCTCCACCATGTATGTTATCCTCCCTTGTACCCACGATCCTCCTCATCCCCACTAACTTTGCATCTATCCCGGGCCATGTAGAAAAATTGTGGTATGGTCATCATCTCACACTGGTCCACATCTAGCTCCACCAACCTCTCCATGTACCACTCCTCTCCTCTCTCTCTCGGATCTCTGCGTGAGCATGATGAACCCGCCATCTCATAAATCCAATTGATATCTCAATATGATCCCATGTAACCCAAGGGATCCCTAGTGGTGTATCACTACAATATGCTCATACGCTCAACAATGTAACAAGAATATGACATCTAATCCTGACCTCCTCTCGGTCACATACATCCATAACTCGTGATACACTTGCACTAACAAGGCATTCCCAAATGCAAATACCCTATGATGCTCTATAATATATGTAAGCACCCCCTCCAATGTCCATGAAAATCTCACACCATAAAAATTTGAAAGTGAATAACAGAAATGGCCATCATGACAACACATATCAGTCTTCTCCTCACCACTCTAGACTCATATCTTATCTCGTACCAGAAATCCCCGGATGAAAACGTAATCTATGGGGCATTGGCTCCAAATAATCATGTCAATACCCCCAATATACTATCAAAAGTGATAGGCTCTATGGGCTCCCCGTATCGGAAGCCTCGAATGCGGTATACATCCTCAAGTGTGACTGTCATCTCACCTGTTTGGAACCAAAATGTGCTAGTACACACAACCCATATATCCACTAAAGTGAGCATCAATCCCACATCTCGTGGAATCCTCTAGTAATGTTAAAATCCATGCAACCCTATTGTAGCCAAGTGGTCCTACTACTGCATCGATCACGTCTCCCCGATCCAATCATATAGGGTGGTACTCTATCTCAAAGATAAAGGGTGTCATGGGCTGTAAAATCCTAAAAAACAAGAAATCATTAGTTTTCATGCACAACTTATCATTAAAATCAAAAAATTTACATCCTAGCCCTAATCGATACTCGACCCAAGTTGGATCGATGCCTCCTAGCATGGGTCGATGATGAGGCCATAAATTGACGATAAATTTTCATTATTCTCGTCCTTCTAAGTTACCTTTGAAAGTGGATTTAAATGTAATCTTGAAACTTATAGTTTATTAAGATAGAATATAGGATATATATCTTGTTTATTCTTTAGAAATCTTTTTTTATCTATTTTGTTGACTAATCCTATTAATTATTTGGAAAAGATACAAAGTCTTGTGTGCACGAGGTCATAAAGGAAAGATAATGTTAGTTTTGGGGAAAAAAAAATGATCATGAATAGTACATATAAACTCAAATATGATTTCATATCCAGATTCCTCTCAAAAAATTATGCAAGTTCAAAAAATAATCATCTCAATCCAAGATCACATGCAAAAGTTATAGTTGTTTTAGTTAGCTTGGAACCATTGGAGTTAGCTCTGGAACTTGCAACGTTAGCTCCGGAACATGTAACCTAGCTCTGGAGTTGGAATTATGTAACCTATAACGTTAGCTCCATAACCTGTAATGTTAGCTCCAAAAGCATGAACCTTCATCAATAGAACATTGCATCGGGAACCAGTGGACGTTAGCTCACGGAACTTGCATCGATAGAGTAGTAACGTTAGCTCTGGAACCTACATCAACAAAATGAAAATTTTTGAGGAATTGTGAATAATCAAATAATCCAATGGGAAATATGAGAGAGGTTTTTTTCATAGAAATGTGTTTAACAAAATTCTCATTCATTTTTTTCTATAGGTTTTACCAATGAAGAGAAATCTAACTTTTAGTGAGCTGTAATCCAAGAAAAAGTGTATCATGCGAGAACTAAAATTTCCATAAAAAGAAACAAAAAGTCAAATGGAAAATATGAGAGATTTTTTTGTTCATAGCAATGTGTTTAACAAAAACCTCATTCATATTTTCTACAAGTTTTACCAATGAACATAAATCTAACTTTTAGTGAGTTGTAGTCTAAGGAAAAAGTGTGTCAGACAAGTGTCAAAAGTTCCACAATAAAAAATAACAAAGTCAAATGGAAAATCTGGGAAAGGTATTTGGTCAAAATAATATTTTGAGGAAAAACCTCCTTCCAATAATGTAGGAGAATAAAATCATTATGATTCTTGTTACCAAAAAGTAAGGAGAAGATTTGGGAGAAAATCTTCCTAAAACAACGAGATAAGACTTTGACTCCAATAATATATCTCTCTCCATATTTTGTGGAGATGGAGATCTTAGTTGTTAGGATTGGAATAAAGATAAGATCATATTGTATTTCCTAAAATAAGGAGTTAGTTGGATGCATGAATTATAAATGTAACCTTCCACACTGAGATATGTAATTTTTTCTCCCAAGAAATAAAGATATGTTCTTTCCTCTCAAATATTTTGTAGTTTTAAGATCTCGGAAGTATGATTTAAATCATCTTCCAAGGAATGAGTTGCCACTCATTTCAAGGAAGATGGATCTGTGTATTTATGTTTATGTTTATTCATTTGTCTTGTAATTCATTCTTTTGTATTGTTTTCTCTTTGCATTTTGAAAATTTAGATGCATTTGTGAACCTACGGTGTATTTCGTTTAATTATGTTTATTTCTAATTCACCAATTTCAATTTATAAAAGTGTGTTTTTTCATAAAAGTGTGATTTCCTTCATCCAAGTGTTATTTCTTTCATCCAAGTGTATTTATTTTATGCAAACTTTATGCAAGTGTGCCTTTATTTTTGCAAGTGTGCTTTTAAATTTCTGCAAGTGTGATTTATTTTATGTAAGTTTGGTTTGTGTTTAAAGGAGTTATTTTCCAAAGATATTATTCTCTTAATGCATATAGCCATCAGACACCAACCCTGGATTGACAATATTAATGATGAGGGTTGATGACCCTTATCATTCGATGCCTTATCAGCCTCGGTCAATGGCGATAGCAATGTACCCGATCGTCGGTGACCAGTCCTCTTGCACTAACCCCAAAAACTCTAAAATTTTGAAATAACTACATAAAAAATAAAAAAACTTAAAAAATAGGCTAAGTGTTAGGCACTTACTATCCTACAAGTCCTTAACACTTCCTCGTTGCTCCACTAACCTCCATCTCGCTCAAATTCTCAACTCTCTTTTCTACTCAAAGCTCTCGATTGTCAACTCGCATGGTGTAAATGAGCTTAGTTGGCTGACCCAAGGGCTTATATAGCCCACCGACCATGGTCCTCTCAAACACCTTAGGTCGCCACCACGTCAACTCTAGTCACCGTCGATCCTACTTATCTGTCGTTGACCCGACCATACCTTTTCGATCAATGTTACTCCTTATCTCCATCCAATCAATCCTTTAAAATTATATTTTCTTCCACTTTTTCCTTGTGTGTTGCTTATACCACACATCTCATTTGGGCTTGATACCTCTCCCATCTTTCATTTCACATCTTGCAGCCCCCTTTGTAGTCATATTTGTGCTCCCTATTGGGCACCATTATTTTACTCTTTTTATCATTGTACCACTTGAACGCATATTTTCAATTCCTCATAATTTATGAAGGATATCACATTCGCTTCCCCCCTTTCCCATTTTTTTTGTGACCCTTGTCTTGACCATTTTCACATTTTTTACACATACTTGATGGCTTCCTTTAACATGTTGGTCTTCGACTTGCACATCCATATGAGTGGATTCCTATTGGATTCCCTCCATTATGTCTTTTTTTTTTACTCATAGGTTTGTAGGACATTGCCGTTATCTCTATTGAGGTCATACTTTTTTCCTATGAAATTGATTCCAAAATCACCACCATATTTTTGTTTAATTTTTTAGTTTTTGTTTATCCTCATCCACGGATACTCATCATCTTCTTTTTCTCATCCTTTCTACTCTCTCGCCCTTCATCTATCTCTTTCAAACTCATGACCAATTCCACTTCGTGTCATTGATCTCTAGTTTTAAGGGGATCACCTCATCAATCATCTGCTCATCCTTTCTCATTTTTTTCATGGATTGCCCAGTCTGCAAACCACTCAACAAAAAGGGGAAAATGTAGACATAATTTTTTGGTATCGCTACCCCTCACCCCATGTTCTCTCTTCATCATATTTTTCTACATACATACCTCTCTTCCCATTCAAATTTCCCTTCCCTCCTAAATTCAATTTATTCCTTTAATCATTATTTCCCACCTTAATCCCTTCTTAATCACACCCTTAATTAATCTCCCTAATTAATTCTAATCCCCGTCTAATTCATTTATTATCCTTAAATCCTCAATTTTATCCTCCTCGACCATCATTTAATAAATTCACCTCTCCTTTACCTTTATTTAATATTTTTCACCCTCCACCTTCCGATTTATCTATCCTAAGCAACCCTTACTCGAACTTACCCTTCAAAACCCTAATCTCACCTCATAGAAGCTCTTTTATTTGAGCTTGTCACCCCTCCATCACCCAAATGGATGGGTCCCACAATCGACAAAGCGACCCATCTTGGGTAGCCGTCAACCCTATAAATCAGCCCCTACCCCTCCTTTTCCTAGGATGCAATTTTAGAGACTTCGGGCTTTCTTGTGATCTTGCCTTCATTTTTTGATCTCTCTTACAATTGTCATCATCATCTTGGAGATCTTGTGCCTCACTTTGGGAGATTTTGAGATCTTTTTCTCTTCTATGCTTGGATCTATTATTGCAATTTATCATCATATTATTCATTAGATCTTGTGTAGGTTCACCTATTATCTAAGAGCCCTGTCTTTTCCTTCTTAGGTTTCATTTTCCATCCTGTAGATCTTTGTTCTTTCCCATATTTTTGCATCAAACCATAGATTATCCTAGTTATTATCGACCTAGTTCCCATTTTGTTAGATTCTATGTCATTCACATCCCAGTCATCCCCTTTATGATATTATAGTTACTCGGACCCCAGATCTTGGCATCCCTTCCTTTTTGTCACCTCATATATGTTCTGTCAACTTCAATCACCACCAACTTAGCTTGGTTTTTGTCAACTAGAATAGTCTTCATTGTACTCACCTTTAGATTTCATAATTTTCTTACATCTTTTCTGTCAAATCTAGTTCTAGATCTCTTGCAGGTTCATATTTCTTCATTTCAGCCTCATTTGCTAGCTTCAAATCGCCTCCAAGGCCTCCAAATCTTTATTTTACATCCATTGTTTTAGTTTATTTGCTCCATTCTCTGTCGATTGGTCCATGTAGTCTGAGTCTTCGTCCACCGCATAGGTTTAGTTTGATTTATTAGATCAGATTTACATTTTATCACTTTTATTACATTTCAGTCTCTATTATAGTTAGATTCTCGCTACATCCAATTTATCAATAATTTATTTTTTCTTATCTTTATCAAAGACATGGGTTAACATCCATCCTAGAAAATTTTCACTTCTCGAACTGACATTGTCAGGCAACCCACCCACCTATCTACTAATCCATTTTTTGTGTTGATTTCTCTTGATTTATAGGACATCTAGCTTGTTGTGAGGAGGATCTCTCATTTTGTGTCTATTCACATCGTCATCCCATAAAGAGGTAACTTAAACCCTCTCATACTTGGAGTTGTTTGTTCTCTTGTTGTGATTTCACTAACCTAAAATAGGTAGTGAGGAAACATGCTCAACAAACCCCTCTCTTAGAACTCCTTTACCTAGGATCCACAATGTTGGGGTTAAACCATATAACAGTGTTGCACATATCTAAAATCATATAAATCATACAAGCAATGAATGTGGAAATAAACCAAAGAGAAAAATAAACAATAGAAAGATAACACTAGATTTAATGTGGTTCACCCAAAGTGTGGGATACGTCCACCAAGAAAGGCCAATATTATTATTGAGTTCTTTACAGAGGAAATACAATGAAGATATGTTGTCTTCCAACACCTCACAAGATTTTCAATGATTTTCCCTCACTCAGCTACTCTTTCTTGCTCACCAAGAAAACTAACATGCAAGCAATTACTATTTTCTTCTCTTGCCCTCATACAATGCATACATGCATATATATCTATTATGGGCAACTAACTATGCTTTTAAAATCAAGAAATCATCTTTAAAGAAAAATATTTATTCTGATTCTCGACCAAACAAAAAAGAAATGTCACACAGTGACTGACCGATGTCGGTCATTGCCATACCGATATCGATCACTCCTTGACCGATGCTAGTTATAGGCTAACCGATGTTGGTTTTTCGACCGATGCGGTCATTGTCAAAACCAACAACATGTAAAGTAGAATTTCGTGAAGCAATTAAGCTCCACACTTAACAATCTCACTTGGAGATCAATTGTTGCATTGTATTGTACATCACCAGCCTTGGTTCCTTTTCCTTGGCTCGTTTCTTCCTCTTTAAGTCTCAAACTTGAAGACCAACAGAAGTGGAGTGAAGCTCAACTTCTCCTTACTAATGGATTCATTAGCATATCTGTAAGGTTCTCATCTGTATGGAATTTCTCTAACTTCAGTTGCCCATCCTCCAAAACCTACCATATGAAGTGATACCTCAACTGAATGTGTTTCATTCTTAAATGAAACATTGAGTTCTTTGTCAGATGGATTGCACTCTAACTATCACTGTATAATCTGCAATCCTCTTGCTTCTTTCCCAACTCTTCCATGAACCTACTCATCCATATCATCTCCTTGCTAGCTTATGTAGCTGCAACATACTCTGCCTCTGTAGTAGACAAAGCCACAACCTTATGCAATCTTGAAATCTAACTAATTGTTGTTCCACCCTCTGTGAAAAATATATATAGTGGTGCTCTCATGCCATCCAAATCTCTAACCATATTTGAATCAACATAACCATGTAAAGAAGTATTTGACCCTCTATATCATAAATACATGCCGAATGTCCCTTTCAAATACTTGATAATCCATTGGAATGCTTTCCAATTTTATTTACTGGATTAGCCATAAACCTTCTCACAACTCCCACTACTGTGAAATGTCCGGTCTAGTACTAGCCATGACATACATAAGACTTTTTACTAGTGAAGCATAGGGAACAGGTGCCATGTACTCAACCTCTTTGTGTGATAAAGGACACAGATCTTTGCTCAATTTGAAGTTTCCAGCCATAGGTGTACTAACAGGTTTTGAATCTTGCATGTTAAACATTTCCAACACCTTATTGATATAATCCTCTTGAGATAAATACAACTTCTTGTTTTTTTGTCTCGGTGAATTTGCATTACAAGGATTTTCTTTATAGCTCCCAAATCCTTCATTACAAATGTGTGAGCTAGACTTTCTTTATGTGTTTACCAATGTCCTGCATACTAGATCCTACAATCAACATATCATCCACATATAGTAACAAAATAATATAGCACCCATTTTAAAGCTTCTTAAAATAAACACAATAGTCATATTCACATCTTATATAACCATGCTCATGTATAAACTATCAAATCTCAAATACCATTGCCTTGGAGCTTTTTGAGCCCATATACGCTCTTTTTCAATCCGCACACATGTTTTCCTTACCCTTGACTTCATAACCAAGTGGTTGTTGCATATAAATATCTTCCTCAAAATCACCATGAAGAAAAGTCGTCTTAACATCAAGGTGTTCTAAATGAAAATCTTTTGTTGCAAATAAACTTGAGAACAAGACAAATAGAAGTCATATTAACTATAGAAGAAAAAATCTCATCAAATTCAATCTTTATAGAGTATTTGTAATGTTCACACATTTAAATTCCTTTACGATAAAGATAATAGGGACTATACCAAAAGTCTTGTCTTGTACCTTTTAGTCCACCTTCTTCTTCCGTGATTCTATTAAACCATTTATTCTATAGTGTTTTCTTACTGTCGACAACTTGACCATATCCCATGTCTAATTTTATTCCAAGGAGTCCATCTCCTCATCCATTCCATGCTCCCACTACACGTGGGTATCTACTTGCATTGCTTCTTCAAATCTTTCTAGTTCATCAATATCAATCAATAATAAATAAGAAAAGGAAGGTGAAAATATCTCTAGAGGTCTACTTACTCTTTGTGACCTTCTCACTGAGATCTGGGGTGTCTGGGGCTCATTATGTGCCTGTTGCATGTTTATGTCAATCTCTATCAATGATCGACACCGGTCACCGACCAACCATGGTACTTATCTCACAACTAATCTAATGCGGTTGCCTTATTGACACCGGTTTGAGAAGTACCAATAATGGTTCCGATGAGCTATCATTATCGAACCCGATCCTTTCGTTGATTCCGGTTAGCATGACAGATATTGGTTTTATAGAACCGACGTCGGTTTCTTTGGATGTCTATTTTAGATCTAAAAGTTGATTTTCCTTCAAAATATCATCAAATTGTTCATGTTTAGGCACCAAAACCTTATCCATGTACATTCTTTTTTCATTCCAATTAATGTCACAACTCCCAATAATATTAGAATCTTCTAAATCTCAAAATCGATATACAAAATCACTAGATCCATAACCAATGAAAGTACATCTCTTAGATTTAGCATCTAACTTATTCCTATTTTCCCTATCAACATGCACAAAATATTCTGAGCCAAAAACTCTAAGAAAAGAAAAATCTACCTCTTTTCTAAACCAAGCTTCTTCTAGTATTCCACCATCCAATGTTGTTGAAGGCCCACGGTTGATCAAGTACATTGTTGTATCCACTACTTCTACCCAAAACTTCAAAGGAAAACCGACATGTATCCTCATGCTTCTAACACGTTTCATGATTGTTCTGTTCATTCTTTCTACAACTCCAGTTTCTATGGAGTTCTAGGAACCATTCTTTCTCTTCGTATTTCATTCACTGAACAATAATCATTGAAAACCTTGTTGCACTACTCACCACCATTGTCAAATCTAAGGCACTTTAATTTTCAGTTTGTTTCATTTTATATAAGGGCTTTCCACCTTTTAAAATTCTCAAAAACATTATATTTATGCTTATTAAAATAAATCCATACCTTCCTTATGGCATCATCAATGAAAGTCACATAATATTGGGATCCTCAATAGAAGCTACCTATCTTGGTCCCCACACATATGAGTGTACAAGCTCCAATTTTACTCCTTCTTTGTTAACCCAACCTTAAGAAATATCACTCTCTTCTACTTTCTAAATATGAAGTGCTCATAAAATTTAACATCTAATTATTTCAAATATGATAACTTACCCTTAGCTGTAATATTTGCATTCATTTTTCACTCATATGGCCTAGCCTATTATGCCATGGATGGTTGTATATGAATATGTATTAAGATAGCATAGAAAAGGAACCAAGAATACAAGTAGACAAATATATAGTTCCTACCTTCTTACCTCTTGCCACAACAAGAGATCCCTTAGTAACCTACCAAGAATCGGTATGAATGTATCCATGTATCTAGATTCACCTAGTTGCCCTATAAATATTAGATTTCTCTTAAGGCTTGCACATGCCTCGCATCTTTCAATATCCATGGATTTTCATTTTGCAACTTTATATGAACATCACCTTTACCAGTAATATTGCATTACTCATCATATCCTAAATAAACTTTTCCAAAATCACACCGAACATAATTTTTGAAATAACTCTTATTAGGGGTAGCATGGAAAGAAGCTACATAATCTAAAACCCAAGATTCTAATTTATTATCCAAGGAGAGAATAAGGGAATATTTCTTTACCTCACTTACAATGTTTTCCTCTTTACCTTTGCAATCGGTGTATTCTCTTTGTTTTCCTTGTACCAACACTCCTTCACATGTCCTCTCTTTCCACAATTCTAGTAAACTAAATCTCTGTTCTCGGATCTAAATCTGTCATTTCTTGACTTTGATCTCCCATTCTTCTTACTCTTTGATGATCTCTCCTTAGATCTTCCCCTGATTTCTATATTTAAATCATTCCAGATGATGCTTCTCTTGAGATTTTCATGTGTATTTCCTCATTAAGGATTACACTAACCACATCATCAAATTTCAAACCTTTAGAAGCAAATTTTGTATTACTAACAACCATTACCAAGTCATCCCAACTATCTGAAAAGAGCATCAAGAATAAAAATATTTTCACTTCATCATCAAACATAATTTATACTTGATTTTAATTAATTTACGATAGACCGGAAATCATTCAAATGATTAGATACAGATCCACCTTCTTGAATCTTAGAATTAAACAATTTTTTCATCAAATAAACTTTATTCAAAGCACTAGGAATTTCATACAAATTTTCTAAATATTTCATCAACTCTACTTTGGTTTTTGCATCTATAAAATTTGAAGCCACGATGATCTTTCGCAATGCTCAATCTTATAGATCCCAGAGCCTTTATGTCAAGAACCTTCCATTCTTCATTAGTCATCGTGATTGGTTGTGCATGCTCATTTAACAGTAGGTATAGATCCTTCGATACAAATAATCATCCACCTGTATCTTCCATAGTTGATAATTAAGACCGTCAAATTTCTCTACTCGGTATTTACTATCTTCGCCATTTCTATGCTCCCACTCAATCGAAAACCTCTCGTGAGTAAATCATGTTAACACACAAAACCTCCAAACAAAGCAATGATACCGAGTTATTGAGGTTAAACCATATAAAATGTTACACATATCTAAAATCGATAACATACAAGCAATGAATGCGGAAATAAACCGAGAAGATAAAAACAAACAATATAAATATAACACCAAATTTAACATGGTTCACCAATGGGAAATGTCACCAAGAAACAACTAATATTATTCTTCATTTGCTTTACAGAGGAAATACAATGAAGATATGTTTGTCTTCAACACCTCACAAGATGTTCAATTTTTTCCCTCACTCAACTAATCTTTCTTGCTCACAAAGAAAACTAACATGCAAGCAATTGTTATTTTCATCTCTCTTCCCTCATACAATACATGCGCGTGGTGCGCGCTTGCATGCACACACAAAACAAACACACACACACACACACACACACACACATTATGGGAAACTAACTATGATTTTACAATCAAGAAATTATCTTTGAAGCAAAATATTTATTTTAATTTTCGACCAAACAATAAAGCACCATCGCATAGGTGACTAATGTAGATCACCGCTCGACCGATGTCGGTTGCTCTTGACTTATGGCGGTTATAGTTTGACCGATGTTGGTTGCTTACTAGACAATGCCGGTCACTATCAAAACGACGACATGTAAAAGTAGGATTTCTATGAAGCAATTAAACTCCACACTTAACACATAAAACCTTCATGGCTAAAAATAGATCCTCCTATCCTAGGAAAGATATGCATCATGTTAGTGTGAATCCTATCCTTGATGATGTTGTTGAGGCTGAAATTAATTCCCTTTATCGCAATGCTCAATTTGATGATGAAGTTCAAAGACAACTTCTTGCCCACAAAAACAATATTCCTACTAGTTTTTACAACTCTAGTGTGAGAATCGTTTCACCTAACCAAAACTTCACTAAATGTTCTCCTTGTTCTTCTATAGGAACTCATGCTACTCCACCTTCTTCTCAACCTATTATAGCACTAGATAACACTATTATAGATTTTATGCTTGGTCTTGCATGTGATAATGTAGATAAAAATGATTTTAATTATAGTGTTGAAAATGTGCATGTGCATGATAATATTTCTCATACAAGTCTAGATGAATGTAAAGTTGTATCTCACGTTTCTTCTACTTCGAACATATTTCCAATGATTTCAAAGATATTGTAGACATGTAAAAAATAACTAAAATATCTATTAAACATTATTTAATTCATAATATATTTCCCCCTTTATCACTAACTCATCATCCCACAATTCCCATTTAACATTATAATAATTAATCACAAGATTAATTATTATAAACCCCTTTCCTAACCTCATTTAAACATTTATAGGAATTTAAAATTCCTACTCACCTACCCACCTACTCTACACCTACCCTACACCTAGCTTCTCCATGTAATCACATCCCTAATCATTTTTAATCTAAACTAATCCTAAGTTAATAATATCTTCTACCTCTAAATTTAGAGGCTTCTATTTCTATAAGTCTCTCTAAACTTTTCCTCCATTTGAATTTTATATTCAAATAAGGATTCCTCCCTCCATTGAATTTTAAATTCAATGGAGGCTTCTCAAAAAATATAGAATTCTCCATTCTATAAATTTTCAATCCTCTCCTCAATTCTCATCCATTGATCTTCATCCCACTTGGATCAATCCTCACCCTCCATTTCTTCTCCCACAAGCTATAAATTAGCATGCCACCCTCCATGGAAGCCAACTTTGAAAATTATAGCTAAGTGTTTTCAAAATTTCTCAAGAGCTCTCCAACATTCATCAAGAATCCATAAGCCAATATTAAATAATCAAAGGGGATGTGTTGTCCATTTGTGTCCATAAAATTTAAAGTAAGAAAATCCAATCAAGCTTCTTGATCACAACAAAAATATCAAGGGAAAGATCTTCATTGGTAAGTTGTAGGTATTGCATGTTAGAATTTGAAGATTCTAATAAATACATATTTAATCAACTTACATATTACATAATGTTACAATAAATATTTAAATAAAGATTACATCATAACATAAGTAAATAAATAAATAGTTACAAGAAATAAATAACATAGGCGACACAATATTTATAGTGGAAAATCCTAATAGGGTAAAAACTACTTTGAAAATAACCTTTTACTTTAGAAAACTTATTTTACATCCAAGAAGATCACCTCCTCCTTTGAAATCCTATTTACAAGAGTAAAACCAAATCACTTGATTTGCACACCTTTAATATATTTCTCGAATATATCAAATAATTACCTAAAGTCCTTTTTATATAAGGTGATGGGTATGTCTCCGACCCACCTTTTCAACCTAAAATGGTTAACACATACACCTAGGTTTATAATATTTAACATTAAAAATATAATCATTTCATGATATTAAATATTTAACCTAAAGTATATATCTAGGTTAGCATATTTAATAATAGAAATATAAATATTTCATATTATTAAATATTAACCTATATATTAGTGATGGACCCATATACATTAAGGATTGGCGGACCATTTAATCTTTATGTTCCAACACTCCCCCTTAATATTAAGTGCGATAACATAACATATGCCAATAGATTACCTACCCGTGGTACACTACAGATTTACAATCCTTAAACCATAAACCATTTAGGCTAGTATATCGGTTAAAGGAATTATAACACCTTCATCATACTAATTTACCTTTTGATACAAAAGGATTTGGAATCAAAAGATCATCCCATGATCGGTGGCTAAGTATGATTTGTGAGTTTTACATGTTCTCACAGGTTCTCATAAAAGGTTATTGAACCCAAGCATATAGGAGTCTTTTACAACTAAGGACCTCCTTAACAAGATATGCTTGATCTTGGATGTTTACCAAGTAAACTCAATAGCACTAAAGAGTTTATTGAAGTCCACCTTTAAGATCTTTCTACACTTCTTTCTAAAAAGAAGTCAAAGAGGTATACATGCCTAAAGGTCTTTTTACACATACCCAAAGGTCTTTTACAAATGCCTGAAGGTATTTTTACAAAAACCAAGTTCCATTAGGAGGTGACATTATCATGCACACTCCCCCTCAATGGAAAATCTGACAATCCAATCTTTTCATGAAAGTGACAAAACTTTGCAGCACTCAGGGACTTTATGAAGATGTCAGCAACATGCTCTTCAGTCAACATGAACTTGAGATTTATCTCATCACTTTGCACCTTCTCACGAGTGAAGCGTATATGTATCTCAATGTTCTTTGTCCTCTAATGTTAAACTAGATTCTTAATCAAGAGTAATACAACTCTAACCACCACATAGAAGATAAATACTTCCTTTAGCTTCCATGTGTATCTCTACCAACAACCATTATAGCCACATAGATTTTTTACTTCTTCCATTGTACTTCTCTGCCTCAGTAGAAAAAATAGAGACTGTTGATTATATTTTTGTTCCAAGTAATGGTTCCTACACCAAAAAACTTGAACACATATCTAGTATATTTTATAACATAACATCAAGTATGGTTAGAATCACAAAATCCATATAAGATAGCATTTTCATTCTTATTATAATGCAACCCATAATTGATTGTTCCTTTCAAATATCTAAAAATTCTTTTTGCAAGATTCTAATGATCTCTAAAAAGGTTCTGCATAAACCTTGAAGTAATTCATTTTGTATAGGAAATATCTAATCTAGTTATAGTTAGATAAATCAAACTATCAACTAACAACATATATAAAATAGGATCAATATTTTTTCATATGCAGATTTATGATCAATATTTATTCCAACTTCCATTGAAGTAGAAAATGGTTTACAATCAATCATAAGAAACTTTTTCAATACAATGGTTACATATTGTATTTTGAAAAATAATAATAGAATGAAATACAATCATACAAATAACATGATGTGAGAGACCTAACTCATTCATTTCAAAGTATTGCTTCAATTTCTCTTTAATCTTATGAATTAAATCAAAATTGTCACCAGACATAAGCAAATCATCAACATATATAATGATAATATATAGCCAATTTTTGAATATATCATTGTTAGAAGAACAATCTAAAAAGCATAATAGTTTTAAAGAAACAATTTTCACATACCAAGCTCTAAAGTTTGTTTTAAACCTTAACTTAACTTACAAACATAATTTTTTTTACCGGTTTTTCAAATCCTTTAGGTTGAAACATGTAAATTTCTTCTTTTAAATCACATTTCAAAAAAGTATTTTTCTTATCCATTTGGTGGATTTCCCACCTAAATTGAGTGGAAATTGCAAATAAGGTCCTAACAGTACTCATTTTAGCTACAAGGGCAAATGTCTCAACATAATCAATACCAGGTTTCTAAGTGAAACCTCTAGCAACAAGTCTAGCTTTATGTTTGTCAATACTACCATCTACATTATATTTTACTTTGTATAACCACCTAGACCCTATAATACTTATTTTCTCTAGAGGTGGAACCAACTCCCTAGGTTTGATTTTGAATTAGGGCATTATATTCAGCTTGCATTACATTGATCCACTTCTCATCCTAAGAAGCTTCTTCAAAACTTTGCGGCTCAGGTTCATACAAGGTCATTAATACATGGTACGTATGATGGCTTCTGGTCATTTTCCTAAGATCAATATGATTAGAACTCTCTAACACATATTGAGCCCATTTTGGTTTCTTAACTAGGGAGTTAGGAGATTCAAAAGCATCTATAGTATCAACACAAGAAACATCATCATGACCATTTACTATCTTTCAATATCGAATCATAACCATTATTAGAAATATCGACAGAGTTAGGAACATCTTTACCATTATCAGATGAACAAAAGTATTTTTCTAAAACCACCACATTACGGTTTTCAGTTACTTCTCTTTTTACAGGGTCGTAAATCCTTAGACCTGTAGTGTTAATACCATATCCAATGAAAACACAAGAGAAAGAAGTCATATCAATTTTTTTCTTTTCTTTTTAGGAATGTATAAAGAAGAAGGACTACCAAAAACTTTTAAATGAGAAATATCATGTTTTTGATTTGACTATTTTTCTAAAAGAGTTGAAAGATGAATAGCTTTGGTGGGAACCCTATTTAGAATGTAGACTATTGTGTTCATTGCTTCTACCCACAAAAATTTTGGAAGACTAGCTAGAATGAAGCATAGTGCGAGCCATATCTAAAATAGTCATATTCTTATGTTCTACAACACCATTAGATTGGGGAGAATGAAGAGAAGTTAATTCCCTTTTAATACCATAATCAATACAAAAATTTCAAATGCTTTGCTAACATATTCACCCCCATTATCTATTCTAAGTCTCTTAATTTTATAATTTGAAGAGTTTTCAACAGATGCTTTAAATTCCTTAAATTTCCCTAGTACATCATATTTATTTTTAAGAAAATATGACCAAATCATCCTAGTAAAATCATCAATAAAAGTCATAGCATATAAAGAACCATTTAATAAAGCTACTTCAAGAGGTCCTCTAACATCACTATGAATAACGGTGGGGAAGAGGAACTCTCTTCAAGATGTGAGTGAAAGGGTTTAGCGCTTTGATTTGAGCGTAAACACCCTTCACACGCATCATGAGAAGAAGACAACACAGAAACCTTTCACAAGATTATATCTAGTCATTTCATATAAAATTCTATAATTAACATGTCCTAATCTTTCATGCCATAGTTTTGAATTATTCAAACTTTGAGAAACAAAACAAGATGTAGAATGGAAATCATCAAAAATATACAAACCATTTCTTTGAATTCCTTCAGCTATTATATTATCATTACTATCCTTGATATACCAAGTATCTTTCAAAATTTGAATAGCCAAACCATCATGAGTTAATTGAGAACATGATAAAAGGTTCTTTTTGAGCTTAGGAACAAATAAAACATTATTCAACACACCATTAGCAAATTTTAATTTCCCTTTCTCTATTGCTTCTAAAGATGAGTTATCACCAAGATACACATGTTCATTGATTTTCACAACATCAAATAAAGAATTTGAAACACCAGTCATATGATTTGATGCACCTGAATCTAGAATCCATTCAGAATTAGAGGAAGAATACAACACAACATATAATGCAATCGTTTTAGGAATATCATTAGAGCTATCCTTTTTCCTTAAATTGTATTTTGAAGAAACATGTGTTTTTTTTTTATGGATAGGTTTCTTAGTTTTGCATTCCTTTTTATGTCTAAATTTACCACATTTGTGACATTTACCACTAAAGCTAACACTTGATTGATCGAAAAGAAAAAAATTCTTATCAACAAAAGAATATTTAGATCTAAATTTTTGATCCGAGAAGGGCTTGCGAGGTTTGAAATTTAAATTACGAGAAAGAAGTTCTGAGAGGCATTCTCCTTAGAATCAAATTTT
The DNA here is from genome assembly GCA_018340775.1 of Taxus wallichiana var. yunnanensis. Classification (NCBI taxonomy): domain Eukaryota; kingdom Viridiplantae; phylum Streptophyta; class Pinopsida; order Cupressales; family Taxaceae; genus Taxus; species Taxus wallichiana. The sequence goes on from CM031235.1 coordinate 928,458,204, forward strand.
GTCATCACTTGCTCTTCCTGTATCAAAAGTGAACTCAAGGTATTTAAATCAGGTAGATCATTTTCATTTTGATATTTAGAGTTCAAGATAGAAATAAAATTCTTAAATCTTTCATGTATATTTAACTGAATAATAAAGTAGATTAATTTTTCACCAATTAAATCACAATTGCATCCATCTAATTATGTTTTAATATTTTTAATTTTGGCTAAGAAATTAACTACTTTTTCATCTCCTTTCATAGGAGTTGTAAGAAATTCTAAAACTAATTTAATAATTTTAGATAAACACGTACCTTCATGCATGGATTCTAGTTGTGTCCATACCTCTTTAGGATGTTCAATATTACCAATGTGTAGAAGGTACTCATCATTCACATTACGCAAAATCATGAAAAGAGCCTCATGCATTCGTTGCGAGTATGTATTCATGTTATCTACTGATTCTTGACGACCGGTGTGGGAGCAACCTCGGATCCGAAAAAATTGTCGAGTTTTCTCGCCATAAGTTTTAATTTGACCCGATCTTCCAAATGATGTAGTTGATTCCATTCAAGATCTCGGGTTTTGTCAAGATATAAATAGTTGGACGCCATTTTTTTTCTGAACTCGTAAAACACATCTCATTATAATATACAATGTACCACAGAGTTAGATACATATTTATAAAAAAACTTTTTAATAGAAATAGATCTACATAAACTATTTAATCATAACTAATTTTGTCATTACAATGCATATTAATTAACCTCCCATGATCAAAATAATAACCCGTAATATAAAAGGCTTTGCATTATACCTCAGAATTATATAAACAAATTTTTGACCATATAGAAGTGAAGAAGAAACCCCTAAGAATGCAAAATAAATTACAAATTCTGGAAAAAAAAATGTAGACAAAGATTCGTCCAGCTTAAATTTGACGTCTAAATGACCGTCATACTGCCTTATGTTTGGTCTACCGTGACGGTCATTTAACCGTCAAATTTAATGGACTCAAAACTTGCTATGTATTTCCAGAATGTGAAATTCTAGAATTTTTTCTTCTATATAATATTAGGGAGGTTATATTTTAATACATTATATTAACCTATTATAATTTATAATGTAAAAATATATTCACTTTTTTATTTTAAAAGTATATAGTTAATATAATGTAAATAAAAAACAACATATAGTCTATAAAAAATTATAAACTATAGTATATATATTTTTTTTAAAAAAATACATATAACCCTTATTACAAGACCCCTCATGAAAAAAGATTTAAAACATTTACTGTGCCATGTAATTTTAAATTTACATAAACCTAAGTACAAATTAAATAAATAAAATACAAAACATTTGATCTTAATTTATTTAATTTACCTCGCCTTGTTACCATGTTAGAATTTGAGGATTCTAATAAATACATATTTAATCAACTTACATATTACATAATGTTACAATAAATATTTAAATAAAGATTACATCATAACATAAGTAAATAAAGAAATACTTACATGAAATAAATAACACATGTGACACAATATTTATAGTGGAAAACCCCAATAGGGTAAAAACCACTTTGAAAATAACCTTTTACTTTAGAGAACTTATTTTACATCCAATAAGATCACCTCCTCCTTTGAAACCCTATTTACCAAGGGTAAAACCAAATCACTTGATTTGCACATATTTGATATATTTCCCGAATATATCAAATGAGGATCTAAAGTCCTTTTTATATAAGGTGATCGAGTATGTCTCCGACCCACCTTTTCAACCTAAAATGGTTGACACATACACCTAGGTTTATAATATTTAATATTATAAATATAATCATTTCATGATATTAAATATTTAACCTTAAGTATATACCTAGGTTAACATATTTAAAATAGAAATATAAATATTTCATATTATTAAATATTAACCTATATATTAGTGATGGACCCATATACATTAAGGGTTGGCTGGACCACTTAATCATTATATTCCAACATTGCATTCTCTTCCCCTTACATATTACTTAATATGAGGTAGTGTTAGATTAGGAATCAATTTAGTTTGGTTCCTAACTTGCATTTGCATCTAACCACTTTCTTGCATCTATAGATATATCTTATGGTAGTTCTCCTACTTCTCTATATGTTGATGACTCTCTTAATGAAATACTTGCATGTGAAACTTTTTCTAATAGTGATGTTGATTATATTTTGATCATGAACATGTTAGTGAGGATGTTACTTCTCTTAAGATTGCTGAATGTAAATTTTCCACTCCACTTTCTTCTACTTCTAAGGTTGTTTCCAATGTCATTCATGATGATTCTACCACTCCTACTAGCACACATCCTCTTATTTCTTCTACATCTACATCTATCGTTCCCATAACATCTTCATCTTCTGCTTCTTCTTTTCCCATCCCCATAATCACTCACAAGGGAAAACTTCAACCTATCCATTTGCCTCTCACTTCTTCTATGATTCTTCACATGATATTTTATCACTCATGCATGTTGTTGGCCATTTTAAATCTCAAGTTCAATCTCTTACTCTCAAAATAAAAGGCTACTATGATTCCATTAACAATAGATCTCTTCATGGAAATCCTATTCCAAAGAAAATTTACAATTTAAATTTTCCTAAGGATTTCATCATGCTTACCTTTACATGTTTCAATGGCACTAACAATCCATATTTACATCTTAAGCATTATTGTTTAGCTAAGGATTCTTATTCCAATGATCAATTGTTACTAAAATATTTGTGTTATAACCTTGTTGATGATGTTATTCAATGGTATACCTATTTTCCTTATGGATCTATTAGTACATATTGTGAAATGGAAGATGTTTTTCTTAGACACTTTATGCTTAATAATGGTCCTAGAGTTACACATGATCACTTACCTAGCTTTCATAAAGGAAAGAAAGAACCTATTCTAGATTACATTTTACGCTTCAATTCTTGCATACATCAATTAGTATTTCAGCCTATTGATCTAGAAAAGAAATTTATATTTTTCGTGGCTTGATTCCTACATTGAAAGAAAAATTACAATATGATACATGTGAATTGTTTACACTTTTATGCTATAAGGTCATTGATCTAAAACAAGATTTAATTGTTGCACATGTTATAAATCCCCTTCTATTCCTTCTAATGATTCATCACATTCTACTTCTTCTCCTCTACCATCTATTAAGAGTCCTCCAAGGTCTCCATCTCCTCTACCTTGCAAGAAAGTTCCACCCCTTCATCACTTAAGTGTCCTCCATCGCATCGATCTCCACCTAAGTCTTCTCCATATCCTACTTGGGATCCATTGCATTTCTCATATGCTTCTAAGCCTCATGATGTATTTCATGCTTTACTTGATAAGTACTTAATTCACTTACCCTCTTATGAGCATCATCCTCCTCAATGCTTGCATCGGGGTCAGTCCAGTCGCCCTTATTACAATTTCCACCACATCAATGGTCACTGCGACAATGACTAGTGTGCCCTTCATAACAAGATGAAACAATTATAAGATAAGGGTGTCATTACCTTTGGATCTCGCTCTCGTGAGCATTATCTTTCCCCTATTCCACATAAGCATGCTTCCACTTTTGTTCACTTTTCACCTCCACCTACTTCTAAGGTTTTCATTTGACCATCTCCTAAAATCATTATTCATCTACATCCTCCACCTAGCGCATCTATCTCCACATCATCTCATCCACCTCATAGTGCTACTATAACTCATTGGCTACCTAAGTTGTCAATAAAAATGCTTCCTACCACTACATATACTATCATTAACACCATTTCATTTGACATTCATTTTAGCTCTTACACTCATGTTGCTACTACTTCACATGCTTCCACTATGCCTTATGGACTTCTCCATCTTTAGTAGGGGATTTATGTATAATCACCTCATTACTTGATGACTCTCTATTGTTCGTAAGGTTCTTACATGACTATTGAGGGATCTATTATAATAAAAACCTCACTTAATCTTCACGTTATATGATTCATTGACCTATTTATCTAATGCACACTATCAAGCCATTTACTAACAACACACTCTTATTCTATGGTTCATTTTGAACTACTAAGGGGTATTATATAAATGAACCTCATTTTTCTACACACATGCTCAGGGGCATCACTTTTCTTCCCCCTCTTCATTATACTTACACACACTTACATACATCATTTACATCTCTTACACTTAGTAATGTATCAATCTCCTATATCATGGCTCATTCATTTTATCTACTACACTATATCACATACATATATTACTATTTATCACATACTATCCATCTTCATTCCTACATTCAATCCAATTTTCACGCATTACTACATCATCATCTATTACAATCAACATAATCATTCACTCGAATACAAATCAAACATCATCATTTGTGCAATGCAAATCAAACATCACAAACCAACATATGAACAACAATCATCACATCACATATCAATGAACATCAACACAACACAATAATACCAATCATCCATCTATATATATCATCAAAAATCATAGTTACAAAATACAATCATTGGGGGGAAAGCCCCCATCCATCACTACATCCATATATATCATACATCATCATCATTGTCACTATACATAATTACGGGAGCTCTAGAACTAGATGCTTCACCACTCAATCTACATCGTTGGTCGTGGCCCCTATATCTCTCCACCTGTTTGTGTAATATATCTACCTCGAATGACTGCTCTACGAATAAACCCTATAACTCCACATATTTTGTGAATACATCCTGAGCTAGGGCCCCTCCTCCTACGACCTGTCTGGATCACTATGTCTCCACTCACGCCTCATCATGCTCACTCAATAGTAAAATACATGTGGTTATGGCTATTTCTAATGGCTCAAAAAAATGGGTATGCTCACTTACAATCACATCCACTGCTTATCATGCCACCTACCATGAGCACATCTACATAAAGACATTCCGCGTCAATGTGCGGATTAATGAATCAAAATTAAGGACCAATAAACATCACTTTGCAACCATCCAATACGACATTCATTATCACACACATTTGTAAATATACAACAACCACATAGAAATTTAAAAATGAAAATAAACAATACTTACGCTCAGTTAATGTCAACTTGTTAGGCCATCTCATCAAGGGGGCACCTACCCTCTACTCCTCCAACAAGTGGTCCACCCGCCTCATCTATGAAAATTGAAAATAATAGCACACATCGATGTGATGTCTACCATGCGTTATAGGCTTGAGTACATCCTAAATCATCAACTTGTATTGGATATATGGCCGCATCCACCTCATATGGACCAAGATGCACTAGTTATGCTCCTATCGAACTGGCCTCACTCCGAACCACCTCGGTGCTTTAGTAGCTCAAACCCATACATATGGCTTTAGGGGTATGTATTGGGCCATACCAAAATTCTTCGATACTTTCTCTACCTAAAATAACTCATCCACTCTAGGAAACGATTTTCTAACCACATGGTGCATCAAATGTACATGCAACTTGACTCCATCCTCTATCCAAACACCATAGTCTCTATACAACCTCCATATGATGGCCCTTGGTCCCATACAATCAAGCATAGATCTATAAGTAGTAGTATCCAGTCTCCTACTATGCGTGCTTGTCCACCTCACCGTAAAAATCTCGGGCCTCACCCAATCATCTTGTGGCCCACCGAGTGGCCTCAATATCATAATATGCTCATAGGCCCATACATGTAATAATGTGGTGGCTCCAAGTCCACCCCATGGTCCTTTTGCGTGAATTTGTATAAATCTATGTATAAATGGGCCAATATACACCTCGCCCATACAAATATAGTCTCATGTTACTCTATACACTGACAAATATCATGCATCTTATACAAGATGCCCACTCCACCACCCTCTTAGCCATAGATGAAGCAATCACAACTATAGTAAAATTCTATAACCATGGAACCCCTGATCTCAATATGACATCTAGACTAATATGAGTCTCTTTTTATACCAGTGTCCCTATAAAGTATCACATGGGTGCTCTCATCTTCCTCTGAGCATCCACTACAACCATCACATGGACTCTCTTGCCCATAAGTGGTAGTCGCAATATACGATATACATCCTCTAGGGTCATTGTCGTCTCCCCAATAGGAAACCAAAATGTACATGTATCCACACACTACCACTTGCATAATACAGTCACCATAGGCATATTATTGGGTACCTCCCTAATCTTGTTATGTGTCACGGTCAGGCACAGTCTAGTATGTCCCACTTAGTGTCAAATAAGCCCAAAGTCAATGTACTCAAATTCGACTCCATGGAACTCCCTTGAGTATATATCTATATACATAGCACAAATGATAGTACAATATCAACATTAGTACCTCATAAATACATAAAAACAACCACTCAAACTACAAAAAGTCATCAAAAGTCACATATTCCACAAGTACGCTATCAAAACATTCTTTTGGGTCACCAACACCCAAGCAAGAGCAAGACGCGAACTTCTAGCAGCAACAGTCACTAATGCCTATATTTTGGGTGCTCACATCCCAAAGGACATAAACACCTTGGCCACTCTTTCCAAGTTTAAAATGCCCAAAAATTCAAAAATTCAAATTTTCTAAAAATCAACAAAATCAAACAAATTTCACCATTTTTTTCAAAAACAATCATACTTACCAACTCATTTGGTGTCTATGATGCCATGACCATCGTCACTACTCTCTCTAACCTAATCAACCTTTCTCCCTAATCTATGACATCCTTGCAAGATCAAATCTCAAATTCAATTTTACTATCACTATATATAGAAATTTTCAATTTTTCATTTACTATACTTACTATTCGCACTCATTCTTCTAACTAATACATGACACATGGTTTCACTCATATCTTGCACTTTGTTGCTCTGTTTTCTTCCCCATTTATGCCATTTAGTTCAGAACTCCTTCTACCACCATATTGTACACATTATACAATTCTAAATTCCAATCTCATGCATATAATATTCAACAATTTCACAATCCTACAACATCTTCTATACTACCTCTTGGTCATCATTACTTCTTGTCACTTCTACTTTCGGCTCAGTGCTCATTATTTCTACCCCTCCCCTTTCACCAAAATGGGGGCATATAATCGGGATCACCCTATGATCCCTCTTAGGCTACTATATGATCATTCGATACTCCTTGTACATCATTATCAAAAAACATTACTTCACTCTATCAAACAAAGGAACAAATCGATCTATTCAAATACTTTCTATCTATTTCCCCCTAATGACCTAATTTGGGGGCAAAACGTGAAAATATCTTCATGAGTAATCTATTACACACATCCAATTTCAAAGCAATATTTTAAACATTCGAATCAAATCTTTCAATCAATACGGCATAGCATACTTTACTATCTCTCCCAGATGACCTAACTTGGGAGCTACATCATTTTACTATCTTTCCCAAATGACCTAACATGGGAATCACTTTACATTTTCTATCACTTCTAGATGACCTAACATGGAAGCCATCTAACACTATATAAATCATGACACCCATGGAGTGGGGGAAATGAGACGTCATTGCCTTTCCTATACTACTCTTATATGGGTTATTCAACTCAGAACTAATCATGGATCGAAATGGAACTAAATTGGGTCTTTATCTGTCTGCAGAGTTGGACCTTTTGAGGATGTAGTCATGGATGGAGAGTAAAACTATACCTCTCTCCCCAAAACTATTCCTCTAGCGGTAGGATGCCCAAATCCTCCCTTGATCGAAATTTTACAAAATCAGGTTGGGAATTGATCACTCCCTACCCCTTCAAATCTCCATCGAAATATCCAAATTCTCCAAATCAAATCATAAAATTCCTCCATGTTCTCCTTACAATGGTTCACTATCTCTATTTACGCCACATGGATTGAAATTTGATCCATGGTTCACCACGATATGTGTTCTCATATCCTGCGTGTACTTCTACAACAAGGGTTATCCATACTTCTCACAAGTATGTTACTTACTTCCTTTACACTACTTTGAATTAATTCAAATAACATAAAGGGGGAATGTAGACAAAAAATAATGCACATATTAATATTTTACTATATCTCCAAGTATGTTGTTATATGCATGGATATGGAGTAAGAAAATAATTCACTGGTGACACTCTTCTTAGTCCATCTACTTGCTTTGATTGTTTCTATTATATTTATCTTTCACATTTGTCACTACTACACACCAATTCTGGTGAGATCACATGGATCCTGTTTGTCAAGTATTCTCACATTTTTTTCATCTATCCTAAGACACAAGCTCCCAATTTGGATGCTAGTGCCAGGGATCTGTCCGCCCACCCTGGGCGCTCTTGTCCTCTTTCTTCTTGTTCATATTTTTGACATTTGTGTTTGGCCTTTTAGTTTTCTTACTCCTATCCCAAGGTCCTAGTTGGTATGTCATGTCACTAGTTTTGAAATTCAAACAAGAGATCCCCATATATACACAACATACATATCATTATAAGGGTGAGTAATTCTAAAGGGAAGCATGTCTGCATACTATCAAAGGGAGTGTATTTTTGGGCTGATTACTCTGCATACACTACTTATGAAAAGGAAGTTTCTAAATTCCATCCCACACATATTCATTTTATCTAGCTTTAGTCCACTATCTTGGCATCATTGGCGCGAGGGCAACCTAAGGACATTATTTCACACACAAGCCCACCTAACTACATGGTGTCTAGAATGTAGTGTAGCTCTTGGTCATAAGTTCATCCTTCGATGACCATTGAGGTTAGTTTGAATTCACATATTACATTTTTACTCTAATTTGATGTGTTTGTGAACTTGTGCAAGTAGATAGGGTTGTGTTGTAGGTTATAGGTACCTCGGCGATCCAAGTGTGACATGCAGGTGATCAATAGTGAACAAGTGTGAAACCCTAACAACACAGGAAAAATTAGATTCTAAGCATTTGATCAATCACCAATGCCTAGGAGTTGTCAGATATGGTGCCCTCTCACCTATCCCAGAGACATTCGTGTCCAACCCTTTTCACAGCTTCCAAAATTTATATCGACCATTTCCAACATTACGCACTTGGCCTATTCATCGTTAATCTAGTTTATATTAGTTCAGGATAAGAAAAAATCATATAAGTTCCTTATATTTCTCATTTTCTTACACAAGTTGCATCTTTAAAGTGCTTAACATTTGTATTATGTTATATATTATTATAGTGACTGAAACTAGATTTAATATTCAGATTTTATTAAATCATGCTACATTTGAGTGCATAACTAATTTAGATCAACACAAACCATTCCAATCATTCTAAAACTAAAACAACATACATTATCTTTCCAAAATCTTTCTTGGCAAGAACTCAATAATTTTCTCAATTAAGTAGCTTAAAATTGCCAAAATAAAAGTAGATTCACCTTACAAAATTTACAACATTGCTCCCATTTCAACTCTTCCATTACAAAATGATAACAACTATACAAATTTCTCAAAACTGAAATTTGTTTGCATACTTTACAAATATCTTAAATACATCCCTTCAAGGTTACAACAATGGCTCACAACACATTACTTGCAAGATCCAAATTTGAGGCAAGTTTTCAACAATAAGGAGGAAGAGAGCTGCATTAATGGAGTCACTAGTCTTCTCAAGTTTCCCACAAACACACAAGGGGAGCCAAACAACGCTCACCACCCAACCGTATCCAATGGAGAAGGGGACTACTTTCTAATTAGCGTCTAAGCCCCAACACACAAACCATGAAAGATCCAAAAACCCCATGAGCCACACTAACATTTTATCTTTCTCCATTAGACCCAAAACAAGCACAAATACACAAAAATACATCTAAACAACAAGGAATAAACAATGGCTTGAAATCAAGAAAAGTGGGAGAGAGAGAGAGGAATGTTTTTGGTGCACTTATAACTCTAAGTAGCTAGTGGGTTAGGCCTTAAAACCTCCATTATCCAACCCTCCTTATTCTTCCACTATACCTTATACCTCCTAAAACACCCATTTTCTCTCCACCAAAGGCTTAACCCCCATCTACCCCAAACTCCCTCAAAATCACAACATCACATTCATAACAAGAACCTAATATCTTTTTCCTCCACCAAACCAACCAAACACACTCCCCTCCAACACCCAACCTAAGGCTTTTCTACCCTTCTCAAAACACATTCCATTGCAATAATAAAACAAACCATAAAAGGGGTAAAAATGAAAAACAACCAAGGAAACAATCAAACCAAATAATGTACCATCATCTTGAAGAAAACAATGTAAAATATAACAACAATGTAAAATAAAATGGCTCAAGACCCTACCTTGGAGCCATAGTTATAGTCTTCTCTTACTCCAAAACGCCAATCTACTCCCAAGCTCCCTTCAAGCACAAGAACTCCCAAAATAAAACAAGATAGTGTAACTAGCCAACCCCTTTTCAAAACACAATACTTATTTATAGAGTTGCAAGGGGAGAGGGTGAGTTGGCTCCACATGGATGCCAACTAGGTGTACTCACTCCACCTCACCCAAGGTACACACCATTTTCCAATTCAAATTTAATTTCCTCCACAAATTTAGTCAAATAACCATTACTCCTCAAATCAAGAGTACACCACAACATCCAATAAAAATAAATGACCATGAAGGAAAGTCAAGTAAGAAATCATATTTCACATCCATCACTCTAGATTTCACATTAAAATAAAAGCAACACATCCTCCTGTAGACACAAAATCACATAGTTGGGTACATTTCTAGTTCTTAAAAGCATACTAGCATTTACATGATTCCTAAGCAAGAAAACTATATTTGGACTCTTTTATTTATCTCTTGTTTTCTATTTGGTCTCACACACCCTATAGCCAGTCGTAACTCACACTTTTTTTATCTTTCATGGCTTGAACACCGGTGCAACTAGACGAAGCACCCAGAGTTCTTGTCCCTCCTAGGCGCCCCTAATCATTTATTACCTTACTCACTCCTTTTGGGTATATTTTTAATTATGGGTCATCCTTCTTGTTGTCAATTATGAAATTAAAATAAGGGAATCATACAAATACATAGTTATGTGTTCAAAATGAGGGACCAAGAACTAAGCATTACTATCATCACCTAAGCTTGCATTCCAAAGGCACTAATGCACTCCAAAGGAATCCATATAACACTCATTCAAGGGCAAGGGTTGCATACTTATTCATACACAACATAGAAAAGATAATTCTATTTTATTCCATCCACACATACTATTACATTGCTACATTCTAAATCTATCCCACTTTGTCACTTTTATAACTTGCACAAGGGCATCATTTCTACACACACACTAGAACTACATGGAGTCTGAGATGTAGTTAAACACTCAATCAAAGTTAACTCTTTGAGTGACCTTTGGGGTCAGTTTGAATCCATATTTTACATATTTTTTATTAGATTTGATTGTGGACATGTGCAGGTAAAAAAATTTACAAGTTACAGGTGCGATCAAAACCCTAACATCAAAGTTAGAGTGACAAAACGAATATTGGAGTTAAGACCTTCGATCTAGAGAAATTTAGAACACAGGCACTTATCCGCACACTAGCACCCAAATCCTATCACTATTTCTTGGACGCTCATGTCCTTCTATGGGAGCTCATGTCCTACCCCATTTCTAAGTTCCATAATTTACAAGTGAGTAGTGACGACCATGTTTACAACCTTTTCAAGATTACTTTTACCTACCCGGATCACCTCTAATCTACTTTGAAATTAGCTAAGTCCCTATATCTCTTCTTCTTACTTAGGTTTTTATACTTTACATATTAGTTTGCTTGTGTCATACTATATTTTAGCATTTATACATCATTTATTTCAATAGTTACTCTACAATTGGATTTAGTTCAAAATTAATTAAACCATTTGGTGAACTGGCATTTCATTACACAACTCACTAACAAAACTCAACCATTCACATGTCTAATGAAAAATGACACTAAGTTCATTTGGGATGACCATTGCCAACATGCATTTGAGGCTATTAAAGCATATCTATTAAATCCTTCTGCATTCTAGTACCTCCCTTGTTGATCGGCCCTTCCTATTATACATTTCGCTTACCTTCCTATTATACATTTCAACTACATTCCATGCATTAGGGGCCCTTCTTTCTCAACATGATGACTCTCAATGTGAAATGTCCATTTATTACATTAGTCACACTTTTCTCTCCTACGAATGCAATTATAGCTACATTGAAAAGCTATGTCTTTGCCTCATCTTTTTGCGAGACAAGTTGTGACACTACCTTCTCAATAATGAGGTTCACATAATTACCAAATTAGATCCTTTATGATATCTCTTATCTCACACTCATCTCTCGGGCTGCCTTGCACGATGGGTCATGTTACTCACAGAATTTTGTTTCAAATTCATCCCACAAAAATCCATCAAGGGCCAAGCTATCATTTATTAGCTAGTAGCGACCCTCTTTTGATGTATCAACCCTTTGTGATACTTTCTGAGATGAATTTACTACTTAAACCATTGACACTAACACTTACACTATGTATTTTGATGGGTATCATTTCCTCTCAAGTGTTGGGGGTAGGATCATTTTTATCACTCCACGTGGTGATCATATCCCCTTTGTGTATCACTTAGGGTTCTCATAAACTAAAAACATTGCTAAGTATGAATCCCTCATTATCGGCCTCACTATCACCCTTAAAATTCTTATTCAAAATATCTGAATACATGGCAAATCACAATGCTTTATTGACTAGGTTAATGACATGTATCAAAACAAAGAGGAATATCTCATCACATATAATAACCTTGTCAAATAAATCTTAGCTACATTTGAGTCCTACTCTCTCATTGTCATCCCTCGAAAAGACAATCATCATGTAGATGTTATGGCTAGTGTGACATCACTCATTCCTCAAGATATCATTGATGAGCATGCCACCTTCATCATTTGACACTTGTGATAGCCTTCTACTAATAGTCCACCTTTTGAAACATGTGTTTTCACATGCAGTAATGATCATCCCAAATGGTTCACTCAAATCTATAACTTTCTCTATCGAAGCAAACATTCCCGACGGTTTTCAAACTCAATATGTAATCATTGGAACTTCATTATTTAAACATCATTGATGGATTTGGTGATCACTTAAATATGTAATCATGATAGGAACAAACAAATCTATGTTAAAAGGCTATATTCTATGGTCACTTTTGCAAAAATTGTGATAAATTTAACATAGCAATCTCCATCATGCACCTGCATATGACCTTCATCCCATTACTCCATCATGGCCCTTTTCCTTATGGGGTTTTGATCTCATTGGAAAAATTAATCCCAAATCGGCTGATGGCCATAAGCTCATCATTATTACTACGGAATACTTTACTAAATGGGTCAAAGCCACACCTTTGCAAACCACCACTAGTCTCGATATCTATCATTTTATTACCACTCACATTATTACATGCTTTGGCATTCCCTCGTGTATTATGCATAAATGCATTCATTACCCTATGATGCACTCTAGTTCCACAATTCATACTCGATTGATAAGGGTATAATTATAAAATGAACCTCATATCCACTACACATTTCACATGCTGCACTTCACAATACATCTTTCTAGTATCTATTTACATAACACGCACATTACCCGATGACACACTCTTGTTCTATGGTTCATTCTTAAATGTTGAGGTTCTGTAAATTAACCTCATCTCATACACATTTGTTAGGGGCACACTACTCCTATAGTCATCATGTTTTTTGCATATCATACCATCACACTCATACATTGCATTTGCATATCTTGGTAGCATATATTCTTGCTAGCTTATTCTATTTATAGGTTGCACTTTGTTTTCCATGCTAGACAGCTTCTTAGTATGTCATTATCATTTTATATATACACATGCGCATTCACTTGGTCTTTTACAGCGAATGTAGATATCTTATAGGTTCTTAGACTTTGTAATGATGTTTGGAACTATACCTTTTACTGATTCTACTAAGGCTCCTAGGGGCATCTAAATTTACTACTCTCATACATTATAGGTTTAATTGTTTCATCATTTACTACTAATTTCTAGCACATTACTTCCATTGATACATGCATGATTTGACATACTATTTATCTTTCTAACATACTAACGGGTGCTTCATGTGTATCATTTTATTTGCATGACTATATGCCACCATGGTTATCCGGACACATTTTACTTAATCTTGTCTTACATTATATGTTATTGTTTTATGCCTATGCCCTATGTCTTGTATACTCATTATACGCTTTTTTCGCTTCTACCCGATTGTCTTATGACATTCTCGAGCGATGTCCCATGTTTGAAACCCACTTTTCATAGTCCATTTTTTTGCACACTTTCTTTATACATTGTCTTCTATTACATGTTTGCTACTTTTTCTACTAACACATATTACTAGCCACTTTGTTTTCATGTGCCTTGATTTCTACCATGCACATCCCCTACCCCCTGTAGGTATACACTTCATCTCAAAGCATCCTCTCCTTTAGGATACATTATCCTACCACCATCACATGCACCCAAAATGAGGGGGCATACATTGGGTGAACAAATAACCCCTAAAAATCTTAGATCTATAGTTTAGATCAACACAGAGAGAAAAATCACAAGAATATAGTCATAGAATGGCCCAAAATATGACTTGGGTCCAAAACACAATATAGAAGCCAACACCGGACTCAAACACTAGCGTCAGGCACCCCTATCCTCCCCTAGGTGCGATGTCACAAAGGGCGGATACGACCATCTTCTCATATCATCATAGTAATTGGAGAGAAGATTTACATTGTTGCTTCTTTTCATACTTATTGTAATATGCAATTGTCTATATTAGACCAATAAAAGTGGGAAGAAAGAGAAGTTTCCCTTCCGACTAGTTTTCCTCCTTGGAGGTTTCAGGTAAAATTGTTGGTCTTGAAGTTTTGAATTCTTTCCTTCTCTGCAATTTCCTTTCTATAGCACTAGATAATCAGTCATGAAGCTCTAATTTTTCAAGCAAATCTGTCATTTTCCAAATTTGAAAGTAGAACAACATAATTGTTTGATTCATAGAGTTCCAAAGTAGAAGTTTACGGATTAGGTTGGGATGGTAGGATCAAAAAGAGGAGTGGTAGAAATGGGTTATGATGGAGTAGTGGGAGGGTTGTTATTAGTGTTGGGCTTATACCCTAAGCCTAAATGACCTGGATTTTGATGAAGGGAGATGGGTTCATGAATGCCTTGTTCATGGATGTTTAAGCCTTTGCCTCAATGTTTCATATTAGTTAACATATTTTTATCTATATGATATGAATTGGATGGGGAAGATTATGCCATGTTGTCATCATAATACTTAGGGGTTGTAATTTTTCATCCGCTAAGAATCCAAACTTAACAAAATATGGGAGGTGAGATTTGTTTTGGTTTTTGGTTAGTGAGGGATGTTTGGATGTATGATGAGATTTGGATGGCTGATGATGTTTGGATGTCGAGTGGGATTTGGATGGTGGAAGATGGTTAGGGAGAGGATTGGGATGTAAATGTGGTGGATAAATAGGTACAAGGATAAGAATTCTTTGGTTAATGAGGTTTTGGACATAAGACCTAAATTACATGCAGCATTTGGTTGAATGTCCATGGGTGCGATGAAAGTTATAATAATAGTGTTCTCGATACCAAGATGGTTTGTAAGGTTTTGATCAAGTGATTTGATCAGGAGATGGATGAACATGTTGAAGGTTTTAGATGATGGAATATGGTGGTCAAGGATTCTCCTAAGGGGAGTGAAATGGTTTTGGTTAAATGGTTTTGTGGGAGTATGAAGTAAAGGTGCGGGAGTAGGTGGATAATGAGATGTGGTGGTTGATTTGGATTTATGTGTTGGTTTAGAAGATGAAGGGGATGGATTAGGCACTCAAATGGGGGCGAAGTGGATGTTTTTGGATTGAAGGTTGAAGTAGATTTAGTTGATTTTGGATTGGTGTGATTATGTGGTTTTGAGGTAAATTGTTTTGGCTTAGGATTAGATTGTTTGGGGTTAGTAGATGTAGATGAAGGGGGTAGGGTAGACTTAGATGGAGGGGATGGGTGTGATGTGGGGGTTATATTAGATTTGGCTGATGTAAGGGATGAAGGATATTTGGGAGATGGTGTGGTGTAGGAATCACATTAGATTTGGTTGATTGAGGGGATGAAATGGATGAAGGTGGCATAAGAGCCTTATTATATTGGGTAGGAGATGGGGTGGGGAGAGGAATGGTATTGGATTTTTTTGGTTTAGAAGTTAGTTAGGAGTTACTTTAGATGTTTTAGGATTGGGGGATGGGGGATGAAATAGGATTAAAGGATAGGATAGTTTGATATTTAGGTGATGAAGGGGGATTAGGATTAGATGTAGATGAAGATGATGAGGGTGGCATAGGAGCCACATTGGATGGTTTAGGATTAGGGGTAGAAGGAGGTGGGGGTGACTTAGGATTCATGGTGGATAAGATAGTTTTGATAGGATTGGGCGTAGGTGATGGAGGTAATGAAATAAGCTTAGAGGATACATTTGATGATGGATTAGGGGATGTGGGACTATCTGGGAGAAAGTCCGTAGGATCAGATTGGGATAATGAAGATGACAAGGATGGAGGACTAAGATGAGATGTGGGGGATAATAATGTTGAGGTAAGTGGTTGGGATTTTTATGGATATGTGTATGGGATTGATTGTAGGTTTGACGAGAATTGGATTTAGGAGTTGAGATTTTGGATGATGATGGATTATCCGCATGAGTTTTGATGGAAGGAAGGTGTAGGTTATGATGGTTGATAGGGGATTTTGAGGTTGGGATTTGGGATGGTTGTGTGGGTTTAGGATGGGTGGCTAGATTAGTAAGGACACAAAGGAGGTCCTCTTGGTCTAGGTCAAAGTTACGGAGGTATTCAAAGTCAATGAAATTGGCTTGTTGGGATAGTGATTTGTGTTGATTAGGTGGGGTGTGAATTGGGATGATTTGGTTTCCTCAAAGAGGAATTCAATGGGGTGAGAAGTAGGGATCTTAGGAAGGGGACATTGTGGATGGGGTTGGTTGGAAGATTATGGTTTAGGAGGTGATTGTTTGATACATGATTTAAGATTAGATATTTTTTTATTAAGTTGTTGGATGGTTTTTAGGATGTTAGGATCAACATGGGATGGTTTATTTGGATGGAACGGAGAGGGTTGGTTAAGTTAGGATGTTAGTTTGATATTTTTTGTTAATGTTTTGGATGGTGTGTGGGACTTCATGGTCAAAGTGAGATGGTTGAATTTTATGGGTGGGGGATGATGGGATAGTTTGGTTGATGGATTTAGAAAAGAGATAGGGGTTTGGATGTTGGTTTGGAGAGGATGGGGATTGAGGATCAAAGGCCATGGTTTGATAGGGTGTGTGGGTGATTAGTTTTGGATTATGATTGTGGATTAAGGATGGTGATGTGATTAGGATAGTTATTGTGTGATTAATTATGATAATATTTGATTGATTAAAATGTTAAATTAATGGGATGGTTAAGGGTGTTCACAAACATGCAACACACACCCTAACTAGTCAAGTGGGATTGCAATCAAGCTATATCCCACTTTCAATACCACACACCAACAATGGTGCCACAATTGTCTCTCCACCTATGTGTCAATGTGGGTTTGACTAGCGAGTGATCTTAGGGAGTGCGGCCTCCTTGCACTATAGCTCAATATGTGGCCAAGAGGTTTCCTAGTCTAGGATGTATGAGCTCACTAGGGCATCCTCGATATACCTTGTGGTACGTGGGGCCCAATTTCGTGTTGCAAGGATGTTATATAAGGCCTTTATATTGGGACGTGAAACCCCCCTTGCTCTTAAAGCAAGCAAGCGCTTAGCCAATAACGATAGCTATCCAAGAATGTGTATACCCCGCTAGAACATGGGGTGTGTATAAGTGCATGGAGATGAATCCCATGGTCATGATACCCATAAGACTATGGAAAGTGTGTGGATATCACTTCCACATCACGTTGCCCCTATAAAATAAAAATGGTAAGGCTAGTCACTTTTGATCCTCAAGATCGTCCTAGGATGCGAGAGGAGAACATACATGGTTTCACCTTCGGGATGAACAAAAACAAAGGAAAACACACAAAAAAAAGGATGATAAATGTAAGATAATTAAATGATATATGATAAAATTAAATGATAAATATTAGTAGTTTTATGATTGGGTCTTCAAGAGGAGGCCCTACAAAACAAGGGTTAGTAGTTTGATTTTTGAACCCAATTTCTTGGACTAAACGAGCTGCAAAACAAAAGGATTAGTAGTTTTCAATCCTACAATCACAAAAAATGTTAGATAAATATCAAAATGGATGTAATATCCCCTTGTTTCTGCAATAAACCTGCAAAAACATAATGTTAGACCTATAAAAACCACCAAAAAACACTTGAAAACAAGATTAGACCATTAGTTGTAAGCAAAAAGCGTGATCCTAAAAACATTTTGATTGAAAGAAATAGGCACCAAAGTATGAAAATTTTTCAAAAGTAAAGAAAATGCACCACTTTAGGACATAGGCACCATTCTGTGTGCAAAGGCCAATGTAAGAGAAAAATCCTAAAACAAGTCAAAAATAGACCCAAAAAAACAAGGTTTTAAAGTTAAGACAAAGGCGTTGAAGTATCTATAAATGTGCCAATATAGTTCATAGGAAGAACTTTATGAACTTAGGTGCCACTTTATGAACTTAGGTTCCACTTTATGACCATAGGTTCCATTTTGTGACAAAATACGAAATATGGTCAAAATCGTGCCAAAAACTGCGATTTATGTGTTTCAAAGGCCAAAACAAAGGTGATGAAGTATCTGCGAAGGCACCAAAGTAGGACATAGGCACCATTTTATGAACAAGGTTCCACTTTATGAATATAGGTGCCATTTTATGACAAAATATGGAAACATGGTCAAAAACATTCAAAATCAAGTAAAAGCAGTAATTTCAAGATTTCAAAGGCCAAAACAAAGGCGCTGAAGTATCTAAAGGTGACAAAGTAGGACATATGCTTGATTCAGGTCATAGGTGAGATTTTACATACATATGCACAAATACACTAAGCATAGGTGTTGTTTCACTCTAGAAATGGAATTTGAGCCGAAATTTACAACTTTGAAGGGGTAAACAGTGCCAAAAGTTCTTGAAACTTTAACAACCTATGAAAGGGATAAAAAATATTAGAAATTATAAAAAGTGGGGGTAAGCCCCATGGTGGGTTCAAAAATGTATATGTTAAAAATATTAGTGAGTAAAATGTGAGAAAATAAAGCAAAATTGCTTCCCTAATTTAATCTTCTCAATAAATACCTCAGATAGAGCAATGGATTGAAAGGGGGGAGAGAGATTATACCTACACTTTCCTAAAATATTTCAACACTCATTATTTGATGTCTTGGATTTTCTCTTGGATTGATTGGATTTGCTTCAGATGTTGGTGGAGACACATGAGCAACACCTCCCATTAATTTCTTTGGATTGTTAGATGCTTGATGAAGGATGAATTGATTGGAGTGGATTGAAGATGGATTGATAGAGTGGATGGATTGTAGATAAAAATGGAAAAGTTTGGTTATGGATTCTTAATATGGCTCTCATGGAGGAGAAGAGATAAATTTATAGTTGAGGAGTGGAGGATTCAATGGCTAGGATGAAGCCATGTTGGATTTGGATCAAGGGTGGAGAATTGATGAGAAGAATGGAGAATTCTAGAATTGAGAATTCTAGAATGGAGACTTCTATAATTTGAGAGGAGATTAAATTGAGAGTGAAGGTTGATTTTAAGTTTTTAAATATGAAAGAGGGAAATTTAGAGAGGATTCTAGAAATATAAGCCTCTAGATTTAGAGGTGAGGATGTGATTAGGATTAGATTAGGTTAATAAATTATGATTAGGGGTGAGGTTACATGGAAAGGCTAGGTGTAGGGATGTGTAGGGTAGGTAAGTAGGTGGATGAAGGAATATTAAATTCATATAAAATGTTAATAAGGGTTATGATAGGATAATATGATATAATAATTGATTAAAGAGATTAATTATGAAAATGGGATATAATGATAGATTAAAAGGATTTGGGATAAATGATAAATAATGATAAAGGATAAGTATGATAAAATAGATTAAATAGTAATAATTAATCTTGTGATTAATGATGTTGGGATATTTGTGGGACAAATTAATCGTAATTAATCAAGTTGACATTTTAGATGTCTATAATACTATCTATATATGTATATATAATGTATGTATATATGTATGTATGTAGATATATATGTATGTATATGTATATATATACATACATACATATATATCTATATACAAACATGTATATCTATATACATATAATTTGAATGAAAGTAATAGGTAAAAGTAAGAATAGTTACAAGCACTAAACTATTGTAAGCTAAGTGATGAATGAGAACCTCACATCATCCCGACAACCTCCATATTGATATACTACAACTAGGAAATGATTGAGTAATGGTGTTTACCACATTAGTAAATATTAATCAATCAATATAGTGGTGAATTGTAAAATGAGGAGGAAATAATAATGGAAGCTAAGAGATAGTGTTTTAATTGTGACTTATACCAAAGAATCACTTAGATGTATTTACAATGCTTATAAAATATGATACTACTAATTACTTTAATAAATTTTGTGTATCTATCTTAGAGGTGGTGGGTAGACCAATGTCTTTAACCTATTAAAGTTCCTTAACATATAAGTGCATTCACATATAGAAAAGAGATAACCATTTACTCCAAAAAGGTACCCACAAGTAGAATTTGAATTTCCTTCAAGCTATCAAACCAAAAAAACATTAAATCTACCTAATGCGAACTACACTTTTATAAATTTGAACACAAGACCAACATTGGCATTATTAGTAGATGTATTCAAATTATTCATTCAACTTACATTTACAATGGGATGTGTGAAAAATATAAGTGTGCTTATGACAATGATAAGTGTGCTTATGACAATTACAAGTATCCTTATTACTAGATGTGTGCAAAGTAATCATTCAACTCACATATAACACTATGAGTTTGATAAATTCCTATGTCATAAAAATTTGCTAAAATATACAATACAATACATTGGCATTAAAATTAATACATTGACATCATCCTTTTCATATGTTATAAATGTTTGATAAAGCCTATTATTTCCTCCTTTTCTTGTTCCTAGTCGGGCATTTCATGTTTTCATATAAAGATCCATGTTTCTTGGAGTCCTTATGAATTGGTGGTGACTTCAAGAGTTGGGAGTTTATAGATGAACATTTTTTGGGTGGATACCATCTCATTTCCCCCTCAACTCCTATTTCTTACACTCATATTACTTGCATGTATTTTTCCTAAAACAAACTTCTTTTTTTTTTAAATACACCATTACAAAGAAAAATTATTGAGTGGGATAAAGTCTTTACTTGTGTTGGCGTAAAGGGATGTTTCAAGTCCTCCATTTTCCACATTGCACACACTTTCACGTACTAGACAAATCATCTACAAAAGGGCCATTAAAAGAGAATTTACACTTTGAAATGATGGCATTCATGATGTGAATTTGACACAACATGGTGGAAGTGGAATGTCATTATAAATTGCATGTCTACCCACATCCATCATAATACCTTTTCCCACCAAAACATGTTTTGAATATAGGTCTGCCTCTTCCCTTACCACAAAGGGCTACAATTAGATGTGGGGAAATTAATAATATGCAATGAAAATTTGAAAAATAGTTGACTACCAAATTCAAAAAAAAAATTCACACAATATTGATCCATTGTGATGTCCAATGTCATCCCCATACCAATCCTTCTCTCTCCTCTCTTCCTCTTGAATAGAGATAAGCAATCAAACATGAAGACATCAAAAACATTTAGCAAAAATTTTGAAAAACAAATATAGAGGTTGACTATAAAATTTAAAATTAAGAATTTAGTGTAAACCTGATCCATTGTGTTGCCCTATGTAATCCTCATCCCCACCCTTTCCTATTCACCCTTGTCATTTCCTTAGTTGCCACTTCCCCATTATATCAAGGCCTAACTTATAATTAGAATCAAAGGAAATATCTTTCATATGTTTTCCTTATTTTTTACTTTTTTCCTTGAAAAAAATGAGAAAATATTGAAATGCATCAAAATATGTACGAAAAAATCATTTTAAACTTGCGGTTTGTAAGTTCTATCTTTAGTTTTTCTTCATTGGCCTTTAATTTTTTCCCATCAACCACTAACCTTCATCTTTTTTAAAAAATGACTCAAAGGAATGTCATCATCCTACAAGATTTTTTTTTAATTAGATTAGAATCAAGTAAAGTGTCATGACATCTATATTTTCACCTTAATTACAAACAAGTAAGGAAAACATACTAGATCCTATCTAATATCCTCATCTCCTTGTCAATTTCACCATTTTTATGCACCCCATCACCGTAAGTTCCCTCCACCTATGATAATGATGATGACATTAGATTCAAATGCATGAACACCAACTTTAACAACAACAAAAATTGACAATTATCATTTGATGAATTTCCACACGTCTCAACTTCACCAATTTCTCCCCTCTTTTATCTTTATTCTCCTCAGTATCATAAGTGAGCATTTTAGCATCCACCTATTTCTTTGCTTTTTCATTGAGTTGTTGAAAGGTCTATTTTCCTTCACTTTTACTTTTTCTTCACAACCTACATTCTTTGCATATTATACCCACTCCTCGTTACTTTTTAATGCCACTTCCCTCTTGGTAATATAATTTCTCATTTTTTCCGAGGAGATATGTGGGTGTTTTTCCATATAATTTAACTCCCATTTTTGGGGAAAAATATAAAGCAACATGTGCTTTGTCTAGCTATATAGATTAACATTTTTGAATTCTCAAAATTTAACCCCACCCATTAAACCACCTTAACCATGCTCATAAAATTATAATCAAAAGACCATCCATCCATTCAATTATATATTCTAGAGGGCATGTACAAGGCATTATGAAAATAACATAATATAGTAGGCCAAAAAGAAAAACAATTGCAAAAACTTATTTCACCTCTATCATACTATCTTCCTCCTTCTCATGAACTAAATCTTCTACAAGAAGCTCAAAAGTATGATCTATTTTGTTTCCGCACTTTACCCATTCAACCTCCTACACTTAACAAAAATACGATAAGTAAGCTCATTTCATGAATTAACAGCTAAATTTTAATCAATATGTGGTTACCAAACAAGTTACCACCTCGATATTCATTTTCTTCTCATTTGAGGTGAATTCCTCCTAAACATCTCTTCCACAACATTAGTCTTCCAAAACAACAAATGAAAACACATGAAGAGGAATTATACGAAAATAAAATTTCATACCAAAAACATTTTGAAACATAGGAATTAAAGACACGACGTAAAACTTATGAAACATCACCAAAACAATTAATAATATAATTTAAAATCGGAATGAGAATTACATAAATTACAAACTTTTAACATTAGAGGCCATTTTCATAGGACTGCAATATACTAGCATGTACCTGGCATGTGATTGTAAAAAGTGTGAACGAATGGTAAACACAAACTCTAAACTCTCCACCCCCTCCATTTCTTCTCTATGAATATCATCCACTTTTTGTTTTTATCAACTCATATTTTTGCAATCATAGATAATGTTTAGCACACCCAAACAATTTTTCAACTTTCCCACACCAATATTTTTGTAATCAAATCTTGAAAATACCATCACCATCTAAAATCATATAAGCAATTTACGACCATTACTTCTAGTTTTCAAACACAAATAAAATAAAATTAATTGAAAAACACATTGTGTTTTTGACCAATCATGTTTTTGTAGCCCACCCATGTGGGACCCAAACACAAGACCAACCATAACAGGATAAGTTTTTTGACTTTCATATTACTTAATACAACTGTGTGAAACCAAAAGACTCACAAATATTTTTCATGACACCACATGTAACGTTTACACCAACATGTAGAATACAAAAATGTCAATATGACACAATGTGCAACCAACATCACACTTAGATAAATGAGCAAGTATCAGACTACAACACCATCACGACATGAATATCATGAATTGGCACCTTCCACACTATCACATTTTTATGGTTCAATATTTTTCATGTTCATAATCTAATTTAAGCCTTAAAGGTTTAAAGAGCATAAACAAAGAAAAATATACATTTTCCTTTTTCTCTAGATTGCATTTCCCTTACTTAATTTAACACTTAATTCAAGTTTATTCCTTTGCACTACCATTTACATTCCCTTATTTAACCTTATAGGTCTTGAATCCATTAATCATGAGAGCATGTAGTTTCATTCACAACGATACACATTATTTATTTCATTTCGGGTTTAACTTATAACAAGTACACTTAATCACATGAAAGAGTTAACATTGGTTTAAAGATAATTAACATGTAAGGTATGAATCCCTCTTCTCAAAACTTCATAACTCTATTACACATTGCGAAAATATTATAATAAGAGTACATTAATTGGTTCACATTTCAATTGCCATTAATTTACAAAATTCAATGTTAGTTATAAACATTTTGAACACACATACGTCACCCAACACTCATTCTTAGACTATGGGTTTATTTCTTAAAGATCATGGTTACTCATCATTTTACTTAGTTTTCATTAAGGGAAAATATCTCAAGATGATAAGAGGAGAATCTTAAGCTAACCTTATGCTTGTGGTACATCTTGAAGATAGAGATGATTGGGAGCATTTATAAGATACAAAAGAGTCACATGTGGTTAGTGTTCAAGTCAAAAGTTAATGTTCTATAATATCATGTTCTCGAAGGAGACATCTCATTTTATCTTTAATGTCATAAAATGGAGACCTAGCAAGGAGTTAAGGAACAAGTCACAATTATCACCTTTCTAATGGGTCAACATCCTACGATAACATTCTCATCTACATAAGGTTTAGATACAAAATTATTTCCACATATTAACCTCAAAAATGCCCTAGGATTAGTTTTAAATTCATTCCCATTTACCTCAAGGGATCTATGCCCTAGTACATGCCAAATTTAGTGTTAAAAACTCAATCCCGGGGACCTCTAAAAACTCAAATGTGTTCATATAATCAAAATCTAAGGAAAACATTTACATTCCTAAGGCATGGTGTTATCCCAAGTGGTGTTCGTTACACTATAGAAACAAGACATGAGGTTAAGCTCAAAGGGACCATTCCATACCATAAGGGTTGATATTTCAAACTATAAGTTTGGTTGACGCTTTCCGCCCAAAATGGAAACACACACATGCAAGTTATATTTTTCTTTGAAGGCTAAGAGATTTCCTAGGTCAATACATCACTAGTAGATAGATGAATTACGCCATTACAAATTACTACCATCAATTTTTGGTACAATCACATCCAAAATGAAGATGGTATAAAAAAATTAAATAACATAATTTCAATTTCATTCTCTTAATGATGATTTAGATATAATAAAAGGGATCCTCTTACATCGTTTTCCAATGCAACATGATACAATCAACTTCATTTACCTAACCAAATATACTAAAATACGACTAAGTGTGGAATTAGTCAAACATGCAAAAGTACAACTACATAAGAAAATAGTACATTTCATCAATATGCAACAATATGGTATACATCATGGAAATAATGAAATAATGCATTTTGTTCATAACAATGTTTCTAATATATTATATACAATTTTATTGATATCATATAGCATGTTAATAAGAAGACACAAGTATCATTGTACTTCTCCTTGTCCAAGTACCTGCAACCACACACATGGTCAGCACTACGGTTGGCATGGCATCTACCTCTAAACTAACATGATTCATGATTTTAAAGATTTCCAAGAATAATAAAAACAATACTTACCATACTTCTAAGGAGAGTAAGAATGTAAATGTTATTTCGAGATCATTTTCGAGCTATCAAAGGAGAGATAGAGAGAGGAGAATGTTGACCAAGTTTCTTCGTTCTTGTTTAGATTAGTGAACTAGTAATAAAGGAAACAATTAATTCAAAATATGAAGGGTTTATGGTACCTTGGGATGATATGGATGGATGTGTGCGGAATATGAACATCTCTTCTTCAACGCGAGCTAAGTGACCTACAAAACAAAGAAGACTAAGAAGAAAAATGGATTAGTAGATATATGGAGGGTTTCCCAAAAAAATCTAGTCCCAAGAAGTGTGAACTTCCTAGGATGGATGTCAACCCTCTTGTAAACAAGATAAGATAAAAATTGGATATTGATAAATTGGATGTAGCGTCTATAATGAATTTGAAGTATAACAAAACTAAAAGTTGGATCTAAGATGATTAAAACATATTGATCTAAATACGAAAAAATAAATCAAACTTGGAAGGGGTCGATGGTGACCCAAGACAACAAAGGGACAAACGATGGTGACCGAGGTTGCATGAGAAGAAAATGCGAACAACAAACCTATAAATCCTCCTTTAGTTGAATCGAACTTGATAGTGCACTTTGATGATCAACAGGAACCTGCAGAAGGTATGGAATAAGAGGAAACAAAAATGATGCAAGAAAATTAGGAAAACATATGGTAAATTATATGAAAATTAATTGATTCGATGGTGACTAGGGTAGATTGGAAGAAACTAGGGGCTAGTAGAATGGATTTGAGATGGAAAATGGGACATAATGACTAGATCTGAAAGTTGGATGATTGGGATTAAACAGTCATGGGGTAGACAATAGGAAAATAGAAATAGAGAGATGGTTCAATGGAAAAATAGGGCTTATTTAGACTTGGACGAATGAAATGGGGCTAAATGACAACCTGCAGATGAAGATGGAAGATGACTGGATGCAATAACGAGGCACTAGGATGACTACATAACCTATAAACACAATGAGGATGGTTGCAAAAGGTGATGATGATGGATCTAAGCATGTAATGACAAGAGGACTCCAAAGCTCCCAAAATGAACACAAAATATCCAAGATGGATTCCAAATGGCTTGGTAGCTATAAAAAGAGGTCACAAGATGAAGGCAAGATCACAAGAGCTTAGAAAATCTCAAAATTGCATCCTTGAACAAGGAGGGGTAAAGGTGGATTTATAGGGTCGACGATGACTTGGATGGGATCATCATCATGCAGGGATCCATCCATTTAGACGGAAGGAAGATGATGAGCTCAAGAAAATGAGCCCATATGAAGCGAGATTAAGGTTTAGATGAACATGGATGAGCTAGGGTTTCATAGGGAAGATAAATGAGTAGGTGGGTGGTTAAAATGAGTAAATAAAGGCCATGAATGGGTAAAAACATTAAATTATGGCCTAGAAGAGAAAAATTGAGAATTTAGGGAGGATCAACAAATTAAATGAGGATTAGGGATGATTAAGGGTGAATAAAATAATGGGATGAGGATTAGAGCTAATTAAGAATAATTAGCATAAATGGGATGGGATGATAAGATGGAAAATATAAGAGCAAAGGTAGGAAAATGGTGATTAATGGGATAAATTGAATTTAGAAGGAAAGATAAAATTTGAATGGGTGACCATGAGAAAAAGAGAGAAAATGTGGGGTGGAGGGTAGTGATACCAAATTTTGGTGTCTACATTTGCCCCTTTTTGATGAGTGGTTTATGTTGGGCAAGCCATGAGACAAAAACAAGAAGGATGGAAAAGATAATTGATTGGGTGTTCCCCCTAAAACTTTAGTTTGATGACACAAAGGAAGTTGATCATGAGTTTGAAAGAGATAGATGAAGAAGGATGGAAAGGATGAGAAAAGAAGATGAGGGGATAAGATAAGATATCCCAGATGAGGATTGAAAAAAGTAAAAAGTAAAATAAAGATATGGCGGTGATTTCAGAGTCACTTTGGTAGGGAACAAAGGACGATCTTTAGGGAGACAATGGTAATGTCCTATGGGTTTGTGAGTCGAAAAAACCATGGAAAGATAGAGGGAAACCAAGGGGAATCCACTCAAATGGATGCACAATCCGTAGGACCAATGATCAAAGACGGACATCAAGTATGTGCAAATAAATGAGAAAATGGTTGAGACAAAGGTCACGACAAAAGGATAGGGGTGGGATTGTAAAATATGCATCCAAGGTGCGATGAAAAATTAATATAAAATTATGGTGCCCCGAGAGGGAACACGAGAGTGGCCACAAAGGCAAGAGGATGAAAATATAAAGATGTGATATATAAGGAAGCCTAGGTGGGGCACAATAAGGATGTTAGATGAAGACCACTTTAAGGAAAAAGTGGAAGAAAAGATAATTTTGAAAGGAGGGATTGATCGAAAAGAGCGTAAGGGAGATTTTTAAAAATATAGGGTCATGTTGACATCGATCGGAGGTGATTAGCGTGAATCGGGCACAATGGCAGCGACCCAAGAGGGGCCGGCAGTGACTATGGTCGATGGGCTATATAAGCCCATGGGTTGGCCAAATAGGCTCATTTACATGCTACGAAGTGATGATTAAGAGCTCTGGGCTATAAAGAGAGTGATATTTGGAGAGAAATGGAGGCCAAAGGAGCTGCGATAAAGCACTCAGAGGACCTGCAGGATGGTAAGTGCCTAAACCCTAGCTTGTTTTTAAGCATTTTTGTGTGTTTTTCTCTTTTTTTTGCATTTTCAAAATTTATCTCGGCGATAAGGGGTAGTCACCAATGAATGGAGATGGTCACCATCGACTAGGCCTCAAAGGTTGTTAACCCTAACTAGGACATGTTGACTTAACTGGGTCGGTATTGAATGGGGATGGAATGATGTATTTTTGCTTGATTTTGATTTTTGATGAGATTTTTATGATGAGGGATCTAATGCTTACGTGTTTGATAAGTTTTACAGGCCCGAGAGGCCTTGTACTTGAGAGATAGAGTACCATCTTTATATGATTAAATTAGAGGTAATATTACAAATGTTGAGTGGGATCACTTAGCGGAAGTTGGTTTGGGTGGATTCTAATATTACCGGTATATTCCATGGGATGTGGGCATGATGATTACACTAGTAGAAAGGTGGGATGTGTGTACATGCACATTTTGGTTCAAGATGGGTGAGATGATTGTCTCCTAGAGGATTTAGTTTTCATTACAATTTATAGCAGATTGGAGTTTTTGAGTGGTTATTTAGAGTTAATGTCCCACACGTTACATTTGCTTCAGTGGTCATTTTCATATGATATGATATATGACCGCATGATTCCTTGGAACCAATTTATTTGTTTAGTTATGATGGCTATCTCCTACTACGTGCTTCTTAATTCAGGGGGTACTAGGTTTTCTAGACACCTTTGGCAGGGGTTCTTATAGATATAGTAGATCACCGAACAATGTTTTCTTTTAGCATAGCCTTGTTAGCATAGGGTATATCATAGTTTGTGCTCATATACGAGAGAGGAGGAGGATAAGATTGGATGTAAGGTTTCTCCTACATTATGGGCTTATGAGCATATAGTGGTGATCAGGCCATTAGGACTACCATGGGTGATGAGTGATCACATGGAGTTAGATGTTGGGTTCTTGAGGTGACAAGTCAATCATGGTCATGATAATAAGAGAGAGGGATGCAACATGGTACGTAGATAGATAGACTTGCAGAGCTAGAGATAGAGCAGGTTGGATGGCGACCATATCATGACTTTCCTACATAGCTTAGAGTTGATATAGAGTTGATGGGTATGTGATGCACTAGGTGGGTGTAGAGGTTGAGGCCACGATATGATAGAGGTCATTCAATTTAATAGAGTGTAGCCTAGATTTTATCACCAACATCCCAAGGCACGTTGGCACATCACTCAGCCTGAATTGAGTACTCACCCAAAGTGTGCAAGGGTACCAGGTTCCTCTTTTATGTCAACTTGTTCAAGGTTAGCATGATTAAGTAGATATTCCAAATCCATGACAAAGAATAAATTATAATGCAATTCTTAAACCAAATCTAGATCTTAACCATATGCAAGAACAATTAAACAATAACCAAGATAAACTTCACCATGTAATTTCCATTCAATGATGTGTCTATAATCAATATCTAGCCACAAAGATCCATTATATTAATTTTTTAAAACAAATAATTTGTTAGATGCGTAATAACGTCACCATGATTCATGTGCATGCAAACCAAAAACATAACTCTACATAACATAGAACTATCTAAACCGTACAAATAAATACATATTTATAGGGGTGGGGAATTTCCCTTCACCGCCCATGCACCTTTCATAAAATAGGCTACATGCTAATAATAGCCATGCACCCTTACATGATAAATACAAAAGCATGCAAGTGCTCTATTAATAGATTATCTAATAATACAACAATAGTATAATCCTATTAATAGCCTCAAAACATTGCATGACACTTGATCTTATAGTCACTCAAAATAGTCTTCATGTGTTTTCCAAGTCTTCTACAAAATGTGCTTCGACTCCACATCTATTCTTAGTCTCATCCTGAAAATCAGCTAAGTCCCGACTTCTTTCTTTCTTGGTACACATCATGTTTCACTATCTTTCCACGCATACCCACGCACCCTATATGTGCATGCCTAACCCTTCTACACTTTCATACTTAGGTTTTATTCCATTAGCCCAACATTACCCCACACTAATTTCATTTTACGCCTAGCAATGGGTAATCACAACTTATCTCTACATGAACAAAATTTAATGAATGAAAGAATAAAGGAATCATTGTACAAGAGAATGAGAAAACATGTTTGGTGCCCTAATCTTCCACATGGAGGATCAATTCAAGATATTTTTCTTTGAACTCTACCTAAGTCATTCCAATCACTTAGTACTTTACTGGTTTTATCTAGGACATCTCTGAGTACTACCTCCATTTCATCAAGTGTCATATTCTCACCTTCATTCTGTAGTATCCTGAGAACATTGGCTAAACTTGAGACCATCCCTTCCATGAAATCCATTTTCTATGCTACCAGTTTACCATTGTCCTTTATTTTCTCCTTGTGTGGGTCTTGGGTCATGTTGCAAGCATGTCACACTTTTTGTTATCAATGTAAGCTTCTCCATGCATCCAAGTGTTTCATTATTCACGATTTTTGAACATCATCTTCTTTGGCCATGGTTCTTATCTCGATAATCACATCTAGGGCCTTACAAATTTTTAATGCCAAGTTTTCTTTTTAACTCATCCTTCGGTCTCCAAAGAAGGCCTCATAGCATGTAATTTTTGTGTTGTTGTTGCCTTATCCTTTTGTGATTGTTTTGCAATACCTTTGGGTTTTGGCATTCTCATGGGCCCTTCATCCAACAAACATGTAAACTAATGTGTGTAAGTAGTGAAAAGTAGATGGAAACTCCTTTACAACTTTTCCTCCAAATCGCTTCTTTCTCAAAATCTCATCTCTAATTTGCTCTATGATATTGAGTATCAAATGCCCTGTCACCTCAACTATTTCCTTTTCTACTATTAGGTGCTTGATCTCAGTATCCTTTTCCTTCTTATCATCCAACAACACTCTAATGGTTGTCACTTTATCAATGTTCGACATGCAACTTGAAAGATAATCTAATGAGGGTCTTTCGCTTACCTACTCATTTGACATGACAGTGGGCTTAACAGTTACATGGCGCAAATGGGGCACCTTCTTCAATCTATGTGACACACATGATTCCTCACATACATGAAGTCAGGCTCATCCATATGAGTTTGCATCATCCATGATAATTGTTTCCTTATGCATGTAGTCACCATCTCCACATCCATAAGCTCCCATCCATATAAGTCCTTGGGATCCAAAGTGCTTTGGAAATGTGCACGTATGATTTTTCTTAGGTCATCAACATACCCAACAAATGGAGTCTCATATGTCTCTTCCTCCTTCTCCTTTCTTGATTACCTACCCTTTGGAATTTGGGCGCCTGAATCTAATATTGGTCTTTATTTTCTATGCAAGTAGGGGAGTGCATGATGGCTCACCCTTATCTACACCTATCTCTAGTCCAATCTTCCCATTGTCTATGTTCTTCTTCTTCAAATCCTCTTCATATTTCTTCACTTCTTTTTCTTGAGGCTCTTTTATATCCTTAGTTTGAACTAGAGTATTAGGTGCACTGTCTTCGGGTTTATTTTCCTCATCATCCCTCTGAGGAATGTACTTGTTCCTTTTCTTCCTTTCATGTTTTACTTTCACAGGTGAAGTTCTTGGTGACCTCCTAAGGGGTTGTGAAGTCCTCGTGCCTTGATTTCTTATTCTTCTTAGCACTCTTTTAAACTAATTTTCCTCAGTAGTCTGTTCTATGTCCACCTCCATTACACCAGTCTCCAACACTTCATCTTCTTGATGCAAGGGAGGGATTAGCTCGTGCTCTCTTTTCTCTCCAACGGTAGGTTTTTTTTGCCCCTGTGCTCTAAGCCACCACTATCTTCCTAAAGTTCTTCTTCCTCTCCTTCTTCTTCCTTAAGGGGCAAGGTGTCTTCTTCATCTTGTAGTGTACCAATTGTATGCTTCCCCTTAGGTGGTCCAGGGAGCTTGAATTCATTTTCCACATATCTCCCATTTTCTAACCTGGGCTTGAGTTGGATATATACAATGGCTACCCCGATTTCCCAATAGCCAAACACATAGCCTTCATGTTAATATCAATGAAAAAATCTTTCAATATATACAAACTTACTACGATAAACATAATTCTTCCCGAGGGTATGGTAGTCACAAAGATACCTTATCCACGTTGAAGAGCAACATGCACACATCCAAGAAACCGTTTATAGAAGCTTGGAAGTAACTTCTATGATGAAGGCATTGTAGATCAAGAATTTCGCGCTTGTTACTCGTCCAAGTTAATGCACCAAACTAAACATAGAAACCCACGAAAAACTCCAATAAAATCGATACTCGATGGATAAGATCCGAAGATGTGACTACGATGAGGAAGCCGATGTAGACAAGACGGCGCACACGAGCAATTCACACAATAGATCCGAATAATCTGCAAAACACCGATGCTTGACAGAAAAAGACCACGTTAAAAGATATTTAAGTGGACTTCCCGAGAAGCGGGTCCGAGAAGCGATAAGCTTCCTCGGCGGATGTCAGTCCACGTTTTCAATTAAGAAAAGAAGCATACATGATAAAAGATGTAAATAAAGACTAGATTTTCTGATTGCAGTAATAAGAATCTAAACAGCAGACAGAAAGTACAGAAAACAGGGAACTATGAAATAAATGCTGGATTTGTGTCACCGTATCCTTTACCTATCTCGCAGAGAGATCGGCATCGACCGGGTAGAATCGGCGCGATTGAGACTCGTCGGGTGTCGATTGAAGAGGATCGCGTCGATCGGATAAGATCGAAGGCGCGATCGAGATGCATCAATCAACCAAAGTTGAATGTGCGACAAGATTCGGGAATGGAAGGTGAATGTGGTCTGCATGGATGTGCCGAAATTGGCGAGATATCGAACAGAGTCACCGGATGATAGATGGTCGTGACAGGATGGACGAAGAGTAACCTGGTGTGCTCTCTCGTGGATTGATTTGGGACAGATCCGTCCTAATCTCGAGACAATTGATGCTAAAAAGATCTCTCTTTCTCACACCGTATCTCTTTCGCTCTCGCTCGTGCGTAAGTGCTTCCTTTTTCGCCTGTTCGTGATCTCTTTTCAGCCTCTTCCGTCTCTTCGGTCCCTAGAATCGAGTTCTCGACTTGCTTTTATAATCGGCGCCACTCCTAGAAAATCGGCGCCACCATATGGGTCGGCGCCGATCGCGGAAAAGACTCCGAGATGGCCAAATTGATTGATTCGAGAAAGATAAGACTTATCCACTACGGAAAATATCCCGCTTATGGAAGATTAAAAATAGATGCGATACATAGATAGAATAAATTTGGGGTGGATAAGTGATTAAGATGCATGGGAAGAAGCGTAATTAAATATTTAATATTTAATCACTCATGGGCAAGATATGATGGGATGAATTAAATTTAGAGTAAGTGATTAAATCACAAATTAGATAATATCCCAAGGGGATAGTTGGTGACGAACGTGCCCCGAGTTACCCAAGCAGTAAACGAGTGAGAGGACACTAAATTGGGTAACCAAATTTAAGTGTCTACATTTTGCCCCTTTTTGTCAAGTAATGCGATAAGCAAGGTTATGAGACAAAAACAAAGGGATGGAAGAAGGGAAGAATTTGTGATGATGTGATCCCCCTCAAACTAGGGATGGGATGGATGATAGAACAGATGATCCCGAGTTTGAAAGAGGTAGATGAAAATGCAGGATGCCCCACTCGGATGTCTGGAGTAGATCTGATCATTGATGACACACAAAAATAAATAAAAGGCAAAGAACCTAATGAACTCACATTGGTAGGGAAAACTAGCCGGTCTCCTCATGAGACGACGTTAGTGCCACTGAGCACTCCATGAGTGTAAGGAGAATCTGCAAAAACATCAAGATCTAAAGAGAAACACATTGGTAGGGACAGACGGGCGGTGCAAAGCAGCGCAGCACGGCGTTAGTGCTTCACTACAAGGAGACCGCGTAACTCTAAGCGCCAAACAAAAGCGAGTGCTCCACGCAAAGGGAACAAACCCGAAATAGACAAGGATATCTAAAAGATGCGCTAAAAGGCAAAATTCAGCACATCACAATGATCGATGATAGACACATGTATATATAGATCGATCACGTTATTTGTCATATAATTGTACTCATGCGTTTAATTTTGGATATACATGGATAGATGGATATAGATATAGACCGACAGAGGATAAAATAGATGTGATTGGATAGGTATGGACTCGATAGATGATAGAAATAGATGTGATTAGATAGATTGATATGTGGATAAAATAGATGTGATTGGATAGATATAGACTGATAGATGATAGAAATATATGTGATGTGGATATAACTTTGATAGATAGATATAATGTACCTTGGATGTACATGTGTTCAAATGTTTGGATTAGATATGGATAGATATAATGTACCTTGATGTACATTTTGGTGGATAGATTGATGGATGTGATATATAGACTAGATATAATGTACCTTAGATGTACATATTTTAACTATTTTGATGGATAAATAGATAGATGTGTTCGATGTATAGATAGATGTAATTTTAATGAGAAATGAATAAAGATAGATGTCTTGATAGATAAGAGGAATTTTGATAGAAGATAAATTGTGATTGAATTAACATGTGAAATGTCAATTTAACAGGATGCAAGAGCCAAAGATGAAAGCGAAAACAACCGTGACTTAGAAGAGAAGACACTCGGAAAAGAAGGGAAATGATAAGTCGGACTTCCAACCGACCATAGATAAAATCCAGATAAGAAACCGAAAGACCAAGCATACAAGGCCCTATATAAGATTAAAATAAACTCGACACTAACTAGTCAAACCGATCTAGGATAGAAACGGAAAGGAAAGTAAGTAAGTATCTTGTTCCGGAACTTACAAGGGACAGTAATACATGTCCATAGTGGGAAAATAGGATTCTCCATATGATCGACAAAAGGTCCTAAATCTCAGCTTCATGATTTTGACAAAAGCAAATTGATCAATGCGGAAGTTTGCTTCATATGGAAAGACCGATCGATGCAGAAGTCTTCAGTTGATGCTAACAAGTGTATAAACCGATTGGAAGGCTGATTGATTACAAGAAGCCTTGAATATTTCTTTGAGAAACAAACCGCCCTTCAAGGAGCGTGATCAGTATTTTGAATTTGAATGATAGCCATCCTTCGAGGGTATGGTCTATATTTTTAGAATTTTGATTCACTGATCATATATGGATAAGTTTGTCCTTCGAGGGATCACCTATCTTTTTGGATAAAGCATCTTTTCTTTTCTTTCTCTTTTTTTTTTTTTTTTTTTTTTTGAAGCTTTTGGAAGAAGTCGAGTTTAGACCTAGATAGATCGAGATGAAGGGAAGATAACATAGAAGAACATGTACTCATGCCCTGAGCAGATCCGATTAAGATAAGTACTTGGGACAGATGAAGTGGTGATTAAGGTATTCCTACCATGAGGAGGAACATATCCAAAAGAAACGTGCAATGAGTAGAGCCGCGATACTCATATTTAAGGTAAACGAGGCAATAAGCGGAGAACCACACAATTTCGAATCACCACGAAAGTAGATGACTGGTTATTAGGACGGATGAAAGATCTGAGTTGCGACTAGATTTGTGTAAGATAGATTTTAACAATAGAAGGGCCGTAAATGCAAAGCATTAAGAGGTTCCGCTTCAGGTACACCATCCATAGAAGATAAACGATAAGCCCCAGACCCATATTTATGAGTGATAATGTAGGGGCCCATCCAGTTGGGAGCAAACTTACCACGTTGACTCCTTTCGAGTGTAGTGGCATTTTGATTTTCCTTAAGAACAAGGTCACCAATTTTGAAGTCACGGTGTTGCAAGTGCTTGTTGTAAGCACGTTTGACACGCTCAAGATAGACTTGATGATGTTCAAGAGCGTTGAGACGCCGCTCATCTAATAATTCAAGTTGTGCTAGACGATTTTGACGATAATCCTCATCGGAGACAAATTCTCTGAGAGAAACACGGAGAGATGGGATTTGGACTTCCAAAGGAAGGACAGCCTCAGATCCATAGACGAGAGAGAAAGGAGTAGCACCAGTAGGGGTACGAATGCTAGTCCGATAAGCCCAAAGAGCAAAAGGGATATGTAAATGCCAATCCCTGCCAGCTCGACTAGTTACCTTTGCGAGGATACTACGCAAAGTTTTATTGGACGCTTCGGCTTGACCATTAGCTTGAGGATAGTATGGAGAAGAAAAACTGAGCTTGATATTGAAAGCGTTGCAGAGATTTTGCAAATCGGCGTTCTTGAAGGATTTACCATTATCTGTGATTAGCTTGTGTGGAACGCCAAAGCGACAAATGATGTGTTGATAGACGAAATCAACTATGGGCTTAGCCTTTGTTGAAGAAAGAGGGATAGCTTTCACCCACTTAGTAAAGTACTCGAAAGCGTGAATGATAGAATGATGACGTTGTGAAGAACGGGATTGATAAGACCAATAAGATCAAGACCCCATGCGAAAAGGCCACAAATCCGCCCGCAGCAGCAAAGCCCGACTAGGGATGTGCGTGAGATTGGAATGTTTGACACTTGACGCACTTCTTAGTGTGTATTCACAACAATCTTGATTAAGAGAAGGCTAATAATATCCCAAACGTAAAATACGCTTCACACAACTGTTTGCCACTAAAATGTCCACCACAGACATCTTGTCATGGACCTCCCTGGATAGCTTTAGATGATTCATGGGTTTTGAGGCATCAAGCAAAATACCATCAAAGCCGCGTTTGTAAAGAATCCCGCCTAGGATAGTATAGCGATTGGGGCGTTGGACAAAAGACCTTCTACCATTGGAAGTCGATTTGGAGGAAGGATCGAATGAGATAGATAATCAACAACTGTTGATACCACTCATCCCGAGTATGGGTTGTGATAGCATGGATTGAAGATAGTTGCCTAAGATAAGATGGTTGATCTAATCGTTGCATGACCACATAAAGACGCGTGAGTCTTCGGTAAAAGGCGGATAAGGGAGGCTAAAGAGGCCATGGTATCCGCGAATCGATTTGCGGCAGACGAGGAATGGCTTGGATAGTGAACTTATCGAAAGATTGGAGTTGGGCAAGAACGATGTCACGATATTTTTGAAGGATATCATTCTTGCATTGATAGACACCGTGACCTGATTAACGATGAGTTCAGAATCACCGAAGATGTCAATATGACGAGCGCCGAGATTAATGGCATTTTGAAGACCTAAGACAAGAGCTTCGTACTCAGCCATATTATTGGTGCACTCAAAGTTCAATTTGTGTGCAATCAGGATAAGCGTACCCCAAGGAGGAATCATCACGTAAACCCGCACCTCCCCCTTCTTTGGCATTTGGATCCATCAAAGAAGATCTTTACTTTAAATGGAGATAGACCAAAATCAATTTGTTGGATATACTCATCAGGGAATTGATCAAGGGGGTCTTGAGTGTCGGAAGAGGAGCATCGGCTAATTGATCTCGCAATAACTTTGACCCTTGATAGCCTTTTCATGGGATAAACTCGAGGTCAAACTCATGTCAAGCATAAGCCAACGAGTGATGCGATCATTGTGATAAGGTTTTGCATGGATTGTCTTGAGGGATTGACACTGTGACAATATAAGTTTTTGATTAAGGAGATAATGACGAAGCTTAGAAGTTGCGAAGAAGAGAGCAACATAGTTTTTCAGCTTCTCGAGTAACGTGTTTCATACTCATGGAGGGTGCGACTGATGTAATAGACAGCTTGTTCTTTACCACAAGTGTTCCGATGGCGAGATCATGGCTCCCGAGCATGGTCACCACAGAGATATAAAGATAGAAAGGCTCCCCTCGCGTGGAGGTGTAAGCACGGGTGGAGAAAGAAGATAAGCTTTGAGATCATCAAAGGCCTTTTGGCAATGCTCATCCCATTCGAAATGAACATTCTTACGGAGAAGATGGTGAAAAGGTTGACAACGGTCCGACAATTGGGAGATAAAACGACGCACCGATCAAGACGCCCTTGAGACTGGAGTTGCTTCAAGTTAGACGGAGGAGGCATCTCAAGGATAGCTTTTATTTTTGCGGGGTCGACTTCAATACCCCTGATGGAAATGATAAAACCTAAAAGTTTACCAGTGAGAACGCCAAACACGCACTTAGCTGGATTTAGACGAAGACAGAAGCGGATAAGCCTCTCAAAGAGAGGTGCAAGGATGAAAAGATGATCTTGGACGACGCTTGACTGCCGAGGAGATCGTCAACATAATCCTCCACGCTTTGTGTAAGAGATCATGGAAGATGTATGTCATTGCTCGTTGATAGGTTGCTCCCGCTGCCTAAGGCCAAAAGGCATGACACGATAACAAAAGGTCCCCAAGGAGTTATGAAGGAAGTCTTATGTTGGTCTTCTCAAGTGCGATGAGGATTTGATTATATCCAGAGAAACCATCCATAAGAGAAAGCATCTCATGACCCGCAGCTTAAGTCTACGAGTTGGTCGATATTAGGAAGAGGAAAATCATCCTTTAGGGACATGGCAAGATTAAGATCCCTAAGTCGGTACAAATTCGAATCTTCCCAGAGCCTTAGTTAATCTGGGTACTACACATGGACACCCATTGCGGATAATCGATGGGTTGGATGAAGCTAGCCGAGAGCAAGCATTGCAACTCTTCTTTGACAAGAAGGGCTACTCTAGGGTGCATCTTACGCAATTTTGCTTGACCTGGTTTGATGTTGGGAAGGGTAACGATATTGTGGACCACAATATCGGGATCGAGTCCCGCATATCCTCGTATGAC
This sequence comes from Taxus wallichiana var. yunnanensis, assembly GCA_018340775.1. NCBI lineage: Eukaryota > Viridiplantae > Streptophyta > Pinopsida > Cupressales > Taxaceae > Taxus > Taxus wallichiana. Next base: position 928,497,712 of record CM031235.1, read on the forward strand.
CAAGCCAAAGGCTTCGACGATGTTTGGAAAGAAAAGCGGTAAAGTCCCCCTAATTCCTCGTGGATTAAGGGATGGCCGACCTTTAATGATGCGAGGTCTTGAGAAGTCCCTATATTAAGGTCGATAGTGGCTTCGTTGAGAAGGGTAGACGTGTCGAGAAGGAATAGTCTTGGGAAGATATGAATCCTCTCGCCGCCTTAGATAGGTGAGGACAGGTGTAATCATCATCCGCACGAGTGGATAGTGTTTGATAGTGGGAGAGTCGTCTCCAACTATTTCAGTGGAAGATTAATGGTATAGAAGCGGACCGATTGTTAGTCTCGTAGGCTAACGGCCCTAAGGAAATGGTATTGATCAAAAAAAAAAGTTAGGTGGGATGGAAATATCATCGTCCACATCAAGTGATGCTTCTGATTTAGTGGGGGAAGGTGGTTCTTCAGTAGGAAGAGGCTCATCAAGAATAGTGACAATGTTGGCCTTTGAAAGAGGTTTAAATCCTAAACCAAATTTCTGATGTGGCATGAGAGTAGGAATGGACTTGAGGTCATGTATACCTTGTTCATATTTTCCGAGGCCAAAACCTTTCCACGCGCATCGATATAGATAAGTTTTTGCAAACGTGGGATTCTGTAGATAATCAAACCTGTTAGGTAAGGTTTGGCCTCAGGAGGAGAATCCAGCGATAATGAGGCGTATCAAGACCACCGTAGATGAAATTGGTCTCGTTGATTGGGCAGACCAATGGTGACGATGCGAATTTGAGACCGGTTGATATTCAGAGTTGTTTGTCCGGTCTACCATACTCACTAGGTTTGAGATGGGCATCAAAAGAAAAGAGAGGAAGCTCTCCTAGTGAGAAACGCTGCAATGTCTCTTCTAGATTTTGTAAATCCGTAGTTTGGTTGCAGGGTATATAGAAGAAGATGAGGCCCTGGCCAGAGAACATGGATTTTCTTTTAAAGGGGCAGATCTTGTGGTCATGTCGCATTGTGCGGAAGGAAAAGGATCTCCTGGATGAGTATATATTTTGCCCTCATATTGATATTTTAAGCATCGATGGAGGGTGGATGGGACACAATGCATTGCGCGAATCCAGGAGCGTCCAAGGATCATATTATAGTGGAATTTTCCTTCGACAATGTAGAAGAGTTCATGAAGCAGCTTCTTACCTACTCGAATGGGTAAGACCACAGTTCCTAGAGTGACTGCTAGCTGATCGTTAAATGATCGAAGGGCGAAAGGCGGGGGAGACACTACATTCTTTGGTAACTTAAGTTGCTCAAACGTGTGCGAGGAGATGACGTTGAGTGCAGCTCCACTATCGATCATGACACGTTTTAAGGTAGTGTTATTGATTTGGACTGTGATAAAGAGGGGAGCCTCCAAATCCTCTGAAGAAAGAGGAGGAACTTCCGAATCCTCGAAAGAAATGGCGGTTGATGGTCCATTCAGTCCAACAACCAACTCGAAGGGCTGGGGCTCATCGGAATTTACTGCGATGCGACGCAGATTATCGATTAGAGCCTGGCGATGTTGTGGAGAGGATTGGATGAGGTCAAAAAAAGAGACATTTTGACCGGAGTCCTGGTGAGTTGTTTCATAACACTCTCCTCAATAGACACGGGAACTTGAGCCCGAGGTGCAGCACGAATAGAGACCTTGGGTCGTGGTGCTGATGAGGAAGGAGAAACGCCTTTAGGGGCTGCAGAAATGACAACCCGTGGTCAAGATGCTGAAGATGAAGATGGGTTATCATAGTGTTGGGTTCTAGTGGCGATATGGATTGTGTCAATTTGAGAAGGTGGAAGATCAAGTGGGGTGGAACCACTAGAGATCTCGAGTGGATTGTTGGGGCTCAAATGAGGCTAAGGTGACAGAGGTACTTGTTCCTCCTCCTCCAAAGAAAAGGTCACTTTCTTCTAGAAGGTTCTCGACAACGGCTTCGAAGAGCCTTACATCCTCAAAGATTCATGACCCGGAGTACGGTGGTAAGCACAAATCAGATCGAGTTAAACTAGGTAGGCTTGACTCCTTTAGGGTTATAAGGTTTAATCGGAGGAAGGGTTATGGATGAAGATTGGATAAGTTGATGAAGGATTTCGGTATAGAATCGGTAGATGAAGAGGAGGATAGAGATGATGAAGATGGTTCTTTCACATTAACCGATCACTGAGGTAAAGAGGACTTGCATGTTAGGTTTAATAGTTTGTTTAGGAATCCTCTTATTTGTTTGGACATTTGGAGGAGCAGATCTTGGGCACTTGAGATGGGAGCAAGTGAGACATGGTTGACTTTGGTGGAGGAGGAGCCCCTAAAATAGATTTTGAAGATGATGGATATGTGACAAATTTATGCGGTCTTGGAGGCAAAGGGGTTGCTTGGTCGAATGTGCGATGATTTAGATAATGTCGGTTTAGAAGAGGAAGAAGCTCCCAAAGTAGGTGAAATCGGGAATATAGGGTGTCTTGGTTTTGGTAATGAAGATGATGATCCCGATAGAGAGGTGACGTCTTTTTAGTAGTAGGTCTATTTTTCTGAGTATTGGTGAGGAATGTGTTGTAGAAGAAGACAATGGTTTTGATAAGTGTGTAGAAGAAAATGCCTTCTCAAGCGGGCAAATCCAATCGCTTATGAGGCGTGGAGAGAGATTTTTGTGGAAGAGCACCAAGAGTCTTGATGGTCCGAAATATGGGCTTCCTTTTCAGGATGGTGACAACTTCAACGGCATAAGGTGATTCAGAACCTTTTCTGAGGAAGCAAATGGGGAGATACTGATGGTATAATGTTAGATTTTGGTTGTCTCGGTTTAGGTTCGTGGAACCGAGCGTATAGATGTTGGTGCTACTTCTTTTGATTTTTCCTTAATAGGTGAAGTAACATTAGTGATGGAAGAAGTAAGTGATGAAGAAGTTCTTGCGAAGGGACCACTTTTGGTGTAGTGATCATGGGTGGAAACATCGTAGGAAAAGAGATAGGAAGAGTCAAAGTTGAAGACACTTCCGTCGAAGTCGGCACGATTATAGGTATGTTCACCAAGGGCATAGTTGTAGCGGGAATGGGAGCAATGTAAGTAGATGTGTCTCAGAGTGGAAACTCGAAGGAATGTAATTGCCTCGAGCATTATCAAAGGATGTCGATGATGAGATGATGAGGAAGACACTGTCTCGGGTATGGATGGGAGATCGGACAAAGGAGCGGAGAGAGATGACTCCGTGCTTAGCAATGTAGGAATATTCAAAGGTGGGTTATCTCAAGATGGAGGAATTCCAAGTGATTGGTGGAGTGGAAGAGGGTTCGATTCGATTGCTTTGCGTTTGTAGATGACGTGGTTTTGGTTTTTGGATTCTTCAAGAGAAATGAAGTTGATAGTGTGGGTGTTTGGTTTTGAGATTCCAAGAATTATGATTTGGGGCATGATTGGGGAAGGGTTGTTTAAAACATCAAGCGCCTTTGATTTGGGGGAGCATTTGGGTTATCTAGAATGAGCTCGCCTTTGTCAATGAATTTTGGACAAGATTTTTGAAAGTCCGACATCGTTCGATGTCATGACCTTTCGTTCTCGTGGATAATGACAGAAATCGCTTTCCCTATACCGAGAATGGGCGTTTCGGCTTTCATCAATATCCCTAATGGGTGGAAGTTAGATCATGCGAACTTCCAACATTTTTTTCTAAGATGGAGGTATATGATTCCCAATGGAGCGAAGGATCGAGATGATGAAGCCCCTTTTCGAAGCGAGATGAAGGGTCTCTTCGTGGTGGTTGATTAGAGTACTATCGGTTCTCGATGTTTTTAATACGATAGCATTGGTGGACCCTTGATTCTTATCTTTAGAGGGAAAGAATTTGGTTTGGTGAACCGAGAGAAATCTGGTTTAGATTTGGAGCGAAGTTTTAGCTTTCCTGTTCAATGGCACGAGATTCGAGTTTACGTGCCATCGTGAAGGCTTCTTCGAAGGTATGAAAAGTTTGGATCCTTAACGTGGAAGAAATGTGACTAGCACAAGATCGGGTGAACAACTCGATCTCGTTGGGATTGAGGAAGGGAGAAAGACAATTGGTTGATTATCCCTCTCCAATGAGCGACAAAGTCTGCAATAGACTCATCAAGCGAATTGGCGAATGTCAGTAAAGATCTGTAATTGAGATCTTATGCGCAATATTTATTGAAAAGTTTTCAACAAACATCTAGGCCAATTGAGAGAAAGAAAATAAGGAATGTTGAGGAATATTATTGTAGCCGGTACCCAAAGCGGGACCCGCTAGAGACATAGAAAGGTACGGAGCATGAGTTCTTGATCCCGGACGATGAGGTAGCAAGCATGTTTCAATGCTCGCAGATGTTGTTGGGGTCTTCCGACTATGAAATTTTGAGAATTTGGGAAGTTCCCATTGGGAGGATAAGGCTTAAAAGCCACCGAAGGATGAATGGGTTCATTGCACACTTCTTCAAAGGAGTATGAAGGACGGGCTCCTTTTGTGGAGGCTTCCAAGTCCTGCAATTTTCTTCAAGAGAATTTGAACTACGTCTGATTGGGAGGAGGCACATAAGAAGCGAGATGGTGGATCTTGGTGAGGTGTCAATGGGGATTTATCTTGATTGGTGGGGTGGTAAGAGGAATAACCAGTGGGTTCTCGGGGTGACACTTGGTGGGGTATTTGTTGTGAAGTAGCTTCAGACAGCGTATAGGTAGGTGTGAGATAATGAGTGGATGAGAAAATGAGGGTTGGGTGGACGGTGGAGCTTGTGATTGGTGGACTCTATTTTGTTGATTCGATCGGGACAGATTGAGGAACGTGGGTGTTGGTTGGATTGGACATGTTGGGGAACAAGACCCGAAAGGGGCCTTCTACTACCGGGTTAGGTATTAAGGGTGCCGATGTTAGGCCCGATGGGCGAAGGTCACGATTCTTGCTGGAATATTAGAAGAAAAACCCCAGAGGATGAGAAGTAGGAGCCAACCGACTATTCGGAGGGGGTTGGCTCATGAAGTGACACCGACCTTGGGGCATGATGGAGGGCATAGGCGAATTGATGGCAATGTGCGGGTGTGCGGGACGCATTCATTATAGCATGTGGCGTAAGACCTCTCTTAAATGGGTTGTGGAATATTCGAGGTAATCGCGGTGTTAGGGATAGAGTAAGACTAATTGAGAACTAGTCGACATGGTAGGTGGAAGAGAAAAGGAGGGCATAGGGGCCTCGCCCTTCTCCGTGGCTCGAGGCAAGAGAGATGAGGCAAAAACTGCTCTAAAAAGGCCCGGGATGATCCAGGAGGATAATCTTACATTGCCGGATTGGTGGGTCTTGGCCGGATATTTGGATCGACTTATGTACTAGGTAGTCCATGAGGGCTATTGGATTGCGATCGAGGAAAGCCTCCGAAATTCGAGATCCCCGTGAGGAACATACTCTGGCCGATGATGATATCTCGGAGGGACCAGGAGAAGGCGGACGTGATGAGGCGCTTTGGTTTGATGAAGGGATTATACGACCATGACGGGGAACCAACTAACAGCTGTCCCGGAGGAAGATTGGAGGGGTGCCGAAACATCCACGCTGGTGGTGATTTTGAGGAAGAAGGAACCTGTTGGGCTATTTTCCTAGATTGTGGACTGGGTGATAATCATCATAAACAAGCAAGAAAGAAGATTGTCCTAACTAATGCACAAACAATTCAAGCAACGCAAGTGATTATCTCCTTTAAATTTTGATGCTTTTAAAAAAAAAAAAAATGTTAGGAAGGCTTTTAGAACAGAACTACTCGAGATAGCCAAACTAAGGATGGTTTGGGTAATGTTTGGTGAGGAGTCCCGAAGGCACTTCAAGAAAAGACCGTACGTGGCTTGATATAGGGCCTACCCCACACTTCACACACCGGCTGCGATAAGGGAGTCGGGTGCTTTGCCAATATATACCAAAATATTTCGTGAATTTATAGCGCATGCCCGAGTACCGCGTAGGCTCTTCCTCTTGGATATCACTTCCAAGCAGGCGAGGCGCAGGGGAAGGAGTTTTGTTTAGATGCTTTATACCTAGTGATTTTGGCTTTGTGTAAGGGTGAAAAATAAAAATCAAATAGTGTCACTACCAATTTTGATCAATTTTTCCAGCCTATTTAAAACTAGTGAAAAGCATGTAGCAATGACAAAGGAAAATGTTCTTTTAAGCACTTAAAAATGAAGTGTTTGATTCGATGAAAACAAGCCAAGCCGATTCTTTCCCCAAATGCGATTAGGTTCTTTTTAAGCACCAAAACTGAAGTGTTTGGATGTGATAGACAACCAACAAAGAAATCCTAAAAAGGAGAAAACACCAAAAAGAGGAATACTGTAGGTTTAGCTCTCAAGGTGTGTGGACTTCAAAAAGCGTTGTTGAGCTCTTCCTCTGAACAATCCCACGAACAAGCAAAAGTGCTCCGCAAGAAAAGATCAAGCAAACAACAAACAAGATCCAGAAAGATACATCCAGATAATGGCGAAACGAAAAATTTCTATTTTAAGGAAATAAAAAATTTCAAGATAATGATTTTACTAAAAGCAAGATTGAAATGATGAACAGAAATGTTTCAAATAGACTGAGAAATCGTTGAAGAAAGGAACAAAGTTCAAAACTAGAAAAGAAATGAACTTACCAA